>CM069911.1:15844421-16444421 GCA_036172215.1 Camellia granthamiana
ATTCTCTTATTTACGTCCTTTCACACTTTGTTTTGAGTTACAGGATGTGTTGGGCAGGTTTGTTATAGGTTGGTTGTGTCTGGGAGCCAAGTGTTGCTGCTGTAATGACCCTCACCACTGTTTACCGAATAACCACTGATTACCGTTTAAACTGGACTGATTATGATTGATAATGGAACTGGATAGGATACTGAACTGACTGACCAGAATTGAAACTGAATTGACTGAGTATATCTATTGTATTGCATTTCTATCTGTTTGATTGATCATTTATCTGTTCAATTTCCATGTTTAAACTGTTAATTGAAGGCCTTATCGGCGGCCGAACCAGAAATTGATTAGTGCGTTATAATCATGAGAATTAATGTGATTTTATGGTATAATTATCTGAATTGTGATTTGGTATGATTAAACTAGATTAAATTGAGCCAAATTAATAGAGTTGCCTTATTTACGGAATTGCCATTGTGAGTGGGCCCTATTATAATATGTTTTGAGCCTTATTACTACACTCAAACAAAACATTTCCTCAGCCACTTTCATTGTTCTTGCCGACTAGGAAGAGAGAGTGAGAGGAAAGTGTGAGTTCATCTTGTTCCTCTAGAGAATTGCTTGGAAATTGAAGGATTTAAAGCATAAGATTGCATAGTTGAGCTTGTTCATCTTGTAATTGAAGACTTAGGTAAGAGAACTCAACCCTCTAATTGTGAGTTTAAGCTAATTCTTGCATGAGCCATGCCAAATTGTAGAGTTAAGTCTTGTTTTCGTTCATACATGTTGGATTGTAGCTTAACTCTTGCATGCATGTGTGTATTGAGGAGTTTTGAGTTGGATTTCATGGAAATCTTGCATGCATGTCCATCTTTTGATTATAATCCATGATTTCATCATGTTCTTGAAGAAATGAGCTCAATTGAGCAAGTTTTGAAGCTTTAATTGGTTTAAAACCCATGCATGTCATGTTTGAAGTTTATTCTTGAAAATGGGTTTGAAAATGAGTTTGATTAAACACCCTTGGGCTTTGATTTCTTAAATTGAGTTTTGAAACATGTTATTCTATGTGTTTAAAAGAGTTTTCCAGGAAATGGGGCCAAGAGGATCGAGTTGGGAGCATCAAAGTTGAGTTTTGGACTTAGAACACAAACCTGGATTTTCCAGATTTTTGCCTCCCGCTCGAGCGGGGAAAGTAGCGCTCGAGCGGAGAAATCGAGCTCCCAGTACTTTGACCTGTTTTACAGTTCGCTCGAGCGGAAGAAGTAGCGCTCGAGCGGAGAAATCGAGCATTCAGTACTTTGCACTGTTCATCAGTCCGCTCGAGCGGAGAAATGTACGCTCGAGCGGAGTATTGAGTGACACGCTCGAGCGGGTACCTTTGTTTTCTTGTCCGCTCGAGCGGGGGAAACCTGCGCTCGAGCGGGACTCTGTTTCACTGAAAATTCTGCAAATGTTTTTCTAAGTACATCCTCATTCCATTCTAGGCATTCTTAGGCCTAGTTTAAGACATCTTAATGAGGATGTAGATGTAGAACACACCGAGGCAATTAGGGGTTAAGTTATTATCTTTCCCAACTGTATAGCTTAGTGTGTTGTTCGATCTGTTAACTGTGTAGGGTTGGCGACTGGGGAAACACGCTCTAGCATACTGTAGCCCAAACTCTGTGAGTAACAATTGTGTAAAGATATGTTCAAATGATTATCTTCTGAAATACTGAACTGAACTGTTTACTGAATTGATATTGTTGACTGTATGAATGTATGTCCTATATTCTGAACTGTACTGTGGCATCCTTAGCAACTATTGTTTACTGTTACTGCTACTGTTTGAGAAATCTCTGCCATCGACAGTCTGTGAACGGATGGCCCCACCGACGGTCTATGAACGGGTGGATTTGTCTAATCCACTCGGTTCCCATGTTGGAACCACTACTGTTTACTGATTGATGGCTATCAATTATTGTGCGGTCTTTTAAGACCTATCGTTTATTGTACTGCTATGCTAATGGATGTACCACATATCACTGAATGACAGATATACTGAATCAATGAACTGTTTTCATTACTGTAAGGACATTCATTCTTAACTCCTTTACGCATTGTGTTATTCACTGGGCTTTAGCTCACTGCTCATATATATATGTAGGTGTGCAGGCACCAGAACGAGGCTAGAGGCGTCGGGATCAGCTCCAGTTTTGTCAAGCCAACCACTATGCCTCACTACGAGGTTCCAAGCCTATTGAGTTATGGCTTAGGGGTTTTGGTTCCCCGTCTGTCCCTGTACCGTTTTGTAATACTGTATAGACTGTACTGTACCGTTAGTGGGGATTGAGTCCCCGACTTGAATGATTGTATATATTGTAGATACTGTTTTGTTACTGATTGTTTATATGAATGTACGAAAAATCTTTTTGGCATACAGACTGTCACAGCTCATTGGACATTATTTTATTACTGTGTTGGCTTCCGCCAGGCCCTGTACTCTGTTTTACTGTATTACTGTTAAGCAGGCCTTCGGTAATCTCGGATTACTGGCCGGTTACGGTGCTAAACCCATAGGGCCGGGTTTGGGTCGTGACAGAGTGGTATCAGAGCGATACTTAACCACGAGTTATACCGCACACACGTGTCCAAATGAGCTATAGGGTGTCCTAGAAAAGTGATTAGGGCATTCATGAGCATGAAAGGTGTGTGGTTATGACATGACTGATTATGTTTTAATGTGTTAACCTGTTTAAACACATAACTGCTTATGTGATAAACTGTTTAAGTATGTAACTGCTTATGATTGAAACTGTTATAACTGTTTATAGAATAATGGATAATGCAAGCACTGCAAATGAAACTGAATCCTCATCCTCTGAGGCCAGAATGGCCAGACTGGAAAGAATGATGGAATTGATAACTGCTAGACTTGACCAACAACAGAACCAACAGCCCCCACCTCCTCCTCCGGTACAGCTGGAACTGAATGTGAATGTAAATGATGGGGACATAATTGCTCTTACCCAGAAGTTCAGCAAAATGAAACCGCCATCCTTTGAGGGAGGCCTTGAACCGTTGAAAGCTGAAGCTCGGGTACTTGAAATTGAAAAGCTATTTGAAGTGTTTCCGTGCTCCGAGGCACATAAAGTACTGTTGGCCACCTTTACTCTGCAAGAAGAAGCTAGAAGGTGGTGGATGCTTATCCGAGATGAAAATACTGTTATGACTTGGGCTCAATTCAAAGGAGCCTTCTTTGAGAAGTACTTTCCTCAATGTGTCAGGGATAGAAAAGTGACAGAATTTGAACAACTGAAACAGGGCACAATGTCTGTTGCCGAGTATGAAACAAAGTTCACCGAACTCGCTCAGATATGCACCACACATGGTGGACACCGATTACAAGAAGGCCAGAAAATTTGAGGGCGGCCTGAATGTTGCGATACTGGACAGAATTAATGTTCTAAAACTCCCAACCTATGTAGGTGTTCTCGACCGGGCATTGATGGCTGAGTCGAACATCGAAGCAGTGAAACAATCTGAATCACTAGCGTCTGAATGGCGTGGGAAAAGACAGGGTTCCAATTTAAGAAAGGCAAGCATAACCCATCGAACAAAAAGCAAAACACGGGGTCAACAACTTAGCCCCAGCCAAGGGAAGTGGTTTCATTCCGACTTGTTCTGAATGTGGCAGGAAGCACAAAGGGGTTTGTTACAAAATATCTAGAGCCTGTTATAGGTGTGGCAAGGTGGGCCACATGGTTAAAGACTGCCCCTCTGCTCCGCAAGCCAGTAGTAAAGCTGCACCAAGCGCAGCAGCATCAACAGTGGCACCAAAGCCTAACCCCAAAGCTACCGGAAAGAGCCTATGAGGCAGGGCCGAGTGTTTGCCACTAGTACCGGGAGACGTGCAAAATACTAAGACCGTTGTGTCAGGTATCCTCTCTATCTGTGCTCAAAATGCATATGTACTGATTGATTCGGGGTCTACACATTCTTATGTGTCGCATGCTTTTTCATGGAAATTGAATAGACCCTTAGAACCCATGAACTATCTGTTAGCTATATCATCACCTGTTGGGGGATCCATGACATGTGCATATATTTATCCTGCTTGTGAGATTATTGTTGGGGATATGCATCTGTTTATTGATTTACTGCCATTGAACATAGACCATTTTGATGTTATATTGGGGATGGACTGGTTAACGAAATATCATGCCACCATTGACTGTGTAACGAAACAAGTAGTTTTTCGTCCACCGGGTTTGCCCGAATTTGTGTTTAATGGGAGTGGAGTAGTGCCTCCTCCGTATTTGATTCTTCTGTGAAAACTGTTAAATTGATTAGAAAAGGGTTGTAAAGGATATCTGTGTTCTGTACTGACTGTATCTACTGATGATAATGTTAAAACTGATGTGAACTGTATTCCTATAGCCAGAGAATTCCCAAATGTATTTCCAGAGGATCTGCCAGGGAATTTGATTGACAGGGAGATTGAGTTCACCGTTGATGTGATTCCGGTTACACAGCCAATATCTAAAGCTCCCTACAGAATGGCCCCAACTGAACTGAAAGAATTGAAAGTACAACTGCAAGAACTGTTAGATAAAAAGTTCATCAGACCTAGTACCTCACCGTGGGGCGCACCTGTTCTGTTTGTAAAGAAGAAAGATGGCTCACTGAGATTGTGTATTGACTACCGTGAACTGAACAAGGTAACCGTTGAAAAATAAATACCCATTACCTCATATTGATGACTTATTTGATCAGTTACAGGGTGCCCAAGTATTTTCCAAGATTGATCTCAGATCGGGATACCATCAATTGAAAGTTAAACCAGAAGACATTGATAAAACTGCTTTTAGAATAAGGTATGGACATTACGAATTTTTAGTTATGCCTTTTGGAGTTACCAACGCACCAGCAGCATTTATGGACCTCATGAATAGAATCTTTAAACCGTACCTTGATGACTTTATTGTTGTATTCATTGACGACATCCTGATTTATTCTAAGACTAGAGAAGAACATGAACATCATCTGAGACTTGCCCTACAGACCCGAAGAGAACAGAAACTGTATGCTAAACTGTCTAAATGTGAGTTTTGGCTTGATCATGTTATGTTTTTGGGGCATGTTGTTAGCAAAGATGGAATTTCTGTTGATTCGCAGAAAATTGAAGCTGTAGTAAACTGGTCTAGACCAACAAATGTGACAGAAGTCCGAAGCTTTTTGGGATTGGCTGGATATTACAGACGATTTGTCAAAGATTTCTCCAAAATTGCTTTACCATTGACTCAACTGACACAGAAGGGGATATCATTTGACTGGACTGACCAGAGGGAATCAGCGTTCCAAGAGTTGAAAACTCGATTGGTGACTGCACCTATCCTTACCCTACCTTCAGGTACGGATGGTTATACTGTATTTAGTGATGCTTCTCATAAGGGTTTGGGATGTGTTTTAATTCAGAATGGGAGAGTAATTGCCTATGCTTCCCGACAACTGAGACCTCATGAAAAGAACTACCCGACCCATGATCTGGAACTTGCAGCAGTGGTGTTTGCACTGAAAATATGGCGTCACTATTTATATGGGGCGACATGTGAAGTATATACTGACCACAAAAGCCTGAAATATTTCTTCACCCAGAAAGAATTGAACATGAGACAGCGGAGATGGCTAGAACTGATTAAAGATTATGATTTGCAGATATTGTACCATCCAGGAAGAGCCAACACCGTTGCCGATGCTTTGAGCCGGAAATCAATTGGGAACCTAGCTTGTTTGCTCACCGGGCAGAGAGAGTTGCTTTGTGACCTTGAAAAATCTGAAATTGAAGTTGTTTTGAGAGAACAAGGTGGAACAATAGCTGCTATTTCTGCTCAACCAGCATTGATTGAAGAGATTAAGGAGAAACAACAACAGGATGACTTCTTGAAGAAGATCATCGATGAACGAGAATCTAAACCGAGACCGGGGTTCAAATTCGAAAATGATGTACTGAAGTTTCAGGAAAGACTATGTGTACCGAATGATTCTGAACTGAAAAGAAAAGTTCTGCATGAGGGCCACAATTCAAAATTTTCTATTCACCCAGGGAATACGAAAATGTATCAAGATTTGAAGTTGAATTTCTGGTGGCCGGGAATGAAGAAGGAAATTGCTGATTTTGTATCGAAATGTCTTCATTGCCAACAAGTTAAAGCTGAACATCAACGACCCGCAGGTTTATTGCAGCCCTTACCGATACCGGAGTGGAAATGGGAACATATTACCATGGATTTTATCGTTGGATTGCCTCGCTCCAAAAAAGGTATGGATTCAATTTGGGTCATTGTTGATAGACTGACCAAATCTGCTCACTTCTTACCTGTTAAGACAATTTATAATGCGGACAAATTGGCTATACTCTATATTGACGAAATTGTTAGACTGCATAGAGTGCCTGTGTCCATTGTTTCTGACAGGGATTCGAAGTTTACGTCGAGGTTTTGGCAAAGCCTACAGACTGCATTGGGGACTGAACTGAGACTGAGTAGTGCCTACCATCCTCAGACAGATGGCCAATCAGAAAGGACCATCCAAACTCTGGAGGATTTACTGAGAATGTGTGTCCTTGATTTTCAGGGAAATTGGGAAAGTCATTTGCCATTGGCTGAATTCGCCTACAACAACAGTTATCATTTGAGTATTGGTATGGCACCTTTCGAGGCATTGTATGGCAGAAAATGTAGATCTCCGATTTGTTGGGTAGAAGTTGGAGATGGGCCTTTGCTCGGGCCCGAGATTGTGTATGAAACGACTGAGAAAGTGAAACTGATACAACAGAGACTGAAAACTGCACAGAGTAGACAGAAAAGTTATGCAGATGTCAGAAGGCGAGACAGAGAATATGAAGTGGGTGATCACGTTTTTGTGAAAGTGACACCGATGAAAGGCCAGACTCGTTTTGGAGTCAAGGGCAAGTTAGCGCCGAGATATGTCGGACCGTATGAGATTATTGAGAAAATCAATCCGGTGGCGTATCAAGTTGCGCTTCCTCCTGAAATGGAGCATATGCATAACGTCTTCCATATTTCTATGTTGAGAGACTATCTTCGGGATCCATTCCATGTGATTGAGCCTACTCGGATAGTGTTAAGTGATGACTACACTTACGAGGAACGGCTATACAGATTGTGAACAGACGGATCAAGAAGTTGAGGAACAAAGAAATCCCGCTAGTGAAAGTTGACTGGCAAAACCATAGTGGCGTGTATGCCACTTGGGAAAGGGAAGATGACATGGCTAAAAGATACCACAGAACAGTTTCCACTGAACCCTGTTTTCTTTCAGAATGAAGGTAACTCGAGTTTAGAGGACTAAACTCTTTTTAAGGAGGGGAGATTGTAATGACCCTCACCACTGTTTACCGAATAACCACTGATTACCGTTAAACTGGACTGATTATGATTGATAATGGAACTGGATAGGATACTGAACTGACTGACCGGAATTGAAACTGAATTGACTGAGTATATCTATTGTATTGCATTTCTATCTGTTTGATTGATCATTTATCTGTTCAATTTCCATGTTTAAACTGTTAATTGAAGGCCTTATCGGCGGCCGAACCAGAAATTGATTAGTGCGTTATAATCATGAGAATTAATGTGATTTTATGGTATAATTATCTGAATTGTGATTTGGTATGCTTAAACTAGATTAAATTGAGCCAAATTAATAGAGTTGCCTTATTTACGGAATTGCCATTGTGAGTGGGCCCTATTATAATATGTTTTGAGCCTTATTACTACACTCAAACAAAACATTTCCTCAGCCACTTTCATTGTTCTTGCCGACTAGGAAGAGAGAGTGAGAGGAAAGTGTGAGTTCATCTTGTTCCTCTAGAGAATTGCTTGGAAATTGAAGGATTTAAAGCATAAGATTGCATAGTTGAGCTTGTTCATCTTGTAATTGAAGACTTAGGTAAGAGAACTCAACCCTCTAATTGTGAGTTTAAGCTAATTCTTGCATGAGCCATGCCAAATTGTAGAGTTAAGTCTTGTTTTCGTTCATACATGTTGGATTGTAGCTTAACTCTTGCATGCATGTGTGCATTGAGGAGTTTTGAGTAGGATTTCATGGAAATCTTGCATGCATGTCCATCTTTTGATCATAATCCATGATTTCATCATGTTCTTGAAGAAATGAGCTCAATTGAGCAAGCTTTGAAGCTTTAATTTGTTTAAAACCCATGCATGTCATGTTTGAAGTTTATTCTTGAAAATAGGTTTGAAAATGAGTTTGATTAAACACCCTTGGGCTTTGATTTCTTAAATTGAGTTTTGAAACATGTTATTCTATGTGTTTTAAAAGAGTTTTCCAGGAAATGGGCCCAAGAGGATCGAGTTGGGAGCATCAAAGTTGAGTTTTGGACTTAGAACACAAACCTGGATTTTCCAGATTTTTGCCTCCCGCTCGAGCGGGGAAAGTAGCGCTCGAGCGGAGGAAATCGAGCTCCCAGTACTTTGACCTGTTTTACAGTTCGCTCGAGCGAAAGAAGTAGCGCTCGAGCGAAGAAATCGAGCATCCAGTACTTTGCACTGTTCATCAGTCCGCTCGAGCGGAGAAATGTACGCTCGAGCGGAGTATTGAGTGACACGCTCGAGCGGGGAAGTTGGCGCTCGAGCGGGTACCTTTGTTTTCTTGTCCGCTCGAGCGGGGAAACCTGCGCTCGAGCGGGACTCTGTTTCACTGAAAATTCTGCAAATGTTTTCTAAGTGCATCCTCATTCCATTCTAGGCATTCTTAGGCCTAGTTTAAGACATCTTAATGAGGATATAGATGTAGAACACACCGAGGCAATTAGGGGTTAAGTTATTATCTTTCCTAACTGTATAGCTTAGTGTGTGTTCGATCTGTTAACTGTGTAGGGTTGGCGACTGGGGAAACACGCTCTAGCATACTGTAGCCCAAACTCTGTGAGTAATAATTGTGTAAAGATATGTTCAAATGATTATCTTCTGAAATACTGAACTGAACTGTTTACTGAATTGATATTGTTGACTGTATGAATGTATGTCCTATATTCTGAACTGTACTGTGGCATCCTTAGCAACTATTGTTTACTGTTACTGCTACTGTTTGAGAAATCTCTGCCATCGACAGTCTGTGAACGGATGGCCCCACCGACGGTCTATGAACGAGTGGATTTGTCTAATCGACTCGGTTCCCATGTTGGAACCACTATTGTTTACTGATTGATGGCCATCAATTATTGTGCGGTCTTTTAAGACCTATCGTTTACTGTACTGCTATGCTAATGGATGTACCACATATCACTAAATGACAGATATACTGAATCAATGAACTGTTTTCATTACTGTAAGGACATTCATTCTTAACTCCTTTACGCATTGTGTTATTCACTGGGCTTTAGCTCACTGCTCATATATATATGTAGGTGTGCAAGGCACCAGAACGAGGCTAGAGGCGTCGGGATTAGCTCCAGTTTTGTCAAGCCAACCACTGTGCCTCACTGCGAGGTTCCAAGCCTATTGAGTTATGGCTTAGGGGTTTTGGTTCCCCGTCTGTCTCTGTACCGTTTTGTAATACTGTATAGACTGTACTGTACCGTTAGTGGGGATTGAGTCCTCGACTTGAATGATTGTATATATTGTAGATACTGTTTTGTTACTGACTGTTTATATGAATGTACGAAAAATCTTTTTGGCATACAGACTGTCACAGCTCATTGGACATTATTTTATTACTGTGTTGGCTTCCGCCAGGCCCCTGTACTCTGTTTTACTGTATTATGTTAAGCAGGCCTTCGGTAATCTCGGATTACTGGCCCGGTTACGGTGCTAAACCCATAGGGCCGGGTTTGGGTCGTGACAGCTGCCCATAATTCTGGACCTTCGCTCGAGCGAGGAGTTTGTCGCTCGAGCGAGCTCTTTGTGTTGGTCCTTCGCTCGATCCAGGGTTTTGGTCGCTCGAGCGAGAGATGTGTTTTGTGTCTGGTGGGTCGAGCCAGAGTGGCTTCGCTCGAGCGAGCGATTACGTCTGGTCCTGGACCTGAGAGTTGCATTTCTTGGCTCGAGCGAGCTTTTCTGCGCTCGAGCGATCTGGTTTTTGTTCGCTCGAGTGAGCGTTCCGTCGCTCGAGCGTGCGTCTGGTTGCAGACCTGTAGGTTCGAGTTGTTGGCTCGAGCGAGCATTTTGTCGTTCGAGCGAGATTTTGAGTTGTTGGCTCGAGCGAGACTTCATTGGCTCGAGCGGGGTTTTCTGTGTCTGGTCGTTCAAGCGACCAAGTCTTCGCTCGAGCGAGCCTGTTTTATATCAGCGGGCAGCAGCGATTTTAAACATCACTTTTTCACTCCCTTTCCTTTCCAAACCCTAGATCTGAGACCCTCTCTCTCTAAACTTACTCTCTCTCTAAGATTTGATCTCTCTAGAGTGTGAATCTATCCTAGGGCCTTTGTTAAAAAGATAGAGGGTGTTGAGAGCTTTGTTTTAATCTGAAAAAGTTGGGATTTGGAGCACGTTGGGTTTTGGTCTTCATCTCCTTTTGAGCTCAAATTTCGAGGTAGGGATACCCTACTCCTCTTTATGAGTTTTGTCTTTGAATTTTAGCATTGTGATATGTTGGGTATTGTTGGGTAATTTTGAGAAAGTTTGGGTCTTTTGTGTAATTTTACAAAAGTTGGGGTTTTGTTTATAATAAACCTAAATGCAAGTTTGGCATAGAAAGATGAGATAGATGATGGATTATGGATGAAAATGGAACCTTAGGGTTGTTTTGTTAATTATGGGAATTTGCCCTAATTGGTTTAATAAATTAATTTGAATAATTAATTTGAGAAATGAAGAATTGAATTGGAAATGTTGGAATTTGGAATGTATGGGATTAAAGGGTGTAGTTGAATTATTTATCGCTCACCAAATTGAAATGTTGATATATTATCCATTTTGCGCATTTATTTTCTGTTTAGAAATAACTGCTTTGGGCTATCGGCGGAGGATAGTCTTGATTGTTGTAGACAATGCATGATGATTAGGCAAACGAAAACTAATCAATGGGATGTGTCATGGAGCATGACGGTTAATAGAATACATTAACTTTATGTATTGGTTGATTGTGTATAGAACCTTTGTGTTTATATGCATTGTGTGTAGAGGAGGAGATGGGGGATGTACTCCGCGGTTTAGGGGAAGATGGGGGATGTACCTCTAAACCGGATAGCGTTGGGAGGAGATAGGGGATGAACTCCGTGGATACAGCTCATATGCTTATCCTTGAGAAGCGTAGATATAGCTCATATGCTTGTCTAGAGAAGTGTGGATATAGCTCATATGCTTATCATTGGTTGTATGATATAGTTCTTATACTTATCAGTAGAGATGTTGATATAGCTAATATGCTTATCTGTTGATGTATTGACTTAGCTAGTATGCTCATCTACTGAAAATGGAAAATGAAAAGTAACATGGACTTGTATGTCACGTAATTGTAATGTGATGTAAGTGGTTGTATCAGGGTTGACCATCTATCAACTGCTAATCTTTTAGTCATTGTTCATAGCTGGTTTAGTGTATTTCTACTGGGCTGTGGCTCACCCTATATGGGAACACCATTTTCAGGTACATGTAGCATGCCACCTCCAAGGACATAGCTTGGGAGGCTAGAGGCTGTCAGACTTTTTGGATGTTATTTTTCTTTTGATGTATTACATGTAAATTCAAGCCTAGGGCTTAATGTGTATATGAGTTAGTACTCATTTCTTGTAACCAAGTGTTGGCTTGGAAAGTTGTAAGCCCATGGGGCGATTACTATTGTTGTCAACATGTAATACTTTTTGTAAGGAAATATTCTGATGAATAGAAGGAAGTTGATCTTTTATATATATATGCATGTCAATATTGTTGACTTTAGTGTTATTATTTTGAGGGCGTTACAGTAACACGATCATCTAGGTCCCAATGTACAATTGACATCCTACAATGTGATTCACATTCTGTTAGTTGTATAATTTGTGAAAGCCAATCACAATTTAACACGTGGCATGGAAAGGGCAATTTGGGGAATTAATACAAGTTGCCAACCAAAGTCAGACACGTGGCAATTCGTATTGGTAATAATAAATCTGCATAGCACTGGAACAATCGAGAGATACAAGATGATGTGGACTAACGGCTACTCATAAAGTTTAAATTCAAAATCAGAAGGAAAGCCTAACTGCAAGAGTGACATAGTGAGACTGACTGTGAGAGAGCATGTTCAGCAATCATTGGAGGACATTTCGACAGTTAGAAGCCCACTTCGACGGTTATCATTGAAGAGTATAAATAGCAGAGAATGCCCCATAATGAAGCCCCAAACTCAGATAAAAAAACTAGTTTATTTACTTCGTTTTTCCTCCCAGTTTTTTTAGTTCTTTACATTTCTGCACTTCAATTCCTGTACTGCACTTAATTTCCTATGAGTAGTTTTAAATAGCTTGTCGCTGTAAACCTCCACGAGGCTGCGTCAGATCATTGTAAGTTTTCATTTTACTTAATGAAATTCAGATTCCGAAATTGTTCTTCACTTGTTGTTATTTACTAAATTCTCCTAAACAAGCCACCAGTAAAAGTCCTCTTCATTGAGGCTGAGGGAACTATAACACAATTGTATGATAATTGGTTGGAAATTAATATTTTGTAAGGACTAATTGATCCTTTCTGGTATGCTTAAAATTACATTATTAACCTTTGAAAGCCAAAAAGCCAACATATATTTTTGGCATGCCCAGTGAGACACTAAAATGGCTAGACGTAGGAGACAAGGAGAAAATGAACGCCTGAAAGAAGCTGTGGAGGGAGAGGTAGAAGTAACTGATCTAGAGGATAATGTGACAACTTATCCTATGGAAGCACCTATCTCATCAGAACCTATGGTCGAACAGACCAGCAACTTGGAACATGCACCATATGTTCAAAATATTGGATGAGGCCATGGAATTGGACCATCCACTGTTCCGTCTACCCAGCCAATGAATCCGTGGGAAGGCTTGGTAGCTGCCATGGGACATCAGTTAATATATATAATGGAAAGATGGACAACATCTTTAATGGATTGAATGAATTCCCATCAACCAACTAGCATAAGGTATATGGAGGAAAATTCAAATGTTCTTCAGCAAAGATTGGCTAGAGATAAACAACCTATGCAAAGTAGTGGACATACTAATGGTCAGACGAGTAATCAAAATTATGAAAGACCATCACCTATATCTCAGTCATGGTATGAGTCTCTTTCGAAGCCTGTGATAAATCAAAATATCTCATTACCTAATAGCGAAGCCATACAAATTGGTGGATCTGGGCTAACATAAGAAAATGACACGAGAATGTTTTCAAATCCCATGTTCAAAGCCATGCCTGGCACAAAGGGGTTCACTAATCCTCTGTTCGAATTCACACCAGGGGGATTGGAGGGGTTTCCTGCGGTTGGGAGAGAAACAACACCCGTTCCTCCTATTGTAGTACCTTTCACAGGTCTTTTCGCAGGACAAGCTCAGAAAGGTCAACCATACCCTTAACAGCAACCAGTACCACAGGGATAGCCAATTCCAAATATAGCTCCCTATGGACCAAAAAGACCTTAAGCACATGGGTTTCCACCAAACTCTATGTTTGTTTCTCCAGTAGCAGTCCAACAAGCACAGAATATGGTTTCTATAGACTAAATTGCTGATATTGTCAGAGAAATGTATGGACCTATGGCTCGGGGGGTTCCGGCTCCTGTGTATAGGAAGCCATACCCAAAATGGATGGATAGGGTGCATGAATATCGAAGGGGGTTTATAATACCAAACTTTGCTCTCTTTTATGAAAATGGAAACCAATCAACAGTAGAACACATTGCCAGGTTCACAGCCCAATGTGGCGAATTTACCAATAATGATTATATGAAGTTAAAACTCTTTCCAAATTCTTTAATTGGGGCAGCCTTTGTATAGTATATTAACCTTACACCTGGTTCTAGCCAAACTTGGCAGCAAATGGAGGAGGCATTTCATGTCCAATTCTTCCAAACAGAGCCTAAAGTTTCCACGACAGATTTGGCAAGGTTGAGCCAAAGGCCTGATGAGAAGGCTGCTCAATTTGTTGCCAGATTCAAAGGGGCACGAAACAAGTGTAGGGTCATTCTACCAGAGCCTGAATTTGTGAGATTGGTTCAAAATGGTTTAGAGTTTAGGATTCGAAAGAAGTTCGATTCAACTGAGTTTCGAGACTTAGTGGAATTAACCTATAAAATGTCTAGATATGAATCTTTACTTGAGGAAGAATAGGATCGAAGTAATGCATCACATAAGACTTAATATAGGGACCCTAATTATGAAATTGATGCAGCAGAGATCGTAGGGAAAGAGCCTATGACCTGTGAGGCATTAATTCATAAGAACACTACAATAGACCATTAATTTAAAAAGAAAGACCTTCATAGGAAGTATTCTTTTAATTTAACAAAACAGATGACCTTTTTGATCATTTGCTTGTAGCAAATTTCCTAAAGGGAGTTAAGATCCCTACTCTAGAAGAACTTAAAGGGAAAATGTACTGTAAATGGCATAATTCCTGGTCTCATTCAGCTAAGAACTGTATTGTTTTTTGGGACAAGATCCAAGAACAGATTCAAAAGGAGAGTTTGAAGTTCCCAACCAAAGCAAAGAAAGCTATGGGAATTGACACTAACCCATTCCCAAAGATTGGGGAAGTTACAGCCAATGTTAGCGTGCCAGATTTCCAAAACCTATCCTTGAAGGAATTAGAGGAGGTTAATGTGCAGATGCATGTTGCCAGGCAGACTGCTTTCAAGAAGGATACCAGATGTTCACCAGCAAATGGACAGAGCTTTGTAGACCAAAAGGTTGACTCTAGTGAGGAGGCGCTGGATGATGACTCTTTTAAGGCAGCTGCCATGTAAAGAATGTGTCCCAGATGTAGGTTAAGTTACAAATGGTTGAAAGGGCTCCCAAATGATGAGAAATAGTATTACAAAGATGTACAGAAACGCCCTAAGTGAACCAATAACTACAACAAGATGCCATACCTAACTGGTCCCAGACAATAGCCATTCTTGGTTGGACCACTAGTTACTAGAATACATTCCAAGGGTAAGAGACCTCTGCATGAGTTCAGACCACCCAATTACTGCAGAATGAAAGGCAATTATCCTGAGAGAAGGCTTGAACTGGGCTCAAGTCAAGGAACCAGAGCCAGTAATTGGCCTCCAACGTCAAATTTGAACAAGAGGAAAGGCAATTACCCTGAAAGAAGGCCTGAATTAGGCTCAAGACAAGGTGCCAGAGCTAGTGAATGGCCTCAAAAGTTAGCTTCGAAGGTGGTTTCAAAGACCGGGAAAGCAAGTTCAACAACTAAATTAGTGAGTTCATGGGTACTTGGGTGCCAGACTGGTTTGTCATGCAGAACAAGCCTAAGGAAATACCTGCACAGAGAATTGTCTTTGGAGACCAGGGTAGAATGATTAAACCTCCCTTGGTGGCTCCAAATAATTGGGTATTACTCAAGCACCCAAAAACAAAATAACCAGATATGGTTCCAGTAATCTCTAGGTCTCAAAAGAGAAATATCCAACGAAGGTACACCATGTACCAAATGGATCTGAAGGAAAATGATGAGAGTTCTTCATTGGCCCGGTCAAAAGGCCAGACAAAAGAGAAAGAAAGTCCAAAATTGGTTCCTCAGAACAAAAGACGTGTCATTAGAGAGTAGTTGGCTAAGGTTCATACTGAACTGAAAGCTAAGGAAAGATCCAGCTTAGCAGGTCTTGAAAAAGCCTTGATAGAAAGCGACAGTGAGACAGAAGGAGAAGTTGAACTAGGCTAAAGGAAAGAAATGGCTGAAGATGAGATGTTTGAAGCCTTCATGGTTGAACAGACCTTTTTGGTTGAAAAACCAACAGAAGCAGACTACAAATGAGTTGATTCGAAGGAAGTCACCAGTACTGAGGTACCAGAGTGCAGCGTGGAGGATGCTTCTGAAATAACTGAGCAAGTTACTTTGGAAAAGAAACAAGTGTAGCTAGTAAGTTTGGCTCATTTCCTCCAGTGTCAGTAAACATGGTATATATATATATTGCCATAGGAGTTCCAGGCTGAAGATGAAGACCAAGAAGGTCAGGAAGATGAACCTATTTCAGTTTCTAGTGAAGATTCACAGATTAGCATGATTCAAGATGAATCTAAAGTGGCCACACCAATGAAAACTGAAGATGAAAGTGAGGAGGTGAGTATTATTCTCTCGTATCCCTTCGAGTATCTTACAACATCTTTGACGCAGCACGTTAAGCCCTTGTATATCAAGGCTTATTTCGATGGGATACAATTAAACATGGTGTTAGTGGATAATGAGGCATCAGTGAACTTGCTTCCGAAGTCCTCTTTGAAGAAATTGGGGAAAAGAAACCCTAGATTAATCCCAACCAGCACAACCATTGTTGGTTTCACTGGGGATAAATAGATGGCTCAGGGCATCCTGTCCATCAATTTGAGTGTGGGAACCAGAGATTGCATTACGACATTCGTTATTATAGATAGTAATGCCAAGTATAATGCTTTACTTGGCAGGGATTGGATCCACACCAACAAATGTGTGCCTTCCTCTCTACATCAGAAAATAATGATGGCCCTATGTAATGGAAAAACAGAGAAAATCAACGCAGACTCTCAACCCTTTATCGCTTATGCTGACTTTGCAGAGGCCAAGTTGTGTATTGAAGGAGTGACACCACTCATTATATTGAGAAAACTTGATGGATCAGCCGAAGTGACGGTTGATGAGGAAGTAGCACACGTGAAGCACTTAGTGCAAGAGAGTGCTGATGAAGAATTCGTCATCAAGGATGACAGTGATGCCTGGTTGTAGGCAAGAAGATGAGACCTAGAAGCCAGATCCTTGGCTGTAGTTAAGTTTTTAGTATTGGATATAAAATCAATAGTCTAGAAGGTTCAAGAACAAGAGAGGGAAGCCATGGTAGTTGGCTGTAAGCAGGAGCAACAACAGGTTAGGCCTTTGACTTTTGATAAGTACTGTGCATTGGACATCGAAACAAAAGTCCAGGAAACACAGGAAGAAGAAGCCTTATGGACAAATTTTGTCTATGAGGAAGAAGGCAAAGATGTTGAACTAGAGAAAGTGGGAGCAGAACAAAGCAAAGAAGTTGCTTCGAAGGCAGAAGATGTCAAAAGAGAAGCATTAGTAAGTGCTCAAGTACAAGACCCCTTAGAAGAAGTCAATTTAGGGGAAGGTTCTACACAGCAACCCACTTATATCAGTGCTTGGTTAAGTTCTCTTGATAGGAACCAGTTATTGGTAATCCTAAAGAAATATAAGGATTGTTTTGCGTGGTCTTATAATGAACTGCCAAGATTGAATAGGTCATTAGTGGAATATAGGCTCCCTATGAAGCCTAACTTCAAACCACACAAACAAAAACCAAGACGAATGAGCCCTGAAGTGGTTCAGAAAGTGAAGGAGGAAATTCACAGACTTCTTAAAATAGGTTTCATTAGAACATCTAGGTATGTTAAATGGTTGTCAAACATTGTACCTGTAGTTAAAAAGAATGGCAACATGAGGGTATGCATTGATTTTAGAAATCTGAATTTGGCAACTCCAAAAGATGAATACCCCATGTCTATAGTGGATCTATTAATAGATAGTTTAGCAGGGCATAGGATTTTGTCTATGATGGATGGGCATTCCGATTACAACCAGATTTGCATTGTAGAGGAGGATGTCCACAAGACAGCATTCAGGTGTCCTGGGAATATTGGCACATTCGAATGGGTAAAAATGCCATTTGGTCTAAAGAATGTTGGGGCAATATATCAGAGGGCAATGAATACTATCTTTCATGATCTTATTGGAGGATACCTAGAGTGTTACATTGATGATATTATTGTAAAGTCTTATTCTATGGAGGAGCACTTGGTTCACTTGATTGTAGCTTTCGAAAGAATGAGAAAGTTCAAGTTAAAGTTTAATCCTCTCAAATGTGCTTTTGGTGTATCAGTTAGAAACATCTTGGGGTATGTAGTGCACAATAAGGGAATACAGATTGATCAAAATAAAGCCAAAGCAATCATTGAGGCCAAGCCCCCATCAGGTAAGAAAGAAGTACAAAAGTTCCTTGGTCAGGTTGATTTTCTTTGAAGATTTATTTCTAACACTGTAGGGAAAACTAAAGTATTTTCTTCTTTATTAAAGTTGAAAGATGAAGAGGAGTTTGTGTGGACAGAAGAGCATCAAACTGCTTTCGAAGGAATTAAAGCCTACTTAGCCAAGCCTCTAGTGCTGATGCCACCAAAGAGCGACAAGCCTTTGAAGTTATATATTGCTGCAGCAGAAGATTCATTGGGAGTTTTCCTAGCCCAGGACAATGAAGAAGGCAAGGAGCAAGCAGTTTATTACCTTAGTAGGTTTTTAAATTCTTGTGAATGTAAATACTCAATTGTAGAAAAGTTGTGCCTTGCATTGTACTTTGCAGCAATGAAATTAAGATATTATCTTTTGCCTACTATTGTCTCAGTAATTGCAACCGCAGACTTGGTTAAGTATATGTTATCTAGACCAATGTTGAGAGGAAGAATTGGCAAAATGGATATTAGCTTTGTCAGAGTTTCATCTAGAATATGTTCCCCAAAAGGCAATAAAAGAACAAGTTTTGGCTAAATTTTTGGCAGATCATCCATGTCAAACGGAAAGCCATGAGATAATGGATCTTGGTATGATCAATATTAAGCCATGGCACATGTGGTTTGATGGATCAAAAGCTAATGGTTTGATTGGAATTGGTGTTATAATTAAATCACCACAGGGGGTAGAAACCACATATGGTTTCAGAGTGGATGAAACTACTTGTTCCAATAATCAAGCTAAATATGAAACTTTAATAATGGGATTGGAAATGCTTATTGGATTACAAGCTCATGTAGTTGATATATTTGGAGATTCTCAATTGGTAGTTAACCAAGTGAAAGGAATTTTCAAATGTCAAAGTGCAAGCTTGTTACCATATTATGTTGTTGCATTACACTTACTTTCTCAGTTTCAGATAGCAAACGTGACTTATATCTCAAGATTCATGAATAAAAAAGCCAATGATGTAGCTCAGAAGGCTTCGATTTCAGAAGGAGGGATGGCACTCAATTGAACATAAGTCAAGCAACATATCAAAAATTAATACCACATTTAGCTAAAAGGAATGTGGTGTTAGAAGTCAATCATAATGACTTACAGGGTCAAGATTGGAGGCATCTAATCATGCAGTACTTAACTGGCCCATATTCGAAGGCCAGTAGAAAGAGTAAATTACAGTCTATGCAATACATAGTGTATGGTAATGCTCTTTATAAAAGGGGAGCAGATGGGTTTTTATTGGAATGTCTAGGGTCGAAGGAGGCATTGACAGCCATGACTGAAGTCCATGAAGGCATTTATGGTGCCCATCAGCCTGGTGTGAAAATGAGGTGGTTGCTTCGAAGGCATTCCTACTATTGGCCAACCATCCTAAAAGATTGTATAGAGTATGCTAGAGGTTGCCAGGCATGCCAAAAGCATGGCATGATAAGACGTGTACCAATAACTGATCTACATGCAGTTGTGAAGCCTTGGCCATTTAGAGGTTGGGCCATGGATATGATAGGGAAAATGCATCCACCCTCTTTGAAGCATCGTTGTTTCATCCTAGTGGCCATAGATTACTTCACTAAGTGGGTCAAAGCTAAACCATATAAGGCTGTAGATCAAACTGAAGTTATTGGATTTATTAAAGATTTGATTCACAGATTTGGCATCCCACAGACCATAACTATAGATAATAGGACGGTATTTGATGGAAAGATGGTAAAATCTTTCATAGCAGAATTTAGAATTAGTCTTATTAATTCCACCCCTTATTATGCATAAATAAATGGTCAGGCAGAATCATCCAACAAGTCCTTGAAAAAAGGAATACAAAGAGTTATGGAAGATAATCCTAGGGATTAACATAACTTGTTGTTGGATGTATTATGGGCTTATAGGACTTCTCCAAGATCAAGTACTGGAGTCACTCCTTATGCTTTGGTATATAGGCTTGATGTAGTGTTGCTTGTAGAGATTAAGATTAGGTCCTTCAAGGTGAAATGCCAGGACCAGTTAACTTTTGAGCAATATCATTAGAGCATGTTCTTGGAATTAGAGAATATAGATGAAGCTAGAATTCTGGCATTAAACAATATTCTGTTGCAAAAGAGAAAGGCAACCAAAAGCTATAATAAGAAGGTTAAGCATATTAGCTTTGATGAAGGCGATTTGGTGTGGAAAACAATACTCCCAATAGGAATTAAAAGCCATAAATTTGGTAAGTGGTCACCTAATTAAGAAAGACCATATCAAGTCCATAGAGTTTTACCTAGGGAAGCAAACCATCTGAAAAATCTAAATAGTTATGTACATCCCAAGAAAATCAATGGCAGGTATTTGAAGCCTTATTATCCAACTGTGTGGGAAACACAAGAAGTGTGAGAAATGCTGAACAAAAGGAGCATGAAAGCACTCCAGTAATAAATAAGGATTTCTTTTCATAAAGAGTTAAATACATGCAGCCATAGATTGGCCCAAAAATCAGTATAGTGCTTCAGTTGTTCCCTTATAATTGATTCTCTACTCCTAAGGGATGGGAGCAATTGAATGGCTGTAGCTATGTCTTGCCTACGGTTAGCTAACCCTTGATTGGTGATCTGCAGCTTTGTAGCAGTTTGATCCAAGGCTAAGTTAACTGCTGCTAACTCCTCTTCTAATTGAGCTTTTTTCTCCAAGAGTTGGATGCAAAATTGAGAAGCAGAAAAATGTTGTCCCTTCAATTTAGATACCTCAGTATGTATATGGGAAACAAATTCCTTGTCTTTCAATAGCTTCTCTTATGCAGCTTTAGCAATGTACAGATGTTGACATAGAAATCTGTGGTAGCTGCTGCCTGAAATAAGTGGCTTGAAATGACCATATTGGATTGCTTAATGACTTTGCAGCATTGGAGGAAACCATTCTTAAGTATGGGTCTTTGTAAGGTTTCGAATGGGATCCTTGAAAATGATGTTAGCAAATTCCAAACAAGTGCCTAAGTCCAATGGAGGCAAAGAAGCTCTACTGATGGTTGATGAGCTCTCAAAAATTTCCAAGAGAGAGTCAGCAAGGGCCAATGGTTCAGCTTCACTACTGGCTGCTGGAGTGGTTAAAGGTGTGTCAAAAAGGCTAGCCAGCCGGGCTTAAAAAATGTCCATCTCTTCCATTGACATTGAAGGTGTAGAGAGGTCTAAAAGAGATGGTTGCATAGGGATAGGAGAAGAGGTTGAAGTGTCCCTGGCAATGTCTATAGTCTTGGCCACCAGCAGATTAAGAGAAGAGGGACTGGAGTTGGATGGTGGTGGTAGACAAGAAATTGGTAAGCTACCAGTATCTTCTCTGGGAGCACCAGCTATCACTGATGAGGTGACAACTAGGGCCTTCTCAGGGGATAAAGGAGCAGCCAGGATTGTAGGAAGAGTGAATTGGGAGATAAGGTAGATATGAAGTTAAGCCCAAGCATAAATAAATAAGGATGCCTTGCCTCAAAAAAGGTATGGAAAGTGTAGAGCTGAGAAGTGGAAGTATTGTGTGGATGGACTCTACACTTAAGGGCACTTCGGTGTTGATTTTCTTCCTCCTTTTCGAGGCTGCCTCTAATGGTTTTTCAACTTTAGGTAAGACTAAGGAAGCCATTATCGAATGAGGAGGTGGGGTAACTATTGCTGCAAAACAAGAAATAAGAAGCAATGTTAAGGTTTATTACTGAAAACTTGGGAAAGGAAATTACTACGAAAACTAAAGGAAATTACCAGCCTCGAAAGTGGTGGTGGTAATGGTTGGAGAACTGCGAAAAGCATAATGATCGGCAGTTTGTTGCCTCATTGCAGTTTCCTTTTGAAGTATATCAGCAATAGCAGCTTCATTCCTTAATATCTGCTGCTGCCTCATTTTCTCATATCTCTAGAAGACCACCAATTCCTTGGATTGCTCCCTCTCCACTGCCTTGGTGGCTGCCTGATGAGTAGGGTCATCATTAAAATTAGAAAGGGAGACTGTAACATTCTTCTTTCTCTTAAGTGGTGTTTCTTCAGGTACCTCCTCCTTTTCAGGACTGAACACAAGTTTTCTCTTCTTTTGCTATTGTTGCTTGTCTTTAAGAATGCTTAGGACTTAAGCCCTTTGAGGAGAGTCTACTTGTGAAGCTCTTGCATAAAAAAGAAGCTATAAGTAGATGAGCAAGGTATTATAAAGAAAAGAGAAAAGAGAGATGGAAATGTATGCCTCTTTTCAAAGTAGCCCTGGTGACTCTAGGAGGAGGAGGAGAGGTAGTAAGAGCAGTCTCTGTGGCAGCAGGAGTAAGAGTTGGGATAGCAGGGGCAATAGAGACAGTAACAGTGGTCCCAGTCTTTTTGGGTTTGGCTTGAGAGGGCACATCTAGTCTCACTAGTAGATCTTTGGAAGGTATTGCTAGGAGCACCTCCATATTGGCCGTCCACCAACTTTGAAATCTTTTCAAAGCTGTGCCATGTGCGATAAAGGGGATGAATTGAAACTCACTCAACTCTTGTAGCAATTTAAATGTTGCTTCCTCTAATTTGGTTTTGGGTACCTTCAAGTCTCTGATTGTGAGATTGGTATTAGAGAGGCTACAGAGAGGGATAAGAATTCTTTGAGTAAGCCCAAATTGCCTGGCAAATTGGGAAGAACAGTAAACTTCAGATATACATTTGTAGGCTCAAAGATTCAAAGTACTGATAAAGAGCTCCCTTGGCAACAAAATAGAGGCCCACATATCCTTGTGTAGCGAATTGGAGCATTCCCTATAAGCCAAAAATGCCTTGAGCCAAGCTGGTCCTATGTTGGTTTTGAAGGGACAAAAGAAGGAAAGAAGTGGAGAAATTGGGAGTTGATGAAAGAAAGTAAAATAATAGGCAAAATTGGAGGGGTATAAGGAAATCCTGGCAAATTTCTTTCCGTAAGTAGTGGGTTCTTGCACCAAAAATCTCAAGCACTTGAAGTGTAGACTAGTGAAATATGCGAAGAGCCAGAGTTGTAATACCTAGAGGGGGCCTCCTTGGTTAACATCCAGAGGTTTCTCACAAAATTGGGAACAAACCCTATAAACATGGACTAAAACGTAAGGAGCCAAGGCTATCCTCTTCTTTGAGGCAAGAGCCTTGGCAAGTGGAGCAAACTCAGGCATAATCCGCTGAGATGAAGTACAAAAGAGAAATTTTCATAACCAATACAGAATGAAGGAAAAGAACTCTCGATCACCTACAAAACCTACTTTCTTGTTCTCAAATTTTACAAAATCACTGAAGGAAGAGTTTAAGGGTGGAATGGTGAAGTTGACTGGAAGGTCTGGGTAACCAAGCATAAAGGGGGCACCAAGTGGTGAGAGCCCTAAGAGATGGCAAATATCAAGAATGATGGGGGCCATCATACCACACCGAAATTGGAAAAAATTAAAAGCAGAATTCCAGAAACAAAGAACTGCAGGAATCAAGAAAGGATCCTCAGGGATAATGAACCTGGAGAGGCGAAGGGCATCAAGGATATAGAGCTCTTATAGATCCCATTCTCTGGCAAGTACAACCCTGTCATATCACTCCTTCCATTCAACCCTCAATATGGGCCAACAGCGGTGGTGGCGGTTTATTCTCCAACTTCCCCAATCAAAACCCCTTTCGTAGAGGAGACAGTGATCCTCTAGACAAGGATACAAAGCAGGAAGTTGAGCTGGGGCTTCTCTAAAGATAGGTCCTAAGACGTATTTATGTTGTTCATTATGGCGAGGAATAAAGAGGCGACTATCTATGGTACTCGGTTCACCAGCTCTGAGCTTGGATATCTCTTAGTCGATACACCTCTTTAAAGCCATGGATGGGCTCACGCGTTCTACAACTGGTACTTTCAAGGAGGAAAAATCCATTAACAAGAGTTTTCGGAGGACGAAGCTGAGAAAAGAGTAAAGAGGAGGAGAGAGCAATAAAGGGTTTGTGTTTTGGGTGAGCAAGTAAGTTAAAAGCGTGAAGGGAAAGGGTTTTTCAACCTTTATGTACGAAAGATGCACAATTTGTCTAAATGGGTAAAAGGACCCGAGATAAATTGTTTGGCTGATTTTGGAACCCGTATGAATTTAAGACTTTGTCTTAAAATTCGTAGGAGTCCTGAAAGTACAACATGAAAAGTTTCTCTCATGTGTGATTGTTTGGGCGGGAAATGTATCTCAAACAATCAGATTGGCCTTGAAAACAAATATTTGGCTTCGAAGTTAAGATTTGGCTCCAAAGCCAGATGTCAAACAACCAACCAAGGCTTCAAGAGTAGGAACTTGACTTCGAAGCGCATTTTATTCTTGAGAATGCAGGTTTGATCTACTTCAAAGGGATTGAAGACTTGCTCTTAGATTTCTTGAGAAAGATGAAATCCTTCGAAGTGAACTTTGAAGTATTTTGTAGCTGGAATTTGATTCTTATTTGATGTTTTGGACTTCAAAGTTGCAAAGCCGGTACCAAGTCAAGTAAGAGATCAAGATCCAAAAAGACTTGCTTAAACATGAAAAAATTCCTCTTGGGATTCTCTGTCAAAGCAAACCTTTTTGGAAAGCAGCATTGTTACTAAATACTTCGAAGTACTTAAAAGTAACTTTGATACAAAGGTTGGTCAATTCAAAACTGTTAAAATTATGTTGACCATGCAATTGGAATGAGAAGACCTAAGGAAAAGATTGTCAATTGTACTCTATATTTTGGAGATATTCAAATCAGGTTTCAAGTATTTCATTGGAAATGTTCAAATCAGGTTTCGAAGGAAAAAATTGGTAAATTCGAAGCTCTAATTTTATTTGAATTCGGCGAATAAAATGGTCACAAGCATGCAATTGGAATATAAAACCAGATCATGCCAAATAGAGAAAGAAAACCCTAGTTTTATTGATATGTAAGTAATTACATTAGAAAGCCTTCTTGGCTACGAATTCGATTTCATAATAGTAAGGAATGGAAAAAGTAACAAGTTCATTAAATTTAACCTAACAGTGGTCAATGAATTTATGTTCTTTCTTTATTTTGTCTTCTGTCCTATCAAAGCTAGGTTGCTGTAGCTAATATGTTCTTATTTGATGAAAAAGTTGTTCAGCTTTCATCTCGAACTCTATCTCCTTCAAGCCTTGTTCCATCCTGTCCATATCTAAATCATCCAGCACGCTGAATCCTTATTCTTGAAGTCATTATATTCTTTAATGAGATTCTCTGCTTCGTACTTGGTTTGAATTCGATTAGTTGAGATTTTGTCCAAAGAGTTATCGGTAGTCCAAGAGATTTGGTACCAATGAAGAAGGAGCGGGAGTTGATCCAAAAAAGCTTAAAACTCTGCCTAGGCAATGAGGTTGAGGACATGACCCCGAGTCATAATATCACAGACCCATTGGAAGTTCTTGAGAGGAGTCTCATCTCCAAGAACATTGAAGGGCAAGTGAGAGAAGGCATCAAGCAAAAGTTGAGCTTGGTATCGCTCAAATGTAGTGAGAAGAGCTAGAGGTTGGTAGGAAGGAAGAAACTGATTCTTGAAAAGAGTAATTTTCAGTTCCTCCATCCAATGAGGATTCTAAGGAAGAGGAGGTGCAGAGGGATCCATCCCAAAGGAAGAGGGGAACTGGGGATTATTCACGCATTCGAGCCAGTTAAAAGAGCAAAGTTTTGCCTTCTTGGCCAAGAATGACGGATTATATCTGTAGACACCCCATTTTTGACCGACCTTAAGACTCAGACGTCATCGTTTGAGCGCTCGATGATTGCGCATGTTTGTGCTCGTTTCGAGTTTCCAGAGTTTTCGGCTGAGTGCCTTGCCTCCGGGCCTCTGAACTCTTTGTGTTTTGGCTCGGTTTGTGGACCAAGCCTTGTTGACCTTGGCTGGAGGGAGAGAGAGGTCTGTAGAACACTTTTCCCTCTTGTAGACTAGTTGCCGGTTTCCGGAGCCTTCGGCTGCGCGCCTTGTCTCGGGACGTCTTATCGTTCTCTTCTTGGCTTGGTTTTCGGACCATGCCTTGTTGCCTTGGTCTAGAGGGACACTGAGGTCTTGTAGACCACCTTTTGTGGCCATAGACCACTTTTCCCTCTCGTAGACCACTTTTGGTGCCCGTAGACTAGTTTTTGAGGTTTCTAGCTGCGCGCCTTGACTCGCGGACTCTTGTCTTGCATCCTTTTTAGTTTGTTTTTGGCATAAACCTTGTTTTCCTTGCTTGGAGGGTGGAATAAGGGTTGTAGACCAGTTTCTCTACCTGAAAACCACTTTTCTTCCCCGCCAGCCAGTTTTCTGGTCGGCCAATTGGTCTTGGTGGTCTTTGGACCACCAAAAGTGGTCGGCAGCCATGCCACCACCTTGCTTTCTTTGTACAGACCGCTCCTCTCCCTTGCCGACCACTTTTGCCTCTTGCTAGCCAGAAAAAGTAGCTGGCCGACCAGTGCAAGTAGCTGGCCGACCACTTCAACTGGTCGACAGGTTTCCTTCACTTTCTGCAGGTGTTGTGGATGCCAACTATGCCAGCTGTTGTGCACAGATTGCATCCTCCATATACGTGTATGGATGGATTGGTTCAAGCTTCAAGCTTGTTGAACAAGCTTGATGAACAAGCTTGATACATGTTCTTCTATAAGAGAGAACCTCCTCCCTCTTGCTTTAGGTTTAGAAAAATTGCATTGAGCTATACATACACTTCTATCTCTATATTTCTCCCTTTGTCTCATATTTGTGCTTGAAAGTGCCTTTTCTTCACACTTTTGCACATAAACACATAGTGAAACACCATACTCTTGTTGCTGAGGCACCTTGAAGCTGGTTTTAGAGTTTTTGGATTGCTTTTGGTCCAAAAAAGTTGCTGGAGTTGTAGCTTTGAAGTTGTTCTACAAGGGTGAGTTTCTAACCCCTTGAAGCTTGGTTTTTGTTTAAGCTCTTAGCCTTATTTGCATGCTTATTTTGGCATAACTCTTAACTACAAAAAGTTCTGATTTCAAGTGCTTAACATGTTTGTTTAAGGTCTCTTTGGTGTTGGGGTTGGTCTACCCCCCTTTTGTGCCTTGTTTGGCCTTGTTTTGAGCTATCCTTTTAAGCTATTGGGACCACCTCTTTTTGGTCTTCTCACCACTGAAACTCAGAGGAATTTTAGTGGTGGAAATTGTGTTTTGAGGTCCCAAATAGGAGGGGGTCATCCCCTCTCCTTGTATCTTGGTTGCTTGCTTTATTGGCCTCATATTTGAGCATGTTTATCTAGCATATGTTGGCTCCATCTCAGCTTATTTTTGGCCTTATTTCAGTATGGCATACCTCTGTTTTGGCTTAGTTTAGGTCACCCTTGCATGCTATATACACTTGTAGTGTAATCCTTGCAAACTAGCCTTACATGCTTGTGTTGATAGCTCATCTTTCTAGCATGTTTTGGTCCTATCTCAGCAAGTTTTTGGCCATGTTTTAGCATACTTTAGGTCTGATTTAAGTGTTTTGGGTCATGCATGCCTTGCTTTGTATAGCCATAGTGCATTCTAGCTCACTAGCTTTGAGTTTCCAAGTCACTAGCATGCATTGCTTGGACTATTTGCATGCTTTGGCCTCATTTCTACCATGATTTCAGTGCATGTAGTGTGGTCATGCCCTCACATGTGTCACTCTTTCAATGCTTTGGAGGGGTTGTGCTTTATGCCTTAAATATGAGCCCTTATGTATGCCATCTTGCCTAGGCTTTTGGGCCACCATTTCAGTGTGTTTTGGGTCTTATTTTGCCATGATACAACTCTGTTTTTGGTTGGTTAGAGCATCCTTCATTTGCTTCTTACACTTGTAGTGTAAGCTAGCTTTGCATGCCTAATGAGTAAGCTTGTTATTCTAGTATGTGTTGACCTGGTATTAGCCCATTTTTGGTGTTATTTTGACATGCCATAACTCTGATTTTTATTGGTAAAGTCATCTCATGCTTGGTTTTGGTAGGTGTAGTGTAATCCTTCTTATTGGCCTTGCATACTCCATGCTTCATGCCCTTCATGCTAGCATGTGTTAGCTCTAGTCCATACAGGTTTTAGAATCATTTTGACATGCTCTAGGACTGTTTTGGGTTGCCTTGGTCATATGACTCATGTTTTGTATAGCTGTAATGCAATTGTCCTTGCTAGCCTTGAGTTTTGAGCACCATAGCATGCTTCATTTGTGACATGTACATGATTTGGCATCATTTCACATGATATTTTAGAGCATATAGCATTTCCATATTCTCACTTCTTTCACTCTTTGAACGCTTTCAAGAGTTGTGCATTTGTGCCTCGCTTATGGCCTGATTTGTATGTATGCATGCCTAGACTTTTGAGCTCCCATCTTTGCATGTTTTGGTCTTTATTTTGACATAATTGAGCTTTGTCCATGGCTGGTTCAGTCATTTGTGCCATGTATTGCATGCCTCTTGTGTAGTCCCTCTTGGTAGCCTTGTGCCTTAGGTCCTCTTGCATGCTATGCTTGTGTTGTTTGAATGATTTGGCATCATTTCATACCTGATTTCAGAGCATATAATGTTGTCACACTTCCATGTTTGTCACTTCTTTATCATGTTTGAGGGTTGTGTTCTTATGCTTGGTTGATGGGCCCTCACATGAGCATGTGTTCTTAGCCCTTTTATGCCTTAGTTTTGATGCATTTTGGCCACTGTTTTGAGCATGATTGAGGTCTGTCCATATTCGGTTTAAGTCCATTGAGCATGTTGTTTGAATGTTGTTGTTTGCATTGTGTTTGCATGCTTGTTGCATTGCATTATGTTTGCATGCATTGCATTGAGTTTGCATGCCATTAGCTTTGATAAGTTGATCATGTTGCATTGCATTGTGTTTGGATAGGGTGTTAATCCAAACACGAGAAACGAGGAACGTTTCATACTTGAAGTGATGAAACGTACCTTAATTCTCGGTCGCCGACCCTCTTGATCATGCATGATTGGGGTTAAGGCCCTTATGTGTTATTTGTGCATTCATTGACATTGATTTGTGCAAACTTGGATTCTCGGCCATCGTACATTGCAACACTTGGTTGGTAGCCCGAGAGTCGATAACCGCACTCCTTTGAGCCCAAGAAATGATAGGGAGGGTGGTTGTGCACACATATCTTGCAAATACACTACTGTGCCCCTCATTGTTCTCTGTTGCAGCAAACCAGAGTTGTGCAGAATTTTTTGGTCGGCAGACCAGAAAAAGTAGCTGGCCGACCACTTTTTCTGGTCTGTAGCAAATGTAAGTGGTCGGCAGGTGGTCTACACCACCAATAAGTGGTCGGCAATGCTCCTGGAGGTTCCCATGATGGAGTAGAAGCTATCTAGAGCTTTGTGCAGTGTCCTGAGAACAATTGCAAACAGAGGCAAGTTGGGGCATAGCGATGGATTTCTGAACGAGGCGACCGAGCATGCATGCACTTCTCGCCCTGAGGACCTCTTCTTTTACTGCTTTACTTAGCTGGGTAATGCTTCGGTTTTGTACTTAATTGGTTAATGCATTTAACTATTCAATTTGTGTTGTAATAACTAATTAGTTAACTAGGATTAGTTAATTAGTTTCGTTTTGTAATAATTAAGTAAATTAGCTTAGATTAGCTAGTTAGCTTATTATTCGGACCCTCCGTTGAGAGGGCACAACTGTTGTAATAAGTGTGTGTGTGTATGATGCATGTCTTCCAACCCCACGTCTTTCTTCCTTTTACTTATCAGCTTTTGATGGTTAGTTTTAGGGCATTTTTCAATTAGCATCCTTATGCTTGCATGTGTGCATCATTCATCTGTGTTGCATGCACCGGGCTCGGCGCATCATACAAACTGCATTGTATTTCAATACCAATTTGAATACATGTTATCAAGTTGCATTCACATGACGTCTTAGAATAGCTGAGCCTATTTTTAGTTGCATTTTTTGCATGTGTTGCATTAGGCATCTTAACATAAGCTAGGATCATGCTTGATTACTAACTAGCTTCTTTTTTGGCTCAGAGTACACTGTGAGTGTTTATGCTTTAGCATCCTTGCATGAGATGTGTATGTTGCCATGTTAGCGTGGTTGCCATGAGGCTAACTACTTAAGTGTTTAACTGCATGAATGCCTGTGGGTGGAGGCTTGATTTGATGAATTGGGACAATTCATCAAATGCGAGTTTTAAGCCCACTTGAGGTGGCAAAATCATGTTGTTTTCTAAGCCCACTTGAGGGTAGCAAATCCACGACTTAGCCTACTTGCGAGTAGCACTTTCAAACCATTTTCAAACAAACAAACATGAAATATTTTGTTCCAACTTGAGCGATCGAGTCTATACTTGTATGCTGTGCGTATTACATAGTAAGCTAGCTAACAAACTGGAATAAGAACACATGTGTTTTCAAAAACAACATATCATGTTAGTAAAGGCCGATCCTTTGATCGGGCGAGCGGGGGTGCTCATTGCATGACCTTCCTCTCTCTTACCCAAGTTCCCGAGCCGAGGCAACTTTGGTGATGACAGACACGTGGCCTTAGGCACAAGTCAGGGTTTCCTAAATTCCCCCAAAATAAAATATTTAGGTGGCGACTCTGAAATCTGGCAAAGCAGTCTATGTTTGGCGCTTTTTGATTAAAATCGATTTTCCGAAACGATTTGCCGGATTTAGACTCTTTGGTGATTTATCAATCTTACATTGCACTTTGTGAGATTAGATTCAGAACCGTGACATGAGTCCAAACTATAGTAGCTAAGAACTACAATCGCGCCCTCGCGCGTGTTGCGGAGTTCGGGGCGGTCTAAAATATCCCTGTGTTTCATCTGGATGAGGGGTTGCTCGCACTATCTTCGTTGGCATAGAAGACGTGTACCACGCCACAAGTAAGTTGTCCTCTAGACTACGTCGGTGATCAATGGGTACATAGGGGTAAACTACTGAGCTCCGAGCACAAGGAGGGATAAACAAAGGATCATTGAATTCAACAAATCGATGGTGAATTCGCTCTCTTAGTTTGGGTTCATCAAGTACTGGCCAACTTCCCCAGCCAGTAGACTTGAAGGAAGAAGAAGCAGCTATGTCCCATGCAAAGAGTGGTGGGGCAGAAGAGGAGCATCTAAGATCCATTTTTGCAAATGCTTGGTCCAAGGGTTTGTAGTTGACAGATTTTTGGTCTAAAGATTGGTAATTTGCAAAAGCTTCCATGACTTGTATAAATGAAGGTGGATAGGTGTAACCAATAAATGCATTAAGGTTCTTTCGAGGCCTGCAATCATCTTCCAAAGACTCCTTGTATGCTCGATCAATGTAAGAGAAGGTGTGATTGGCCATTGGGGAAGCACCAGTCTTTTCGTTTACTCAAAGAATGGAAGCTGCAAGATATAAGGATTTAATGAAGTTCACTGCTTCATTATTCAAAAAGCAGTTATATTACCATAATACACAGAGTCCATGCACGTCCTAGAACGTGGGTGGATTGCACTAGTTCACTAATATCACCAAGTATTGGGTATATTAGTGCGGGGGGTAATGTTGGCTGTATAATTTGTAAAAGCCAATCACAATTTGACACGTGACATGCAAAGGGCAATTTGGGAAATTAATATAAGTTGCCAACCAAAGTCAGACATGTGGTAGTTCGTATTGGTAATAATAGATTTGTGTAGCACTGGAACAATCGAGAGATACAAGATGATGTGGCGTAACGGTTACTCATAAAGTTTAAATTCAAAATCAGGAAGGAAGCCTAACTACAAAAGTGACATAGTGGGACTGATTGTGAGAGAGCATGTTCAGCAATCATGGGAGGACATTTCGACGGTTGGAAGCCCACTTCGATGGTTATCATTGAAGAGTATAAATAGCAGAGAAGGCCCCAGAATGAAGCCCCAGAATGAAGCCCCAGACTCAGATCAAAAAACCACTTTATTTACTTCATTTTTCTTTCCATTTTTTCCAATTCTTTACATTTCTGCACTTTAATTCCTATACTACACTTCATTTCCTAGGAGTAGTTTCAAATAGCTTGTTGCTATAAATCTCTACAAGGTTGGGTCAGATCATTGTAAGTTTTCATTTTACTTAATGAAATTCAGATTCTGAAATTGTTCTTCACTTGTTGTTATTTACTAAATTCTTCTAAACAAACCACCAGTAAAAGTCTTCTTTATTGAGGCTGAGGGAACTATAACACAATTGTCTGATAATTGGTTGGCAATTAATATTCTGTAAGGACTAATTAATCCTTGCCGGTACGCTTAAAATTATATTATTAACCTTCGAAAGCCAAAAAGCCAACACATTCGACATCTAATTAACAACCAAAACCAAATACATCTAACCCAACACTTGAACCCATACACACCACCTCACACACCGAACATATCCAAACGCATCAACCATCACAATACCAAATACACACATTCAATTAGCTCATTAGTCAAAGTGTGCCAATCAATGAGTGCAATAGATTGCCAATACCCTATTAAAGGTGAACAATCACTACAAGAAAAAATACTTTTGACGACCACCTATTTTGAGTTGGTCGCCAATAGTTCACTTTCTGCGACTAAAATTTTTTTGATCGCTGATGGGTATGTTTTCGTGACCCACAATTTTTTGGTGGCTAATAGCTAATTTTTGGTGACCAAATACAAATTTGGTCGCAAAAGGTCGTCTTTTGGCGACCAAAAAATAAGTTGGTCGTGAATGACTTAACTATTGGCGACCAACTACAAATTTGGTCATGGAAGATCACCCTTTGGCGACCAAAAAATAAGTTGGTCGCGAATGACTTAGCTTTTGGTTACCAACTACAAATTTGGTTGCGAAAGATCACCTTTTGGCGACCAAAAAATAAGTTGGTCGCGGAAAGTTATGGTGAGATAAATTAAAAAAAAGCGGGTACAACTATAATTACATTTTATTTTTCTGTTTAGACATTGAAGGTTTTATGAAATAATATATAACCCAATTTTTATGGGTTATATATTTTCTCTGCCAAATGTGAACAACAAGCATGTTATTGGCAGGGTGGATTGGGCGCATGGAGAGTGACTCCTTGGTTAGAGTTCAACTCCTAGGTAGCGCAAAAGAATATTTTTCTTTGGGGGGTGAATGCGCTGACTTTTGGCGACCAAAAATAACTTTGGTCACTAAAAGTTACCTTTTGGCTAATATGGATTGGACTTTTCGCGACCGATTATTTGGTCGCCAATGGTCCCTTTTAGCGACCAACTATAACTTTGGTCGCAAAAAACTATCTGTGACGAGGCTTTAGTGACCAACTCACGACCAACACATTTTGGTCACGAAAAGATTTAGCGACCAAATATGGTACTTTTCACGACCAAAATATTAGTCACGGAAAGTGTAATTTTTTGTAGTGAATACACACTTCAACAAACAATAACACACTTCAAAAAAAAAAAAATTTACATCTTCCCTTCAACCAATTAGAGTCAAAATACGTCGAAGGAATCAACACACAACCCTCAAACTTTATCATATCATTGACCATATCCATATCCGTTTAAGCAACATTGCGAAAAAAACTCGCATGGTCATTACTTGTAAACTTTTCTTTCTTAATTTTTTTTCCAAACGTGATATGATGAATGAGAAAATAAGATAAAATATAGAAATAAATTAGTGGTATAATAGTATACTAATATCATTCATTTACAACTGATAAGATCTTATGAAACATATTCATATTTAAATAAGATTTTAAATTATAAAAGAATATTTGTAAAATTTCACATTAAATAAGTTTTTCAAATAGGATTTGTAAATAATTTTTCTAATTTTTTAATGATTTTCTATTTAATTTTAAAAAACATAGAGTAATTTCCAAATAAATTATGGCCTATGGTGCTCCGGGTCCGAACTCCAAAGCTGCTAAACCAAGCAAGTACGCGCATGCATTGTAGCCATGTGTTAGTTAAGAAAAATATTTGAGAGCTTTAATTGGGCACCTAATTTATTTTTAATGATATAGAATTCGTTATGTGAAGGGGATTTATACTTTTTTTTTTTTTTTTCTTTCACTTCATTAAAAGTTTAAATTGAAGTGATATATTAGGGGATATATCAACCCTCATTAGTTAAAGCAGAAACAAATCACTAGCTCTTGTTTAAATTTTTTTTCTTTAATAAATTACACTAATTTCTCCAAAAAATTAGGATGATTACAAATGCCTCCCTAAATTTTTTAAATGACATTTTCTTATTGGACCATGTTTGTATGGATGTAATGATAGAATTAGTATTCTTAACTTCAAGGCTGTAATTTATCTTAGAATATTTTATCAAAACTTTTCATTGTGATTTTTTAAATATTACAACTCATACATAAATATATATATATATATATATATTGAATGGACACGTATATTAAAAAAAGAAAAATGTTTGGTAGTCCAAATTTATGTGGCTCGAATGGTTTGAGTGTAGCAAAACGACATCGTTTTACACTCAAAATGACGTCGTTTTGAGATATTCGAGTCATTCGAGTTATGAAATTTCGGACCACCTAGCATTATTGTTAAAAAAAAAATAGAATAATGAAATAAGTTTGACAACAAAAGTCAAATTTCTATTCTTAAGGCACTCTTTAATCCCAAATTAAAAATGAATTAAAAGTTTTTTTAGATGGAAAATAATTTTTTTTTTATAAAAATTTAGGACTTCAAATTAAATTTATGCACGATGATTTGAATTACTACATGTCAATTATTTATTAGTTTAAAAACTAATAACATAAGATTCAATTGTTTGGTGCAGTTTATTTGACTTGTTGATAAATATTTTTATTTTAAAAATTTTGTGCCAAATTGTTTAATTTAATTTCTGTTTATAATTTAAAAATTATAATCCTGAAATTGGAAAAGTGATACTTTTATGGGTTTGGTTATGGTGTGCAACTTACACCTTACACCTTACACTTTACACTTACACCTTATACTTACACATTTTGTAAAAAATTAAACCTTACACTTACACCTTTTTTGAGGTTGCACACCATATGCAACCCACTTACACCTTACACCTTACACCTTACACTTACACCTTATACTTATACTTACACCTTACACTTACACTTTTTGTGTAAGTGGCATATGGTGTGCAATTGCACACTTAAGAAAACTCCTACTTTTATTCTATATTATGAACTTTTTAAATTGCACCAATAAGCCCACAATCACAATATTAAAGTGAATTATGTTTTGAGAATCTACCAGCATTTCTTAAAACAAATAATTTCAAAAAAAAAAAAAAAAGTCTGTTCAATCACATAAAGGCCAATTTGATATGTTTTTGTCATGGTCAAGCCTTAGAAGGTTTTGGGGAGAGAGGAGAGGAGAGGAGAGAACCCAAACAGCGTGACCCACCAAACAGCTTGTCGATACAATTTTGGTGAAGAAGCAGAAGCAGTACCCTCAAGAAAGTTCTTCCCATTATCTACCAAACATTTTAGAGAGTGAGAGAGAGAGAGAGAGAGAGAGAGAGAGAGAGAGGGTAGTAGGGTAGGATGGGGTGTAGTAGGGGTAAGGCCGCCGTCTTTGATACTTTTACAAAACACACACCATCATGCAGAATCCTCTCCTTGACTTTCCTCTTTGATTCTTTACTTGTTGGGTTATTGAGTCCAATTTTGATGATCCGAACCATTCATATTGTAAGATTTATTGATGTGTGGATGCTTTTTCGACTACACTGCCAACTCAGTATTCAGCTGGAGAGTACTAGCAGAATAGATGACACCTAGCTGACCTGCAACAGAAAGAGAAGATTCCAGTAGTGGTTCATCCACCCGGGGGCACTCCGACGATCAAGTTAGTATATCTCTCAAAGATAATCAACTGTTAAACTCACTGTTCTGAATGTAAATTGTGTACCTTAAACCCATCGGGGGTGCCTTTCTTTTATAGTTAACTCAATCCTTGTCCCAACAGAAGCCTAGCTTCAATGGACTTTAGCTCAGTGCTTATCCAGGACTCTTCAATAGATAGAGACAAACTCCCTAAGAGCTTTATCTTTATCTAGGCTGAGTCCCCTCATAATCTAGGACTCTTGTGCCTTATCCGCTTATCTCGGATTCTGATATTTTCAAAGATAACCTCGGCCTTGCCGAGATCACCTCGACTTCATGACCAAGACACGTGGCACCTCGGCTGACACGTCGGCGTCACCTTGGCCACGTGTTGGTATTCAGAAAATATATCCTCACAACTACCCCCTAGGTTCTATTACCTCGGCATTCTGAGGTGATAGAACCTATACTAGAACTTCCTGCCAGTACATCGGCTTAAGTCGAGATCATCATTATAGGCCGACATGTCTTCTTAAAGATCAAGAATTTCAAGAGCTTCCTCCCGCGTATGAGCTGTTATACATAACAACTAAACCATTTTGGTTACGTGCCTTTCCCTTACTGGATCGTGTTTGTGACGCGCCTTTAATTCGTCTAGCGGCTGTATGCCCCGTCTGACAAATCCGTTTTTCTAGGCTCATCAATTTCTTTTTGCCGCCTTTTCACGTTTTTGGACAAAACCAATATCCCTTCTCTTTGTCTCTTCACTTTTTATCATTTCTGAAGCTTTCTCTCTCTCTAGTTTTCTCAAACCCTCCATTGTTTTAAGCTTTCAAGCTCTGCTATCACCACTGTTTATCTTCTTCCGGCGAGGCTCTTCTTCTGCTACCGCCGTTTGTCTGACTTCGGCGATCTCAACTTTGGCTTCCCCTCCTCGGTGAGTTACTGTTTCCTCCCGATTTACTATCTTGTTTCAGTTTTTGAAGATATCTTGAATTCCTGTCATTTTTGCGAACTTGCTTGTGACTCTGATTAGTTTGATCTGTTCATATATCTGAGTATGATTGCCTCGTGATTGTGTTTTTGCTCAACCTATTCTTGAGTATTCACAACCTGCACACACATTTGTCCACTTTTGCCATTGTTCTTAGCCTTGTACCCTTTCACACACTTTGTCACAATGTTCTTGGTAGTTCACCCTTGTTCTTGATTCTGAAGCACGTTCTTGTTTTTTGTTTTTTGTGTCTTTTTCCAGATTCCTGCCTTCAATCTTTGTTCCCACAGACTTAGGTTTTGGGATTTGTTTGTAGAACCCACAATTTTTAGGAAAAACTGAAACGAATTCCTTCTAGATCCGTACAAACCCTTACCATAGTACATTTTTAGGTTTTTAGCCGAGGTCCTTTAAACCCTCCAAAAATACTTCTTCCTGAAATCCGATACCTTCATTTAAGCCGACGTTATGGGTATGTGGAAGCATAAGGTAGACACCCCATCCAAATTAGAGTACTTTAGGCGAGAGTTTGACATCCCAGCCGACGTCCATCTGAGGTTGGTTGGGGAGGACGACTCCATCATGCCTACAACTGATTCTATGCCCTTTCCTGTGGTAGCCTTCATTGAGTGCGGACTTCAGCTCCCACTCAACACCCTTTTTCGTGAGATACTTCACTACTATAAGTTGAACCCGATGCAACTCGCCATCAATTCCTATCGAGTTATTCATGGTATCATAGCCTTAGCCAAACAAGAAAACACTAGGATTACTTTAGCCGACATCCAATATTGCTATACAATGTGTGGCCTAAAAAAAGATACGGGCTACGCTTACTACCTTAAGCCGAGGTCCACAGAGTATAAAATCGTAGCCGACCTCCCAGACTCCAACAAGGGAGCTGGAGACGATTACTTCATTACCTTGGGGAACTGGGAGTTTGCTCCAGACGAGGACCTCCATCTCTACCCTCTTCCTCGTTCATTTTTTGTAGAGGGCAATGGTAAGAGCCCTGTGTTCATACTAACTTGTTTTTTAAAGTCTTCAATACTTTGTTCGTTTCTAATGTTTGTTTTTTCTTGTAGCTCTTCCTCAGCCACCAAAGGGCTTCCGTCAGTCTTTCTTTCCCAGCAAAGACTTGAGGAAACTCTTGGATTTGCCAGTCCACAAGCGGAAGGCCCCTCTGCTTCTCAACTTCATCCCCACTTATAAGTCGGCTCTTCCCGACGTCCCAAAAAAGAAGAAGAAAAGCCTTTCTCCACCTTCTGCCACAACTCCACAAGTCGCGTCTACATCTTGGACAGACCAAGGATCAACCTCTGATCCAGCCGAGCAGCCATCAACCTCAGCTCCATACCTGATCCCACCATCTCAGCGACAACGTCGACGACGAACTGTTTTTCTTCCGAGATGGGCCGCCAGAAAGCTGTCGCAAAAGACCTCTTAACCAGTATCCCTTCTGGCGTTGACGCTCAGCCAACACAAACCCAGCCTCCACCAAAGCAAAAAAGAGTCAAAAAGGCTCAGCCAAAGGCAAAGGTGACTCAGGTTGATACTGAGGACACCTTGCCAATTTCTAAATTGGCTGAGAGCGAGAAGACTGCCTTTGTCCTCGAGAAGAGGTCTGCTGAAACAGACCCATCCAAATCCACCAGATCAAAAAGGCCGAGGTCATCTTCTGCAACGACCTCGGGGTCTTAAAAGCATGATGCCCCCTGGGCCCTCAAAATCACACTGGAGGATAAACCAGTTAGGGCCAGTGATAGTGCTGAAGATATTAATGTTGGCGTTGCCCTTAGTACCGCTCTGCTTCTTCCCGGCGATCTCGACTGAAATGTCGAGTTGAGCGAATATGAAAACTATGCTCTGATGCTCCAGTGCTCTGTTCAAGTAAGTTTCTTTATTTGGTGATCTTTTCTTTCTTTCTCTTTTTTATACTTTAAAAAAAAATTTTGTAATAACTTTTGCTTTATTGTATTCTTTCTCAGGCAATCCAGCATGCCCACTCCTTCTCAGTGCAATCCTTTGAGGCAAGGTAGGCATTGGCTGAAAAAAAGAGGGAGGTCTCTAGTCTGCAGAAGACTAATAAAAACTTTCAGTCAAAGATGAAGACCCTGGAGGATCAGGCCGAGGTCACTATCAAAGCCAAGGATGATGCCGAAGAAAAGGTTGGTGCTGCTGAGGCGATAAACAAAGTCCTTCAAGCCTAGCTGAAAGAGGCCGAGGACAAGATGGCTGAGGCTCAAAAGGAGCTTCAAGACGCCCTGGCCACCAAAGAGGCTGAAGTCAAGGTAGCTGACGAGAGGGCATATGCTGAGGGGGTGGCCGACGTTACGGCAGACTACGAAAAGCAGGTGAAGCAGGCATGCAACAGGGGCTTCACCCTTGGCTGGATGACCTTGCTGAAAAGGCTTGATGTCCCCGAGGACTCCCCCCTCAGGAATGCCGATGTCCTTCCTCTGCCATTCCCCCCAACTCCAAGCCAATCTGTCGACGACGACTCTGAGTCCGATGAGGAGGTTTTGGTGAGGAAGTCGAAAGACGTTGCTGGGGCCAAGTCTCCTCAAAATGAGCAAGTCCTAGACTTGACTCAAGATGAGGAGGTTGAGGAGGTTCCCAAGGAAGCTACCCCTGAGCAGGCATCATTGGACGTGCCTCTCGCCGACAAGAGCCTTGATCAGACCTTTCAAGAGATTGACGCTGAGCTTGCGGCCGAGAAGGTGGCCGAGATGTCTTCCCAGCAGTCTTCCGAGATCCAGACCCAGCCTGCTACTGATGCTGAGGAATCTTAGTTTTGATGTCTTTTTCCTTTGTTTTTTACACTTTGTACTTCTTTGTTTTTGAGACAATGTAAGCTCTTCATATGGCCGACGTGCCTTTTATAAATACAACTTCTTTGTTTTGAACATTTGTATGTTTGCTTCTCTTTACTACTCTTGTATGATTCCATACTTAGAATTTTTTTTTTTTTTTTTTTTTTCATATCTTTAATATGCACTTCAATCTTCGTGCAACCTTTTCGGGGTGACACACCTCGGTTATACAAACTTGGTTTAACTTTAACTTGTAAACTTTTCTCAAGTTTCAGCAAGTGTTAAACATGATCTTGGTTTAACTTCAACTTGTAAACTTTTCTCAAGTTTCAACAAGTGTTAAACATCATCTCGGTTTAACTTGAACTTGTAAACTTTTCTCAAGTTTCAACAAGTGTTAAACATCATCTCGGTTTAACTTGGACTTGTAAACTTTTCTCAAGTTTCAACAAGTGTTAAACCCACTTTTCTTCTCTCTGCCTCCTGATGTGAACCTAAGTTCCACTTGGGTTCTCATTATACATGCATTCCAGAAACAACGTTATGTATCTTTATCAGTCACGAGTGTATAAACATATATAAACAAGCTAAAAACTTTATTTATTTACTTCGGCAAAAAGACAAAAAATTCTAATGATAGAAAAATTTCAAATTGCAAGTGTTCCAAGGCCTTGACAACTCTTTCCCTTCATTATCTTTAAGCCGATATGCCCCATTGCCCAGTACCGAGATGATTCTGTAAGGTCCTTCCCAATTTGGGCCAAGCTTTCCCTCTCTAGGATCATTCTTGTTGCCGGTGACTTTCCTCAGAACGAGGTCACTGATTTGAAATTCTCTTGGGTTGACCCTTTTATTATAAGCTCTGCCAAGCTGCTGCTGGTATGCTGCCAGCTGAATTGCAGCTCTCTCCCTTCTTTCTTCTAAAAGATCCAGATCTCGGGCTAAGAGTACATCATTAGTCCCATTCTCTACTCCCTGGGTTCTGATCCCTGGGATGCCGACCTCCAGCGGGATGACAACTTCTGTGCCATAAGCCATGGCAAAGGGGGATTCCCCTGTTGATCTTCTCGGCGTAGTCCGATATGCCCAGAGTACGCTTGGCAGTTCATCCACCCATTTTCCTTTTGCTGCTTGCAGCCTCTTCTTCATCCCATCCAGGATAAGTTTGTTGGATGCTTCTGCTTGTCCATTGCTTTGAGGAAAGCTTGGGGTTGAAAAATAATTCTTGATCTTGAATTTTGCACAGAAGCTTTTGATTAGCTTGCTGTCAAATTGTGTTCCATTGTCGACAACTATTGCTCTTGGAATCCCAAATCTGGTGATGATATTTCTCCATATGAAGTTCTTCACGTCCACATCTCAGATCTTTGTTAGGGGCTCAGCTTCTATCCACTTGGTGAAGTAATCTGTTGCTATCAGTAGGTACTTCCTTTGTCCAGTTGCTTGGGGCAGTTGCCCAACGAGATCCATGCCCCATTGGGCAAACGACCAAGGGCTGGATATTGGGTTCAGGTCTGCTGCTGGTTGGTGTATTAGAGGTGCAAACCTTTGACATTTTTCGCACTTCTTGACATAGGCCTCTGCATCTTTCTGCATGTAGGGCCACCAATACCCCTGGGTAATGGCCCTATGGGCAAGTGACCTGCCCCCAGCGTGGCTACCACAAATTCCTTCATGAATTTCATATAAAAAATCTTCAACTTGTAAAGGATGCACGCACCTCAAAAGGGGTCCAGTGAAGGATCTTCTGTAGAGATGTCCTTCCGTTGTCAGACTGAATCTTGCCGACTTCAGTCTGATCTTGTGTGCTTCTTTGTGGTCATCTGGCAGCTTCCTTTCCCTTAGGAATGCTACAATTGCATCCATCCAGCTTGGTCCCATATCCACACACATTACTTCGTGCTCAGCGATCGATGGTTCAATGCTCGGGCGTGACAGGTATTCGATCATTATCGTCCTTGCTTTTCCGGGTTGTATTGCACTCGCCAGATTGGCCAGTGCATCGGCGTGACTGTTATCATCTCGGCTAACCTGATGTAGTCGGCAATTTTGAAACTAGGCCACTAACCTGTTGACTTCCTTCGCGTAGGCTGACATCCTTTCATCTCGGGCTGTAAACTCGCTCGTTGTCTGGTTGACTATGAGCTGGGAGTCACAGAAGACTATCACTTCATCTGCTTTTGCTGCTACTGCCAGCTTTAGTCCTGCAATCAATGCTTCATACTCTGCTTCATTGTTTGAGGCCTTGAACCCTAATCGAATGGACTATTCTAATATCTCTCAATCTGGAGATACCAGTACTATTCTTGCCCCCACCCCTTGTTGGTTTGAGCTCCCATCGACAAACAGTCGAAAGGAGTCGCCGATGTAAATGCTGCAGGGTCTGAGTTTTCCCTTTTTCCTTTATTCTGTTGCATTTGGCTGGGCTTCTCCCTGCTTGCTTGGGCATCGTTCACCTTGGCTCAACGGAGCCCAATGTGCGATGGATTCTGGTGTGAACTCGGCCACGAAGTCGGCCAAAACTTGGCCTTTGATTGCTGTTCTGGGTCTAAACTCAAGGTCATATTGTCCCAAGGCCACTGCCCATCTGGCTATTCTGCTTGTCAGGTCTCCTTGCTGTAGCAAGGACTTTAAGGGGTGTTCAGTTAACACCACAATCTTGTGGGCTTGAAAGTAATGGTTCAGCTTCTTTGAAGCCATTACTAAAGCCAGTGCCAATTTCTCTAAGGGTAGATACCTTGTTTTTGCATCGGCTAGGGTTTTGCTTACATAATAAACAGCCCTTTGCTCCCATTTTTCTTCTCGGATCACTACTGCACTTATCACATGTTCTGAAACTGCTAAGTACAAAAATAACTCCTCTTCAGGTTCTGGATTTGAGAGGACTAGAGCCATGGTCAGATACTTCTTCAGGTCGGCCAAAGAGGCTTTGCACTCCTCGGTCTATAGGAAGTCTGTGGCTTTCTTTACCAAGTTGAAGAAAGGTTTGCACTTGTCTGAGCTTCTGCTGATGAACCTATTCAGGGCTGCGACCCTTCCCGTTAACATTTGCACCTGTTTTGCCGACGTCGGGCTCTTCAAATCCAGGATGGCCTTGATCTGATCTGGTCTGGCCTCAATGCCTCTTCTGGTCACCAGGTATCGCAAGAACTTACCAGATCCAACTCCAAATGCACACTTAGATGCATTGAGTCGGAGTCGATATGATTTAAGGATTTCAAAGACTACTTTGAGGTCGGCCAGATGACCTTCAGGTTCCTTGGTCTTCACGACCATATCGTCGATGTAAACTTCCACCGTTCGGCCAATCAGGTGTCTGAACATCTTGGTTACCAACCTTTGGTAAGCTGCTCCTGTGTTTTTTAACCCAAAAGGCATCACCTTGTAGCAGTACAGCCCTTTTGGGGTGATAAACGCAGTTTTCTCTTCATCCGCGAGGTACATGGCTATCTGGTGATACCCCCTGTAGGCATCCAGGAAGCTCATCCTTTCATGCCCTGAAGTGGCATCCACTAGCTGGTCAATCTTGGGTAGAGGGAAGCTGTCTTTGGGATAGGCCTTGTTTAAGCTGGTAAAGTCTACGCAGACCCTCCATTTACCGTTCTTCTTCTTTACCACTACTGTGTTTGATAGCCATGTCGGGTAGTTTACCTCACGAATAGCCCTGGCTTCTAGTAGTCTGTCTACTTCCTCCTCCACTGCTTCGACATGTATCAAAGTCGATCTTCTTGCTCGTTGGATTACAGGTTTGGCCGACCTGTCAACGTTCAGCTTATGGCAAGTGACCTCGGGGTCAATGCTAGGCATTTCGTAGGGCGTCCACGCGAACACCTCAATATTTGCTCTAAAAAAAGCTTCCAACTCTTTTTCCTCTTCTTTGGCTAAGCCCGAGCTGAGAAGAAAGAAGCGTTCTTCATCCCCTTTCTGGATGAGAATTTTCTTCAGTGCTTCTTCACTCTTCTCGGTTGGCTCCTTGTCGAAATCCTCTACGACCTCCACGTCCTCGTCTTCGATCTCTGCTTTCTCTGGTTCTTGAATGCTGCAGGTGGATTTCATTGCTGCCATGGAGCAATTCTTTACCTGCAGCTAATCTTCTCTGACCTCCTCAATCCCATGCTCTGTTGCGAACCGCAATAGTTGATGCAATGTTGAGGGAACAGCCCCCATTGCATGCAACCATGGCCTTCCCAAGATGATGTTATAAGGGGAGGGTGTGTCGATTACGGTGAACTCTGTTGTTATCTTCTTTGTGCCTGCCTGTACCTCTAAGCTTACTACGCCCAGTGGCCATGTCGGCGTTCCATTGAACCCGATCATTAGGCCGTTAGATTGTTCCATATCGTCTGGATGAAGGCCCAGCTCCTTATAACATTTGACATACATGATGTCACAAGAGCTGCCTTGGTCAATCAAGATGCGCTTCACTTGGCATTCCCCAACCTGGAGGGATACTACCAAGGCATCGTTATGTGGATGCTGCACCATCTCAAGGTCAGCTTTTGTAAAGGACACTACTGGTCTCTGGTACTCCTTTGCCCAATGTCTCTTCTCCCCGACTTGGTAGACATGCTGCAGGTGCTTTACCCTCTGAGTCTCTCCCCTTATTTCGTTCTCTTTGACCTTCAAGTGAATTACATTAATTACCTGAGGTTCTCCTGTTTGAGGTTGCTGTGCTGGGGGGGGCGGGGCCATTGGTGCCTGAGGCAGTCTTGCCTACTCTTCTCTTGTCTTGGCTTCATCGACAAGGTCTCTCAGATGGCCTTGCCTCACCAGGTCTTCTAAGTGTGCTTTCAGGGCTCTGCAGCCTTGAGTCATATGCCCATCTTCATTATGGTAGGCACAATGCCTGCCAAGGTTTCTTTCCGTAAATTCTCCTGGTGCCCTCGCTGGTGTTTTGAAATAGGGTTGATTCTGAATTCGATCCAGGACTTTGTGGATTAGGGTTCGGAACACAGTTGTCACTGCCTGTGCAGCCCTCAGTTCTGTCTCTTGCTTGCTGGATCCATTGTTTCCTTGGCCTCGCTTCGGCGAGCCGTTTCCTTTATCTTGTTTTGTCTCCTTAGCTCCCGATGTATCTTCCTCGGCTCTGGCATACTTCTCGATTCTCGCCATGAGCTCCTCCATGCTTTTTGGCAATGTCTTTGCCAAAGATTTTCATAGTGGACAGTTGTCTTTTAGGCCGTTTTTGAAAGATACGACTGCCACCTCTTGATTACACTCTGGTATTCGGTTGAACACCTCATAGTATTTTTTTGCATAGGCCCTAGGGCCTTCATCCTTGCTGATCTTCAGAGCCATCAATGCGTCCACCCTCAATGGCTGCAACTTGTTTGTCACAAACCTGGCCACAAACATCTCGGCCAAGTCTTCCCAAGTCTTCATGCTACCCTTTGGTAGTTTGTGGAACCAATCTGATGCAATCTCCCCGAAGGATAAGGGGAACACTTTGCAGAGCAACGGCTCATTCCCAATGTACAACGCAATCGCGTTCAGGTATAATCCAACGTGAAAGTTGGGGTCCGACTTCCCATCGTATATCTAGAACCTCGGCATACTGAATCTCTTCGGGACCTTAACTTTGTCTAGCTCTACCGAGAATGGTGTTCTTGGTTTAATAGTTGAGGTTACCTCGGCATGATATTGCTTCCTCTTGAGGTAATCTCTCAAGTCCTCTTTGGTCCTCGTTGTGAGCCCTTTTTGATCTTTCTCTGTTGGTCGCATCGAAGCATAACTCCTGCCTCTGAACATACCTATGTTCTCTGGGGTCTGCCTCCTTGGTGCGATGTGTCCTTCGAGACTCTTCCCTTCCTGGTTTTCCACGCCCGACCTCCCTTGAAGGTCGGTGAGAACGTCTTTTGCTTCTGGGGTGCTAAGGGGCTATTGGGATAGTTTTCTATCCTCCCTTCTGGGCATTGGCCGCTGGAATTGGCGTGTCATGCAGGGGAAATGGTGGCTGCATGACATTGTTTTGCATCATGAAGTTGACGACCGATTACAGGTCCGCCAACTTGTTCGCCATCTCTTTAACCTCTTCATCCCTCCGCAGACATCTATTCTTCCATACCTGGAGGTCATCCTCTTTGTAGTACCCACTTCGATCTGGCTTCTTTGGTGCGTCGCCATCCTGGCCGACGTCTTTGTTGTTGTGATTCTGGTCACAAGTTTCTGTGTTGCGGTTGTTTCCTTCGACGTCAAGGTCGATAGGTCTGCTACTCCCAGTAGGAGTGTCGTCCCCAATCTTTTCCTTCTGTTCGTTGCTGGCCATCTATTCTCCTTTCTTTCCCACAGATGGCGCCAAATTGTGTGGATGCTTTTCCGACCACATTGCCAACTCAGTATTTAGCTGGAGAGTACTGTTAGAATAGATGACACCTGGCTGACTTGCAACAGAAAGAGAAGATTCTGGCGGTGGTTCGTCCACCCGGGGGCACTCCGACGATCAAGTCAGTATATCTCTCAAAGATAATCAACTGTTAAACTCATTGTTCTGAATGTAAATTGCGTACCTTAGACCCATCGGGGGTGCCTTTTTTTTATAGTTAACTCAATCCTTGTCCCAACAGAAGCCTAGCTTCAATGGACTTTAGCTCAGTGCTTATCCAGGACTCTTCAATAGATAGAGACAAACTCCCTAAGAGCTTTATTTTTATCTAGGCTGAGTCCCCTCATAATCTAGGACTCTTGTGCCTTATCCGCTTATCTCGGATTTCGATATCTTCAGAGATTACCTTGGCCTTGCTGAGATCACCTCGGCGTCATGACCAAGACACGTGGCACCTCGGCTGACACGTCGGTGTCACCTTGGCCACGTGTTGGTATTCAAAAATTGTGTATATCATACCTGTAAAAAATAAAGTTGATCGGATATTAGAAACTACGTGTTCGGATCATTGAATTAAAAATTATTTTTTAAAAAAATTTAATAAACAATTTTCCGAACACATACTTTTTGATATCCGATTAACTTGATTTTTTACAGGTATGAGATACTCAACAAATCTGAAAATGTGAACGGTTCGGATCATCGAAATTGGACCTAAAAGTAGGCCCAAGAGTTCAATAAGTAGAAAGTCAAGGAGAGGATCTTGATTTCATTGGGCATATGAAGAAGGTGAAGCTGTGACCAATAACGAACTGCCATGCAAGAGCTACGTGGGAGGAGACTACCACACTTTTACCATTTTTGTATCCTTGCCCCTTTCTAGATTTCTTGCTAACCAAGGAAACATCTGGCTCGATGCAAAGAATTTGCACACTGAGACAGAGAGAGAAGAGAGAGACAACGACGACGTACGACGTTTCGTTTTGATATGGGAATGGGAAAAGAGAATCTGAAAGGTTATTACGCTGTGAGGACCACTCTGCTACGGTGCTATCTTGGTGCTAGTGGGTCCACATCTCTTTCTTTCTTTCTTTTTTTTCTTTTGTATGAGAAAATTAGTCTATGCAGATTTGGTTTTGAGTGATTGTCCTGTGTTGTGTGGAGCTGTTATAAGGCGGCTGGGAAATGGCAAAAGGTTTATAGAGTAACTGACACGTGTGAGATGCTGTGTGTGGTGCATTGACGCGTGTAAGGTGTTTTAGGATCTCTGGGTGTTTTGTTTTGTGTGAGACTAGCATATGCCCGTATCTGAAGGTACGGTGTAAATCAGGGACGGATTCAGGATTATGACTTTGGGGGGGCCAAAGTATGTTTAACCTCTAACCAATAAAATTTGAAGTTCAATACCAATTTCTACTAACATAAAAAAAAATCAATAATGTTATGATAAAATATTGAACTATATATTCCTTGTCAACATAGTTGAGTACCAAAAGATGATCATACAATTGAGAATATTTTTTTGCCTATATTCACTTACAAAAAGTAGTAACTATTTCTACATGCATTTATTTACTAAAATTAGGCATCTTCAGTTGAACTCGACGCTCTTTCATAATATCAAAAGTATGGATGATAGAGTCTACATCAAACCCTCGAGCAATGTCTTTTTCAATGTACGTAATCAAGTAACTAGCCAGAAAACCATCTTCCATTCTATTGCGCAATTTAGACTTAACGAGTTTCATAGCTGAAAATGCACATTCCGATGTAGCAGTTGAAACAAGTAAAGTCAACACAAGATGGATCAATCTATCAATAAGAGGATAACTTGTCGACTTTTTTGTTTTTGCCAACATTTGACACAACTCAGAAATGGTTGACAGCTTCTGAAACTCGGGAAGAATGGAAATATCAAGCTTATAGTTTTCCAACTGATACTTCAAATGCAATTTTTCTTGCTCGGAGAAATCCATGGGATAAAATTTATTTGCAAGTTTGCAAATATCTTCAATGTTGAATGATCTATAACCATCCTTAGGATCCAAAGCTGAGCTAAGAACAAGCAATTCCATTACATCTTTCTTAAACCCATTGTTTAATTCTTGTAACAGGGAATCAACTGTAACCATAAAAATATCAACTCGAAAATGTTTGAGTTGTTCCATGGTGAGCTGATCTCTTTCAGAACGAGACCGACCTCGGCCTCCTTTATAAGGACAGCACATATCAGGAATCTGTATACCATGATCATTAGAAAATAATTTAATTTTCTCCAACAATGGAACCCATCCATCTTCTCCAAATTTTTGAATAAGTATCTTCGTTGTAGACACCAAATGCATTGCATTTAATATATCTTGAGATTTACTTTGCCAAGCTTGGCAAAGATCATCAGTAATCTCCATGATATCCCTCATAAGATATAAGATGAAGACAAACTCAAAAGATGTAATGGAATCATAAACTCCATCTGCCTCAGCTCGTTGATTCGATTTGCTTCCATTATTAATTATGTTTCTTAGGACTGCACAAGTAGCACTGAACATGTTTATTAAACTACAAATGGAACCCAAATGAGAACCCCATCGAGTATCTCCAGCCCGTTTCAATGTTCCAATCTGATTTTTTCCTTTACCAGTCTCGAATTCATCATCAATGGCAAACTTTTCAGCAATATCTGCAGCCTGAGCAGCTCTTAATTGATCATGTCTTTTGCAAGATGAGCCAACTATATTAATTGCTCGAGTCAAGTAAGAGAAAAATTGATTGATAGATATAACCTGTTTAAATGCTCCTACTAAAGCCAATTGGAGCCGATGAGCAAAGCAATGAACGTAATATGCGAATGGACACTCAGCACAAAATAGAGCCTGCAACCTAGTCCATTCTCCAGACATGTTACTGGCACCATCATATCCCTGACCACGAATATTTTGCACACTAAGGTTATGACGAGAAAGGACAATACAAATTTCTTCTTTCAAAGTTGCCAACGTGGTATCTAACACATGAACTATGTCAAAGAAACGCTCTTTTATAAAACCATATTTATCAACAAATCTCAAAACAATTGCCATTTTCTCTCTTTTCGATTCATCTTCAGATTCATCAACTAGAATGCAAAAATTCCCATCATTAATCTCCTCACGAATGAATTTTTGTATCTTATCAGAGGAAATACTAAGAATCTGCTTTTGAATCCTATGGGAATGATATGAAGCATTTTGAGGAGCATTTTCCAAAACCACTGCTGCCACATCCTCATTATAAGAAGCCAAGAGCTTTATCAACTCAATAACATTCCCTCGGTTGTCAGATTCGTGGCGTTCTTCACGACCTCTAAAAGCACAGGCTTGGAATGTTAACTACTTAATCACATCTATTGAGGTCTTCAATCGCAAACGATTTTTAGCAATTTGTATGGAAGTTTGTTTTTCAACAATTGCCTCAATATGTTGCGCTTGATTTGTTAAATCACAACAACATTTGACAGCAACTCTATGCGATGAGTTAGGATCCTTGCCCATATGCGATAACAAAGGACAATTCTTCCCTTCATTGACTTTCTTCCAAGAAAAAAATCCCTCGACTGTAAAAGCACTAGATCCAGGGCGTCCAGTTGGCTTAGTAAAAAGAAAACATGGAAGGCAAAACGCACGATTTTTTGTTGGAGAGTATTCCAACCAATCCGGAAATAACTTGTATCAAGAATCTAAAAAACGACATCCATTCTTATTAGTTTCAAAAGGTTGATTGTTCGAAGCCTTGGGTTGATATGGCTCGGATTTGATATAAGCACGTCTGATCTCATCACGTTCAGATATCGGGTAATCCCATATTTGTTGACGCAACCCCGGATCCCTCACCAAAGAAGATGTATCAACATCTTTAGATTCGACTCTTGGAAGTTTAGAAGGACGTTGATCCAGAGGAGTTGAAGTTTCAACACTATTGGTGGAACTTTAAACGATATTTTCAGAACCTCTTTTCTTAAAGAAGGAATCAATTTTTTTGTTCACCATGATTAACTTAACTTTCAATAATTATCATTCAACAACCTAAAAGCAATTAATTTAAGAATAATAATTATTATTATTGCACTATATTTTTAATGTAAATAGACTCTAAAAAAACTTTCAGAATCTTATATAATATAATCCTATCCTATTCCTAAAAGTCATAACAAATTAAAAGCAAAATAATCACATTATTCAGTCTAAAATTAAAAGTCATAATATAATCCTATCCTATTCCTAAAAGTCATAACAAATCAGATTTTCATCGGACCAATAACAAATTAAAAGTAAAATAATCACATTATTCAGTCTAGAATCACAATCAATCATAGATTCATAACATTCAATCTAAAGCCAGAATAATCACATCACATTGAAGCTAAAGGGATATCAGATAACTTACCAGATTCATAACTCTTCGTTTGTGAATATTAGATAACTTATGCCCTCACAAATTATTTTATCTGATATCCTTTCAGATTCATAACTTATTTTTTTGTCAAACCACAGTGCAATTCCTTACTCTTCGTTTGTGAATATCAGATAATTTCGTCTGATTCGAAGGGATATCCACGGTTGCACTCCGTATCCCTCGTCTCTTTACGCCTATCTCTTTCGCAGAACAGATCAGTTGTTTACTTTATTTTAATCTTAGTGCTTGTTTAAAGCTTCTCCAGCAAGCCTTAGCTTATATATATATGTAAAAGTTTCATATTTTACACTTTGACCCACTAAAGTTTCTAAAATTTTGCTTTCATCTTGACCTAATTTAAAAAATATATATACATAAAATTTAAAATAGATTATTATATATGTTAAATAATTCAAAAAAACAAAAATTCCAAATAGTTTAAAAAATTGGGGGGCTACTCTATATAATTTTGAAATTATCTAAAAAAAATTTGGGGGTGCGAACTCCTATAATTTTAAATTATTTTAAAATTTCTAGTATAATATATGATATTTTTCAAATTTTTGGGGGTGCGCCCCCCCTAGATCCATCATTGTAAATAATATTAAGATTAAAATACAGTTATAATTTATACGTATTATGTTGAAATTTGTGAAGTTTATGTCATTTTTTTGATAAAGATAATGAAAAATTATATTGAAATATTTTACCTCTTAAAGAACTTGTAACAATTTTACTTGTATTACACGCTCTACAAAACTCAAATAAAATAACAACTCCCCCTAATCTTAATATAACTTAAGAAACAAACATATAAGATTTATAATGTTCACCAATATTGAAAATCAAAATATAAGAGCAAGTAAAAAAAAATTGTAAACATTGAATAAAAAACAAAAATTAAAGTTATTGTATACTTGTTAACGTTTCATAATAAAAAGGAAAAAAATTACTAAATCTATATAATAAAGCACATAAGTGCTCTACAATCTCAACAAATTAAATTGAAAATTAAATATCAAACAATACATAACAACCTGTACTCTACAATTCCAAACAAATCAAATATATATATAAAAAAAAATTAAATATCAAATAATGCACATCAGTCAGTGCTCTGTAATTTAAAAGAAATTAAAATTAAAATGCACACTAATTAGTGCTACTGCTACCAATCAAATTATAACTACATAAGAAAAACAAACATTATATTGTCATACACCAAAAGAGTGGGTTAAAATTTTACAAAAAGTGGGTTAAAACTTTCCAAAATATGTATGCTTTTCAAAAGATGTGTCAATAACATGTCTTCAAACATGTGTTTACCCAAACTTCTTCCTCATTACTTTCCAAAAAGTGTTTATATCAACTTGTATGTATCCCCAATGAGGAACATGCACAACAATCTGGTAATTTGTGGAAACAAAAAACAATTATAGATTAGTACATTTGTTGGAAATAAACTTCACAAAATACTTTGAGATTGAAATTACCTTATTACATCCCCATTGAAGCAAGTTAGTCGTATTTCTCTTTTTAAGTTCCATAGATTTTTCTATCCAATCCTACAAAAGTCCATATTTCAAATTATTATTAAATTAAAATTTTATAAAAAGTTATATAAGCAATAGAAATAAATTTACATGATTACCTTATGATAAAACGTGATTTAATCTACATAGAACACTACAACAACACTTCAGGATAAACAATATTTGTAGTAGAATCCAAACTATTTTTAGGGAGAAGAATACTTATATGATCAAAGGATGTACATCTAGACAATGCCACATATAATTGTCCATGGCTAAACACTGATATGCGCAAATCAATCCCACAGATTATCCTTGAGATTTATTAATGGTCAAGGCATATGCCAATCGGATTAGAAATTGACGCCTTGTCATTTGGAAAGGAATTTCTGAAAAAGATGGTGTCAAAGATATCCTTGGTATGAATGTGAAGATGCCAAACTTTTCTCTAGTTAAAATTTAAGTTTCAATTATGCGAGTGTCGCACCTAGTAACCATCAATCTTGTACCATTGCATATTCCATCTTTCAGTGCAATGTTTCTCAACAATATTATAGGACAACTCACTTTCAACTCTAACTTAAAAGTTGACAGCCCAGTAGGATCCAACGAATTTAAATATTCATTAGGATATCTATTTGTAATGGTAGGATCAATTTCATTATATTCAGACATTTTATTTGTTGTAAGATAAGTATATAATCTCCCTGGAAAGATATTCAACGCAGTAGTATTAATGTCATTGACATCATCATTACGCACAGACAAAATTGTGCGTTTAGTTAAAAATGTTAGGGTTGACGTCTCTATCATATTCAACTGTGGATAAACTGTAGAAAGTAAATCATTTAAATCTTAACATTTGTGTATTGTTGATGGAAGGTTAACGATTTCTTGAGGATTGGTTCCAATCTAAAAAAAGTGAAATCAATAAAAAAATAAGAGTATAAACACAATTCATTAATTTAAAATAATTTATATAAATAAGGAAAAAGGTTAAAATAGTGTTACCTCCATCAAGAAATTTGCAAAATTAACATTTTCATGGCCTTCAGGACTCAAGTGCATATTCAAATCCGAAGTTAAGATATGTATATGCTTCCATAGAATAGAGTGTCTTAATGATACATTCACAATTTACTCACGAACTCTTTTGGGTATAACTGGTAAGATTTGTTGAAAGTCTCCACCAAGAACAACAGCAATATCCCCGAATGGCTTTTTACTATCACAAATATCTCTTAATGTACGATCAACCGCCTCAACACAATGTTTATGTTGCATAGGAACTTCATCCCGAATTATGAGTTTTGTTTCTCTAAATAACTCAACTTGTAATGATTGTTTGCTAAACCCACAAAGTGAATTTTTCGAGACATCCAACGGAATGGAAAATGTTGAATGTGCAGTGCGACCTCCTACCAGTAACAATGAAACAATTCCAGATGAAGCCACAATAACAACGATATGCCCAAGGCTGCGACATTTTAATGCAATCGTATTGTACAGAAATGTTTTCCCTATTCCAGTACCTCCATTCAGAAAGAAAACAGTTCCTTTATTTTGAAAAACTGAAGAAGTGATTGTGTTATAAGCATTCCGCCGTCCATCGTTGAGACAATCAATAGTAATTTGTGGATGCCTGTTGTGCCTCACTCTGCAGTTGTTGATGTTCGAATATCAATCGATTACCAACTACTGTACTCCAATTTGTAGTAGGTTGTGGCATGGATGGGAAGTCAATTAAACTTTTGCCTGATTCATTAAGCATTTGATTCAAAAGATAGAGACCATAATCTTCAATTTGAGCCTCAGTTACGTTAGAAATGGCAAACAATGTATGAATCTTATATGCAAGATCAACACATATATGCGTTGAGAATTGATTCCATAGTGCACATGGATTTAGTGGAGAGCACTGGGTGTGAATAATACTAAACAATCTCCTCAATTGATATCCAGTTTTCATAACTGTAATCTCTTTCAAGCAGTGTATCCATTCTTCATCATCTTCTAAAAGCCCCTTTGCAACACATGCTAATTTAAATGTATCATGCACAACATTATCAACCGTGCGTAAAAACTGAAACGACTTTGGTCCTTTGACAACGATTAGTAACAAACACAGATAAAATCTTTCACCACAATTAAGGCTAGCAAAGTACATTCTACCAATTGCATATCCCCTTTCTCTTGATTTCCATCTCTTTTCTAACTTGAGCCAAACAAAATGCTGTGGAAATTCTTGATAAGTGAATGAACATTCATCTTCACTGGCAGCACAATATGCAAAGAAGCCAGTAAAAGTTGACATTTGTTGACCAGCTCTAGATTGAATCGTTTCTAATGACTCTTTTGGGTTAAAAACAACGCGATGCATTCTAAGTAAATAAAGTGCCAATCGTACAACTGTTGGCATCTCTGCATGCAAAGGATGACCAAATATTCACCAAGCAGCTTCTGGAGTTCCAATATACCTTGCATCGAGATATTATTGAATCTCATTTGTCATTCCTAACACCATTATTGTACAATCATAACCTTTATAAATGTACTTATGTATATACTTGACACATCTCATTTTGGCACAAACTTCCACATTTATATGATAGTTAAAAAGTTTAGAAAGATATGCATTGTATGGTACGAAATCCCTATTATCAACCTCTTGCCCCCTCACAATATGTACTTGACCATTATTGCGACGACGATAGATAGGGTATCCATCTTGATCCATAGTTGTTGTTTCTATGAAAGCTCGAGGGTATCTCTTAGTGCATCTACCATTTTCGTACATGGTGCTTGCAGATTTTGAGCACCACATGGTCCGTGTACCATACAACATTTGATAGTTTCAAAAAGCATAGGATCATCTTATGGGTCTGGAAATTCGGCACAGACTAATTTCTCCACTTGAGCACATGTTCAAATTTTGTCTAGACCCTTAAGAAATAAAAGTGCATGTGTATGAGGGAGACCTCATTTTTGAAATTCAATTGTAAAAGCACGTGCAACTTTATTTCCAAACACCTGATTTGTTTCTATCTCCTTCATCAAACACTTTCTCTTCAACTCAAAAACACGGGCAATTAAATCAGGACGATCAATAAGTTTTTGATGTGGTAATAATGCTGAAGTAATTTCTGGGCAATTGGGATTTGCAGTCATGGTAAGAAAAATATATGGGTGTTGGTTGTATCACGTGATAGCCATTGAATCTTGAAAGATTTCAAATATATGTCTAGGACTACTAGTAAATGAAGATGGCAAAACAAACCTTTGACCAATTTGACCAGGTCGCACATAATCTGGATCAATATTTGACAACTCTTGGTAAAACTCAACCCGAAGTTTTCCTTGAATAAGCTTGCAGTATGTCAATCGATTTTGCTCAGTTGCAGCCCAAGCATCTACCAAAAACTCTTGAAATAATTTCCCACCTCTCAAAATTGTTGAATACTTTGTGGGTCGTTCAAACAAACGATAACTATAAAAATCCATTTGAGTAAATTGATCAGTTGAAGGTCGATCATACTGAATATTCCACAATTTCAACTCAGGTTCCCATCCAAGCTCACCATATGGAAATAATATAACATAACGTAATGGCAAGTATGCTGGGTGACATTCATTAATTTGCATCAACTCATTATTTTCTCGAAAATGTAAGATAATATCTCTCATTCCACTTACCTCTGTTCCATCACCTGATATTACAATAGCACTCTCATCTGCAGTTGGTAGGTTATACCAACGTCGATCAGTTACTGAATTGTAATGTAGATGAGCAAGTAGATTGTGTCATGCTGAGTCTAATTGATGTAAAATGGCATGAGCCTGGGGAAATTTATCTACAAATGCACTGACTTGTAACAAACTATCCTGAATAGTTTTCAGAACATCCCTTCTCAAGTTAGGATTTCTACAATTACAAATTTCTAAAGTTGAATCAAGGTCATAGATATACAGTTGAGCATAACTTGCATCTTGGCCAAATTGTGGTTGTAGTGATCCTGTTCGATGTCGCAATTCCCTATGAATTGTGAATGATATAGGGCCCCTTCCACTAAGTACTCTAGGATCCAATGTAGCACCAAGACTCGTAAAAGCATTGACTGCATTATACACTCGAGTATAACTTCGAAAGGTTTTTGATTGGTCATTATTCCCATCATACAATGCCTGAAATGGTGGAGGGGGTGTAATAAGTAAAGGTAGCCTAATCTTTCCTTCCAAACAACAAGTTCCGAATAAGGGATGCTTCATAAATGATTTTGTCAATTTTTTATCTATCCAATGTAAGGTTGAACAATAAGGACATAATACATCCATCTTGCCAAGATAATGGTGGCAAGAATCTTTTTGTGCCCGGGCGTCAATTGATGTACTCATAGGCATATTTTCTAATTCATCATCAGTACATAGATCTTCTTGAAGAAATCGATTTATAGTAGTAGACCTACGAATATTTGTGTATAAATAAAATTCTATAAAACAAAATAGTATGAGTAAAAGTATGTGTTTAAAGATTAGATATAGTAGATTACCGATTCCTTTGTGGAGCTAAAGATGTGCTTGGCATAAAAAACGAACATGTAGAATGATGGGTAATCATTATTCATTTTTGTGCCGAATGAGAATCTTCAGTTATTGTTTCCCACTCCAGGCAAGCACGATTGCGACGAATTGGTGTTAAAGAAAATTGTCATAGTTGAATACATTCTTCTGATCCCTCTTGTTCTCGTTGCAAGCATTGAAATTTAAAATATGACTTTTCATTTTTTTCACGCTCTCACTAGGCACGTTGGGCCAAGGCAACTTTTGATATTACATTATCATGTTGTGCCTAAAATAAAAATATTTTATCATTGGTGCAAAAAATGCGAATATTTTGTGCTTAAAATGAAAGTATCTTCTTATTTCTTTCCTTTCTCTTAATTTTGTTTTCTATTTTATACCTTTAATAGTGTTATCTTTATTTCTTTCTTTCTTCATTCATTTTGTATTTTATTAAAAAAAATAAATAAGAATTAAAAATATTGGCCCATATATTTTTTCTTTATTCCTTCATTTCTTTTTTCCTATTCTCTTCATATAAGTTGCAACTTATGGATGGTACATTATAAATGCACATGTATCCATGTAAAATAAAAATAAATAAATTTAGAAAACACATACAAATAATAGCAAGTTAAGGGAAAACATATTACAATCATTCTACAAAAACAACATAAAACAACAAATTCATTTTATACACCCATAGCTTTTAACTATTAGAAATTTTGATTAGTTTTGCATCATATTTTTTAAAAAGAATATATATCACTTGGCTTGCATTAGTCATTCTCTTGTCAGACGGAGCCATATTTTCTTTTCCTTTAGACATTAGGTTGACCTTTTCTTTCTCTTTTGCCTAAAAAATATAAATAAAATATTCAAACGATTAAAAACATCTTATATAAATAAAATACATACAATGTTTGACTTCATTTTGTACTTACTACATGAACACAGATAACATTAAGGTCGTACTCATCACGAATGACCACACCGACATTTCTAGATGGGGTTATAGGAGTAGGCCTAAAGAAATGGATTGTGAACAAATTTAAAACTATATAATAAAGTGGTAATAGTAAGAGTATATATTTCCAGAATTAAACATAGTTGTTTACTAATTTGGTGTTAAACAATGTTGTCTTGGGTTAATACATTCCTTTGATCTCTCTCGTTTTCGTCCCAGGCGTTGTCCCAATTGGTATGCAGAACATGGTTTTTGATTTTTTTCACGTTCTCACCGTGCACATTAGGCCAATGCAGCTTTTGATAACACATTATCATTGTGTGCCTAAATAAGAATATTATGTAATTAGGTGCATAAAATGTGAAGATTTTCCCCTCTCTTGCTTCCCTTTCATCATGTATTTTTTCTTTCCTTTAACTAACTTTTCCTCTTCATTCGGTTGAGTTTGTAACACCCCCAAAATATAACATAAATACATCCACAAATATATAGATGATAACATAAATCAGAGTCTTAGTCCTTTCATTACACGAGGTTAAAGGTATAAAAGAGTTTAATATAAATAATTGCCCTGTTGGCTTACATCTTTCCAAGCCTTAACTTGGTTTGCTCTTTACATATTTAGCCCTAGGCTATACAAAATAAAAACATAATGTAGACGCGCTCCCGGAGAACTCCCGAGGGAAATCTCGTTTTGTTCTCTGAGCTACTACAGTTCGGACTCAAATGTCACGGGTCTGAATCTAATCTTACAATGTGCGATGTGAGACCGATAAATCACCAAAGAGTCCGAATTCGGCAAATCATTTTGGAAAACTGATTTTTATAAAGAAGTGTCAAACATGGACTGCTTTGCCAGACACAGAGTCGCCACCTAAATATTTTATTTTGGAGAAATTTAGGAAACCCTGACTCGTGCCTAAGGCCACGTGTCCGTCATCACCAAAGTTGCCTCGGCTCGGGAACTTGGGTACGATTGCAGAAGGTCATCTATGAGCACCCTCGCTCGCCCGATCAAAGATCGGCCTGTACTACGTATGATATCTTGTTTTTGAAAACACATGTGCTCTTATTCCGGTTAATTAGCTAATCTTACTATGTGATGCACACAACACATAAGTATAGACTAGATCGCCTAATTTGGAACAAAGCATCGCATATCCGTTTGTTTGGAAAATGGTTTGAAGTTTGTTACTCGCAAGTAGGCTAAAATGCAGATTTCAATGAATTGTTCCAATTCAGGTAATCCAACCTTCACCCATAGGCATTCAGGCATTTAATCACATAAGTAATTAGCCTCATGGCAAGCATGCTTTCATGGCAATATTAACACACGTGCAGTATGCTAAAGCGTAAACACTCACAGTGTACTCCGAGCCAAAACAAAGAACTAGTTAGAAATCATGCACGATCCTAGTTCACGTTAAGATGGCTAATGCAACACATGCAAAAATGCAACTAAAATAGACTCGGCTATTCTAGAATGTCATGTGAAATGCAACTTGGTACATGTATTCAGCTTGGTATTGAAATACAATGCAGTTAGTATGATGCGCCGAGCCCGGTGTCTGCAAGACAAATGAATGAATGCACGCATGCGAGCATAAGGTATGCTAAATGAAATATGTCCTAAAACTAACCATCATAAGCGGTTAAGTAAAAGGGAGATAGAAATGGAGGTTGGAAGACATGCATCATACACACGCACGCTTATTACAACAATTGGCCTTCTTGAGGGAGGGACCGAATAAGAAGCTAACTAGCTAATCTAAGCTAATTAAACTAATTATTACAGAACGAATTGAATAGCTAACGCATTAACTAATTAAAGGTACAGACCAAAGTGAAACCTAGCTATCTAAGCATGGCAGCTAAGGAAAACAGTAAATCAGGAGCCTCAGAGGAAGAGGAATGCATGCAAGCCCGGTCGCCTTGTTCGAAAATCCAATGCGATGCCCCGATTTGCCCTGTTTTCATTTGTCCTCAGAACTCTGCACCAAGCTCCAGAAAGATGAAACTCTACCTTGGGAATCCAGTGGGAGGGTGGCCGACCACTTTTGGTTTCTAGAAACACCTGCCGACCACTTTTGGTTGTTGAAAAACCAGAAAAGTGGTCGGCTAGCTACTTTTTCTGGCTGGCCGGCCAGTTGTTGCTGCTGAACTGCAATTTGCTGCAACAGAGAGCAAGAAAGGGCATGGCAATGTATTTGTAAGATATGTGTGCACAACCGCCCTCCCTATCATGTCATGAACTTAAGGGAGTGTAAGTTCTCGACCCTCGGGCCACCAATCGCGTATTTCAATGCATGATGGCCGAGAGGCGAAGTTGCACAATTCAATATGAAATGAATGCACAAGTAAACACATAAAGCCTAAAACTCTATCATGGATGATCAAGAGCGTCGGCGATCCGGAATTAAGGCACATTTCATCACTTTAAATATGAAACGTCCCTTGTTTCTCGTGTTTGGACTAACTCCTATTCCAAACACAATGCAACACAAGCATGGCATACACAATGCGACTCGATCATGCAAGTATGTAATATGACTTAAGCATGCAAACATGCAATGCAATATGAACAACCTAACAAGGCTAATGGCATGCACAATGCTAAAGCATGTAACAACTAGCATACACAATGCTAAATGCTAAAAACTAGATGGCATACTCAATGTAAGGCATTCATAAGGTTCTAAACATAATGTAATGTATGCATGCACAATGCAATGCAACAAGGGCAACTTATGTAATATACCTAGCAAGGCATGCTCAATGTAATATACATGGTATACTCAATGGACTTAAACCAAAAGGGTAGACCTCAATCATGCCCAAATCAGTGGCCATTGGTGATGAAATGAAGGCACATAAAGCAAGGCATGCATGCCCAATGCATTGGCCATCAAAGAGGCCAAAGAGCACAACTCTCAAGAGTGCTCAATGAGTGACAGAAGTGGAAGTGTAACAACACTAAGTGCACTAAAATGTAGCAAGAAATGATGCCAAATCCTTCAAACAACATAAGTAAAGCATGCTAGGGTCCTAAGGCATAAAAGCTGGCAAAGAACAACACAAAGGAGGCATGCAATACATGACACAAATGCATGAACTAAGCATGGACAGAGCTCAAGTAGGTCAAAACAAGGACCAAAACATGCTGAGATAAGGGCCCAAAGGCCTAGGAATGCAAGCATACGAGCTAAGCCATAAGCTAGGCAAACATGGACAATACTTAGAGGCATTCAAAGCATGAATGAAGTAGGAACAAAAGCATGCTATAAGCTCTAAAATGTCATGTTAGATGATGCCAAATTATGTACACAACACAAATGAAGCATGCAATGGTGCTCAAAGCTTGAAGCAAGCAAGAGCACTTGTACTACAAGTATACAAAACATGAAGCATGTGACCAAGGCAACCCAAAACAGTCCTAGAACATGTTAAAATGAGCCTAAAACATCCATGGAAGGAGGCCAAAACATGCTAGCATGAGGAACATGAGACATGATACATACAAGGCAAATAAGGTGGATTACATTACACCTATTAAGACCATGCAAGGGATGACTTAAGCAATAAAAATCAGAGTTATATCATGGCATAATAACCCCAAAAACACATTGAAATGGTGGCTTGCAAGCTATGGCATGAAGGCAGACGTGACAGTTCATGTTAAGGCATAAAGGGGCAAACCCTCCAACGCATTGAATGAGTAACAAATGTGAATGCATGGCCATGAAACATGGACTGAAATCACATAACAAGTGATGCCAAATCATTGAAATAAGCCAAGTAATGCATGCTAGAGGATTCAATACACAAAGCTAACAAGCTAGATTGAACCAAGGCTATACAAAGCAAGTCATGCATGACCAATGCAACACAAATCAGACCTTAAACATGCTAAAACATGAACAAAGTCTTCTTTAATCTAAGCCAAAAGCATGCTAAAATGACATGTTACAACATGATGCATGTTAGGCTATTTCAAGGAAATACACTACAAGTGCATGGAGCATGGAAAGGCTAACCAAACCAAACCCTAACAAAGGTATGACATGGAAAAACATCACCAAAAATATGCTGAAATGGAAAGAAAACAAGCTAGAATGACATGCTACTTCATGAAGCATACAAAGCTAGTTTAAGGGATTTACACTACAAGTGTATTAGGCATGCAAGAGCCAACCAAACCAACCCAAAAAAGATCTAAGGTATGTTAAAACAACACCAAAAACCCACTGAGATGGCTCCAAAACAAGCTAGAAAGACATGCTCAAACATGAGGCATACAAGACTAGATTGTGTGATTTACACTACAAGTGCATTAACCATGCATGAAGTGACCAAAGCAAGCAAAAAACAGTGGTATGCCACAGCAAAATAACCACAAATACAAGCTAAGATATGGTCAACATACACTTAGTAAAGATGCTCAAACATGAGGCATATTAAGGCATGTATTGAAGATGCAAGGAGAGGGAATGACCCTCCCCTTCTTAGGACCTTAAAACACTATCCCCACCACTGAAATCCCTCTGGATTTCAGTGGTGAGAAGGCCAAAACAAGGTGGTCCCGAAGCTCACAAAAAAGACTCAAAAACAAGGCCAAACAAGGCCTAAGAGGGGGTAAACAATCCCAAACACAAAAGTGATCTTAAACAAAGATCAAAAGCATGCAAAAATAGAACTTTTATTAGTTATAAGTCAAGCTTAAAACAGCATGCAAGATAGGCTAAAAGCTTAAGCAAGAAAGGGGGATTTAAAGGTCAAACGCTCACCCTTGAAGACCCTCTTTATAACTGCAACTCCAGCAAGTTTTTCAAGCTCAAGACAACCTAAGAACACCAAAATCAGCCCCTAAGCACCTCAGTAGCAAAAGGATGGTGTTTGAGTGTGTGTTTGTGTGTTAAAGTAAGACAAACCTACACTTTAAGGCATGAAAATGAAGCAAACAAGGCAATAAAGATACAACACTATATCTATCCTCTTCCCTCAGATTTTCTGAACTTGGAAGAAGGAGGAGGGGCCTCCCTCTTATAGAAGAGGAAAGCCAAAGCTTCTTGGAGAAGCTAAGCTTGAATGCCATCCCTCCATACATGTATGGAGGATGGCTCAAATGCTCTCCAGCTGTGCCAGCTGTCCCAAAATATCTCCAAAAAGGTGTCAAAAAGTAGCCGACCACTTGAAGTGGTCGGCCTGCTAGTTTAAGTAGTCGGCCGACCACTTTAAGTGGTCAACCAGAGCAAAAACTGGTCGGCCATAGGTGGGAGAGGTCAACACACTAAATGCAAGATGATGGTGTGGTGGCCGACCAGAAAAAATGGTCCAAAGACCAAGAAGCCAGTTATCTAACAAGAAAACTAGCTGGAAAAAGGAAAAGTGGTCTCCAAGGAGAAATACTGGTCTCCCACCCTTGTACCACCTTCCAAACAGGGAAAACAAGGTTTGTACGAAAAGCAAACCAAAGAGGATGCAAGACGAGAAATCGGGAGGCGAAACACGCGGCCAAAAGCCCCGAAAACTAGCTGACGAGCATCAAAAGTGGTATGCAACCACAAAAGTGATCTCCTGGACCACAGTGTTCCTCTAGGCAGAGGCAACAAGGTGTGGTTCAAAAACCACGCCAAACGGAGAATGTTAAGCGGTCCTGAGACAAGGCGCGCGACCAAAGGCTCAAAAAACTGAAAATTAGTCTCCAAACGGGAAAAGTGGCCTACGACCATGAAAAGTAGTCTACGACCACAGAGAGATGGTCTACAAGACCACTCCCTCCCTTCGGGAAGGGAAAACAAGACTTGGTCAGCAAACCCAACCAAAGCACAAAAAGTTCCGAGGCCCGGAGATAAGGCTCTCAGCCAAAACTCCAAAACCTCAGAACGAGCACAACATGCACCATCACCGAGCGCTTAATCGATGATGTCTGAGTCTTAAGGTCAGTCAAAAATGGGGTGTCTACACATAACAAAACATGAAGCTCTTGCTTCCCAAAGATCAGTCCCATGCTATTGCCTTGGAGGAGGCATGCCATCGTTACTTGAAAATGTTATTCCTAACTAGGGTGAGCCACAGCCCAGTAAAAATCATCTAACACAATATATGAAACTTAACAAAGATATAAGTACAAGTGCATAAACAATGCATGTGGTAAAACTTTTCTCAACATTAAATACTCATAAGGTATCAATTTCAAGCCTTTATCCATTCACTTTCAATTCACTTATATGTTCTCCATTCATGAGTCAATTTCGTTACTTCTCAACAAACGAATTGAGGCTACAACTCAATAAATTGTAAATCACACAACACATATGCATAAACACTTCAAACGTCTTGTTTCACAGAAATTTCATCCGGGAGTAGCCGTCAAATGGGACCCATGTAAACGTAGGCCATACAAGCGCTACAATTGCCATTTTACAGATATTTTGTCCGCGAGCTAGGCAACCATGTATAATTTCGGGACTTTCACCCAAGATACTCCGGCCAACTTATCCTTTCTCCTCCCAAACAAATATCCACACATATGCAATGTATTTAAACAGATAATCAAACATAAAGCACATCCCCTTTCTATTTCCTAACAAACATACATATACAATGTATATAAACACGGTCTATTCAATGACAACCATCAAAGATTGGTTTCAATTGACCTAATCCACATGTAATTTCTACAACAATCCAAAGTTATCCTCCACCGATAGCCTAATACAATTCTCTAAATAGACATTCAATCTCAATAGATAGTTTATTCAAAACTTCCAAAAGAATAAGGTAATGCATAACCAATTCCACCATTTATGTCAACTCTTCCTCAATTTCACATTTCCAATGTCAATTCCAATTTTTTGTACAAAAAATAGTTTGACCCAATTAGGGCAATTTCTCTCTTTTTCCAAATATTAGCCAAGTGCCAAAATCATCAAATTAGGCATAGCACAACATTATTTTCAAACCCCACAAACATTAATTTCATTTACACCCAAAACCCCTCTTTAAAACTTTATACCCAAAACCCAAGGTTTGTTTTAAAACATCCCCAAATCACACCATTATTACACAAAAGACAATATCTAAGCTAAATATCATATGAAAGTGTAGAAAGAATCTCTACCTCAAAGAAGAAGACGAACCCAACAAGAGTGAAATTCCAAGAATGCCGAAACCCACTTCTATTCGGATCAAAATGTAGATCTTGAATAGCTTTACCTTTTTCCCAAAGGCACTAGGGTGAAAAGGAGGATGGATCTAGATGAAATCTAAGAGGGAAGGTGAAATGTAGAGAGAGAAACTCAAGAACAAGCTTTTTGGAGAGTTTTAGAGAGAAAGATATAAGAAAAAGTGACTCAAAACTTCATCTTCTCGGACTAATATTCACGCAGTCCACTTGAGCGTGGGAATTCCCGCTCGAGCGTCAGACACAAACTCCCGCTCGAGCGTGAAATTGGACGCTCAAGCAGCGAATGCACTCTCCCAGCATCTGCAGACCTACAAACAAAAAAATGCTGAGAGTTGTAGAATCCCGCTTGAGCGTGGGAATGACCGCTCTAGCGTAGGAGCAAAATTTGTGAAGCCCGCTCGAGCGAAGAGGCCAAAATCTGGGCAACACAGGTTTTGAAAAAAGAGCAATTAACCTGTTCCAAATGCACAATTACAACCCGATAACCAAAAATAGAGGGGAGACTAGGGAAACAAGATATGAATAACCTTTCAACCCATACAACCCAAGTCCGGAATACAACAAGAGATGTTAAGAACCAGAATCCCTATAACCTCCCCCCTTAAAGAATTTCGTCCCCGAAATTTCAAATCTAGCTCAAAACATAAGTAGACCATTCACAACAATGTTATTTTCACAAGTTCATCACTATGACTCATTCTCTAGTCATCCATACTTATCAGCTCGATACACAAGTTCCACATTGGAAATACATTTTATAATTTTCCAAACATTTACAATGTCTAAATCAAAATTCAAATTTTCAGAATTTCACATGGCATATACAATGCTTCCAAAAGTGATAAAATACATAAGATATTCCACATCCTTAAACATATACAGTGCTTATGTAGAATCTATGTTCCCAAAATGCCCATAACATATACAATGTTCTCATAATTTAAAACATATACAATGCTTATAATTCTCATCATCATGATCAAAATCTTAATACAAAATTAAACATTAACAAACAAGTCTGGATATTTCTCTTGAACTTCCAATTCAAGCTCCCAAGTTGCTTCCTCAACTCCGTGATGTCTCCACAAAACCTTAACTAAGGAAATCATCTTGCCTTGCAAAACTTCATCCTTTCTATCTAAGACTCTCACCGGCCTCTCCTCATACGAGGCATCCTCATCTACCTACAAGTCGGTCCAATCCAATACATGTGATGGGTTCGACTCATACTTCTGAAGCATACTAATGTGAAACACGTCATGTACTCCGAAAAGTTGTGGCGGCAACACCAAACGATAAGGAACCTCCCCAATTCGCTCAAGGATCTCAAAAGGGCTAATAAACCAAGGGGACAACTTCCTACTTTTCCCAAATCTCATCAAACCCCGCCTACGTGATATTTTCAGAAACACATGATCTCCTACCTCAAAAGAGAAGGGTTTCCTCCTACGGTCGGCGTAGCTCTTTTGGCGGCTCTGGACCGTAAGGTGCATCACCCACCTCGGCCCAACATATAGGGGATCTACACGGTCGGCCATACAAGGCCTCAAATGGTGTCATGCTAATACTCGATTGGAAGCTGTTATTGTAGGCAAACTCAACTAAGGGTAGGTGTCTCTCCTATGACCCCTTAAAATTAAGGACATAGCCTCGAAGCATGTCCTCAAGAATTTGAATGGTATGCTCGGACTACTTGTCAGTTTGAGGATGATACGCAGTACTAAAGGTCAATCTAGTGCCCAAGGCACTTTGCAAAATCTGCCACAATCGGGCTTTGAAACGCGGATCTCTATCCGAAACGATCGTCACGAGGACCTCGTGTAACCTCACTATGTCTCTGATATACAAGTCGGCAAGATGGTCTACCGAATCACTCATGCGCATAGGAATAAAGTGCGCGGACTTGGTTAATTGGTCAACTACCACCCAAATGGCATCACCACCCCGTTGATTCCTCGGAAGGCCCACAACAAAATCCATCGTGATATGTTCCTACTTCCACTCGGCTACAGGCAAGGGTTGCAACAAACCCGTTGGCCTCTGATGCTCGTTCTTCACTTGCTGGCAAGTAAGGCATTTCAATATAAACATGGCTACATCCTTCTTCATACCTCTCCACCAAAATTGGCGACTCAGATCATAATACATCTCTGTGCCTCCCTGATGCACCGCAAGGTGTGAATGGTGAAATTCTCAAAGTACTTCTTCTCGGCGAGACTTCGGTACAAACAAACGATCTCGATATCTAACACTCGAGTCCAGATACACACTCAAGCATCGTTCTACTTTCCCACTGGAGAACTTCTCCCTAAGGGTCTCTACCTTAAGATCACCCCTCTGTGCTTCTAACACTCGGTTCACAAGTGCAAGTTGCGCAACCACAGAAAACAAGGCCGCAGATTCAATAGATTCACCAAGATTCAAGTCGAACTTACCAAGAGTACCCAACATCTTCCATTCTCGAATGGCGATACAAGCCACACTGCTAATTGACTTCCTACTCAAGGCGTTAGCCACTACATTGGTTTTCCTGGGATGATAATACAACCCAAAGTCATAGTCCTCTATAAACTCCATCCATCTTCTCTGCCTCAAATTTAAGTCTTTCTGGGTAAACAAGTACTTCAGACTCTTATGATTGGAGAACACTTCAAACTTTTCACCATACAGATAATGCCTCCAAATCTTCAAGGCAAATATCACCGCTGCTAACTCTAGGTCATGAGTGGGATTGTTCCTCTCGTGTGTTTTCAATTGACGTGAGCCATAGGCCACTACTTTTCCCTCTTGCATTAATACATAGCCTAAACCTTCTCGTGAAGCATCACAATAAACCGAATAGCCTAAACCCCGCTCTGGAATAATCAAAACTGGAGTAGTGGTGAGTCTAATCTTAAACTCTTGAAACGACCTCTCACAAGTCTCATCCCATACAAATTTAACTCCCTTCCTTGTCAATCTAGTTAACGGTGAAACTATTCTAGAGAAATCCTTCACAAATCTCCGGTAATACCTAGCCAACCCCAGAAAACTGTGAATCTCAAAGGCATTCTTAGGTTGTGCCCAATTTTGCACTGCCTCTATCTTAGATGAATCTACAGTCACCCCTTCCCCAGATACTACATGGCCTAAGAATCTAACCTCTTTCAGCTGGAACTCACATTTCCCAAACTTAGCATACAGCTTATGGGCTCTAAGTAATTCGAGCACCACTCGCAAGTGCTCTTCGTGTGCTCCCTCGGAGGGCGAATAGATAAAGATGTCGTCCACAAAGATGACTACAAAATGATTAAGGAACTCTCGAAAGATCCAGTTCATCAAATCATAAACACAGCTGGTGCATTGGTCAATCCAAAAGGCATCACTAGGAACTCATAATGGCCATACCACGTACGAAATGCCGTCTTCGGAATATCCTCTTCCCTTACCCTCAATTGGTGATAACCCGATCTCAGGTCTATCTTCGAAAAACAATAAGACCCCTTCAATTGATCAAACAGATCATCTATACGACGTATTGGGTACTTATTCTTAACAGTCACCCGGTTCAACTTCCGGTAATTGATACAAAGTCGCAAGGCTCCATTTTTATTTTTAGCAAAGAGGGCTGGTGCTCCCCAAGGTGAAGTACTAGGGTATATGAAACCCTTATCTAACAACTCCTAGAGTTGAACCTTTAACTCACTCAACTCAATAGGTGCAAACCGGTATGGTGCCATCGAAATCGGTGTCGTGCCAGGCACTAAGTCAATAGAGAACACAATTTCTCTGTGAGGTGGAAAACTAGTAAGGTCCTTGGGAAAGACATCTGAATACTCACAAACCACTCTTGGCAGCTCTACTCGAATTTCATCACACTCGCTATCTTGAACGCTAGCAAGAAGACAACTAAGTTCACTCCACCCATGCAGATCGTATACTGATGATAAGACTCTATCCACCAAGTCCCCCAAGAAATAAAAGCAATCCCCGCTCAAGGTACATACAGTAACCCTCTGACGATAGCAATCTATAATAGCCCGACATGACGATAACTAGTCCATACCCAAAATAACATCAAAACTAGTCATCTCAAGCAAAACAAATGCAAATGGAAGTCAACGACCGACAACCTCTATATCACATCCCCGATACCCCTGTCTCAGAATGACTTCACTACCAATAGGGGACTCTACACAAATAAGTGATGCTAACTGTGCCAACTCCAACCCAAAAACTGATGCAAATGTGGACGAGATAAAAGAATGGGATACACCCGTATCAATCAATACATTAGCAACTAAATTGCAAAGCAAGAAGGTGCCTCTCACAATAGATGGAGCCAGTATAAGATCTGGCATGCTAACAGCATACACACGCCTTGTTGGCCTCTGATCTACCTGCTCACCCCTTTGAGCATAGGCCTGCTGCATAGACTGAGCCAAAGAGGCTCTCTGATTGGCCCTTGAGGCCTGTGCTGACTGTGTTGGCTAGTGACTCTGTGTCTGTCTCGAACTAGATGCACCAAATGTGCCACCCAACTTTGGGCAAGACCTCTTCAGGTGTCCCGCCTGACCACACATGTAACAAGTGGGCAGCTGACCTCTACTCTGACTCTAGCTTTGAGAACGAGTTGAAGACGAAGTTCTTCGCTGCCTTCCTTCCTTCTGCGGGCAAGTTGGAGATTTGTGACCCAACTGGCCACATTTAAAGTAAGTCACATCTCCCTGACCACCTCTCCCAAAACCCGAGCTAGGCACTAGAAAGGTAGACCTCGGCTGAACTCCCTAAGACTACTGAGGGTTAGGACCCCTCTACCTCTTACCACCCCCTGACTGTCCTAACTCCTCCTGGAGCCCCTTATCCTCTCCTCCTCAGCTTGCATGATAGTCTCAAGATGGGCCGCCGCCTCTACAAGGCGCCCATAGTCTCTAATCATGGACCCGGCCACTCAGAACATGAGACCGGTCCTCAACCTCTTCTCAAACTTTAAACAACGGCGCTTCTCAGTTGCCACAAACTCAGGTGCAACCTAGAGAGGCTAGTGAAAGCAGCTTCAAACTCGGCTACAGGTGTGTTCAACTGCTTGAGATGAGAAAATTGATCCCTCAACTTCTCCCTAACAGTGGGAGGAAAGTACTTGTCCTGAAAGTCGTCGACGAAAGCTTCCCAAGTTCCTCCAATGCGTTCCCACACATACTTCCACCATTGACCCGCATCTCCTTTCAATTGAAAGGATGCCAAGGTCACTCTTAAACCCCCGTCTTCGATGCTAAGCATCTCAAACGTCTTCACCATTTGTTCCAGCCACTCATCTGCTTTCAATGGTTCCTTTGGGTCACCCCAAAACTCATCCGAATTAGACTAGAAAAACTCCATCTTCAGAGATGAAGGCCCTGCTTCGGCTACTTGGGCCTGGACATGATTCTCAGCTTAAGAATGTCCATCGATTCCCTCAGTGCTCCGGCCATTTCACGGGCTAAGGTGCCCATGGCCTGTTAACCTACTGGCTTGGCTACGTTGGCCTGACCAACCCCCTTTTCTTGTGCCAAAATTTCATCTGGTATGGGCACCTCGTGCCTCCTAGGCCTACCATGCCTACCACATCTTCTACGTCCTGACATCCTAGTGAAGGTAACAAAGAAATTAGCACATTCACAAATGTGCCGAAGCTAACTCACTCATGTCCTAATAGATTGGACAACAGTAACTCACTCCACATAAGCATATAATCACGTAAACACATACGAATTTCATCTCCAGATAATGACCGTCCCACAACGTTGCTAGAGTTCCAATTAAAAATAGCAGTAATCAAGTGCCTTTCTAACAGAACTCCTAGAAACCCGTAGACCTAATCAACATTAAAGAAATTCAATCCCATACCCAAATAATCACATAAGCATGTTGTCATATACGTACATACTATCTATACTTAAGTCTCTAACAAGCGAGACAAACCCATTGTGGTACTAACCACTTCCTAGGTATCCAAAGTATTCTAACCTGGTACGCTCTAATACCAAGTTGTAACCCTCCAAAAATATAACACAAATACATCCGCAAATATATAGATGATAGCATAAATCAGAGTCTCAGTCCTTTCATTACACGAGGTTGAAGGTATAAAAGAGTTTAATATAAATAATTGCCCCATTGGCTTACATCTTTCCAAGCCTTAACTTGGTTACAACAAAAGTGAGCTTCGCTCTTTACATATTTAGCCCTAGGCTATACAAAATAAAAACATAACAAAGCATGAAGCTCTTGCTTCCCAAAGATCACTCCCATGCTATTGCCTTAGAGGAGGCATGCCATCGTAACCTGAAAATGTTATTCCCAACTAGGGTGAGCCACAACCCAGTAAAAATCATCTAACACAATATATGAAACTTAGCAAAGATATAAGTACAAGTGCATAAACAATGCATGTGGTAAAACTTTTCTCAACATTAAATACTCATAAGGTATCAATTTCAAGCCTTTATCCATTCACTTTCAATTCACTTATATGTTCTCCATTCATGAGTCAATCTGATTACTTGTCAACAAACGAATTGAGGCTACAACTCAATAAATTGTAAATCACACAACACATATGCATAAACACTTCAAACTTCTTGTTTCATGGAAATTTCGTCCGCGGGCAGCCGTCAAACGGGACCCATGTAAACGTAGGCCATACAGGCACTACAATTGCCATTTTACGGATATTTCATCCGCGGGCTAGGCACTCATGTATAATTTTGGGACTTTCACCCAGGACACTCCGATCAACTTAATTATAATGGAGTCCATCTCCTTTCTCCTCTCAAACAAATATCCACATATATGCAATGTATTTAAACAGATAATCAAACATGAAGCACATCTCCTTTCCACTTTCTAACAAACATACATATACAATGTATATAAACACGGTTATATTCAATGACAACCATCAAAGATTGGTTTCAATTGACCTAATCCACATGCAATTTCTACAACAATCCAAAGTTATCCTCCACCGATAGCCTAATACAATTATCTCTAAATAGACATTCAATCTCAATAGATAGTTTATTCAAAACTTCCAAAAGAATAAGTTAATACATAACCAATTTCACCATTTATGTCAACTCTCCCTCAATTTCACATTTCCAATGTCAATTCCAATTTTTTGTACAAAAAATAGTTTGACCCAATTAGGGCAATTTCTCTTTTTTTCCAACTATTAGCCAAGTGCCAAAATCATCAGATTAGACATAGCACAACATCATTTTCAAACCCGACAAACATTAATTTCATTTACACCTAAAGCCCTTCTTTGAAACTCTGTACCCAAAACCTAAGGTTTGTTTTAAATCATCCCTCAATCATATCATTGTTACACAAAAGACAATATCTAAGCTAAATATCATATGAAAGTGTAGAAAGAATCCCTACCTCAAAGAAGAAGACGAACCCAACAAAAGAGAAATTCCAAGAATGCTGAAACCCACTTTTGTTCAGATCAAAATGTAGATCTTGACGAGCTCTACCTTTTCCCCAAAGGCACTAGGGTGAAAATGAGGATGGATTTAGATGAAATCTAAGAGGGAAGGTGAAATATAGAGAGAAAAACTCAAGAATAAGCTTTTTGGCGAGTTTTAGAGAGAGAGATAAGAAAAAGTGACTCAAAACTTCATCTTCTCCGACTGATATTCACGCAGTCCGCTCGAGCGTAGGAATTCCCACTCGAGCATTAGACACAGACTCCTGCTCGAGTGTGAAACTGGACGCTCGAGCATCGAATGCACTCTCCCAGCATCTATAGACCTACAAAAGAAATGTTAAGAGTTGTAGAATCTCGCTTGAGCATGGGAATGGCCGCTCGAGCGGAGGAGCAAATTTGTGAAGCCCGTTTGAGCGCAAGAACGCCCGATCGAGCGAAAAGGCCAAAATCTGGGCAACACAGGTTTTGAAAAAAGAGCAACTAACCTATTCCAAATGCACAATTACAACCCGATAACCAAAAATAGAGGGGAGATAAGGGAAACAAGATATGAATAACCTTTCAACCCATACAACCCGAGTCCGGAATACAACAAGAGATGGGTTAAGAACTAGAATCGCTATAGAGTTGTTAGTCATATAAGAACCAATGCATGTATTGATGAAATTTAAAAAAGGAGAAAAAAATAATTTGAAGACACATTAAGCACACAAAACTGCAAACTCACTATGCACTTATTGCTTTCAAGACATATTGACAAAATGTACGCTGAAAAGGTAAATATTAGATCATTGGTACGTAAAATGTGAACATTAACGTGTAATGTTTTCTACTTTCCTTTTCCCTCTTCTTGTTATTTCTGTTATATTAAATTTGATTTTGTCTTTTTCTTCTTTCCTTAAGAACTTACAAGAAAAAAAAAATGAAAAAAAAAAAAATTCTATAGTTTCTTTTTCATCACATATTTGTTCCTTCTTCTTCCTTTTCTTTTTCATTTTCTTCTCTTATATTTTTATTATGCTATGTTGTAAATGCAACATGTATTCATACAAATAGACAAACATATTAAAAATTCAGATTAATGTTTATACAAATGCATTAGCATTTTGTATACATGCTTACTTTAACATGCTTCAGAAAAACATTTCACAATCAATCAGAATTGAATAAATATTTGAAAAAGAAACTTTTAAAAAATGTAGATAAAAAAGCGTATATGACACTATGCAATTATTAAAAAAATCTATACAAAAAATAATAATAAATATTTGAAAAGGAAGCTTTTAAAAATTGTTGAGAAATCATACCACGGGATATGCATTTTCCTTTCTTTTGCCAGAAGGGATAACCTTTTCTATTTCCTTTGATATAGCTTTATCTTTTTCCTTTGCCTTTGCCTATAAAAAGATAAGTAGAATATATTTATCAATTATTTTTAAAATGATAAGAAAATTCATGTCCAATGTTCAAGTGACTTTTAAGCTTACCTCACGAATGCAAATAGTATTAAGATCACGCTCATCACGGATAACAACATTAACATTTCTTTCTTGAAGAAATTCAACCTATATATACAAAAACTTTAGAGTGACAAATAAAACTTTATACACTTAAATAAGAAAATTAGTAAACGGAGTAGATATTACGGTTCGGTGTAAGTCTCCATCCACCTACAAAGTATGAGAAAAAAAAAGCATTTTATTAGAAGAAAATTAGATATGATACGTTTTTAATAAATAAATAAATGAATAGGTCTTACATTATAAGAGAGCTACGTAAATTTATATGAAGAAAAAAAACAAAAAATTTAACCAAAAATAGTGAAGTTGTCCATAACTATTGTACTTGAACCTAAAAATGTTGGTTATATAATTTTAGACACCAAGAAACAAAAAATTAGCAATATTAAAAGTTAACATGGATTTCATTGGCAATGAAATGTTATTTCCAAATCAGTTGCTACCAAATCAGATAATAAAATTCAAAATCTTATTTAAATAAATAACTACCATGGATAGAAAAACCTTAATGGGTTACAATCAAGAGGAGAAGAAATAACAATATAAACATCTAAAAAAAAAAAAAAAAAAGAGGCCAACCCAATCACATTAAAATGATAAAATTAAATATTGAAATTAGCCCTAACAATATGAAGAGTATGAAAATTGGAGAACAAATTTGGACATGAAGAGTATTAAAATTAAATTTGGATTTCAACTCTTTTTTTTCCTAATTGACTTTAATTTTATAGAGATGAAATTAAAACCAAAATCAAAACCCGTTATAATCATAAATATTTTGAAGTTCACCATTTATCACTTGGAAAGTCCAAACATAAATTTATGCCAAAAAAAAAAAAAAAAATCACCAGACAACAAAGCCATTTTATAAACAATAATGAATATTTATTTCATGAAGGCAATTAAAGCAATACACACATATACATTCACCAACTCATTTTGTTTCATCAAAAGCAAAAATTTTGTCTCAGCCCATTGATTATAGCTTTAGTCGATGAAATTCTTATGAACCCAAAAATATATAAACCCATCAATGTAGAGAGAGAATGTAAACCAAAAAATTGGAATCACCCAAAAATATATAAACCCATCAATGCAGAGAGGAAAAATGTAAACCCATTTGTACGAGCACGAAATAATTCTTCTCGTATGATCCTGTTAATCAAGTTTGCGCTCCTCCAAACGTAGTCGCTTTGCTTCCTGAAAACACAAACGTGAGCTAACCGGCGGGTGTGTGCCAGAAACCCCTCCGATGCCTAAGTCAGCCAATAGACAAAAAGCCCTGTATATTTAGGAGTAAAAATCGCGATACCTGTACATAGGTCCTGCTATGAGCTTTTATAGGTTTTACCTGGCACAATCCTAGTAGGACTCTTATTCTGCAATGTAGAGTCCTCCTGGGAATCATACTCCTGAAAGATAATGCTTATCCTTCAACACCCTCCTCACTGATTTAACCAAGTGAAATGGTTTTACCTCGGTAGTGTGACAAACAATCGAGCTTCATCTTAGCTCGGTTCCACCCTGCGCTTCACAATTCAGCTTCTTTTACCTCGGTTCAGCATCAACCTGTTTGGGCTACCTTAACCATTTAATGGCCAAGCTACCTGGGCCCAGCGGCAAAGCCCATTCTACTCAGCCCATAGCTCGGCTCACTTTATACGGTCCTATCTTGGCCCACAGCTCGGCCCATATTCACATATTTTACCCTCTCAATTGCCCCTTAATGCCATCTGCAATGCATGATTTGGGATTATCCATCTTTAGCCGAGCTAGAAACATTCCGTCCGAGCTTACTTTCCACCGAGCTACCGATGAGCCCGGTCCATAACTGTCCTATCAACTACCCTGTACGTTGTCCCGTTTCTCGAGTACGTCTGAACTGTTACCCATTCCAAGGGACACGTGGCTGGCTACCATTGGTCAAGTGCAGCTGTCTTTGTATGCCAAAAGTTGTTTTTGAACAGTCCCGTCCTTTTCTCAAGCTAAATACGAAAAACCCCCTTTTTTGAAAAAGCACTTTACTGTTCATCTTCTTTCCTTCGTCCTCTGAGCCTCCATTCCTGCAAAGCTTGTGCTCTTGCCTGGCATCCTCACTGTTTCGATCTTTATCCTCTCCTCTTAAGACTGTAAGTGACTCAATCCCTTACTTTTTCCATTTTATTTCGTGAATATGTATAATATAGATGTATATATACGTATATTTTTAAAAACACACTTCGTAGTTTTGCACAAATGAGTAAGAACCATGAAAAACTTAAAAACCATACCCCTAAACCATATCCACCTTAGTTGAATCTTCAATGAATTTGGAATTCGATTCTTCCGATTGAGAATAGCACCATGACCGAACTAGGGGTTGGTTTGTGACTGGCACACATTCGACCGAACTAGCAAACCTTACCCAACGACCGGGCTAACATCCCAAATGCATAATAACTGGGCTAAAAACTTGCGTAATGACTGAGCTAAGTGTTGCAAACCATTTAGCCGATCTAGAGTTCGTTTTTATTTATCCTTCTTTTTAAGCCCGGTTTAGTTATCTGGGCATAACACTTTTCATCTTCACTTTGCAAACTTTGACTAGGTTGGCCAGGCATACCTTTGCATGCTTAACCGAGATACTCAATGTCATCTCAACACCGAGCTAGGACTCCAGGCTAAGTTATACATAATTTTAAGTTATAAATGGGCAAATACCGATTCCTAGTAAACTCACCAGGGGCCATTGCCGAATTCCGCAAGGACTATAACATCCCTGATGACGTCCACCTTTCACTAGCCGAGCTCGATACGACCCCATGGGAAAAACCGGGCTTCGTTCTCTTCACCGTCATATCCATTGTAGAGGCCAGACTCCGATTTCCTGTTCAGCCACTATTATGCGAATTCCTTAGGCAGACTAGAATATGCCCAACCCAACTTAGCACCAATTCTTACAGAATAATAAATGGCATCGCCAAGCTAAATCATCGGCTTGGCCTTAACCTCGGTTTAGCCGAGCTATTTCACCAATATTCACTTGGCCAAGATGAAGATGGCTGGGTGTACTATTTAAGAATAAGAAGACGCTGAGAGAAAATAATCAAAAACACACCAGACAAAGACGTTAATGACGATGACTTTTTCTGGGTCTCGGGCAACTTTGAAGACCAGGAAGCCCAGATACCAGGCTACCGTATTAACTGGAATAAAGGAACAGCCGATATGAATACCTCGACTTAGTTTGTCCCTTTTTTGCCCTTGCTGTTTACAAGTTTTACACCACGCTAACCGTTTATTTTTCTCCTTATGCAGATTTGAACCAGTTAAAGTCACAATACCGATACCCCAATTTAGATGCACTCCGCGCCGTGCTTCGGTACCACGATCGAGGTTGGGCCGAGCTACTCAATTTTGAACCAACATACAGATATAGTGGAAAAAGGAAGACCAGGGTAACTGACTTCCTTCTAGAGCCTTCACCAGAACCAGATCCAACTCTTCCCAAAATCAACCTTATTCTCCTAACCGAAGAACAAGAGATGGCAAAGCGCCGAGCTGTGCGAGCTCTAATCACTGAGACAACTTCAATTCCAGACAGCGGCGTTCAGACCGAGACAACTCCAGCTGGTCAAACAATTGATGCAGTGGTGGCCTTGCCAACAGCCCAAGCTTCGTCATCCCGGTCAAGGAAACGCGCTCGCACTCTCTCAACCGAGCCACAACACCTTGTGGATGATGATACCTTGCTCCCCCAATCCACGCAACCGAGTCTAGAGCCCGTGGGTTCTGACCGTGCTAGCCTTTCTGAATGGGCACCAAAGATAACATACAAGAACCGGCCTTTTTCCAGCACTGATTCGGTGGTAGCAGACAAGGACCACTTGCTCGCTTTTAATCTTGCCAAAAGCGTGTGTCTGCCCGCCGACATGGAGCATCATGAACACCTTACCGAGCTAAAGGCCATCCACTCGGCAACGAAATCGATGGTGTTGGTAAGTTCTCCCTTTGCTAGTCTTTCTAGTTCACACATCTGTTTGCACGGTTTTAGTCATAATCGTTATCTCTCCTTTTGCAGGCCATACAGAAGAATCACATTGCTCATAAGCGCGTGCTTGAGCTCCGTAAGACAGCATGGCTGGCTGTTGCAGATGCCAATACCAAAACGGCCGAGCTGAACGAGGCCAAGCAAAAGATGACCAAACTTGAATCTGAAATAGCCCGACTCACTGGGCTGGTTAGCTCAGCTGAAGCAGATAAGCAGAAGGCCTTGGCCAAGCGGAAAGACAAATATCTGCGCGAGCTGGTCAAGCTTGAGAAAAAGAAGGATGCAGAGATCGCTGAAGAAAAACGCGGACGATGTTGAAGACCGCAACTACAAGGAAGGGGAGGCTACCTACATCCTGTAATATGAAGCTGCCAAGGACATATTTTTCAAATGTGGATGGAAGGCAGCTGTGTCAAAGCTCGGTTATGGCCAAGAAACCGAGGTCTTCCAGAACCCTCCTCAGTACTTTATTCCGAACTATATGGCGGACTACGCCAATGCTATTCAGCAAAAATTTCTTCAAGTAGGAGAGGAAAAGGAGGTATCCCCGGAGCCCAACAACACCCCGGCTGCTACCAATGATCCTGCTCTCCAAACTGCCCAGTCAGCTTGGGTGGAGCCCCTGGTGACCGACCTTGCTACTGGAATCGGGCTACGGAGTGATGAGACTCGAGTTGACCTGGATGCAGATCTGGATGATCTTTTTGCCTGACTTTGTATTTTCTTCTTTTGATATCAATTTTTGAAGGCATTTGTAATTGGGCTGAAGCCCCACTTTTTGTCTTGAATGAAATCTATTTTCTTTTTGTTCGGTTTATTTCCATACCTCTGTTTATTTTTTAACTCTGGTTCGCATGAAGTTTTAACATTTTCTGGCCGATATACTTATTTCGGTCTTGGAACCTTGTAATCTGTTTGGTCATACCTGGCAACCTCTTCAGCCAACATAACAGCTATTTCGACTGAAGAGAGATAACTGTCAGTTATTCCTGCCAACCTCTTTAGCCTAGATCCTGATCTCGGCTGAAGAGAGCTAAGTGTTGGCTTTTCCTGCCAACCTCTTCAGCCTAGATCCTGATCTCGGCTGAAGAAAGCTAAGTGTTGGCTTTTCTGGCCAACCTCTTCAGCCCAGATCCTGATCTCGGCTGAAGAGAGATAAGTGTTGGCTTTTCCTGCCAACCTCTTTAGCCCAGATCTTGATCTCGACTCAAGAGAGATAAGTGTTGGCTTTTCCTGCCAACCTTTTCAGCCCAGATCCTGATCTCGGTTGAAGAGAGATAAGTGTTGGCTTTTCCAGCCAACCTCTTCAGCCCAGATCCTGATCTCGGCTAAAGAGAGATAAGTGTTGGTTATTCTTGTGAACCTCTTCAGCCTAGATCTTGATCTCGGCTGAAGAGAGATAAGTGTTGGCTTTTCCTGCCAACCTCTTTAGCCCAGATTCTAATCTCGGCTGAAGAGAGATAAGTGTTGGTTATTCCTGCCAACCTCTTTAGCCTAGATCCTGATCTCAGCTGAAGATAGATAAGTGTTGGCTTTTCCTGCCAACCTCTTCGACCTAGATCCTAATCTCGGCTGAAGAGAGCTCATTGTTGGTTATTCCAGCCAACGTTCTTCTGCCTAGATCCTGATCTCGGCTGAAGAGAGCTCAATGTTTGGTTATCCCTGCCAAACTTTTCTGGTTGCTGGTAATGTCTGAGAACAACTATTACAATAAAGAGATTTATGCTAAAAGTAATCTACTTGTTTTATTTGAAAAAATGAAAATTACAAATGCTTTAAACTAAAAATAAAAGAGCTTGAGATTGGCCGTGTTCCATGGCCTGGGAATAGCTTTGTTGTTTCCATCCTCCAAGTGATATGCCCATTTTCCTGCTAAACCAACCACTTTGTATGGTCCTTCCCAGTTAGGTCCTAGCTTGCCATCTCTAGGTACCAAAGTGTTGCCCATTACTTTGCGTAATACCCAATCCCCAATCTTGAATTGTCTCGGATGCACCGTTTTGTTGTATTTTCTGGATAGCTCTTGCTGGTAAGAGGCAATGTGGACTAGAGCTCTTTCCTTTCTTTCTTCTACCAGGTCAAGTTCCAAGGTTATGACTTCTCCGTTTAAGTCTGGGTCAAAATTTTCACTTCTAATGCCATAGGCCAAAGAAAAAAGGTGTTTCTCCAGTTGATCGCCGAGGTGTGGTACGATAAGCCCATTGAACATGAGGAAGCTCCTCAGCCCACTTCCCCTTTGATTTTTCTAATCTTTTCTTTAAGCCATCTAAGATGACTTTGTTTGAAGCTTCTGCCTGGCCATTTGCTTGAGGGTATGCGGGTGTAGTGTTGTAGAATTCTATCTTGTATTCCTCACAAAAGCCTCTGAAGATTTTTCCATCGAACTGAGTGCCATTGTCAGATATCAGTGCTTTGGGTATGCCGAATCGGGTTATGATATTCTGCCAAACAAACTTCTTTACATCCTTCTCTTTTATTGATGCGAGTGCTTCAGCCTCCACCCACCTTGTGAAGTAGTCCGTTGTCGTGAGAAAGAACTTTTTGTTGTCGGGTGCTGTTGGAAGTGTTCCTACTATGTCTAGGCCCCACATTGCAAAAGGGCCATGGGCTAGTTATTGGTAGAAGCTCTCTGGCTGGTTGATGTATCTGGTGTGCGAACTTCTGACATTTCTCGCACCTCTTGATGTGCTTCTCAAAGTCTGCTTGCATGTAATGGCCACCAATATCCTTGTGAGATTGCTCTGTAAGCCAATGTTCTTCCCCCTTGGTGGCTTTTGCATACGCCTTCATGTATCTCGAACAAAAACGCCTCGACCTTGCTAGGATGGACACATTTCAAGTAAGGTCCTGTGAAGGATTTTTTATATAATGCCAATGATGGAGAGAGCTAGAATCACTGTGACTTTGCTCTTATTTTGTTGGCTTCTTTTCTTCTCTTCAGGCAGGATGCCATCTTTTAAGAACAGTATAATGGGGTCCATCCATGAAGGGCCTAGTTTGGCATAACATACCTCAGCTACTTCGGGTTTCTCAATGCTTGGTCCTGGGTAGGAAGTCGATAAATAATGGGTGTGGGGATAGTTGATTACTCTGCCATTGAAGCAAAACCTGCTAGCTCGTCTGCTCTGCTGTTCTCTTCTCGGCGATTTGCTCTATCCGAACTACTTCGAACTTCATGATCTCCTTTCTGACTAACTCTTGGTATTTAGCCATTCTCGTCATCTTTCGCCTCGTAGTCCGCCTGAAATCTGGTTTACTACCAGCTGGGAGTCGCTGTAAACCATTAGCTCGGTGGCCTTCATGAAAAGCGCTGATCTTAGGCCTGCTAAAAATGCTTCATATTCCGCCTCATTGTTTGATGCTGGGAAGCCAAGGTTGACTGCATGTTCCACTAATAGGCCATCTTGGTGAGATTGAGGACTATGCCAAGTCCTGCACCGTGCCTATTGGATGCTTGATCCACGAAGAGCTTCCACATCTCCTCAACAAACAGTTTCCAGCAAGTAGAGGGGATCAGATGGTGTCTTGGGGTCAAGTGTGTTGCTGATGTTTTCTTCCAAGTCCATGCCTGCTGTTGGGTTTTCTCCTCACACTGTCTGCTGCCCGTTTTTACTTGTTAGTGAGTCTTCGCTAGAAATAGCATGGTTTGCCATTTTTTTCCTCTCTTCAATCTTGTATGGCTTGGGATGTAGCTAGGCATTTTGGTTTGGGGGCTGCGCAGTTCTTGCGGTACTTTCCATCCCCATTTCGATTGTATTGGTCAAGTCAACTGGGCAGATGTGATGACTTCCTGGTGTGAACTCACCCACAAAGTCTGCCAGGACTTGGGCTTTTATTGCGGTTCTGGGTTAAAACTTGATGTCGAACTGTCCCAACTCCACCGCCCACTTCAAGATTCGTCCAGAAAAGTCTGCCCTCTCAAACATGGCTTTTAAGGGAAAAGATGTTAGGACAATTATGGTGTGGGCGTGGAAGTAATGCGACAACTTCCTTGAGGCCATCATCAAAGCCAAGGGCAGCTTTTCCAAGGGTAGGTACCTGGTTTCTGCACCCAGCAAAGTCTTGCTTACATAAAAGATAGGCAGGTGTTGGATTCCTTCCGCTCTGACCAACACTGCGTTGATTGCATGCTGTAAGACTGCTAAGTACAAAAAGAGCTCTTCTCCAGGTACTGGGGTTACTAGCAATGGAGGAGAGGTCATGTACTCTTTTAAGCTCTCTAGGGCGCGGTTGCATTCTTTATCCCACTCAAACTTGGCCTTCAATGCTTGGAAGAATGGTCGATATCTGTCTGATGACCGACTTATGAACCGATTGAGTGTGGCTGCTAGGCCAGTGAGATGTTGTACCTCTTTCACTGTGTTAGGCCTCTTAAGTTCTTGGATTGCCTTAATTTGAGGAGGGTCAGCTTCTATGCCTCGGTTGGTTACCAAGAAGCCCAAGAATTTGCCTGATCCTACACCGAATGCACACTTGGATGCATTCAGGCGTAACTTATTTTTCTTCAGGATTTGGAACATTTCATCTAGGTCCCTGAGGTGGTCCTTCTCATCCTTGCTTTTGACCACCATGTCATCTATGTAGGCTTCCACTGTTCTGCCTAACAATGGTGCGAACATTTTGGTAATCAACCGTTGAAATGTCGCCCCTGCGTTCTTTAGGCCAAAGGGCATGACCTTGTAGCAATACAATCCCCTAGACGTTGTAAATGAAGTGACCTCCTAGTCTGGTTCGTACATAGCGATCTGATGGTAACTTCTATACGCATTAAGGAAGCTAAGTCGATTATGCCCTGCTGTTAAGTCCACCAGTTGGTCTATCCGTGGTAGGGAGAAGCTATCCTTTGGGCATGCCTTGTTGATTGCTTTGTAGTCCACGCAAACACGTCACTTTCCATTCTTCTTTGGTACTACTATAGTATTGGAGACCCACCTAGGATAGTGCACTTCTCTAATGGCTCCTGCTTCCAGTAAGTTTCCCACTTCCTCCGCCACTATTTCTGCGTGGTGAAGCGCCGATCTACGAGTGCGCTGTATGATTGGCCTAGTGTTTGGGTGGACATTAAGTTGGTGGCAGATGAAGTTAGGGTCTATGCCAGGCATGTCATATGGCGTCCGGGCGAACACTTCGATATTTGAGATTAAGAATTCCATTAACTCAGTTCTCTTAGTGCTGGACAAAGACGAGCCTAGCAAAAAGAACCTTCCTGGGTCCCTTTCATCTACCTTTACCTCAACCAAGTCCTCCACTACCTTCTGCTTTGCCGTTTTGCCCATGTCCGCAAACCATTCATTGGTTTTTGGTTCTTCCACCATTTGTACATACCGTTTTGCAGCCCGACTGCCATTTACTAGGACGAAGCACTGTTTTGACATAATTTGGTCTCCCAAGACTTCTTCAATTACTCCGGCTTCATTGGGGAACCGCAATGCTTGATGGTAGGTTGACGCTACTGAGCGCATGGCATGCAGCCATGTCCTTCCTAAGACGATGTTGTAGGTGGAAGGGACCTTCAATACCCAGAATTCCACCTGTTTTATTACGAGCCCTACTCTGACTGGGAGGATTATCTTGCCAACTGGCCATTCTTGCATTGAGTTGAAATCGACGAGGGGAGATGTCGTAGGTGCCAGGTCTTTGTCCTCCAATTTCAGTTGTTTGAAGGTTTCGTAGTATATTATCTCGCACGAGCTTCCTTAGTCGATCAAAATTCGCTTGATATCGAAATTCATGACGCGCAAAGTCACCGCCAGTGCGTCATTGTGAGGGCAATGCAACCTTGCTAGATCTTTGTCTGAGAAGGATATGACATTTGTAGCCTCTATTCTGCCCCTTTTGACGGTAGGTTACGCGCTTAGTACCTCTCTTAAGTGCTCAGCCTTCTTGATCGTCCCCCTGAGTTCACATACTCATTCTGGTTCGACGATCCCATGAATCACATTGATTATGCCTTGGGGTGGACCGTTGACCGGCATCCCATTTGGTCTGTTGAGGTCCTGGGGGGCTGGCTGTGTTCCCCCTTCTATGTACTGGTCCAGGTGACCAACAGCTACCAATTCTTCCAGATGTTGCCTCAGGGGTGTGCAATTTTTAGTTCGGTGCCCCTTCTCATCATGGATGGTGCAACGGGACCTCTCGTCATAGCCCCTTTGTGCTTCTCCCAACTTAGCTGGCCACTGAACAAAGGGTTCATTACGTATCTCACTGAGAATTCGGTAGATGGGTTTATTGAACACGGTGGTGATGGCGGTGCGGACTCTTAAGTTCCTCTTTTCTGGGTCTTCTCTATTGGCTCACCTGCCTCGCCATTCCTGCATGGCTGTTCCACTGTGTTGACTTTTGCTGTAGCCTTTTTGTCTGGCATTGCTGTTGTACCATATTTTGTTTTAGCACGGGTGCTGTCTTCCTCTACACTGATATGTTGATGCACCCTCTCCATTAGGGCTTCCATAGTGAGGCGTGGTGTCATAGTGATTGAGTCCCTCAATTTGTTTTCGACTGGTAAACCCCGTTTGTATTGTGCAATGGCGAGATTTGTAGGGCAATCACCAATCTGGTTGAAGGTCTCCCAAGAGCGACTATTCTAAGACCTTAATGTTTCCTTTTCACCCATGTCAATGGAGAGTAGTTGATCATTCTCCACCAGTGTCTTGGTGTTCGTTTTGAATCTAGTCACGAATGCCTCTGCTAGTTGTGCCCATGAGGCGATGTTGCCTTCTGGTAGCCTTTCAAACCAGGTTAGACCTAGATCACCAAGGCTAGATGGGAACAAAATGCACATTAGGGCCTCGTTTTGCCGGTATATTGCCGTAACCTGGCGAAAGTGGCTTAAGTGCATGTAGGGGTCCGTCTTCCCCTCATGAGTAGTGAATTTGGGCTAGTGGAAGCCTGAAGGTAGTGGTGCGTTCTCTATTGCCGGAACGAACGGCAAGCTCTGTAACCTTGCTAATACCTTATCCGCTGGTTCGTAAGTAAGGCGCAACATTGGCATCCCTACCTCGACACTCTCGTGTGTCCTAGGGGCCAATCGCTGTAGGGCTGAAACTCTGCGAGGGTTGCAAGCCCTAGTGTCTTCCTTCCATCGGGCCCTCTCTTCTAGCACTGTTCGTAGGTCCGCAGATCTAGGCAACTCCGAGTGCCTGGATGTCGTCTGATGCGTTTGCAAGGGCCGATAAGTGCTTCCCAACGTATATGACTTCTCAGTCTTCGTTCTCTTCGACCTGGAGTAACGAGTCCTGGAAGTCCTTGATTGAGTATCGCCTGTTCTCAGGCTTTTACTTTCTGCCTGTGAAGGTGTGGTATGTCTGTTACGACCATCCGAGTGGCGAGGGAGTGTGTTACCTTTGCGCCCCTCTCCTGTCGCCACCTCTTTTCCTTTTATCTGGCGCTTCATTGTCTCCATGTCTACCGCCATCTTCCTTATTAGTTCGTCTTGTTCCCTCACGCGGTCCTCCAGAACTTGAGAGTCCAGCCTCCGCCTCTGACTTTCAGGACTTTGAGGGCGATGAGGGCTAGTGCCCCGTCTCTGCCTTGTGTCTCTTCGGGAGTTCCGTCGCTGGGGTTCTAAATCAACCATGGGTGGGATAGAAGGTAAACCTTCATGCCTCCCACCCTCTTCTAGGGTTTGTCCGTCGATAGCAGATTGCGGCAAATCCTCATTGTGCGCCATTGGTTTCAGCTAGAGAGGAAAAATTTATCAAGAGGTTTTGTTCTTTCCGGTATTCCCACAGACAGCGCCAATTGTACGAGCACGAAATAATTCTTCTCGTATGATCCTGTTAATCAAGTTTGCGCTCCTCCAAATGTCGTCGCTTTGCTTCCTGAAAACACAAATGTGAGCTAACCGGCGGTGTGTGCCGGAAACCCCTCCGATGCCTAAGTCAGCCAATAGACAAAAAGCTCTGTGTATTTAGGAGTAAAAATCGTGATACCTGTACATAGGTTCTGCTATGAGTTTTTATAGGTTTTACCTGGCACAATCCTAGTAGGACTCTTATTCTGCAATACAGAGTCCTCCTAGGAATCATACTCCTGAAAGATAATACTTATCCTTCAACACCCTCCTCACTGATTTAACCAAGTGAAATGGTTTTACCTCGGTAGTGTGACAAACAACCGAGCTAACACATACTTAAGAGGCGTGTTTAACTGAGCTTCATCTTAGCTCGGTCCCACTCTGCTCTTCACAATTCAGCTTCCTTTACCTCGGTTCAGCATCAACCTATCTGGGCTACCTTAACCATTTAATGACTGAGCTACCTGGGCCCAGCGGCAAAGCCATTCTACTCAGCCCATAGCTCGGCTCACTTTATACGGTCCTATCTCGGCCCACAACTCGGCTCAACCCTACTTGGCCCTAGCTCGGCCCATATTCACATATTTACCCTCTCAATTAATGCTCGTGTGTGATTCGTGAATAAGAAAATGAGTGAATACGAAGGATCCATGCGATTGGTTTTGTTTTTTTTGGACCAGACTAAAATATATTATGGTGTTAATATGAATATGAATGTTCAGCAAGTTCTAACTGTAAAATTTGTAAAGTAAAAATATGAATTTGAGAGTCACCAAAACATAATTAACTTACTACCAAAATTTACTGACTAAAAATTTGAATGGATACCTTTTTTTCATCAGTAACAACAATAAAAGAAGAAAAGATTATAGTCATGTTTCTCAATCTTTTCATCGACAAAATATGTACAGTCAAAACAGATTAGATGTACCATAAATTTTAATTTTTTTTATTTTCTTAAACAATTACAGAATTTATATACAAATTAAAAATAAACAGTCACTGAGATGTATTTTGATACTTCAAAAATAAATAATAAATAAATACCATTTTTTGACTAAAAACAATTACAGAATTTATATACTAAAAATAAATAAATAAATCAACAAATACTGATAGAACACTTACAGTAAAAGAAGGATGGTGTTGTTAGACAACCTCTTAAGAAATTATTAGTTCTGAACAGCACAAAATTGCAAAGTAACCTACCAAAAAAGAAAAAAAAATAATAATAAATTGATTAACCATAAAAAAAAAAGCAATTACATAATATATTGCATCATATATGCAATGAGATTTTTACATGGTGGGGGTTGCATCGTTGATGCATTTTAACTTATTGTACGAACAATTTTTGTTCCTTGTAAATTAAACTACTCCATATAAATTAAACTACTCTCCCATAATCTGAAAACTTATTTAGCTAGAACATGAAAAATGGCTTCAATGTTTTTGCCAGCTTCAGAAGCATTATTTAACTTAACTATTCCACGGATTTGAACAAAAGAAAGTCCAGTCCACTAAAAGAATACCAGTCAATATACGTTTAATAATTTTGAGAATCCACCTCCAATATTCAACAGATCGCCACACCATATTACTACTCTAACTTATCAAATCAAAACTATTTATTTATAATAAAAACAAATTTATTTGACCAAAATAGTGAAATTGTCCATAACTATTGTAATTGAACATAAAAATGTTTGGTTATATAATTTTAGACACCAAGAAACAAAAGATTAGCAATACTAAAAGTTAACATGGATTTTATTGGCAATGAAATGTTATTTCCAAATTAGTTGCTACTAAATTGGATAATAAAATTCAAAACCTTATTTAAATAAATAACTGTCATGGATAGAAAAACCTTAACGGGTTACAATCAAGAGGAGAAGAAATAAAAATATAAACACCTAAAAAAAGAAAAGGCCAACCCAATCACATTAAAATGATAAAATTAAATATTGAAATCAACCCAAACAACATGAAGAGTATGAAAATAGGAGCACAAATTTGGACATAAAGAGTATTAAAATTAAATTTGGATTTCAACCCTTCTCTTTCCAAACTGATTTCAATTTTATAGAGATGAAATTAAAACCAAAATCAAAATCCGTTATAATCATAAATATTTCGAAGTTCACCATTTATCACTTCGAAAGTCCAAACATAAATTTATGCCAAAAAAAAAAAAAAAAAATCACCAGACAACAAAGCCATTTTATAAACAATAATGAATATTTATTTCATGAAGGCAATTAAAGCAATACACACATATACATTCACCAACTCATTTTGTTTCATCAAAAGAAAAAATTTTGTTTCAACCCATTGATTATGGCTTTAGTTGATGAAATTCTTATAAACCTAAAAATATATAAACCCATCAATGTAGAGAAAGAAAATGTAAACCCAGAAATTGGAATCACCCAAAAATATATAAACCCATCAATTTAGAGTGAGAGTGTTATTGAAGTGTTGTTTTATGAGTTGTAGTCTCATTTTAAACTGTCTGGATAATATTGGACTATGTTAATGAATTACTTTGGATAAATAATGGGAAGTGGATTGAATATGATGAAAATGCTGATTGGTTATGGAAATGGCATAAGTTGGTTTAGAAGTGTTAAACATTTATCGAATGCTTATGTTTTAGTTAATTCTCATATACTGTTTAGCATATCTCTACTGGGCTTTGGCTCACCCTACTTGGGACACCATTTTTAGGTCAGGCGACATGCCGCCTCCATGGTCTTAGCTTGGAAGGTTTGGGAGTTGAAGGCTCCATTTTGTTGATTTATTTTTGATGATATATGTAAACTCAAGCCGAGGGCTTTCTTTGTAATAGAGTTAGAACTCTTCTTTTGTTGTACCCAAGCGATAGCTTGGAAAGATTTAAGCCTGTAGGGCATTTCTTTTGTTATTAGAAGTTAGAATTACATGCTATAGTTTCAGGATGAATATCAATGTAAATGTAATGCATGTGATAATTGTTGTAAAGAAGACTACGATGAATGAAAATATATTATTTCTCTTATGTTTATGGATTATGTGAATGGTTATCTTACACGGTATTTTGAGGGCATTACAGAGAAAATGTAAACCCATTAATGCTCGTATGTGATTCGTAAATTAAAAAAATGAGTGAATACGAAGGATCCATGCAATTGGTTTTTTTTTTTTTGGACCAGTCTAAAATATATTATGGTGTTGATATGAATATGAATGTTCAACAGGTTCTAACTGTAAAATTTATAAAGTAAAAATATGAATTTGAGAATCACCAAAAACATAATTGACTTACTACCAAAATTTACTGACTATAAATTTGAATGGATACCTTTTTTTCATCAGTAACAACAATAAAATAAGAAACGATTATAGTCATGTTTCTCAATCTTTTCATGGACATAACATGTACAGTCAAAACAAATTAGATGCACCATAAATTTTAATTTTTTTCTTTTCTTAAACAATTACAGAATTTATATACAAATTAAAAATAAATAGTCACTGAGATGTATTTTGATTCTACAAAATAAATAATAAATAAATACCATTTTTTTTGACTAAAAACAATTACATAATTTATATACTAAAAAATAAATAAATCAACAAATACTGATAGAACACTTACAGTAAAAGAAAGATGGTGTTGTTAGACAACCTCTTAAGAAATTATTAGTTCTGAACAACACAAAATTGTAAAGTAACCTGCAAAATAAAAAATAATAATAAATTGATTAACCGTAAAAAAAGCAATTACATAATATACTGCATCATATATGCAATAAGATTTTTACATGGTGGGGTTGCATCATTGGTGTGTTTTTACTTATTGCACAAAAAGTTTTTGTTCGTTGTGAATTAAACTGCTCCATATAAATTAAACTACTCTCCCATAATCTGAAAACTTATTTAGCTAGAACATGAAAAATGGCTTCAATGTTTTTGCCAGCTTCAGAAGCATTATTTAATTAAACTATTCCACAGATGTGAAGAAAAAATAGTCCAATCCATTAAAAGAATACTAGTCAATATATACTAATTAAGCAAAGTGATTAAAAGTCCAATATAATAAAAAATTACTATTTATTCTGGTGGCAACAAATAAACATCACTGTTGCCTAAGCCTTTTCAGAGGAATGGTAGCTACAAACTACTCTTACATTGTTGCCTTCCCTACTTTGAGTCTGGTGGCAACAAATAAACATCATTTTCTAAACCACACTTGGGTTGGATAATGTACTGCAATTGTTTGTTGAAATGTCTGATTGGAGATAGTTGTTTCATTTTGGGTTGATTAAGTTTTACAACCTGATTTTTTGATTTCAGTCTGACTTGAGTTCTATTTTCAAAAAAGAGTATGGTCAACAATGATGAAACTGGTTCTATTTTCATTTTTTTTTCCCAATCATATAATGGATGAGTATAGTGGATTTGATCTTTTGTTCTTTCCATTTTTGGAAAATTCCATAAAAAGATGAGCATTGTGCGTGGCTTCGACTCTATTGTTTGTAGGCACATAGCATTATTTTAAGTTGACTCCAATTAATGGCTTCATTTCAAGCCATTTTTTAGCAGCCATAGTCCCCAATTTCATAACTTGTCATTGCTTTTTAGTAAATGGAAGAACAAAAACAGAATTGATTTTAGTACGAAATCCGTATATTCCATTCCATTAATATTGTGGTGCTTAATTTTGTAGGTCGATTTCTTTAATTGATAGGCAAAAGTAGTTTAATATTCACTGTCATGTTTAGGGAAAAATTATGTATTTAAGTCAAATAATTTTTACATTTCATGATTATATTTCGAGAAAAAAAACAGATTACATAAAAACACTTTCCATTTTCATATAATTATCTCTTGTTGGGTATCTTTTTAGTATTTATATTTTCGTCAAAATAATTTATAATCACCACACCATATTACTACTCTAATTTATCAAATGAAAACTATTTATGTATAATAAAAAATTTCAATGAACCTCCAAGTGAGATCCCTAACTCATCCCCTTCCTCTGTTCTCTTCCATTTGTCCAGACCAGAGCACCATAGCAAGAGCTCAACCTCCCTAAGAGATTGATACGTTATTGCTGCGACTTAAACCCACAGATTTTACTTGATAACCCCACCATAGCTGCCGCCTCAGAAAAAAAAGGAAATATAGACAAACACAAACACATATAGACACACACACACACACACACACACACACACACACACACAAACAAAAACAAAACAAACAAACACACACGCACACACACACACACATATCAGTCTCTTGAACATATAGACAAACACAAACACAAAAACCAAATAAATAAAAATAACAAACCAAATCATCAAAGCCAAAATGAGCACTCTATTACTCTATTATCAAACCAAATCATCAAAACCGAGCTGAGTAATTATCAAAACCCCAACAAAAATCACACCAAACCCACTTGTGTGATTTTAATGGATGTTGCAACTGAGCTGCCGGAGTGGTCGGAGTGAACGACGGTCGGAGTGAGCTCTGATGAAGGCAGAGAGAGAAATGGGGATAGAGAAATGAGAGGCAAAAAGTGAGAGAGAAATGGGTACTAAGTGGGAGTTTGAAAGTTGAAATGAAGGAGATATATATATATATATATAGAGGTGTAGGTAAGAGGCAGACGCATTTTCAAGTAGGAGGCAGACGCATTTTCAAGTAGAAGGCAGACATAGGTAGGAGGCAGAGGCTTGGGCAGGAACCAAATGCATTTTTATATGTTTCATCTCATCTCAGCCGTTAGATGTTAATTAGAAATCATCTCAACCACTGATATGAAATGTATCTCTGATATATTTTATAAATTTTCAAAAACTTTCTTGTTTTGTTATATAGATTGTTTTGGGCAAACATGATAGATTCAACTCTTTATATTCCTTACATAATATTTCAATACAAATTAAAATACATAAAGGGAAAATTATTTATAAGTCCTATTAGGAGAACTTATTTAATGTAAAGTCCTGTGTAGTTTCTTATAAAGTTTAAGCCCTATTTAGATTGGGAGGTGTTCCACAAGGTCCTATACATTGTGATTAAATGGTATTAGTGTACTATTATACCCTTTTATATGTTTCCATATTATAAATTATTCTATCATTCATCCTATTTCCCTTTTGGAGACTTTTAGAAAGTGTAATGTGTACGTGTAATCCGTTGGAGTGAATGTCGCATTGATCACGGATTTTGGTGGATTTTTAAAATGTTGCTAGTTTGGATCTAGATATAGGTGATGCTGTCATCAAGGTTGGGGGTGGTGTTGTTTGCTTTTGCCGATTTGGACTCCAAGTGTTTGAGGGAAGGAGGTAACGTTTTTTGCTTCTGATATGGCTTTCACAATCTGGTACAACCATCTATTGTTAACCCACAACTATAATGTGATTATGTATTGTGTGTGTTACATTCGGTTGTATTTGTCTTTGGATGTGTGTTGTGTTGTTGTTGTAGTAAGTGGTTACATACGTGTCACGTTACGTTTTGCAAACTTACTAGTTTTTTAATTTTTTTAATTGAATGTGAAAATGCTGTTGGTTTATGAAAAATAGTACATCCATACATTGGCACACTTTCATTAGCCTCCAATGACGTAACATTTAGGTTGTAATGTTAACCTACATCTGTAATGTTTCCATGTTTTGTGTGTGTTACGTTCGGTTATAGTTGTCTTTGAATTTGTGTTGTAACGTGGTTGTATTCAGTGGTTACGTACGTGTCATGTTACGTTTCGCAAACTTACTGGGTTTTTAATTCTTTTAATTGAATGTGAAAATGTTGCTGGCTTATGAAAAATGGTACATCCATAAATTGGCACACTTTCATTAGCCTCCAATGATGTAACATTTAGGTTGTAATGTTAACCAACATCTGTAATGTTGTCATGTTTTGTGCGTGTTACATTTGATTGTATTTGCCTTTGAATTTTTGTTGTGATGTTGTCGTATTCAGTGGTTACGTACAGGTCATGTTACGTTTCACAAACTTAATGGGTTTTTGAGTTTTTTAACATTGAATATGAAAATGTTGATGGTTTATGAAAATTGGTACAGCCATACATTGGCATAATTTCATTTACCTCTAATGACGTTACATTTAGGTTGTAATGTTAACCCACATCTGTAATGTTGTCATGTTTTGTGCGTGTTATGTTTGGTTGTATTTGCCTTTGAATTTGTGTTGTGACGTTGTCGTATTTAGTGTTTATGTACGGGTCACGTTACGTTTCGCAAACTTAATGGGTTTTTGATTTTTGTAATTGCATGTGAACATGTTGCTTGTTCGTGGAAAGTCTTGGAATTTATGTGAATGAAACTCTTAGTTTCATTATATATTATTGAATTCGAAGTTAGATTGTTTATCTGTAAACTTTCTTATGATGGCTTATGAAGTGGGTTGTGAATATCAGAACCTTGGTTTGTTTGTTCATGTTTACAAGCAAAACGATCGTATTGAAATCCAAGCAAAAATATATATATATATATAGTGTCTGGTTGCTATAGGTATATCTTGTGGCTCTTGAATTTGATTCTAGTCAGGATATCTCTTATTTCTTGTTTACCATCCAATTCCAAATTTGGTTCATCGGCGTTCTAGTGGAGATTATTAATATATCTATTTTTCTTAGTTTACTATCCAATCAAGATTATATAAGAAAAAAAAATTACTGTGTTTTTAATTTTTTAATTGAATGTTTGTTGGACCCTGTCGTATGATATCAAAATTAATGTGCTCACATTTGATTATACATCACATATAGTGCATGCCTTATTTTTTTGTTTGGCTGCGGAATGTAGTGACACATTTATTGTTTCATTTATTTTGTTGCTCAGGATATGCACATTATACTATTGTGCACGTTCGGTTGATCCACTATTGCTGCCATGGGTGTTAATGGATTGACATTCATATAGTTGGTTGGTAATTTATGTGAGAGGTGGGTGGATGTGACACCATCATCAATTTCCATATCTTACAAATTACAGTGTCACGAGAACCAATTCATGATGAGTACTGATGTGGACGTTGAAAACATGTTTTCTCTTGCAAGATCCTTTAGCGTAACTCATATATACGTTATGGTTGGCTCACAAAATAGGGTGGATGATCTGATTCGAGGTAATCAATACAGTGGGACTACATCTGCAAGTTAAATGGATCATAACATGGGACAATTTTCGGAGGCAGAAACGGACATGGATTTGTTGCCCAGTTATTGTCATCACAGTGATAAAACGTTGATGACAGTTGATCGATCACATGGCATTAGTCACGTAAGCCAATGTTTCGAAAGGGGTGTTGCTGCATTCCGTTTGGTTCTGTCCAAATATGCTATTGAGTGTGGGTTTAACTACAAATTCGTTAAAAACGATTTAGTGTGGGTCAGAGCTGTGTGCACGTTGCGAGAGCAAAAAGGGTGTACATGGTTGATACATGGAACGGTTCAAACATGTAATGGATACTTTTACTTGAAGAGGTTGAACAACTTGCATAATTGTGGTGTTGTTGTTTGCACTGGGAAGAATAGTAGAATCAACTCTAAATTGGTTTACAATGTTTTTGGTGATCGGGTCCATGACAAGCCGCTTACACGTCCCATTGACGTCGTGTTTGACCTAAAAAAAGAGTACAGGTTGACTGTTAGTTACCATATAGTTTGTTAGTTACCACATATCCACCTATTATTGTTCATTGATGGCACATTCTTGAAAGGGAGATTTAAAGGAGATTTACTTGCAGCAACAGGGAAGGATGGCAACAAAGGTACATATCTTATTATAATTACTACAGTATTGTATATAGTAACACGTCACGTGGCCACTAAACACTTGATTAGTATTCCACTATAGCAGTGGGGGAATTTACATGGAAAATGTGTTTTCAATTTAATGTTATTTTTATACTATTGTCCATGTTGCGGATTGAAATGTGAACAATTGTTAATGTGAACGTCAACATTGTCAAACCCATTACACATCTAACATAACACTAGTCATAATTCCCAGGTTTATTCCCATTAGCTTTTGCTATCATTGACTCCGAAACGATTGCAAATTGGACTTGGTTTTTACACCAACTCGCTAACATTGTCAACAGTGATCGAACATTAACTTTCATATCTGATCGGAATGTTGGGTTGCTCAAATCCTTGCCTATTGTATTCCCATCTACACATCATGTGTACTATTGGCAACATCTCCAATCAAATTTGAGAGACAAATTATAGTAGGTTGACAACCGTGTCCGTTTTGGTTTAATGACCAAGTTGCATGAATGTGCATACGTTCCAACCGGGGCTTCTTTTCAACACCATTTGGCCAAGCTAAAAGAATCAGGATGATCTAGGATAAATAATTTTTTGAAAGATATGCCACCAAACTATTGGGCCAACGCATTTTTCAAGTTTGTACGATACTTCCATGTACTACTTGCATTTGCTTGTTAATACATATTTTACACTATAAACCCAATTCACATTTGAAAATACCCAATATTTGATAACATTGTCATGATGTTTTCAAAATGTCGATAGGGGCAAACGCTATGGGGAGATGACCTCCAACGTTGCAGAATCGTTCAATAAGTGGATACTTGATGCCTGTAATTACCCAATCACTAGGTTGGTTGATACTATCAGAAATCAGATAATGACAATGAGGGTAGAGCATAAATTATTGGCTACTAATTGGAATGGCTTACTTTGTCAAAAAATGGAAAGTCGTGTAAGGGAGGCGTACTCCAGTGGTTGCACGTGGATTGTTAGCCAGGCAAACGAAGACATATATGAGGTCCATTCATTTCCAACGGTGTTGGTAGCCATTGGCAAGTGTTCATGTTCATGTTTTCAATGGCAATTGAATGGATTCCTATGTGCACATGCAGTGGTTGCATTACAGAATAGTAGAAGGGATTTTAGTACATGTGTTGAACCATTTTTCACCGTCGATCAGTACAAAGCAGCTTATTTTGGATACATTCAGCCAATACCAATAGTTGACAAACTGTCATTTTCAAAAGATGATTTCATCATATATCCACTGGTAGTTAAATGTCCTCCAGGGCGGCCGAAAAAGAATCAGATACCATCTCAGGAAGAGAAACTAAGTCAGATCAAGTGCGGGCAATGTGACCGTATGGGGAGCCACAACCGAAAGACATGTAAAGAACCAATATAGTAATGGACAATTTGGGTTCAGTTTTATAATCACTTTTGAATAAGTCAATACATTGTTGACATGTGGCAGTTTAGCTGGTGTTGTTCTTCACACCACTTTCATTCATATATTAACGTTACATGTTTAAGTTATGCTTCATGAAATTATATTTTTGAAACCAGCAATACACGTTTGCGTAGTGTGTTGCACACTGGCCTTCTATGTGATAATCCATAGTTTTTGAAGCCATGTCACGTTGGTGTTGTTATGTCGGTGTGACATAGGTGATCCCGCAATAAGTTCGTCAATCTTAATTTACAACACATCTTTGAAAGATTTAATTGACGAAGCACACTTACTATTTGTTTTGGATATGTTTTGCCAATATGACATACACCATTTGAGACACGAACCAAATGTTGGAAATAATGGTGTTTATAGGCTTATTTTGGGCCAATTTTGAGCCCAAATTTGAATGGGTCCCACACGTCTTTTGGGGTGGGTCTAAAGAGGTGACGTATTTCTTGCCACATGGCAAATCATACAGTGAAGACGGTTCATCAAAACCATTTATGAGTGAATGGGAAGTTGACATCATTTTCGAGTTCGTGGAATGGACAAACAAAGAAATAAAATGTGGGTTTCCCTGAAATGGGTTGTCCCACATTGAAACTTAAAGAGAAGTTATGTGTGTATATAAATTCTAGATGGCAACACTTGGGTTAGGCCCCAAGGGATAGCGATCCCAGTTTCTAACTCGACCTTTATAGTGTTTTGGACTCGGGTCTTGTGGTTTAATGTTGTTGTTATGTCTTTCCTCTTCTTACCTTTTGAATTTGAGCTTTGGAATGTTGTGGGTGTGTTCGGAATAGGTTGGTTGGTTGTTGGTCAAGAACCTTGTTGCCCAGAATTTTGGTCTTTCACTCGAGTGGTGTTTGCATTCATTTAGTACTTTGTGCGTCTGCAAAATTACTGCATAAGTGTTTTTTATGCTCGAGCGGAGTTTCTTACGCTCGTGCGGGTCTAAGATCGAGCGACCCTTCTGGCACTTGAGCGACTGTCTGAAATCCGTAAAATACTAGACGAGTGTATTCTATGCTCGAGCGGGCCTCTTTGCGCTCGAGCGGGTAGTGCCTTGCTGTTGTGTCTTGGCGCTCGAGCGGGTCTAATTTATGTGTCTGACGCTCGAGCGTCAAACTCTCCGCTCGAGCGGATTGTACGTATATCAGATCCCGTAAGTGACATTTTAAATCACTTTTTTTGTCGTTTCTCTCTCTCCAACTTTCCAAAACCCTAAGTTGAGAGCTTTTCTCTCTAAAATAATCTCTCTCTCTCTCTCTCTCTCTATATTTTGACCTAGATCTAGTGACCTCTTCACCCCCCTTCCTTCATTAAAAACTTGGAGCTTCTCAAGATCTTCATTTTCATCCGAGTGGAAGTTGATTTCGGCGTCTTTGGATTTCATCTCTTGCTTGGCTCGTTTTCTCTTCTTAAGGTAGGGATAAACTACTCATCTTTATGAGCTTTGACATAAATTTTAGTTATTTTGATAAAATGGTGAAACTATGGAAATTTTGGAAAGCTAGGGTTTTAAATTTGAAATGTATAAAAAAGGGGTTTTCAATTGTTGAGCTCCATGTGTATGTGAGACCTTGGAAAATGGGATTATTGGTGTAAAATTGACAAAATTGAGACTTAGGGTTGATGTTGAGGAAATGGGAGGAAATGCCCTAATTGGGATTAAATAAATCACTTGTAGAAATAATGTAATTAATTATGGAAATATGAAATTGGTTTGTGAATTATGAAATTTGGAAAGAATGTGATTAAGTGGTGTGGTTGGATTGATAAATCACTCTCCCATGGGAAAGTTGATAAATTATCTGTTTGATGAATTTATTTAACTGTTTAGAAATAACTGTTTGGGACTATCGGTAGATGATAGCCATGATTGTTGTAGAAATTGCATGATGATTAGGTGAAATAAAAGTAATCACTTGGTTGATGTCATTAAATATGACGGTTGGATATAAATATTAAATAGGTGAGTTGTTGGGTCATTGTATATGCCAACATGTTTAATACATTGTATATGTATCTTTGTGTGGGAGGAGATATGGGATGTACTCCATTGTGTGGGAGGAGATAGGGGATGGACTCCATTGATAATTAAGTTGGCCGGAGTGTCCTAGATGAAAGTCTTGAAATCTTATTTATTTGGGTGCCGGTTCCCTCGGACGTAGATCCGTAAAATGGCAAAGTGAACGGAAGTGAATGAATGATGTTTATGATTGAAGTGTTGTTAAATGAGTTGTAGTCTCATAATGAACTGTTTAAATGATAATGAACTGTGTCAATGATTTGACTTGGGTACATAACTAGAAATGATTTGAAATATGAGTATTAATGTGATTGATCTTGGAAATGAGTAAAATGGCTCAAATGTTAAACATTTATCGAATGCTAATGTTTTAGTTAATTCTCATTTAATGTTTAGCGTATCTCTACTAGGCTTTGGCTCACCCTACTTGGGACACCATTTTTCAGGTACAGGTGATATGCCACCTCCAAGGCCTTAGCTTGTGAGGTTTAGGAGTTGAAGACTTTTTTTTTTTCGTTATTTTGTGGATCTTACATGTAAATTCAAGCTGAGGGCCTTTTATGTATAGAGTTAGAACTCTTCTTTTGTTGTAACCAAGTTATACTTGGAAAGCTGTAAGCCCGTAGGGCATTTATTTTGTTTCACGCATGTAATATCTTTTGTAAGCAAAACTCTGATATATGAAATACAAGATTTCTTCTATGTTTATGGATTATATGGATGCATGTTTTATATTACATTTTGAGGGCGTTACACACCCCAAGTTTGTAGAAGGGTGGAGTTATGGGCAAAGCGGGCCTTAGCCCAAACCACCACACACACGCGCGAGCGCTGCAAGTGCCGGCCAGGTGCGGGTGTGGGTTGGGGGTCGGGTCAGTTCTAATATTAATTTTTTTGACAAAAATTTTTCCAAAAATTCTTGAGGGAAAATTAATTGAAATTTTGCGCCAATTTTGTATGTCCAAACAATGCCCTTTTTTCAGTCTATTTTCCAGCAGGTTCGACAGGTTCAAACTGTTCAACAGATTGGAAAACAATCCAACAATTTCGAACAAGTTTAAAACTGCACAGTAGTTATGAACAGATATGAAACTACAACAGTTATCTGTTCAAACAGTAACTGCACCTGTTCATTCAAAATAAGACCTACTCGGGTCTGTCAAGTTGCCTATAAATAGATACCCAATTCCAGCAGTTTTGCACATCTAAAAATATCCAGAAATTTGTTTTCTTTTCCCGATTTTGCTCTTTGGTTGCATTATTCTTTATATTAACTTTTAGAGAAAAAATTCAGAGAGTATAGAACACAAATTTGGTTCGCCATACAAATTGTTTGGAGTGCTACTACAATTTGTGAAGATCATTGTATCTTAGGAGATAGACGCCTTTTATCCATAAGCACCATAGCGGGGCGAATTTATCTTAAGGACAGAGTGTTACACGCTCGACTTAATCTTTTTGTACTAATTCACATTAGTAAATAAATTATGTACGTAATTTATTTTATTGGTTTGATTTGGTTTCAAATTATTTATTTTACACAAAAGATTGATCCAACAATCTTAAAACATATTCGAATTATTCTATTTAAACAGAATTTTTCGTTTGTTTCATTTTCTCTTTCTTCTTCTTACAAAAATTATTTTCTATGGTTTTACAAAATAATATTTTGGTTGGAAAAACAAATAGTAGTAATATACTATTTGACAAATAGTAGTAATATACTGTTTATTTTCTTTGACAACTAGTAGTAATATACTGGTAGTCATTAACAATTCAAAATATTTATTTGTGAAGCTGGTCAGAAATTAATTTTAGTTTTTAGAAATAATTTCTGAGTGTTCATTAATTAAAATTCTGATTTTAGTATTTTAATTTTTGAAGTGTTACAGAAATTTAATTTTCTATGTGGAATTAATTTGTTTAAATAAAATTTTATTTTATTTTTAAATTAATTGGAAATAAAAGTTATAATTCTTGTTTCTTTTATTTTTACAGAATTTAATTCTGTCATTTTGGTTTAATTTTTTGTATAGTATAAAAATTATAATTATAATTTTGTTTTATAGTTTAGAATTCATGGTTACAGAAATTGGTCAAACTAATGTTCAAACCAGTACTGGTATGGTGGCTGCAATTGCGCCAACCCTTCCTCATGTTGTGATTGTGCTAGTGAATCACGGTGAAAAGCCAAAGAAGTTCTTAGGAACTGATTTACGCAAAGGCAGAGGAAGATCAAGCAAGAAGGCTGCTCAAGCCAATATGATCGAAGTGGATAGAATTTCCGATAGTGTTGAGAACATAAATCTTTCTGCAGTTGTTTCCGAGATAAACCTTGTCGGAAATCCTAAAGAATGGTGGGTGGACACTGGTGCTACTCGCTATATTTGTGCCGACAAAAAGATGTTCACATCTTATTCTGTAGTGAACAATGGTGAACAACTTTTTATGGACAACTCCTCGACTTCTAAAGTTGAAGGACAAGGAAAGATTATTCTGAAAATGACATCTGGAAAGGAACTTACTCCAACAATGTGCTGCATGTACTTGACATTCGCAAGAATCTAGTCTACGGATCTCTGTTGAGTAAAAATGGGTTTAGGCTAGTGTTTGAGAGTGATAAATTTGTACTTACTAAGAATGGGATGCATGTAGGAAAAGGTTACATGTTTGATGACCTTTTCAAAATGAATGTAATAACTGTTGTACCCTCTGTTATTAATAAAAATACATCTTCTTCTTACTTGCTTGAGTCTTCAAATTTGTGACATGGTAGACTTGGACATGTTAATTACGGATCTTTACGTAGATTAATTAATATGAAATGTTTACCTAAATTTGACATTGATTTAAATCATAAATGTGAAATTTGTGTTGAGGCAAAATTATCCAAAACTCCTTTTCATTCAATTGAAAGAAGTACGGAACCAGTTGAATTAATTCAGAGTGACATTTGTGATTTTAAATCAATTTAAACTAAAGGTGGGAAAAAATATTTTATCATTTTCATAGATGACTATTCTAGATATAGTTATGTTTATTTAATTCGAACCAATGATGAAACTTTGGAAACTTTCATTCAATTTAAGAATGAAGTTGAAAATCAACTTGGTAAGAAAATTAAAAAAATTAGAAGTGATAAAGGTGGTAAATATGAATCACCTTTTGGTGAGTTTTGTAAAGAATGTGGAATAATTCATGAAACCATCGCTCCTTACTCACCTCAGCAAAATGGAATTGCTGCAAAGAAAAATAGGATTTAAAAAGAAATGATGAATACCTTGTTAATAAGTTCTAGTTTACCTCAGAACTTGTGGGGGGAAGCAATAATTTCTGCTAATTATATACTTAATAGAGTACCTCGAAAGAAAGTGAATCAAACACCTTATGAAATGTGGCATGGAAGAGTACTATCCTACAAATACTTAAAAGTGTGGGGTGTTTGGCTAACGTGGCTATTCCTAGTCCTAAAAAGACTAAGATAGATTCTAAAACTATTGATTGCATTTTCATCAGTTATGCCAAGAATAGTAGTGCATATCGGTTTTTGATTCATAAGTCAGAACATTCCGAAATGCATGTAAATACTATTATTGAGTCTCGGAATGCATCGTTCTCTAAACATATATTTCCAAACAAGACTAGAGAAGAGACTAGTACTAATAAAAGATCTTATGATGCTATTACTATTCATGATCAAGAACAAGATCAAGAATAAGAGCAAGAGATAGATCAAAATGAGGAAGAGAAACCTAGGCGTAGTAAACATGCTAGAACCTCAAAGTCTTTTGGTCCAGATTTTCAAACATTTTTGTTAGAAAATCAGCCTTTAACTTTTAAAGAAGCTATGTCCAGTCCTGAAGCTCCTTTATGGAAAGAGGCTGTCAATAGTGAAGTTGAATCCATCCTACAAAATCACACTTGGGAATTGGTGGATTTGCCACTAGGTTGTGAACCTCTTGGGTACAAATGGATTTTCAAAAGAAAAATGAAAGCGGATGGATCAATTAATACACGAACCAAATGTTGGAAAGAATGGTGTTTATAGGCTTATTTTGGGCCAACTTTGAGCCTAAATTTGAATGGGCCCCACATGTCTTTTGGGGTGAGTCCAAAGAGGTGACGTGTTCCTTGCCACATGGCAAGTCACACGGAGAAAACAGTTCGTCAAAACCATTTATGAATGAGTGGGAAGTTGATGTCGTTTTTGGGTTTGTGGAATGGACAAACAAAGAAGTAAAATGTGGGTTTCCTTGAAATGGGTTGTCGCACATTGAAACTTAAAGAGAAGTAATGTGTGTATATAAGTTCTAGGTGGCAACACTTGGGTTGGGCCTCAAGGGGAATCCCAAGTTTGTAGAAGGGAGCAGTTATGGACAAAGTGGGCCTTAGCCTAAAGCATCACACACACGCGAGCGCGCTGCCGCCTTTGGCCGCCCGACTGGCCAGGCGCGGGTGTGGGTTATGGGTTGGGTTGGTTCTAATATTAATTTTTTTGACAAAAAATTTTGCAGGGAAATTAATTTAGATTTTGCGCCAATTTTTTATGTCCAAACAGTGCCCTTTTTTCAGTCTATTTTCCTGCAGGTTCAGCAGGTTCAAACTGTTCAACAGATTAGAAAACAGTCCAGCAGTTTCAGACAGGTTTAAAACTGCCCAACAGTTATGAACAGATATGAAATTGCAGGAGTTATTTGTTCAAACAATAACTGCAACTGTTCATTCAAAATTACACTTGTTCGGGTCTGTCAAGTTGCCTATAAATAGATACCCAATTCCAGCAGTTTTGCACATCTGAAAATATCCAGAAATTTGTTTTCTTTTCTCGATTTTGCTCTTTGGTTGCATTATTCTTCATCTTAACTTTTAGGGAAAAAATTCAGAGAGTATAGAACACAAGTTTGGTTTGTCGTACAAATTGTCTGGAGTGCTACTACAATTTGAGAAGATCATTGTATCCTGGAAGATAGACGCCTTTTATTCGTAAGCACTGTAGCGGGGCGAATCTGTCTTAAGAACAGAGTGTCACATACTCGACTTGATCTTTTTGTATTAATTCACATTAGTAAATAAATTCTGCAAGTAATTTATTTTATTGGTTTGATTTGGTTTCAAATTATTTATTTTACACAGAAGATTGTTCTAACACCAAATCTACACAAACCACAGATCACCACCCAAAGTGGCACTATTTGTCACGCATGACACAATTGACGTTGCAATGGAAATTACATGACCACATATTTCACAAACCAATCTGTAGACCGCTCCGAACTCTCTCCGCGCGCCACCTTTTTCGGAGAGGGGACGAATTGGGTTCTAGCTACTACAGTTCAGACTCCTGTCACGGTTCTGAATCTAATCTCACAAAGTGCAATGTAAGGCTGATAAATCACCAAAGAGTCAAAATCTGGCAATTGGTTTTTGAAAAATCAATTTTGAATAAAAAAGGCCCAAACATGGACTGCTTTGCCAGATTTCAGAGTCGCCACCTAAATATTTTGTTTTGGGAAATCTAGGAAACCCTGACTCGTGCCTAAGGCCACGTGTCCGTCATCACCAAAGTTGCCTCGGCTTGGGAACTTGGGTACGAGAGGGGAAGGTCCTGAAATGAGCACCCCCGCTCGCCCGATCAAAGATCGGCCTTTACTAACATGATATGTTGTTTTTGAAAACACATGCATTCTTATTCCGGTTTATTACCTAACCTTACTAAGTGCTGCGCACAGCATACAAGTATAGACTAAATCACTCAATTTGGAACAAAACATCTCGATGTTTGTTTGTTTGAAAACGGTTTGAAAGTGCTACTCGCAAGTAGGCTAAGTCGTGGATTTTGCCACCCTCAAGTGGGCTTAGAAAACATGATGATTTTGCCACTTCAAGTGGGCTTAAAACGCACATTTTGATGAATTGTTCCAATTCAAGCAATCCAACCGTCATCCACAGGCATTCATGCAGTTATATTAGTTAAGCAAATAGCCTCATGGCAAGCATGCTATACATGGCAACATACACATCTCATGTAGTATGCTAAAGTGTAAAAGCTTACCTAGTACTTCGAGTCAAAACGAAAGCTATTTAGTAATCAATGCATGATCCTAGCTATGTTAACAATGCCTAATGCAACACATGCAAAATGCAACTAAGATAGGCTCAGCTATTCTAAGATGTCATGTGAATGCGATTAGATAACATGTATTCAAATTGGAATTGAAATACAATGCAGTTTGTATGATGCGCCGAGCCCGGTGCATGCAAGACGAATGAACGAATGCAAACATGCTAGCATAAAGATGCTAATTGAAACATGCCCTAAAACTAACCATTGAAAGCGGTTAAGTAAAAGGAAGAAAGAAATGGGGGTTGGAAGACATGCATCACACACACGCACATTACAACAGTTGTGCCCTCTTAACGGAGGGTTCGAATAATAAGCTAACTAGCTAATCTAAGCTAATTAAACTAATTATTACAAAACGGAACTAATTAACTAACAAGTTAACTAATTAGAAACACAAATGAATAGCTAATTGCATTAACTATTTAAGTACAAAACCAAATAGCTAACTAGCTAAGCAAAGCAGTTAAAAGGGGCCTCAGGGCGAGAAGCGCATGCATGCTTGGTCGCCTCGTTCGGAAATCCATCGTTATGCCCCAACTTGCCTCTGTTTGCATTTGATTTTAGATCACTGCACAAGTTTCCAGGTAGCTTCTACTCCATCATGGAAACCTCCAGAAAGGCTGCCGACCACTTAATGGTGTTGTAGACCACCTGTAGACCACCTAAATATGCTGCAGACCAGAAAAAGTGGTCGGCCAGCCACTTTTATTGGTTTGCCAACCAGAAAATTCTGCACAACTCCATTTTGCTGCAACAGAGAACAAGAAAGGGCACGGTAGTGTATTTGCAAGATATGTGTGCACAACCACCCTCTCTATCATTTCTTAAGCTCAAGGAAGTGCAGTTCTTGACTCTCGGGCCACCAACCGAGCATCGCAATGCACGATGGCCGAGAAGCCAAGATTACATAATTCAATGTCAATGAATGCACAAATAACATATAAGAGCCTCCGCCTCTATCATGCATGATCAAGAGGGTCGGCGACCGAGAAATGAGGCACGTTTCATCACTTCAAGTATGAAACGTCCCTCGTTTCTCGTGTTTGGACTAACACCCTATCCAAACACAAATGCAATGCAACATGATCAACCTAACAATGCTAATGGCATGCAAACTCAATGCAATGCATGCAAACATAATGCAAACAACAACATTCAAACAATGTACTCAATGGACTTAAACCGAATATGGACAGACCTCAATCATGCCCAAAACAGTGGCCAACACACCAAAACTTAGGCACAAAAGGGGCAAGAACACATGCTCATGTGATGGCTCATCAACTAGGCATAAGGGTCAACTTTCAAACACAATGAAGAAGTGACGAATATGAGAGCATGGCATAGGTGCAAGCACTGAAATCATGTGAGAAATGATGACATATCATACAAGCAACACAAGCATGGTATGCTAGGGTCCTTAAGCATTAAAGCTAATGAAGGATGCAACACAAGGGCTATGTAATGCAATGCTCAATGGACCAAACCAGCCCCAAATAGACCTCATGCATGCCAAAACAAAGGCCGAAATGCTCCGAAATGCTAGCATGAAAAGCAAGATAATGCACGCTCATGCAATGGCTCATCAACTAAGCACAAGAGCACAACTCTCAAACATGATCAAAGAGGGATATGCATGAGAGTTTGGAAATGTTATATGCTCTGAAATCAAGTATTAAATGATGCCATGACATGCAACTATCACAAGTATGGCATGCTAGAGGCAACAAAACACAAGGCTAGTCAAGCCCATTTGTAGACACCCCATTTTTGACCGAGCTTAAGACTCAGACGTCATCAATTGAGCACTTGGTGATGGTGCATGTTGTACTTGTGTAGAGTCTCCAGAGTTTTGGCTGAGAGCCTTGCCTCCGGGCCTCTGAACTCTTTTGTGCTTCGGCTCGGTTTGTGGACCGAATCTTGTTTCTCTTCCCGGAGGAAGGGAGAGGTCTTGTAGACCATCTCTTTGTGGTCGTAGACCACTTTTCCCGTTTGGAGACTAGTTTCCGATTTTTGGAGCCTTTGGCTGTGCGTCTTGTCTCGGGACCACTTAACGTTCTCCGTTTGGCGTGGTTTTTGAACCACACCTTGTTGCCTCTGCCTAGAGGAACACTGTGGTCTGGGAGACCACTTTTGTGGTTGCATACCACTTTTGTGGTTGCATACCACTTTTGGTGCTCGTCAGCTAGTTTTCGGGGCTTTCGGCCGCGTGCAAAGCCCTCCCGATCTCTCGTTTTGCATCCGCTTTGGTTTATTTTTGGGTACAAACCTTGTTTTCCTTATTTGGAAGGTAGTACAAGGGTGAGAGACCACTTTTTCTCCTTGGAGACCACTTTTCCTTCTGCCAGCCAGTTTTCTGGTCGGATAACTGGCTTGTTTGGTCTTTGGGCCACATTTTCTGGTCGGCCACCACATCACTAGCTTTCTTTCATGCCGTAGACTCTCTCCTACCATGGCCGACCAGTTTTTGCTCTGGAAGACCACTTAAAGTGGTCAGCCGACCACTTTAAGTAGGTCGGCTACTTTTTGGCACCTTTTTGGAGATATTTTCCTCCAGCAGCTGGAGGACATTTGGGCTATTCTCCATACACGTGTATAGAGGGATTTGTTTGAAGCTTAGCTTCTCCAAGAAGCTTTGGCTTTTGCTCTCTATAAGAGGGAGGCTCCTCCTCCCTCCTCTAGGTTTCAAAAATTGCCCTTAGAGAGATACATATAGTTTTGTATCTATCTTGCTTGGTTCTTCATTTTTGTGCTTCAAAAGTGTAGATTTGTCTTAGTTTAACACACAAACACACACTCAAACACCATCCTTGGGTAGCTGAGGTGCTAAGGAGTTGTTTTTGGTGTTCTTGGACTGATTTAAGCTTAAAGAACTTGCTGGAGTTGCAGTGGTAGAGAAAGTTTTCAAGGGTGAGTCTTTGACCTTTAAAACCCCCATTTTTGCTTAAGCTTTTGGCCAATTTTGCATGTTGTTTTAAGCTTAGCTCTTAACTAGAAAAAGTTCTAGTTTTGCATGCTTAAAATAGTTATTTAAGGTCACTTTTTCGTTTGGGGTGATTTACCCCCTCTTAGGCCTTGTTAGGCCTTATTTTGAGCCATCCCTTTAGGCTCTTGTTGAATCCTTTGCATGACCTTTCTACCACTGAAATCCAGAGGATTTTCAATGGTGGAAAGGTGGTTTTGGTGTCCTAAATAGGAGAGGGTCATCCCCTTTCCTTGTATTGTGTTTGCTTGCTTCATATGCCTCATGTTTGAGCACCTTTGATAAGCTTGTGTTAGCTTGTTCTTAGCATGTATTTGTGTTTTTTTTTGCTGAGGCATAACACTAATTTTTCTTGCTTTGGTCACTCCATGCATGGTTAATACACTTGTAGTGTAAATCACATAAACTAGCTTTATGTGCTTCATGAAATAGCTTGTCATTCTAGCTTGTTTTCTTTTCATTTCAGCATGTTTTTGGTGATGTTTTGCCATGTCATGACTCTGTTTTGGTTTGGTTTGGTTTGGTTGGCCTTTGCATGCTCTTTACACTTGTAGTGTAGTTCCATGAAATAGCCTAACATGCATCATGTTGTAACATGTCATTTTAGCATGCTTTTGGCTTAGCTCTGAGAAGACTTTGTTCATGTTTTAGCATGTTTAAGGTCTAATTTATGTTGTCTTGGTCATGCATGACTTGCTTTGTATGGCCTCAGTTCAATCTAGCTTGTTAGCTTTGTGTATTGAGTCCTCTAACATGCATTGCTTGGACTATTTTAATGATTTGGCATAATTCATAATGTGATTTCAGTTCATGTTTCATGTCCATGTATTCACATTTGTCACTCATTCAATGCGTTGGAGTGTTTCCCCCTTTATGCCTTAACATGAACCATTGTGTATGCCTTCATGCCATAGCTTGCAAGCCATCATTTCAGTGTGTTTTTGGGGTTATTATGCCATGATATAACTCTGATTTTTGTTTCTTAAGTCATTCCATGCTTAGACCTAATAGGTGTAGTGCAATCCACCTTATTTGCCTTGTATGTATCATGCCTTATGCCTCTCATGCTAGCATGTTTTGGCTTCCTTTCATGCATGTTTTAGACTCATTTTAACATGTTCTAGGACTATTTTGGATTGCCTTAGTCACATGCTTCATGTTTTGTATACTTGTAATACAAATGCTCTTGCTTGCCTCAATCTTTGAGCACCATTGCATGCTTCATTTGTGTTGTGTACATGATTTGGCATCACTTAACATGACTTTCAGAGCATTTAGCATTGCCATGTTCCTATCTCAATCATGCTTTAAGTGCCTTTGAGTGTTGTGTATTGTTGCCTAGTTTATGCCTTAGCTCGTATGCTTGCATGCCTAGGCCTTTGAGCCCTCGTCTCAGTATGTTTAGGTCCTTATTTTGACCTACTTGAGCTCTGTCCATGCTTAGTTCATGCATATTTGCCATGTATTGCATGCCTCCTTTGTAGTCCTCTTTACTAGTTTCATGCTTTAAGGACCCTAGCATGCCATACTCGTGTTGTTTGAATGATTTGGCATCATTTCTTACCTCATTTCAGTGCCATTAGTGTTGCTACACTTCCATGTTTTTCACTCTTTAAGTGTTCTTGAGAGTTGCACTTTAGTGCCTTAATTGGTGAGCCAATTGGCATACATGCTTGTATGTGTTTTCGGTGCCTTCATTTTAGCATTATGGCCTGAGGTCTGTCCATTTCAGTTTAAGTCCATTGAGTTTGTGGTTTGCATGTTGTTGCATGCTTGGTATATTGCATATTGTTGCCCCTGTTGCATTGCATTGTGCATGCATGCATTACATGGTGTTTAGAACCTTATGATTGCCTTGCATTGAGTATGCCATCTAGTTCTTAGAATTTAGCATTGTGTATGCCATGCTATCCCTTGCATTGTTTATGCTATGTTGTTAGTTGCATTGCGCATGCCATGTAGTTGCCTGTTTGCATGCTAAGGGTGCATTACATTGCATTGAGCATGCCATGTTATGTGTTGCATTGTGTTTGGAATAGGTGTTAGTCCAAACACGGGAAACGAGGGACGTTTCATACTTAAAGTGATGAAACGTGTCTTAATTCCCGGTCGTCGACACTCTTGATCATACATGATAGAGTTCTAGGCTTTATGTGTTTACTTGTGCATTCATTTCCATATTGAATTGTGCAACTTTGCCTCTCGGCCATCATGCATTGAAATGCGCGATTGGTAGCCCAAGGGTCGAGAACCACACCCCCTTGAGTTCATGACAAGATAGGGAGGGTGGTTGTGCACACATATCTTGCAAATACATTGCCATGCCCTTTGTTGCTCTCTGTTGCAGCAAATTGCAGTTCAGCAGCAACAACTGGCCAACCCGCCAGAAAAAGTAGCTGGCCGACCACTTTTCTGGTTTTTCAACAACCAAAAGTGGTCGGCAGGTGTTTCTAGAGACCAAAAGTGGTCAGCCACCCTCCCACAGGATTCCTAAGGTGGAGTTTCATTTTTCTGGAGCTTGGTGCAAGTTTCTGAGAACAAATGAAAACAGAGGCAAGTCGAGGCATCGCATTGGATTTCCGAACGAGGCGACCGGGCTTGCATGCATTCCTCTCCCTCTAAGACTCCTGTTTTATTGCTTTCCATAGCTGCCATGCTTAGATAGCTTGCTTATGCTTTGGTTTGTACCTTAATAGTTAATGTGTTTAGCTATTTCAAGTTGTTTTGTAATAATTAGTTAACTAGGGTTAGTTAATTAATTTGTTGTGTAATAATTAGTTTAATTAGCTTAGATTAGCTAGTTAGCTTCTTATTCGGTCCCTCCTTCGAGAGGGCGTATTGTTGTAATAAGTGTGTGTGTGTGATGCATGTCTTCCAACCTCCATTTCTTTCTCCCTTTTACTTAACTGCTTACGATGGTTAGTTTTAGGGCATATGTTGTTTGGCATACCTTATGCTCGCATGCGTGCATCCATTCATTTGTCTTGCATGCACCGGGCTCGGCGCATCATACTAACTGCATTGTATTTCAATACCAAGTTGCATTTCACATGACATTCTAGAATAACCGAGCCTATTTTAGTTGCATTTTCGCATGTGTTGCATTAGCCATCTTAACATGAACTAGGATCATGCATGATTTCTAACTAGTTCTTTGTTTTGGCTCGGAGTACACTATGAGTGTTTACGCTTTAGCATACTACACATGTGTTAATGTTGCCATGAAAGCATGCTTGCCATGAGGCTAATTGCTTACGTGATTAAATGCCTGAATGCCTGTGGGTGAAGGTTGGATTACCTGAATTGGAACAATTCATTGAAATCCGTATTTTAGCCTACTTGCGAGTAGCAAACTTCAAACCATTTTCCAAACAAACGGATCTGCGATACTTTGTTCCAAATTAGGCGATCTAGGCTATAGTTGTTTGCTATGCGCATCACATAGTAAGACTAGCTAATTAGCCGGAATAAGAACACATATGTTTTAAAAAACAAGATATCATGCTTAGTACAGGCCGATCTTTGATCGGTCGAGCGGGGGTGCTCATTAAATGACCTTCCCCAATCGTACCCAAGTTCCCGAGCCGAGGCAACTTTGGTGATGACGGACACGTGGCCTTAGGCACGAGTCAAGGTTTCCTAAATTCCACCCAAAATAAAATATTTAGGTGGCGACTCTGTATCTGCCAAAGCAGTCTATGTTTGGCACTTCTTTATCAAAAATCAGTTTTCCAAAACGATTTGTTGGATTTGGACTCTTTGGTGATTTATCGGTCTCACATCGCACATTGTGAGATTAGATTCAGAATCGTAACATTTGAGTCCGAATTGTTGTAGCTCAGAACAAAACAAGATTTCGCGCCCTCGCAGGCGCGAATGTCAGAGAGTTCCCGGAGCGCGTCTACACCATTGCACTACAGCTATGCAATATATGAACCATATGGCCAAGACAACCCAAAACAGTCCTAGAGCACGTCAAATTAAGGCCAAAAACATGTTGGAGTAGAGCCAACACATGCTAGAATTGGAGGCATGAAGCATGGAGTATGCAAGGCCAATAAGGAGGATTACACTACACCTACCAAAACCAAGCATGAGATGACTTGACTAACAAAAATCAGAGTTATGGCATGGCAAAACAAGACCAAAAACACACTGAAATGGTAGCCTACAAGCTTAGGCAAGATGGCATACATAATGGCTCATGTTTAAGGCATAAAGCACCAACCCTCCAAAGCATTGAAAGAGTGAAAGATGCTAGTGTATGGCAATGAAATATGCTCTGAAATTACATGCAAAAGTGAAGCCATATCATGCAAATAGCTCAAATAAAGCATGCCAAGAGACTTGAAATACAAAGCTAGTTAAGGGCTTTACACAACAACCATACCAAGCAATGCGCAAATGACCTAAAGCATTCAAAACAAACCTAAGGCAAGTCAAAATGGTAGCAAAAACATGCTAGACTCGCAACAAAGATGGCAAGAAAGATAGGCTCCCGAATTAGCTCACAAACAAGGCATAAGGGCATAACTTTTAAACACAATGAAAGAGTGATAAATATGAGAGCATGGTAGAATTTTATGGTCTGAAATTACCTGCCAAATGATGCCATGCCATGCAAAAGGCTCAAATATGACATGTTAGGGGTCCCATAGTGCAAGGCTAGCAAAGCCAAATGCACTATAGCTATGCAAAACCAAACATGCATGACCAAAACCAATTAAATCAGATCTCAAGAATGTTAAATCAAAGTCAAAAATGTGCTGGAGCAGAGCATACGCATGCTAGATCAAAAGGCTAAAACAACAGATATGCTAGGCTAGTGAACCAAAATTGCATTACAAGTGCAAGGAGCATGCAAGAGGCAACCAAACCAACCCAAATCAGAGTTATGACATGTCAAATGATGGCTAAAAATCTGCTGAAATGGAGCCAATACATGCTAGAAAGACGTGCTACTTTGCAAGGCTACAAGTAGGTTTACACTACAAGTATAAGAAGCATGCAAGAGGTGACCAAGACAGCCTAAAACAGAGTCATGGTAGGTCTAAAAAGTCACAAAAAAGTGCTCAAACAAAGCCTCAAGAAAATAGAAATACATGCTCTTTTGATGGGCCATCAACACAAGTAAATAAGAGAAGAGGAGGGGGGGACAACCCCCACCCATTTGGGACCTCAAAACCCCCTTTTCACCACTGAAATTACTTTGGAATTCAGTGGTTTAAAGGCCAAAAAAAAGTTGGTTTGAAAGGTGGTGAAAGATGGCTCAAGAGGCTTTACAAGCCAAGGAACAAAAAGAAGGAAAACCCCCTAGCCAAACAAGGCACAAACCAACACTATTAGGACTGAAAAACAGAGGAAAAACAAAGGTTTTTGTAGTTCAGCACCACTCCAAAAACAGTTTACAAAGCTAGTCAAACAAGCATGCAAAGCAAAGGTTTAAAAGGGACAAGTGCTTACCCTTGAAGCACCTTGAAGGACAGCAGCAAAACAGGCACAAATCTGAGCTCAAATCACCTTTTGGAGCTCCAACAAAGTCCCAAAGAATCTCAGCCCAATGGTGGTGAAGTTTGGTTAAGGAAGTGTATGCAAAGGAAAGGTATATCTCCAAGTATATCTCTTGCATGCACATAAGGGCAAGAGGGAGAGCAAGCTAGAGAGAAAAGCTGAACTTTAGCTCTGAAATTTGTAGAGAGAGAGAGATTTTAGTGTGAGAAGCTCCCACAATTCCCCAAAATGTTATTCTCCTTCAATATGTGTGATATGGCTCCATATATAGCAAGAATAGAGCTTTAGTCGAAATATCCAAGTTTGGAAATATCTGGAGCAATGCACAACAGCTGGAAGAAAAAGATCTTCAAAAAATCTAAGTTTGGGACCTGCAGACCACTTTTCTGGTCGGCTGACCACTTTTTTGGGTCGACTGGATACTTTTCTGGTTGGCAGCCTATTTTTCTGGTCAGCAAGAAAATTCTGCTTTCCAGGTCCAACTTCAAATAGGCATAACTCCTTCATCTGGACTCCTTTTCAGGTCATTCTTGCGTCCAAATTGAAGCCCTGGAAGTAAGCTTTCCAATGGTGATAGCCTTGCATCAAAATTCCAAATGTACAAAATGTTATGCTTGTTTTGGTGAAGTCACTTAGTTTTGATCCTACCCGGATTTATGCCGAACTTCTCCCAAACTAGTTTTCTTCTCTCCTTTCCTCTTTTCTTCAACTCCAAATCCCTAAAAAAGGTGTTTTGAAAGATTTTTCAAAGATTCCATCTCTCCTTCATTCATTTCCACTTTGTCCTTGCTCAGTTTACCGAAAAGCGCAATATTTCACGAAATACGAGCCTCGGAACATCATAGGAACTTTATTTTCAAAATTATTTTGAAAGAGAGGGTTTCAAGGTCTCAAAATCTTTTAATCAAGATCATTTTAGTCCAAAAGGGGTATGAAGTTGGGATTTGACTCTCGCCTTGCCAAAGAAATCGAACCCTTGCACTGCACGACTTTCACCACCAAGTAAACCATCAGCGGTGCCCGAGTCTTAAGGACGGTAAAAAATGGGGTGTCTACAGTTGCCCCTCTTTGACAGAGCTCAGAAGTCATGAAATGACATGAGTGAATGTCAAAGCCTAGAGACGACCCATTTTTGGCAAGGCCGAAAACTTGGACAAACAAACAAAATACAGATAAATAAATGGTTGCACCCACAGGCTGCCTACGTATCCCATTGCAAGGAATCAAACCAGCGTAGTTCAGGGGTGGAATGCAAATGATACACAATATAACAAAACAAAACAATGTAAATGATATACAATGTAACGAAAACAATGCAAATGATATGCAATGTAATTGAATCATCAAACCACAAGCCGTACAAAACCACACAAATATCATAAAGGAATGGAGATGCAAAACCAAACTACGTTTAACATAGAAAAGGTGCCGGAGTATTCTAACCACAATTCTCTTAGTGGAATAGGTGCATACACATGCAGAACTATGTGTTTCGCAGAAAGAATACAAGTAATTGGATGGGATGATATAAGTGAGGAATGATCTACTGAGGAAAGATCGTGATCCTAAATGCTGAATACAACAATAAACTACGATGCAATGGATGCAACATATAGTATAGTAGATGCAAAAGGGGAACATACTCCAACCATGCTGAAATTATGAGAGGAGGAAGAAAATATTCCAAACACGCCGAAATCGTGTGAGGAAAGAGACATTTTAATCACGCTGAAATCATGAGAAGAGGTCCGAAAACAACTGCTCAGGGGCGCACTCGACGCAACCTGAGATAAATTCCAAACACGCTGAAATCGTGTGAGGAAAAGAACACTCTAACCATGCTAAAATCGTGAGAAGAGGCCCGAAAACAACCGCCCAGGTGCATGCACAACGCAACTAGAGATAAATTCCAAACACGTTGAAATCGTGTGAGGAAAAGAACACTTTAACGACACTGAGACCATGAGAAGAGGCCCGAAAACAACCGCCCAGGGGCACACTCGACGCAACCTGAGATAAATTCCAAACACGCTGAAATCGTGTGAGGAAAAGAACACTCTAACCACGCCGAAATCATGAGAAGAGGTCTAAAACAACCACCCAGGTGCGCACACGACGCAACCTGAGATAAATTCCAAACACGTTGAAATCGTGTGAGGAAAGGAACTCTCTAACCATGCTGAAATCGTGAGAAGAGGCCCAAAAACAACCGCCCAGGTGCGCGCATGACGCAACTTGAGATAAGTTCCAAACACGCTGAAATCGTGTGGGGAAAAGAACACTCTAACCACGCTGAAATCGTGAGAAAAGGCTTGAAAACAACCGCCCAAGTGTGCGCACGACGCAACCTGAGATAAATTCCAAACACGCTGAAATCATGTGAGGAAAAGAACACTCTAACCATGCAGAAACCGTGAGAAGAGGCCCAAAAACAATCGCCCATGGGCGCACTCGACACAACCTGAGATAAATTCCAAGCACGCTGAAATCGTGTGAGGAAAAGAACACTCTAACCACGCCGAAATCGTGAGAAGAGGTCTAAAACAACCGCCCAGGTGCGCACACGACGCAACCTGAGATAAATTCCAAACATGCTGAAATCGTGTGAGGAAAGGAACTCTCTAACCACGCTGAAATCGTGAGAAGAGGCCCAAAAATAACCACCCAGGTGCGCACACAATGTAACCTAAGATAAATTCCAAACACGCTGAAATCATGTGAGGAAAAGAACACTCTAACCACGCTGAAACAATGAGAAGTGGCCCGAAAACACCGCCTAGGGGCACACTCGACGCAACCTAAGATAAATTCCAAACACGCTAAAATCGTGTGAGGAAAAGAACACTCTAACCACGCCAAAATCGTGAGAAGAGGTCTAAAACAACCGCCCAAGTGCGCACACGACGTAACCTGAGATAAATTCCAAACACGCTAAAATCGTGTGAGGAAAGGAACATTCTAACCACGCTGAAATCGTGAGAAGAGGCTCGAAAAGAACTGCCCAGGTGCGTGCACAATGCAACCTAAGATAAATTCCAAATATGCTGAAATCATGCGAGGAAAAGAACACTCTAACAACGCTGAAATCGTGAGAAGAGGCCCGAAAACAACCGCCCAGGTGCGCGCACGACGCAACCTGAGATAAATTCCAAACACGCTGAAACCGTGAGAAGAAGCCCGAAAATAGCCGCCCAGGGGCGCACTTGATGCAACCTGAGATAAATTCCAAACACGCTGAAATCGTGTGAGGAAAAGAACACTCTAACCACGCCGAAATCGTGAGAAGAGGTCTAAAACAACCGCCCAGGTGCGCATACGACGCAACCTGAGATAAATTCCAAACATGCTGAAATCGTGTGAGGAAAGGAACTCTCTAACCAATATGAAATTGTGAGAAGAAGCCCGAAAATAACCACCCAGGTGCGCACACGACGCAACCTGAGATAAATTCCAAACACGCTGAAATCGTGTGAGGAAAAGAACACTCTAACCACGCTGAAATCGTGAGAAGAAGCCCGAAAACAACCGCCCAGGTACGTGCACGATGCAACCTGAGATAAATTCAAAACACGCTGAAATTGTATGAGGAAAAGAACACTCTAACCACGTTGAAACAATGAGAAGAGGCCCCGAAAACAACCGCCCAGGGGCACACTCGACGCAACCTAAGATAAATTCCAAACACGCTAAAATCGTGTGAGAAAAAAAACACTCTAACCACACCGAAATCATGAGAAGAGGTCTAAAACAACCGCCCAGGTGCGCACACGACGTAACTTGAGATAAATTCCAAACACGCTGAAATCGTGTGAAGAAAGGAACATTCTAACCACGCCGAAATCGTGAGAAGAGGCTCGAAAACAACCGCCCAGGTGCGCGCACGATGCAACCTAAGATAAATTCCAAATACGCTGAAATCATGTGAGGAAAAGAACACTCTAACCATGCTGAAATCGTGAGAAGAGGCCCGAAAACAACCGCCTAGGTGCGCACACGACGCAACCTGAGATAAATTCCAAACACGCTGAAACTGTGAGAAGAAGCCCGAAAACAACCGCCCAGGGGCGCACTTGATGCAACCTGAGATAAATTCCAAACACGCTGAAATCGTGTGAGGAAAAGAACACTCTAACCATGCCGAAATCGTGAGAAGAGGTCTAAAACAACTGCCCAAGTGCACACACGACGCAACCTGAGATAAATTCCAAACACGCTGAAATCGTGTGAGGAAAGGAACTCTCTAACCACGCTGAAATCGTGAGAAGAGGCCTGAAAACAACCTCCCAAGTGCACGCACGACGCAACCTGAGATAAATTCCAAACACGCTAAAATCGTATGAGGAAAAGAACACTCTAACCACGCTAAAATCGTGAGAAGAGTCTCAAAAACAACTGCCCAGGTGCGAGCACGACGCAACCTGAGATAAATTCCAAACACGCTGAAATCGTGTAAGGAAAAGAACACTCTAACCACGCTAAAACCGTGAGAAGAGGCCCGAAAACAACCGCCTAGGGGTGCACTCGACGCAACTTGAGATAAATTCCAAACACGCTAAAATTGTGTGAGGAAAAGAACACTCTAACCACGCCGAAATCGTGAGAAGAGGTCTAAAACAACCGCCCAGGTGCGCACACGACGCAACCTGAGATAAATTCCAAACACGTTGAAATCGTGTGAGGAAAGGAACTCTCTAACCATGCTAAAATCGTGAGAAGAGGTCAGAAACAGCTCGAGCTCACGCTTCACGCGTCCCGAGATAAAACACGCGCTGGCTCACGCATCACGCGTCCTGAGATAAATTCCAAACACGTTGAAATCATGTAAGGAAATGAGCACTCTAACCACGCGAAAATCATGAGAAGAGGTCAGAAAACAAACAATTAGGAGCGCGTTCCACGCAACCTGAGAAAGCCCCGGAGGACAACGATCCTAAACACTGCTCAACGTAAAAGGATAAACGATAGAAGATAAAACAAGGTGCAAATAAATGCAATAAGTGCAATGATATGACACATGTTACAAGCAATGTAGAGCATGATGTTTAGGGAATGCAAGAAACAAACAAAGCGGTGCTTTAAAAAGCACCTCATGGGGTGAGTGGCGGTGAACTGCTCTACTCTGACGGGGATCTCCCATTGTGTTCTTCAAACACTTACTTTCAACTCACAGTATAAAGGTTTTGAAACGCTAACAAGGGGTAACTTCTGCATATAGAAACCACAAATGTCGTTTTCCTTCCTGATCATATTCACAACTTTCCCTATTCTCTAACGGGGTGACAGACTAGGTTGGTTCAGTATCTAGAATCGAGGCGCATACACATGTTATCTCAATCTATGGGGCTGCCATACAGATTTCAAGCCGGGGACATGCCCCTGGGTATTTAAACCAGACTTTAGTCTCAGAAATTCCAAACCTTTGCGTTCTAGGCATTAGCCATTCGAACTCTAGTTTCCACCATCACAGTTGGTCTCCTAGGAACTCATTGCAAACACAGCCAAGATGCCCCTGGTAGGGAATGATACTCAGGGAGAGCACTTCTGATCGCCATTCTAGCTTTCAAGAAAGCTTGATCTTGAGCTTGAGGTAGAGGCACACTCATACTTCGGAGCATTGACAAGGCCTAAAGAGGTACACCCCGAATGCAATCTCGGAACTTACTGAAGTTGAAACAAACTCAGATGCTCCCAATTTCCTCTTTTCTTTTGCTTTGCAGTCTGGAACCTATGTAGCTTCAGATAGGTTCTTGTTCGACTATTCTCATATGACCTGGGTTGAACCCTGCAGTTTTATAAAAGAACAAATCCTGTTTTGCACATATGTGGAGAACGACACAGCACTCTGAGCACAAAACGATTTTTTTGAAATTGAAATTGAGAATAATTTTTTGATCGGGTATTGAGCTTACAACTAACCACAGCAAAAATGACTCAACAACGGAAAACAAAGGTAAAACAACCTAAACACATCTATTGACACTCGAAATGACTCAAAACAAGAATCGAGACAAACAAAAAAAGAAACACAACAAAACACAAGACTCAAATGTGCACAGGGAGCCTGTTTCTCACTTGTGATTCTCACATCACTTGGCACTCAATCTCTAGTTTTTTGAAAAAGCTCTTTTCTCACTTTTTCGCTTAGTGCACATCTCTCTATTCTTCAATCTCTCATTTTTTATCCCTTCCCTAGGTGGTTGATGGATAAACAAGAAGTTGCGGGCTCTTGCCCCTAGCATTCTGCTAGCTTTCCCATAAAGGGGTTGTGATGCGGCTGGATGTGCAGCAGATCTGCAATCGACATCGGTTGACGATGCGCTTGGCCAATTCAGATGTGACCAGACCTTCTCGGATAAGGGAGTGGAATATCTTGATCCATTCCAGCTTGTGCTTCGCACTTGGCTTGATACCTCGCTGCTTGGAGGATGAGAGAGCTTTCGGCCTTTTGCTGTTAACTTCAGTTGTGCCCTTTTCTGGCAAGTAGAGTGCCCTTTCTGGCATGCACGGTGCCCTTCCTGGTAAGTGTGGTGCGCTTTCTGGCAAATATGGTGACAATGGGGGGAACAGAAACCTGACTCAACTATGCCCCTAGTTCATCATTTTGACCATTTTTTGTTTTGGTTTTCTACTAAAACAATTTTGACCAATATGAGAGTTAGATTGTTCGACTTTCTGATTCAAAATCATGCAAGTCAGATTGTGAGCACTGAAAATTTTCCTTTTTTGGGTCTAAGAAATGGTCCAGTTTTGAAAAAAAAAATGGAATAAATTTTTGAGAAAATTAGTCAACTTCATTAAAAATTCTCAAAACTGTTTTTGCAAATGGCCACTGCTCAACGAGCATGGAACCTACTCTCGAGATACACAACCTCAGATCCAAAACAATGAAAAATTGCCCCTTGGCTAAAGGGCACTGCACGGTAACGGAAAGTTGCCCCTTCTTTTAATAGCACCGCAGCACACTATACAGCAACGGAAAGTTGCCCCTTGTTCGAATAGCATCGCAGCACACTGTAACCAATTCTCATAATGAAGATCACAACCGAACTCTTGGATACAAAGAAGACAAAGATGATTAGAACCATTACATGGACACAGTCGATTTGGAAGTGTTTATGGCTGGACTTCAGAATGAAGTTGCCTACGTATCCCAAAAATGGGAATCAAGCCTTACGTAGTTTGGGGTTAAGGTACACTTGGGTATTAACCTCTCATTTTGCGCTCTAACTTTTGCCAAGGCCACCCTTCCAGGTACCTTGCGAGCTCTGTTTTTCTTTTCTTTTTATTTCTTTTCATACTTTTCATTTCTTTTCTTCTTTTTCTTTTGTTTTCATGTTTTCATTTCTTTTCTTTTCTTTGTTCTTTTCTTCTTTTTTCTTTGCTCTAACTTTTGCCTGGGTCACCCTTCCGAGTTTTCGGCCCAGCGAGCCTCTCAAGGCTAAAAAAAGTTCAACTTGTCCATGTTAATTGGTTTTGAGATCTCGAAGCCATTTGAATCTAGGAGAGTGGCTGTTGTTTGCTGATGATGTAGAAATCCATCCAATGGGGGCCTGAATTTGCCCCTAGTGTTGTGGATAGGAACTCAGTTGTCCTTCAGCAATACTTTCTTCTTCCAGCTACTGGAACTTGGCTTTCTTGCTAGTCTTCATTGGTTTGCGGAATGACCCATCTTTGAATCTTTGAGCACATTGGACATTTTTACCCCTAGTTCAAGGGCTACTTCTGATCTAGTTTTACAAGCTTCCTTTGATCAATCTGATCTTCTTGATCTGACTTTCTTGCCCCTAGTTTGAGGGCTGCTTCAAATCTGGTCATGCAAGCCTCTCATTGTGGTTGACCGTTGAACATTCTGAATCCAAGTTCAAGGTTTGAAAGCAAAAGAGGTCGAGTCTCAAGGCCGAGAGCGATCCTATGCTGCACAATGTCAAGAGCGATTCCACACAGGTCTTCGCAAGACTACGCAAAACATTTTTTTGAAATCTTTTAAGAAAGCAACAAATCGCTCGTGCTGAAGACAGTGTAGAACCAATCTGGATCAAGCTAGGATCCTTCCCAGTACTCACATTAACAAACATGATCTCATTCATTAAGGGCTTAGCACGCCACTCTTTCTCTCAATTGATCAATTTTTTTGCAAATCCCGAGGAATTCCTCCCTCTTTGTTTTCACCACAGTGTTAGAAAAAAGTTTTGAAAAACTTAGGTCAATGCAATGATTTCAAGGCACAGAAAAGTAAGCGAAAAGCACTGCCATTTCATTCAAATCTTCTAGCACAATTGGCTTCAGGGCAGAAACAAATGTAAAGGGGTGAAAATCACTGCTGTTTCATTCAGATCTTCTGGCGCAACTGGCTCCAAGACAGAAATAGACTCAAAAGAAAGAGTGTAAAAGACAAACACAAAACAAGCAAGTGATGCTCAAGGTAACACCCCTGAAATCACCCGACTCTAACACAACAGGACTGACTCAATACAACAAGATAGACCCAACTGACTCAGTATACAAAGACTGACTCAATACAATACAACAAGACTGACCCAATACCCAAGTCAGAAAGTAAAATAACCGGCGTTCGCCAATGCTCAAAACAGTGCTTGCCATCCCCATATCTGGAGTAAACTGAGTGCCATCTGTAGGTGGTTCATCCCCCGATCACATAATCACATTATCCCCCAAGTTCACTGATCCAGTGTCGATAGACTTTGCAGGACCCGGCGCGACGATGACCTTGTTATCAATCAGATCTTGTATTTCGTGGCGAAGACGAAAACACATGTTAGTGTCATGACCGGCTTGTTGATGGAAGGCACAGTAATTGGCCGGGTTGTGTGAGGGAGGGAGGTTATTTGGTAATGGTCGCGGCTCCAGGGGCTTGAGATGGCCTTGTCCTATAAGGATTTGGAAAGCTTTGGACAAAGTCATGTAGAGGGGATTGAAGACCCTCTGGCCTTGGGGTGGGTACTTCAAGGTTTGTGGATTTTTGCTAGATGCACTAGCAAAGGGGTCGGCAAGTGCTGACTTGGTTTGCTGATCTCTTCCGAGTGCAGGATTAGAGCTGACAGGAACGTTCTTGGTACGACGGCCCTTCTCTCGGCTTGCCCCTCGATTCAAACTACTCTCATTCTGAGTGGCAAAGGTGCCATCCACAATCTTTGCAACAACTACAATCACTTGCTGTTTGTTCAGTCCTTCGGCTTTCAAAGCCTCAACAGCCCATTGAAGGTGTTCATGGGGACCAATGCATGCCCCTACCTTGTTGTTACCACTCACCTCCACTTTGCCAAGAGATTGGCCTTCTTCCAATGCAACCCGTCCCAAGATTGGGGAGCCTTTTGGCGTGAAATCCCTGGTAGGTGATGTGGTTAATGATGAAGCCAAAACTCCAAAGGCTAAACCCGCCACTGTTCTCTGGAGATCTTTAATCATTCTCATCAGCTCAAAAGTAGTGGGTTCATAGGTTTGAGATGATTGGGGTTCCGAGACAGGATGTGGGGTAGGTGTCCCAGATGGGCATTGCATTTCGGCATCGGTCTCACCATGCATGGCGATTCGCTAGTTTAATGTTGCTACCATGGCTACAACTTCTTCCAAACTCTGTGCTATCACGGTCTGCTGAGTTTGAACACATGTGAGGCGATTGGTGACTGTCGGATCAGATGAACCGGTGAGTCCTGACTGGCCTTTCTTTGCCTTACCTCAGCGAAGGAGCCAGTAGTTGCCCTTGAACTGAATCTCTGACCTGACAAAGTCCATCAACACAAGTCCAATGTACCCGAGGGATATTGGAGCCTTCTGAAACTATAGTTCCAAGACTACCTTGCAAAAGAAGAAAACAAACAGCATCTCAGCCCAATTTCACCAGAACAGATTTGAGCATAGCTGAATGATTGTACTCTTTACTGAATTCTGCCCCAAATTCTGCCTTTAAACTGATACCCTCAGGTAAAACTGATTCCCCCCAAAATACTGATGCCCTCAGGCCTGATACCCAGACTTGCAAACTGATACATACAACCTATATAGACACACTCTGACAGCACGTATCAAGCAAGTAAGAGCCAAAACACCCCTATAGAGGGGTAGGGTTTCCCTGTCCTACCTTGTCAGGAGCTAGGGTTTCACTACGCACGCAGCGATTTCAAACAACCTACAATCAGGTAAGCAACCTGTCCTAGTTTGGAATGGTCACTATGGATTCCGATATGCACTAGGTCGAATAGTCAAAAAGGGTGCCTCTGTAAAAACTAATGTTTGTGTTCCCATCGTGGCAGAGCCCACAACCGGTTAGCTTTATCGCACACTTTTCCAAGCAAGCCTCCGGCAAACCGTTCAGGAATAGCAGACAGCAAACACGGTGTCCTAGGTGCACCGATGCAAATGCAATGCAAAGAAACACATAAATGTAGACAAAACAACATATCATGAGTTCGAGTCAAGTTTTCTAAGTCCCCAGCAGAGTCGCCAGAAACTGTAGACCGCCTCGAACTCTCTCCGCGCGCCGCCCTTTTCGGAGAGGGCACGAATTGGGTTCTAGCTACTACAGTTTGGACTCCTGCCACGGTTCTGAATCTAATCTCACAAAGTGCAATGTAAGACTAATAAATCACCAAAGAGTCAAAATCTGGCAATTGGTTTTTGAAAAATCAATTTTGAATAAAAAAGGGCCAAACATGGACTGCTTTGCTAGATTTTAGAGTCGCCACCTAAATATTTTGTTTTGGGAAATCTAGGAAACCCTGACTCGTGCCTAAGGCCACGTGTCCGTCATCACCAAAGTTGCCTCGGCTTAGGAACTTGGGTACGAGAGGGGAAGGTCCTGAAATGAGCACCCCCGCTCGCTCGATCAAAGATCGGCCTCTACTAACATGATATGTTGTTTTTGAAAACACATGCATTCTTATTCCGGTTTATTAGCTAACCTTACTATGTGATGCGCACAACATACAAGTATAGACTAAATCACTCAATTCGGAAAAAAACATCTCGATGTTTGTTTGTTTGAAAACGGTTTGAAAGTGCTACTCGCAAGTAGGAAAAGTCGTGGATTTTGCCACCCTCAAGTGGGATTAGAAAACATGATGATTTTGCCACTTCAAGTGGGCTTAAAACGCACATTTTGATGAATTGTTCCAATTCAAGCAATTCAACCTTCATCCATAGGCATTCATGCAGTTATATCAGTTAAGCAAATAACCTCATGGCAAGCATGCTATACATGGCAACATACACATCTCATGCAGTATGCTAAAGCGTAAAAGCTTACCTAGTACTCCGAGCCAAAACAAAAGCTAGTTAGTGATCAATGCATGATCCTAGCTATGTTAACAATGCCTAATGCAACACATGCAAAATGTAACTAAGATAGGCTTGGCTATTCTAAGATGTCATGTGAATGTGATTAGATAACATGTATTCAAATTGGAATTGAAATACAATGCAGTTTGTATGATGCGCCGAGCCCGGTGCATGCAAGACGAATGAATGAATGCAAACATGCTAGCATAAGGATGCTAATTGAAGCATCCCCTAAAACTAACCATTGAAAGCGGTTAAGTAAAAGGGAGAAAGAAATGGGGGTTGGAAGACATGCATCACACACATGCACATTACAACAGTTGTGCCCTCTCGACGGAGGGTCCAAATAATAAGGTAACTAGCTAATCTAAGCTAATTAAACTAATTATTACAAAACAGAACTAATTAACTAACAAGTTAACTAATTAAAAACACAAATGAATAGCTAATTGCATTAACTGCTTAAGTACAAAACCAAATAGCTAACTAGCTAAGCAAAGCAGTTAAAAGGGGCCTCAGGGCGAGAAGCGCATGCATGCTCGGTCGCCTCGTTTCGAAATCCATCGCTATGCCCCAACTTGCCTCTGTTTGCATTTGATTTCAGATCACTGCACAAGCTTCCAGGTAGCTTCTACTCCATCATGGAGACCTCCAGGAAGGCTGCCGACCACTTAATGGTGTTGTAGATCACCTGTAGACCACCTAAATATGCTGCAGACTAGAAAAAGTGGTCGGCCAGCCACTTTTACTGGTCTGCCAACCAAAAAATTCTGCACAACTCCATTTTGCTGCAATAGAGAACAAGAAAGGGCACGTCAATGTATTTGCAAGATATGTGTGCACAACCACCCTCCCTATTATTTCTTAAGCTCAAGGGAGTGCGGTTCTCGACTCTCGGGCCACCAACCGAGCATCGCAATGCACGATGGCTGAGGAGCCAAGATTGCATAATTCAATGTCAATGAATGCACAAATAACACATAAGAGCCTCCGCCTCTATCATGATTGATCAAGAGGGTCGGCGACCGAGAAATGAGGCATGTTTAATCACTTAAAGTATGAAACGTCTCTCGTTTCTCGTGTTTGGACTAACACACTATCCAAACACAAATGCAATGCAACATGATCAACCTAACAATGCTAATGGCATGCAAACTCAATGCAATGCATGCAAACATAATGCAAACAACAACATTCAAACAATGTGCTCAATGGACTTAAACCGAATATGGACAGACCTCAATCATGCCCAAAACAGTGGCCAACACACCAAAACTTAGGCACAAAAAGGGCAAGAACACATGCTCATGTGATGGCTCATCAACTAGGCATAAGGGTCAACTTTCAAACACAATGAAGAAGTGACAAATATGAGAGCATGGCATAGGTGCAAGCACTGAAATCATGTGAGAAATTATGACATATCATGCAAGCAACACAAGCATGGCATGCTAGGGTCCTTAAGCATTAAAGCTAATGAAGGATACAACACAAGGGCTATGTAATGCAATGCTCAATGGACCAAACCAGCCCCAAATAGACCTCATGCATGCCAAAACAAAGGCCAAAATGCTTCGAAATGCTAGCATGAATAGCAAGATAATGCATGCTCATGCAATGGCTCATCAACTAAGCATAAAAGCACAACTCTCAAACATGATCAAAGAGGGATATGCATGAGAATATGGAAATGCTATATGCTCTAAAATCAAGTATTAAATGATGCCATGACATGCAACTATCACAAGAGTATGGCATGCTAGAGGCAACAAAACACAAGAATAGTCAAGCCCATTGCACTACAGCTATGCAATACATGAACCATATGGCCAAGACAACCCAAAACAGTCCTAGAGCACGTCAAATTAAGGCCAAAAACAAGTTGGAGTAGAGCCAACACATGCTAGAATTAGAGGCATGAAGCATGGAGCATGCAAGGCCAATAAGGAGGATTACACTACACTTACCAAAACCAAGCATGAGATGACTTCAATAACAAAAATTAGAGTTATGGCATGGCAAAACAAGACCAAAAACACACTGAAATGATAGCCTACAAGCTTAGGCAAGATGGCATACATAATGGCTCATGTTTAAGGCATAAAGCACCAACCCTCCAAAGCATTGAAAGAGTGAAAGATGTGAGTGTATGGCAATGAAATATGCTCTGAAATTACATGCAAAGTGAAGCCGTATCATGTAAATAGCTCAAATAAAGCATGCCAAGAGACTTGAAATACAAAGCTGGTCAAGGGCTTTACACTACAACCATACCAAGCAATGCTCAAATGACCTAAAGCATTCAAAATAGACCTAAGGCAGGTCAAAATGGTAGCAAAAACATGCTAGACTCGCAACAAAGATGGCAAGAAAGATAGGCTCCCGAATTAGCTCACAAACAAGGCATAAGGGCATAACTCTTAAACACAATGAAAGAGTGATAAACATGAGAGCATGGCAGAATTTTATCATCTAAAATTACCTGCCAAATGATGCCATGCCATGCAAAAGGCTCAAATATGACATGTTAGGGGTCCCATAGTGCAAGGCTAGCAAAGCCAAATGCACTATAGCTATGCAAAACCAAACATGCATGACCAAAACCAGTTAAATCAGACCTTAAGAATGTTAAATCAAAGTCAAAAATGTTCTGGAGCAGAGCATACGCATGCTAGATCAAAAGGCTAAAACAATAGATATGCTAGGCTAGTGAACCAAAATTGCATTACAAGTGCAAGGAGCATGCAAGAGGCAACCAAACCAACCCAAATCAGAGTGATGACATGTCAAATGATGGCCAAAACCTGTTGAAATGGAGCCAATACATGCTAGAAGACATACTACTTTGCAAGGCTACAAGTAGGTTTACACTACAAGTATAAGAAGCATGCAAGAGGTGACCAAGAAAGCCCAAAACAGAGTCATGGAAGGTCTAAAAAGTCATAAAAAAGTGCTCAAACAAAGCCTCAAGAAGATAGAAATACATGCTCTTTTGATGGGCCATCAACACAAGTAAACAAGATAAGAGGAGGGGGGACAACCCCCACCCATTTGGGACCTCAAAACCCCCTTTTCACCACTGAAATTACTTTGGAATTCAGTGGTTTAAAGGCCAAAAAAAAGTTGGTTTGAAAGGTGGTGAAAGATGGCTCAAAAGGCTTTACAAGCCAAGGAACAAAAGGGAGGAAAACCCCCTAGCCAAACAAGGCACAAACCAACACTATTAGGACTGAAAAATAGAGGAAAAACAAAGGTTTTTTTAGTTCAACACCACCCCAAAAACAGTTTACAAAGGTGGTAAAACAAGCATGCAAAGCAAAGGTTTAAAGGGACAAGTGCTTACCCTTGAAGCACCTTGCAGGACAGCAACAAAACAGGCACAAATCTGAGCTCAAATCACCTTTTGGAGCTCAAACAAAGTCCCAAAGAATCTCAACCCAATGGTGGTGAAGTTTGGTTAAGGAAGTGTATGCAAAGGAGAGGTATATCTCCAAGTATATCTCTTGCATGCACACAAAGGCAAGAGGGAGAGCAAGCTAGAGAGAAAAGGTGAACTTTAGCTCTGAAATTTGTAGAGAGAGAGAGAGATTTCAGTTTGAGAAGCCCCCATAATTCCTCAAAATGTTCTTCTCTTTCAATATGTGTGATATGGTTCCATATATAGCAAGAATAGAGCTTTGGTCGAAATATCCAAGTTTGGAAATATCTGGAGCAATGCACAACAGCTGGAAGGAAAAGATCTTCAAAAAATCTGAGTTTGGGACCTGCAGACCACTTTTCTAGTTGGCTGACCACTTTTTTGGGTCGAGTGAATAATTTTTTGGACGGCAGCCCATTTTTCTGGTCGGCAGGAAAATTTTGCTTTCCAGGTCCAACTTCAAATGGGCATAACTCCTTCACATGGACTCCTTTTGTCGAGCCCTAAACTCGCCCTAAAAGTTCTAGCATGACCTATTTAAAACGGACACTTAACCTGATATACCTATCATATGGGGCCTGAACAAAAGCATTTAATATCTTACAGTAATATAAAAAAAAAAACCTTCCATTGAGCTACCACTACTATGCTAGGATCACAAACACTGCATAAGGCAAATCATCATACAGGGACATACACTAGATAGCTAGGTTACAGACATATACATACGCGAACTCAGCCCCATAATTGGGCTTATGATAAAACATTGGTAAAGAGAGGGATTACAAACATTTCAACTAAAGCCAAAAGCTTAACAAACTCCACATAGTGAACAGCTTCCTCTAAGTGCCTGGACACACTACGGTTGACAAAAAGGTACAAGCATCAGGGTTAAGACTGGCCACCAGGTAGATGACCTATAGAAGCAGACAAAACACAGAGTGAGCCAGGCTCAGTGAATAATAGTACGTAAACAATCCAATGTCTAACTTGAATTACAATGTTTATAAATGCAAAGAACTTATAGTTACTCTTCCTGTAATTGTTTCCAGAACGGCCTTGGTCCAGTCTTTAATCAAAGCGGCTTTAAGTCTAACAGTGTTACAAATTAGCCATAGGCTCACAGATTTCACAGATTGGCCATAGGCCTAACAGATTTAATAGATTGGCCCCCGGCCCAGATATAATAGCTTCGTATACATACTTATAATCATTTGTTTATACCAATATTCACAATTTATGTATAATCATACGTGGTGCTTCCATTAGCGTTGACAAATCCGATGACCCATGAAGGAACCAGATGACCCATAAAGGGACCAAATTGGCTTTAAGCCCAATTCATATATGTATGGACTCAAGAGGTGTCTAGTACGGATTCTAGAGGTGACTCGCATTGCAGCACTTAGTTTCGTACAGCACTTTGTTCCATACCAGAAATCGTTAGGTCTTACCATGTCATAGCATAAACGGAACGAATAACTGAATAGAATAATCTCAGCTATCATCAGAACAGACTAGTCTCAGAGTTATACAGAGGTACACAGATTCTTCCAATCATTCACATGAGTTAACATAGTTAGTCGGCGTTCGACAGAATACTAATGATAATTATTAACAATAAGTATAACTTATTTCACAGATTATACATGTGCCATTACAGTACTATTCATAGGGACAGAACAATTCACCTCACAGCGTAAATCACATAACAATGTCGTTGATATTCAATTCTTTCCTCAAGTTGAGTCATTCTTAGGTCAACCCGTAGTTCTATCTGATTATTCCCTCCGATGATCCGTTTTAGGTAGATATCTATATCATAAGATATGTATTAAACCAAACAGATAGTAGGAGTCTTTGATAGGGCATTCAGAATACTATATTCCCAGTAAGTGAAGTTTACATTCACGATTCTTTCTGTTAACCAACTTCACCGTATTAATAGTTTTTATGCAATTCTTATGCGGAATCACAAGTAATTTACAAATTATAGCACATTAAAGATAATCATTAACTGCAACCGGAATGCAGAGTAGTTCCAGAGTCATACCAATGTACCCAACTCTTTTAACATTAACACTAGGTTGCACCAATTTCCAACTAACATAAATGGTAACGTAATCACTTGCAAGGAACAGAGCGTTAATAATAAGAATTATTAACAGTAAGTAAATGTACGATTACAGTACTACTACTCACAGTGCTGTAGCGGAGTGCCTGTCCCTTCCGAGTTATGACCTACACACATGCACAACTTATACATTAGTTCTTTTTCTTTCTTAATTCATTTCCTGCTTCATTTCACTTCGAACGAATTTACAGGCACCTTAAGGACATCAAACACAGATTTCAAAAATACCGGAGGGTTAAGCATGTAAAACGGAGCAGACGAAAATTTGCAGCATGGGCCGCACGTGCGACTGTGAGCCCCGCACGTGCGGCAGTGATCCCCGCATGTGCGGCGATTCTGTCCAGTGCAGTCCGAAATTTCCAAGCAAAACCCCATTTTTGGTGAGCTTGTATAAGGCTCAAATTAGGTTCTTTAATTGCTAGATCATTATCCCAAAATCATGCACAAAAACGTTTCAAACACATATCAACTTGAGTGTGAATTACATCTTTAATTCCTTGCATTTCATGAGCATGGAATAAGCACTTAGAATCCCTACCATATTGTTCCCAAATATATATATATATATATATAAGATCTTCCAAATTCGTAATTGAGTTCAAACATGTAAAGATAAAGGATTGAATGAAATCCCTCTTCATATAACTCAATTTGACTCCAAATCAATCTAATAACAACACATCTTTTCAATTCAATCAATACACACCATATATCCAAGAAAATCTTACTCATACCCAAGGCAGGACTTAATTCAAGTAAAAGTCACATACCTTAAACTTTAAACCCTACAATCCCTCTCAATTTCCCCACCTTTCCTCCTGATGAATTTCCTTTCTTCCTTTCAAACCCTTCTCTTCTCTAATTTTTCTCTCAGGAGATATTTTGAGTAAGGCTCCTAAGTCAATTATGTATGGAGCATAAATATATATATATATAACTAAAGATGGATAAAGACAAAACTTAATCAGTTTAAGCATTCTAAATTGAAATTTCACAGAAAATCATATTATAGCTTAAAAATCATACCGATCTCAAAGGTGAAATCAATTTCAAATTATTAGGCTTCTAAGGCCCTCAATTTCTGATCCAAACACTGTAATTATAATAGATATTTTTCTTATCAAACAGATACGCATCCTTAATCATAAGATTCACTTAATTAAACTTAAGTTCACATAAAATTTCACAATAGGCATTTGAAATGCACAGAATGTGGGACTGAAATTATACTAGAAACACATATGAGGGTCAGGTTATTACACCTTTTTAGGTCATTCTTGTGTCCAAATTGAAGCCCTGGAAGTAATCTTTCCAATGGTGGCAGCCTTGCATCAAAATTCCAACTGTGCAAAAATTTATGTCTGTTTTGGTGAAGTCACTCAGTTTCGATCCTACCCGGATTTGTGCCGAACTTCTCCCAAACTAGTTTTCTTCTCTCCTTTCCTATTTTCTTCAACTCCAAATCCCTAAACAAGGTGTTTTGAAAGATTTTTCAAAGATTCCATCTCTCCTTCATTCATTTCCACTTTGTCCTCACTCAGTTTACCGAAAAGCGCAACATTTCACGAAATGTGAGCCTCGGAACATCGTAGGAACTTTATTTTCAAAAGTACTTTGAAAGAGAGGGTTTCAAGGTCTCAAAATCTTTTGATCAAGATCATTTTAGTCCAAAAGGGGTATGAAGTTGGGATTTGACTCTCTCCTTACCGAAGAAATCGAACCCTTGCACTGCACGACTTTCACCACCAAGTAAACCATCAGCGGCGCCCAAGTCTTAAGGACGGTCAAAAATGGGGTGTCTACACAGTCATATAACAATGTACCCACATTTCAAAATACGTTCACAAATGTGCCACAAAAGTGCTTAACGTAAACGTAACTAATGTGACACATGCCACCATTGTTCAGTTGGATCACCATTTTCGTTTATAAAAAATGGGTTTACTATATACTTCAACAGTAGGAATAAATTTTGAATCAAATCAAATTGTTCAGAATTCACAGAACAATATTGTTTACAAATTTTAAAGAAAATTAGAATTTCTAGTCTTGGAAATTGTTGGAATTGTAATTTGTAGCAAAAAAAACGAACATCGTTTCCAAAAAAATGTGATTTTAACTATAATATTTTTACAAAAAAACAAAAAATGTGATTCGCCAAACAAACCTTAGTGTCATTGAACAATATGACCATACGAATGATAATGTGTTATATGAGAGGTGACATATAACACATTAGGAACACGAATGTGACACCGTACATATACCAACAATGTCAAACATGATATAACAACATATAAAATAATGGTACGCATGCCGATTTATCGAACAATACGACAGTATAAATAAGAATGTGAGGTGCAACGATTGACGTATGACACACCCCCAACATTAATGTGACAGCACATATACTGGATATATGACAATTTGAAAATGTAACACATTTAAAGACAATGTGACAATTGATATTTGAAATGTGAACCAAATCTGCCCAACAAAACCCACCACCCTCGACACCTTGTGACAAGTAAGAAACACTCCAATACATTCACACTCACAATCTGGGTAGTAGCCATGGGAAATCAAATTTGGCTAGAACAATCCACCATCGACACGTAATGTGAATGTCAAAACCAACAGTTTAGATAACCTAAACATTAGGTTAACCCGTATAATACTATTCAAATGTCAGATCATTAATCCTCAATCATGTTAATTGTATTTTTCAACTCCCTGTGACAAGTAACAAACACTCTCATACATTCACATTCACAATTTGGGTATTAGAGATGGGAAGTCAAATTTGGTCAAAACAATCCACGATCGATACGCAACGTGAATGTCAAAGCCAACAACTTAGACAACCAAGATTTGTACTAACATTAACATTCCTACTCACATTACTAACTGAGACAAACCACCTTATTGGAACAAACAAGTGCACACAAAAAATTATGAATGAACCATTTTAACATATTCCCAACAAAAATGTACGAATCCTAAAACCGAATTGACAATGCTACCCAAAACATCCAAAAACATGATAACAACAAAATTTGTTTAATGTCAAACGTACTGTGCCATTCAAAAACTAAGTAAACATGAATTTAGACCAAAAAGAAACATCGATGTACCCATTTGGCACCGTTGGAAGATTGTTCTGATTGTCAACGGTCAACAACAAATGACCTTTTTGGGTTGTTCACAAATGACTTCACCATACCGGCTCGCATCGTCTTGCAGCTCTCCCCTCCCATTGACTTGTCCACATCTAGGTGACGCATGAGGTGCTTCATAATGAAGCATACTATGATTCCACAATCAGCCCTGTCAGGAATATTTTAGACATTAGTAAATACGTTAAAATGAACCACATGCAATGTATGGAAACATCAATGACATTCATTGCAAATAAACATAATTCACACTTATGAGTCTGCTTTTTGTTGCGGACAATAATCAACCACTAAAATTTCCATCACCAAATCTTGCATTTCAGCTACGCCAACCTTCAGTCTCCGCCTTATGTAATCCTCAAAGTATCCCTTCTATATTATTGTCAAATTTATATTACCAAGTAATTAGTATTGTTGTCAAATATAAAATACAAAGACCAGTGAGATTAACTAATTCACGTTTACTAACCAACAACCATGCTTCCCAGTAATGTTTTTCTTCCCTCTCATGTCTTGGTTTCATTGAATTGTAATGCATCCAAAAGTCCTCTTCGGTGTCATAAACCATTAGTGTCCAATGGTTATCTAAGTGGATGGGAATTGAATATATCTAGTTTTGAGGACATGCGAGGCACGGACTGCCAAGTACCTGTCACGTACATCTTCGACCACATCTCTAATCATAGGCTGTACGCATTCGATTTTGTGTTACTTACCACAAACATAAAATGTCTAACAATAATTTATCAAACGTCACATCTTACCAAACACAAAGTGCTAAAAATATATGATTTATCCTCATCCGTGGCTCCAGGTGACATGATTTGCTGCTCATACATCATTATTTCCGTGTACGCATCAATTACCTATGTGCACAATTAAAAGATCTAGGACTTTACTTGTACCATATACATTTACGTTATTAAATCGCGTCCGCATGTTCACAAGCTTCAGACATTGCAAGAATAATTAGGGATACCATACTTACATTGCCTCGTAACGTCAGTCCCTTAACGAGTGCTTATATGTCATTGAAACACACATAATTGGAACCATTCTACCCAGTCCAAACTTGCACACTAACAATTCAACAAAAGATTATTCAACACTAAATTCATGTACAAATGCAAATTGGTAATAGTAAGTTTGGAAAAGCACCTATCCCCGCCTTTCTCGTAAGCTTCTTTAAGCTTGTCTTTTTCTTGTGTTGATAACAACTTCCAAATCGGCAAACAATTAGTCAAGTCAAACTGAGAAAATGTTCTGTCCAGCTTTGCAAGGTCATCAACCTCTATAATATCATCGCGCATGATATGCTTATCGGCACCCTCACCCACATTGACCACACCACCATCGGGTGGTTTCTTCAACCTCCCCAAAACCAAGGGGTACGCATACTCCGACAGTTTATGCTCCTTCCTATCTTTATGTTTAATGTTTCTCACAAGCGAGTTCTGCAACACAGTTGTTATTCCAGTATCCATCCCTCGTAACTCTGCCTTCTTATTTAGGCCAGCTGGAGACGATGCTGCTAATGGCATAATGTCAAGTATGTTTCTCTCACAATGGTACATGTTCGGATGACTTTGCTTCATATCTTGTACACCAGTAGTTGCTTGGGTGTTGTAGACACCCCATTTTTGACCGTCCTCAAGACTTGGACGTCACCGCTTGAACACCCGGTGATTATCCGTGTTTGTGTTTGTTTTGAGTTCCCGGAGGCCCCGGCTGCACGCCGTGCTTCAGGATCTCTCAATCGGCTTGTTTTGTGCTTGGTTTTGGCACCAAGCACTTATTTTTTTGCATTTGAGGGTGGGGGGAGGCTTGTTAGCCATCCCTGAATCCCACCGGCTGCCCCACACCTCCACCGGCACTCCCTAGTGGCCATCGGCACTATTTTATCCAAATATTTGGCCGGTCGGCACTATATGTTGCCGACCGGCACTTTTTTGTGCCGGTGACATTTTTGGCTGGCCGGTGACCCTTCTGAACCCCCCTGAGGATGGTGCATGCCAGCTGTGCCAGCTGGATTACACCATCTCTCCTCCCCGTGCATAGGGTTGGCCCATATGCACCTTTGACCTCCCTAAAGCTTCTAGAAGCTTGAACCCTTTTAAGAAGCTTGGCCAGCTGTTTTGGCTTCTCCAAGAAGCCTTGCACCCCCTTGGTCCCTTGACCCCTTTCCTCTTGCTTAGCCATTAAGCTTAGAGCCTTTTGTTGCCTATATAAGCAAGCCTTCTCTCCCTTTAATTGGGGTTAGACATTTAAGGGCAAAAACCAGAGCTTGTACAGATATTTCTATGATATACATCCATATATATCTATATCTCCCTCTCTCTCCTCTTGTGTGTGTGTTTTTGGACCAAAAAGTGTGATTTCACCTTACTTTTGCACCATTACACACACTACTACACCTTAATCCGAGATTGAGGGACTTGGAGGTTTGTTTGCTGTGATTTTGGACTGACTTTGATCATTGGAGAGTGGCTGCTCCACCTGTTCTTCAAAGGATCTTCAAGGGTGAGCTTGTTACTTTAGTTTCCCCATTCTTGCACTAGCTTTCTACCCCTCTTGCTTTGTGTTTTTGGATTTGTGTTCAACATAAAAAAAGACTTGTTTTTCCTTGCTTAAGAACATTCATCAAGGTTGTTTTGTGGTTTGGGTGGGGTCTCACCCTCTTGGGCTTTGTTTTGGCTATTTTGGAGCCTTTTCTTGAGGCCTTGTGTACTTGGTGTTCTTGGTCTTCTCACCACTGAAAACCAGTGGGTTTTCAGTGGTGAGGAAGGTACTTTCAAGTCTTAGATGGGGGAGGGACACCCCTCTCCCCCTTGTCCTTTGCTTGCCTTTGTATTTGGCCCATGAGGTAGCATGTGTGCATGCTTGCATTTGGCTTCATTTCAGAACTTTTTGGGGTGTTTTAAGTCATGTTATACCTCTATCTAAGGTTGGTTTTGTGGCCCTCAACATGCTTCCCATACTTGCTTTGTAATGTCCCATTTTGCTTAGAGACATGCCATGTGTTTAGCCTCATGTATCTCCATGTTTTTAGCTTAGTATCTTGAAGATGGTGGTCTCGATTTGCCATGTTCTAGGGTTGTGAACCACTGATTTTGCCATGTATAGTGTGCTTGACATGGTTGTTTTGTATTCTAGGCTTGTAAGCCTCGTGCATTTTGGTTCCTAGCATGCTCAACATTGATCATCCTCATGATTTGGCATCATTTGTGACCCTATTTCAGTCCATAAAGCATGTGTGTATGTTTACATATGTGACCATTTTCATGCTTCAAGGGTGTCCCCTTTTATCTCTAGGAATTGGCATTGTGTATGCTTGCATGATTAATACATTTTGGGGCTACCATATGTGGGTTTTGGGTGTCATTTTGCATGATAGAAGTCTGTTTTTGGTTGTTAGATGCATGCCATGAGTGGCCTTGATAATGGTAGTAAGGTACTCTCTTTGGTGCCCTTGGTTTTGGGCCTATTGCCTTGCATGCTTGCATGAGTTTTGGTCATCATTTTGGGCATGTTTTGCCACTGTTTTAGGGAGGTTCGAGGGCTGTCCCATTGTAGCTTAGTCTACCATTGCATGTTTAGTATATGTGTGTCGCATGCTTAGTCAACATGGTCTTGGCATAAGACAATCCTATTGCCTTAGGTGTTCATGTTTGTATCACGCTTTGCATTGTGCATGCTTAGTATTGTATACTTCCCATGATGTGTTATATAGCATTTGGCATGCCTTACACTTTTGTGTCATGTTGCATTGTTGATGCATGTTTGCATGGATTGCATTTCATTACTTGGTTTGGGGTGTCAAACCAAGTGTGGGAAATGAGGGGTGTTTGTACTCCAAGTGACAAAACACACCTCAATTCCCATGTCACTAAGGCCCTTGACTTTGGCATGATAGGGACTTAGTTATCATTGTTGTGTTGCATGCATTTTTACATTGAAATGCAACCTTGGTATCTTAGGCTATCATGCACCAAGATGCACAATTGATAGCCCTAGAACCAAGAGCCATGTTTCCTTGAGTCCCATTCATGATAGGGAGCATTGGCCATGCATAAATATGCTCAAAAATCCAATACCATGCACTGCTGCCTGCTGTTGCTGTCAAACTGTCTTCTGCAGGAATTTTGTGCCGACTGGCAGTAAAGAGTGCCGACCGGCACTGTATTTCTGGCCGATAGAATATTTTGTAGCCGGTGACCCCCACAAGCAGCCGGTGGTAGTTTCCTCCAGCCGGTGGCACTCAGCAGAACACAAGGAAGGTTTCCTGGGACTTTGGTTTTTTTTTTTGGGAGAGACGGGGCAGTAAAAACAGAGGTGGCAGTGGCACGGTGTAGGCTTTTCCGGGCAAGTCGCAACGAGCATGCATCATTCGCACATCCCGAGGCAGGGCTGAGGCCCCCTTTCTTTTATTTACTTGATTTAATTTTAGTAATTAGAATTTTGTAATAATTTATTCATTTATTCTTTGGACTGTATTATTCTTTTGGTCCCTCCGAGTGAGGGCGCATTTGTAATAAGTGTGTGTGAGTGGGTGTATGTCTTCCAACCCCCATTTCTTTCTACCCTTTTATTTACCTGCTTATGATGGTAGATTAGGGCATATCTAAATTAGCATACCTTATGCAATGCATGCGTGCATCCATGCATTTGTTTACATGCACCGGGCTCGGTACATCATACAAACTGCATTGTATTTCAATTTCCAAATTGAATACGTGTTACTTGTAGCATTTCACATGCCATGATTAGGATAGCCGAGCCTGCCTAGATTACATCTTTGCATGTGTTGCATTAGACATTTCAGTATGCTTAGGTCCATACATGGATTTCTAATGAGCTTCTGTTTTGGCTCGGAGTACTAGGTGAGCTTTTATGCTTTAGCATATCGCATGAGTGTGAATGTTGCCATAATAGCATGATTACCATGAGACTAGTTGCTTATGTGATAAACTGCTTGAATGCCTGTGGGTGGAGGTTGGATTGCCTGAGTTGGGAAAACTCGTTGAAATCCGTGTTTTAGCCTACTTGCGAGTAGCAAATTCCAATGCATTTTCAAAACCAACGGATATGCAATGTTTATTTCCAATTTAGGCAATTTGGTCTATACTTGTTTGCTGTGCGCATAACATAGTAATTCTAGGTTAATAATTGGAATAAGAACACATAACGTTTTCAAAATCAGATATCACGGTTAGTAGAGGCCGGTCTTCGGACTGGGCAAAAGGGGGTGCTCATAGCTGACCTTCCCCGATCGTACCCAAGCTCTCGAGCCAAGGTACTTTGGTGATGACGGACACGTGGCCTTCGGCACCGAGTCAGGGTTTCCTAAATTTCCCCATTTTAAAATATTTAGGTGGCGACTCTGTAATCTGGCAAAGCAGTCCATGTTTGGCACTTCTTTTCAAAAATCAGTTTTTCTTCAAAACGATTTGCCAGAGTTGGACTCTTTGGTTCAGATTAAGAACCGTAACATTTGAGTCCTTCGAACTGTAGTGACCCAATATCGAATCAGAACGGGGGGGATTCGCACTCCTCTCCCCGGGATGCGTTCGGGGACGTCTACAGGTGTATTCATGCACTATATACTCCTCCAATTGATCCACAAGCTTGGTGTTTTTGTTGTTAAGCTCAGCCACTAGCTGCTTCATCCTTTCTATCTCACAATCCTTCTAGTTATTGCACAGTGTGTACTCATTTGCTAACTTCCTACATTTTGCTTTATTTGATGCCCTCATTGTTGATAGTTGTGTCTTTAAATCAGATATGACATCACATTTACAGCGGAGTTCTACCTCGAGCACACCAATTTTACCCAATGCTTTCTAGTATTCTTCAAACGTAGACGCACACTGACCACAATGACCATTACTGTCAGCACCACCTCTGTTCACACCCCTTTCATGTTGTACATTTTCTTTTACGTGGTCGAGTCCATGGACACAAATACTATTAGTCGAACCCAAAATGCTGCCATCTAAAATTGTCCCACTACTTGAACCTGTGTTCTCACCAACCCCACTGCGATACGAGCATTCGACATTTGCTCAAATTCCTTGACCTCATTCACCTTCGTGATGGTCCATTTTATTGAACATTAGACGAATGATGCTGCCAAGTGTTTCCATTCAACATGACTCATGTGCAGCTCTCTTACCACAACCTGCAAAAATAAAAAATAAAACAAATATCACAAATATAAATTGCCACATCTCATATTTACGCTAACACTAACACAAATGCATACTTAAACATCATGCGGCTGATTGATGTCCACAAATCTTATCTTTGTGACCAACTTGCTGATATTCTAGTTCATGAACCATGGAAATCCATCTCCACGATCAGCTTTGATCAAGTTGTGTGCTCACATATCCAAAACTGTATAACCATGGGTAAAAAAAATTAAGTTGTCAAATTTATTCAAACTGAATACACATACCAAAGCTACCAAAAAAAATCATAATTAACTAAACAGGAAAAAAAAAATTACAGAGCACTTACAAGCAGGGCAGTTACACATCCAGTAACTTTCTCAGGCTTAGAGTAGAATCCCTTAATTGACTTCATCAATGTTGTGCATATTGTTCCCGCCCAATCATATGCTTTCATGTTCTCCAGATCCTCAACAACCCGGACAAACCCCTATCTCACAGTCTCGCCTAAAGTGACAGAACAACTTTCCATATAAGTACAAACACAGTAACTTTGCGACATCCTGGTGGTCCTAACTTGTGTTCCCCAAAAATGCATCTATTAACAGTTCTTTAACGGTCTTCAAGTTTATACGTACTATGTTGGGACACCTCTGTTGGATGAAGTCAGTTGGAAGTCTTGGCCCACGTGACACGTCTAAACTCTGCTTGCCACCATGGATTCCAAATATTAGCTGTATATCTATACTCATCAATTCAATGTGTTTCCCACCAATCATGAAAGCGGACTTCTCTAGAACAAATGTTTGAATGATCCTTATTACAATGTCATCGCATTTTTGGAAATCATGTTGATTTAGTTCAATTATTCGTATTGCATCAAACAGAAGCCAGAACGGTGTTTTCTGAAGATGATGCAAATGCTCATTTTTCATATTTGAAGCTGCCACAACCTTCACAATTCCAGCGATGTTAGATCGGTATCAAAATCAAGGTGGTTTGGTCAATGGTTGTTGAGGTTTGTATTTGACCTTCTTTCCTTTTCCAACACTACTTTGCCTTACTGCGTTTGCATTCTGTGACGGAGATAGACACCGTCATCTTTTACCAGATGTAGTCCCTTCACGGGTGTTTGCGTTCTCATTGGACCCCTTTTGTGGTGTAGCCTTAATTGTACCTCCTGATAAACATGCCACAAACATTTCACATTTCGTACACAAACAAATGGCCAATAATAACTAAAGTGAATATGGAAATTAATAGCAGTATGTGACAAGATGAGTTAATATGATCCTTTGTAAACATTGACATATCATAGGATAAGATGTGATAGTACATTTACTCAATTCACACCAATTGACAGACCCACACCATACATTAACATTCTAATTGGATCACAATACAACATTGCAAGTCCAACACATTCAATAAGCATGCCTGAAGATATGTTTTTGTTTCATTCGATAAATGTCAAAATTAATTACAACATTTTCATGTGTCATTACGTTGCACTTGTGTTAGATTAACATGCTTTTCTGAGCTACACAATTTAATGCACATCATTCTTTAGTATAAATGCACCTACAAATCATGTGAACATAATCCAAAGGGCACAATACCGTTTTGATTGAAAGCCCCACAACACTGTTGGTTTATTAGGAAAAATTAAAAATGATGAACATGTGTTTAAGGGCGTTAACATCTTCAGCCCAAAAACAAGATTAGTTTTATTGTATTTATTTTATGTTTTATTTTATTTTATGTTTAAGGGCATTAACATCTTATTTTATTGTATTTATTTTATGTTTTATTAATTTTAGTTTTATTATTTTCAAAATTAATTTTTTTTAAATTACATTAATTATTATTTTTGTATCAAAACAACTTGATTAGTCCTTGAGAATCAACACATGGTCTTAACCGTTATATTCCGGAATAATAGTTATTACTTGATTTTAAATAGAATATTTTGGTATGCAAACAACCATATCAATTTTTGGTGCCATTGCCGAGGACTAAAGGTAAGTTGTCTGATTCAAAGGTAATTTTTATGGTAATTCATTTTTTTCTATTTTAATATATACATTTTTTTTTTCTTGTGCGGGTGTTACTAATTTTTTTTTCTTGTGTATAGATTGTCTTGTGCAGATGAACTAAAAAATACAAAAAAAAATAAAATAACAAAAATAATCCATATTGTGACACAAAGGAAATACCTGTGCTGGACAGTGTGGATGACCTTTGCTAGATATATAACTTTGAGAATAAATATATATATATATATAAAATCTGACTATTAATTACTGACTACTAACATTTACTTTATTACAATTTACTTTGACTACTAACATTTATTTTATTGCAATTTACTTTATTGCATTTTTTTCCTTTCTTTGGGTGGTTTTATGCCCCTTTGTATTTTTATCGCATTTTTATTTATTGCACTTTTATTGTTCTATTTTTTTGGGTACTAATTTGCAGGTTTTTTTTTTTTTTTTTTTTTTTGTGTTGACATAAAAAAAAAAAAAAAAAAAAAAAAGAAGGCTTACTTTGGAAATGATTTTTCTGGTCCTAATTTTTCATTTAATGAAGATCAAGGGATATTGGTGTCAGCTTATTTTAACTGGAAAGAATCATAACCTCCCTCTAAACTCATTATTCTTAAACGTAAAATTGTAAATTTTTTATCAAGAAGAGAATGAGTTATTTTATCAATGTTGGGAACGATACAAGAGCTATGTAGACGCTTGTCCACAATATAGGTACACAATGACTGAACTCATTGCTTTTGAGAGGGAGGTTTACGACCTAGTATTGGGCCGAGCTGGTTTAGGCCAGAGTCAAGGTCCCTTGCTCGGTTGAATATTGAGTGCATACTGAACCAAGGACTTAGTTTGGACAAATTCGAACAACTTTAGATTGCCTGCCCAGAGGAGACGTGCGCTCTGCAGAGTAGGACTGGATTAGTCTTCCCAACGTCAAGGTCGACCGAATTCTTGCTCGGTCGTGTCTAAGGAGCTCAGCTAAGCCACGGTGTGGAATTATCAAGGAAATCGGACAAGTAGCACGGTCGTGATGTGAAGGTATGACGCCGCGCCAAGCGTAGCACGGTGTACGCAGTGCCACAAGACTGCAAGAAGGAGATTCTGATGTCTGTACGCGTCGATATCGTTTGACAGTTTCGTTAGGTGCTATTTAGCTGTATTTGCGCTAACACGTGGGGAAATAGGAGAGGAGAGCAGGTCCACGCGTCCCGAGGGAAATGGGCGCAGAAGCGTTCGCAAAAACTATATAAACGGTGTTACGTCCCCCATACTCAGGTTTGAAACATATCAGAGCTCAACTACCACTCTATCTCCTCTCTTTTTTCTCTCTCTAAGTGTGCTAACTTGACCATCAGAGGGGTTTTCCGACAGCACACCGCCGGGTAGCTCACCTTTATTGTGTTCTCAGATCAATCGGAGTGAAGCGCAGCTTGGACACAAGGAGAAGGATAACGTCGGATATTTGGCCCCTCGTACAATTGGCGTCATCTGTAGGAAACTCACCGACAGACAAAACCTTGTCCTCCAAGCTCTTTCGATCATCTTCCATGGTGAACAACGACGACGTTCCACTGTCCGCCATCGACGACATCACTTCGGAATCCGTTCGAAGAAGAGATGGTCTTCCTGCCATCCCTACCATGGCTGGGCTGGAGACCTCTCCTGGAGGGCTACCCAGAGATGTGCGAGGCAAGCTCACAAGGAGCACTAACCACTCACAGAGTCCTGACGAACATCAGCGGCAAAAAGAATCGCACGCACAGCGCTTAGAGCATAAGCTGAGAGACCAAGACGCCATCATTCGAAGGATGGCGGTGGAGATGGAGGCGCTGAAGAGGTAAGTCAAAGGGAAGGATGTTATTAGAGTGGGTAGCCACAGTGAATGCACCCAACCCCGTCGCTCAAGCAGCCAGAACCAGTGGCAGACACCCTCCCTCTCCATCACTAGAAGTTATGGGGTTGGTGACTGACCTGCCAACAGAGAAGTCTTGCGTGCAAGATAGCAGTTACTGTTCCTCACGTCCGTCAACGACGTTGAGATATTCCTACTCTGCCCGTTCGAAGAACCTAAGAGACGTCTTGGAAGAACGAGCGCAGTAGCGGTTATCCGCGCAAGTCACGCTAATGAGGAAGTCATAATGCCGCCACCACGTCCAGCTATGCATGTCCCTTTGGACAGAGACTTGGTGAGGTTTGAGCGCCACCCCCTTCTCCCTCGAGATAGAGACCACATCGCTCCCTACAGGCTTCTACCAGCCCAAGTTTACACTCTACGATAGAAAAACCGATCCATACATGCACATAAGCCACTTCCAACAGGTTATGGCTGGATACCGATAAAGCGATGCTCTTATGTGCCTAATTTTCCCGTCAAGTTTGGTTGAGTTGGGCCTGAAATGGTTTAAGAGGTTTCTAGAGGAAAGTATTGAAAGGTGGCAGCAGTTGGCAAAAGCATTCGTGACCCGATTCAAAACTAACACCAAAATGCCGAAAGAAGTCGACCACCTTCTAAGCATCAAGATGGAACCGGGCGACTCCTCAAAGCATACAACGCCAAATATTGGGAAACATTCAATGAAATCCTTGATTGCTCGACCAACCTAGCAATCATCCAATACAAGCGCAGTCTCCCGATCGGACATAGACTGACAAACTCGCTCACCATGAACCAACCAGTGACCGTGGAGCTACTAATGCAGCGTATTAACAAGCACATTTGAGTAAAGAATGATGCTATTGCGGCCACCGCGAAGGCGAATCCTGTGGCAACGGATAAAAGAGTGGCTGGAAAGGTTCACGCGGTCGGACAAGAGGCAAACTGTCCGAGTGACCACACTAGAGAGTCAGATCGCGGTGCAGACCGTAGCAACCGGGGTAAAGGTCGCCGCACCAATCGAGCTGATTACCCACGTGACGCCGTAGTAGATGCAAAGAGAAAGTTGAACGCCCAAATAGGCATCACCACAGTTTTCAAGATCCCAATCTATTGTATCCTTAGCGAAATTTGCGATGAGCTGTACGTTCGGTTTCTGGCTAAATTGGGCGACACACAGAGGGGCTTCAATTCGCGGTATCGCTGCACCTTTCATGGAGAGCGAGGGCACCGTACCAAGGACTATCTGCTTCTGAAATAGCATTTGGAGGAGTTAGTGGCCGCCAATCACCTAGACCGTTACATTAACGGAGGCGTCAAGGCCACGCCCGCATGCTCCGGCTGAGCCAAATGGTTTGGCTGCCCTAGAAGCACCCCCACAAGGCATGATCAATGTGATCCACGGTATCATCGAGCCAGCATGGGTATGTGAGCTCTGATGGATAATCAAAAAAGCAGAGCATATGAGGGAAGTCCTGTTTATCCAGCCCGCGGTTAAAAAGGACAAAATTGGGGTGAAAGATGTTCTCAACTTTTCAAGCTGGGATCTTGAACGAATTCAAACGTCGTACAATGACGCGTTGGTGGTCACCCTTCATGTCAAGGACTTTGATGTTAGGCATATTCTGATCGACCAGGGTAGCTCGGTCGAAATAATGTACTACGATGCCTTTAAGCAACTCAAGCTAAGTAACAAAGACTTGACCCCAGCTACCTCGCCATTGGTCAACTTCAACTCGCAACCGGAGTGGCCCATGGAGAAGATCATCTTGCTGGTTAAAGTAGGGTCTGTGGTCAAGCAAGTGGAGTTCTGGGTGTTGAAGGTGTCTTCCACGTACAATCTAATCTTAGGCAGAGGATGGCTTCATGCCATGCAAGCGGTGGCTTTGACCTACCACCAAGTTATGAGGTTTTCCCTCGGCTACAAGGACGGTTAAAGAAATCTGGGGCGATCAAGTCATGGCCAAGCAGTGTTTTGTGGCCGTAAATGGGAGCCAAGTAGCCAAAGGCTTCGTGCAAATGATTGAAGGAGCAGAAGATCAAAGTGTCCTAGATTATGTGGGTACTAGGGCCGAAGAAAAGGCTATTGAAGACTTGGTGGAAGTGAGGATCAACGAGGATAATCCTGACAAGTTCTTTCTGTTGGGATCCAGCTTGACCACCCGAGAGAACGATTGGAGATGGTTGAGTTTTTGGTGGCGAATATCAAAGTGTTTGCATGGACTCCTTACGACATGCCTAGCGTCGATCCAAACTTTATTTGCCACCAACTCAACATTTTTCTAGATGCCCAGCCTGTCATTCAAATAACGCAGAGATCAACACTTCACCACACTGAGGTAGTGGCCGAGGAGGTCAAAAAGTTGCTTGAAGCAAGGGCTGTTCAAGAGGTACACTACCCTAGGTGGGTTTCCAACACAGTCGTGGTACCAAAGAAGAATGGAAAATGGCGAGTCTGCATTGACTATAAGACAGTCAACCGAGCTTGCCCCAAGGACAGTTTTCCCTTGCCCAGAGTTGACCAACTAGTGGACTTGACAGCTGGACACAACCGACTCAGTTTCTTGGATGCTTACCGCGGTTATCATCAAATCGTGATGCATGAACTTGATCGGGAGGTTACTTCTTTCACAACGCCAAGGGGGTTGTTCTGCTACCAGGTTATGCCCTTCGGGTGAAAGAACGCGGAGACAACCTTTTAAAGGATGGTCACGAAGATGTTCGCTCCCCTTGCTCAGCCGAACAATGGAGGCCTACATCGACGACATGGTCGTAAATAGCAAACGTGAGGCCGACCACCTGTCTGACTTGGCGGAGATGTTCGCCATTCTTAAACAACACAAGTTGCATCTAAATACATCAAAGTGTGCCTTCGATGTGGGGTCGGGAAAATTCTTGGGCATTCTGGTCACCAACCATGGCATCGAGGCAGATCCCTCCCAAATCAAGGCCATACAAGAATTGAAGCAGCCTAACTCAACGAATGACGTGCAGCATCTTGCTGGGATGGTAGCCGCGTTTAACCGATTCATAAACCGATCCTCAGATTGTTGCCGCCCTTTCTTCCAAGCCCTGAAGTTCAAGTTTTCATGGGATGAAGAATGCAACGAAGTCTTAGCCGAGCTAAAGATATAGCTATCTTCCGTTCCACTCTTGGTCACGCCGAAGAACTTTATCTTTATCTAGCTATTTCTCAACATGCCGTAAGTGCAGTACTTGTTCGAGCAAAGGGCATCCAACATCTACCGATCTTCTATGTAAGCAAAACCTTACTTCTGGCAGAGTCGAGGTACTTGCTGCTGGAGAAACTCGCCTTGGCACTAATGATGGCCTCAAGGAAGTTGGCACACTACTTTCATGCTCACACGATTGTGGTGCTGATCGAGTTCTCTTTGAGTTTGAGCGGGCAGAGTTCTCCGGCCGAATCCTGAAATGGGCAGTCGAGTTGTGGCAATTCGACGTCAAGTTTCAACCCTGAACCGCCATCAAAGCCCAAGCATTTGCCGACTTCGTTACAGAATTCTCGCCCGAAATTCATCTAGTTTGCCTGGTGGATCTTACCGACGCAATCGGGCTGTAGAGGGTAGGCCTAGCAGAAATTGCAGAGCCTCACATCCAACCGAATGTTGAAGACGATGCGAAAGTTGCACGCCTATCTACAGACCCATCATTTGAAGGCCCCACTTCAACCTAGCAATGCCAAATTTGGGAATAACAGGACAACTTGTTGGATCCAACGCCTCATCGCCAAGGGGAGATGAAGGCATGCTTATTGCAATCGTCAACAGTGCACTCGCCGCAGAAGTAGCCGAACAGCCGAGCAATTCTAATCACTTGAACCTTCAAACATCCTAGGACCCTGCTAAATGTTGGAAGCTTTTCGCCGGTGAGATGTGGAAACTTTTTGTCGATGACGCCTCAAACAAGCATGGAGCCGGGCTGGGAGTGGTCTTGATCTCCCCGGATGGACTGACCATTGAACATTCTATCACGCTAGGATTTCTTGCATCAAACAACGAGGCTGAGTACGAAGCGCAGCTAGCCAAGCTGTAAAGCGCACTTTAAATGCAAGCATCTGAGCTGATGGTCTACAGTGACTCCCAACTCGTTGTAAACCAAGTTTCCAAGGAATACGAAGCCAAAGATGATAGAATGGCCAAGTACCAAACTTTGGTAAGAGAGCAAATCAAGAAATTCCAAGCCATAAGAGTCCAACAAATTGGTCAAGAAAATAATAATCGGGCAGCTGAATTGGCCGGTTTAGCTTCTACGGTCGACAAATCAACCCCCAGCCCTCTCCTGATTGAATTCCTCCAAGACCTAGCATTGAAGACTCAGAACAGATGGAGGTTCTCTGCACCAAGCTAGGCCCTTCTTGGATGGATCCTATCATCCTTTTCCTTAAAGAAATGATCCTGCCGACCGACAAGAAAGGGGCACACAAAATCCGAGGAAAGTCTAAGCGGTTTTGGCTCTCTCCATCCGGTGCTTTATATAAGAAGTCGTTCATCGGTCCATACCTCAAGTGTGTTCACCCAAACAGAGTCAAGGCTTTCCTTTACAAGATCCACGAAGGCATATGTAGAAGCCACATCGACGGAAGATCTTTACCGCACTATTTCACAAGGATACTGGTGGCCGTGCATACAGGCAGACGCACAGAAATATGTGAGAAAATGCGAGAAGTGCCAGAAGTTTGCCTACCAAATTCATCAGCCGACCAGAGAGCTCCTTCCTCCCACAAGTCCTTGGCCTTTTGCAATGTGAGGGCTTGACATAGTGGGACCACTCCCAACCGCGCGTGGGCAACCTCAAGTTTTTCAAAGCTACGACAGACTACTTCACCAAATAGGTAAAAGAAGAGCCCTTAGCGACAATTAAAGAAAATGATGTGAAGAAGTTTGTCTGGCAGAACGTGATAATGCGGTTTGGAGTCCCCAAGGCTTTGATCTCCGACAATGGCACCCAATTTGATGGGCGGTTGTTTAGAGGATTTTGTGAGGAACTAAAGATCGAATTCAATAGTTCCATACCGGCCTACCCTCAGTCCAACGGCCAAGTCGAAACATCAAACAAAACCATTCTAGATGGGCTGAAGAAAAGGTTAGAGAAAGCCAAAGGAAAGTGGGCCGAGGAACTTCCAAATGTTCTATGGGCTTACCGAACAACACCAAGATGCTCGACCGGGGAGACGCCTTTCTCCTTGGCATATGGCATGGAGGCAATCATCCCATTGGAGATCAGTATGCCCACCATCCGCAGCAAAAATTTTGAGCTCGACTTGAACACCGAAGCCATTGCCTTAGAATTGGACTTTGCAAAAGAACACCGAGAAAAGGCCCTGATCCATGTCGTAGCGTATCAACAAGAACTGTCTAGAAAGTATAACAAAACAATTCACCCCAGATTGTTCAAGGTCGGGGATTGGGTCTTAAGGAAGGTGATGGGCAACACTCTTGTGCCAGGCGAAGGGAAGCTAGTGGCAAACTGGGAAGGGCCCTACAAGATAACTGGTCAGGCAGGCAAAGAGGCATACCATCTAGAAGACTTGGACGGCAAAGCTATACCCCGGCCATGAAACGCAGTCAATCTAAAGTTGTGTTATTTCTAGTTTCAATCTTTGAATGTAATTTTTTCTAAGGGACAAGTTTTTCCCTCCATTTACCAATGTAATTCTTTCTGTCACCATGTGAATTCATGGAAGTAATAGAAATGAATTACTGTACATAGCAAATTTGTTGTGGTTAATGGAGTGTAATGAACAGGGGGCAACTGCCCCCCCAGCCGAGGTGATTTTACCCTGATCAAAGAGTTGATGAGTTGTTTAACTCTAAGCTTATAGCCGAGATGATTTTGCTCAGTCAATGGAGTTGATGAATTGATCAACTCTAAGATTATAGCCAAGATGATTTTGCTCAGCCATTAGAGTTAATGAATTGTTCAACTCTAAGCTTAGAGCCGAGGTGATTTTGCTTGGCCAATGAAGTTGATGAATTGTTCAACTCTAAGATTATAGCCGAGATGATTTTGCTCGGTCATTAGAGTTGATGAATTGTTCAACTCTAAGCTCATAGCCGAGATGATTTTGCTCGAGCAATAGAGTTGATGAATTGTTCAACTCTAAGATTATGGCCGAGATGATTTTGCTCAGCCATTAGAGTTGATGAATTGTTCAACTCCAAGCTTTTGGCCGAGGTGATTTTGCCCGGCTTATGATGTTTGGTTCTAGTTTTATTTGACTATGATGATTTGCTCAGTTAATTGAACAAATGCTTGTCCGGTATGTGTTGCACGATTGCAAGGAAGAAACACAACGTACACTGCCAGAATACAAGAAAGAAGTTGGCAAAACTTTCATTAATTAAGAATTTAAATACAAGAGGGGCTTGTAGCCCGGTTACAAAAGTTTAAAGCAAAAAAAATGAAGAATTCATGGCTAAACTAGGGGGGAGAGGTCGGCAAATTCATCCCTGGCTCCCTCTGTAGCAGCCTCCAGGTCGACCATGGAAGCTTTTTCTTTGTCGCCGATCTCCTTCTGGCCAGCCTCCCATCGGCCTCTTTCTTAACTTCCTCCTCGGCCTCCTCTTACAGAGAGTTGAAGATTTCATTGGCATAAGGCACCATATAGACTAGCAGGAAGATGGGGGAAGGAGAGATGAACACCTCGGTTTCAGAACCTTGGCCTAGTTTTTCACAAGCAGCCTTTTAACTGGACTTGAAGAAGATGTCCTTAGTGGCTTCAACTTGTTTGGTATAGTTATCTTCGGCCTCCTTGAAGCCAAGGTTGTTAACCTTGTCCACAGCCTTCTGCCTTGCTTTTTTCTCCTCCTCTAGCTCGACTTTCAAAGTGTCCCTCTCTTGCTCAGCCCCACTAAGTTGGCCAAGAAGCTTGGCATTGTCAGCATTGGCGATCTCAAGAGAGGCCTTAGCTCGGCCGAGATGTTCTTGCCAACATTATTCAGCTCGGTCATTTTATGGTGCAAATTGACGATGCGGTCCATGACGAGATGCTGTTTTTGGATAGCCTACAAAAAGTAAGAGGAAAGTTAGACCGAGCAAAGAAATAAACCGAGCAGAGACTTGATGAAGTTTTGAGTGATACTTTAGTCATGGACTTGACCGCCGATTTCACGAGCCAAGTGTTAGGGACATGATCGCTCCAGTCACGTCGCTCGGTAGTAGCAACACTTTTGATAAATCAAAAGCCAAGAGGTGCTCCTTATCCCCCTTGACTGATACGTTGACCGGGATCTCTTTACCCCAGTGTTTAAACTCCAGCCTCCATGGAGAGGTAGGCTTAGCATCCTACACTGGCTGTTCAGTGCTTAGCTCGGCCACGAACTCGGCATAGGGGTCAGCCGACTGGGCCCGCTTACCAGCACGGCGAGACTCAGCAGGTGGAGCAGCTGTGGAAGCCAAGGCAATCACAGTCCCTAAACTCTGGCCAATGGCTGGGACAAGAGGAGAGGTGCTTGGTAGCTTGATTGAAGTGGCGGTGATGAGGTTTTTGATTCGACTTCTCTTTGCCATTTCCTGTTCCTCGGTCAAATGGATAAGGGGAACGTCTGGAAGTGTTGGGTCAGGAGGCGAAGAAAGTGCCCGCAGAAAATCTGTGACCTTGCTCTTGTGGGGAGCTAAATAACGGAAGGTTAGTATGTAACCGAGAAGCTCGTGGCAATCTTGATGCCTGTATCTTAGTGCCGCCTTGATCACCTCTTTGTTCAAATACTAGTAATTGGCTTGCAATTCTTCAATAGCTGCAAAAAGAAAGCAATTAGCTCGGCACAATTGATATTGACAAAATAAATTAGTCAAAAAGATGGGCTTACAAGAAGAACCGAAATTCTTGCTGATGTACCAACTAGGCACGTCAGCTGTTTCATAATTACCGGACACCTAGAAGAAATCATCATCATGCATGTCCTTGTCCAGCATGCCGGTCACTAATCATTCTCTGCCCGATCTTATTTTCAAATAATAGTTGAAACCGTCTTTTGTTCGACCGAGCGTGTATTGATGCAAGATCTCGGCCAGGCCTAGATTTAGACCAAGCCGGTGGTTTAACTCGGCCACGCCATTTATGATTCTGAAAGTGTTAGTGGATACTTGTGTTAGAGCGAGCCTGGTGTGTCTCAGGAACTCGCAGATCAAGGGTTGCACAGGGAAGTGCAACCCTCCTTCAACTATGCTTAGTACGGTGAAGAGGCAGGACTCCAACCTACCCCATGGGTTTATGTCCTCCTCACCGAGCTCTAGATACACGTCAACTAGAATGTCGTACTCTTCTCAAAATGTGGCCAGCACACCCAGCATATAACAAGGAAACGATAGCGCCTCATGGGAGGCCCACTTGTTCAGCACGGTAGCATTAAGTTTGCAAAGTTTTGCACAGTGGTTACTTAGTCTTTGAGAGCCCTTGTGTTGGTGTGCCTGGTCCCCTAGGACTCTGTAGTTAAAAACCAAGTGGAAGTGATAGCGCGGGCACGCAAATGAGTCCGAACTTGGTTTTGACCTTTTTGCTGAGAAACATCCCTTGGTTTTGACCTTCTTCGAGCATATCTAACCTTTTTTGCTCCTAGTTCAAGGGATACTTCTGATCTAACTTTGCAAGCTTCCTTTGATAACATCTGACCTTCTTGATCTGACCTTCTTGACCCTAGTTCAAGTGTTGCTTCCAATCCGGCCATACAAGCCTTATATTGTGATTGATCATTAAACATTCTGAGTCAACGTTCAAGGTTTGAAAGCAACGGGGTCGAGTCTCGAGGCCGAGAGTGATCCTATGCTACACAATCTCAAGATCAATTCCACGCATGTCTTCATAGGACCATGCAAAACATTTTTTTGAAATCTTTTAATAAAGCGAGTAGTCGCTCAAGCTCCTCTGAAGACAATGTAGAACCAATATGGACTAAGTCAGGATCCTTCTCAGTACTCACATTAACAAACATGATCTCATTCATAAAGGGCTTAGCATGCCTCTCTTCCTCTTAATTGATCAAATTTTTGCAAATCCCGAGGAATTCCTCCCCTTTGTTTTCATCACAGTGTAGAAAAGTTTTGAAAAACTTTGGTCAATGCAATGATTTAAAGGCACAGAAAAGTGGGTGAAAAGTACTGTCATTTCATTCAGATCTTCTGGCGCAACTAGCTTGATGGTAGAAACAGACTCAAAAGAAAGAGTGGAAAAGAAAAACACAAAATAAGCAAGTGATGTCCGTGGTAACACCCCCGAAATCACCTGACTCTAACACAACAGGACTGACTCAATATAGCAAGACAGACTCAATACAGCACAACAAAACTGACTTAATACCTAAGTCAGAAAGTACAATAAACAGAATTTTCAAATTGCTCAAAACTATGCGTGCCATCCACCACATCTGGAGTAAAATGAACGCCATCAGCAAGTGGTTCATCCCTCGATCACATAATCATATTATCCCCCAAGTTCATTGATCTAGTACCGATAGACTTTGCAAGACCTGGTGCGACGATGACCTCATTGTCAATCAGATCTTGAACTTCATGGTGAAGACAATAACAACCGTCAGTATCATAACCGATTTGTTGATAGAAGGCACAGTACTTGGCAGCATTATGCCTGGCTGGAAGGGGATCCGGGAGAGGCCAAGGCTCAAGGGGTTTGAGATGGCCTTGTCCTATAAGGATTTGGAGAGCTTTGGACAAGGTCATATAGAGGGGATTGAAGGTGCGGTTACCATTTCTGACAAGCTTGACAGAGGGCTTGGCAGGTGTTGACTAGGTTTGATGATCTCTTATGGGTGTAGGATTGGAGCTAAAAGTGGTGTTTCTAGTATGACATCCTTTTTCATGGCTTGCCCCTTGATTCGAAATGTCCCGAACCTGAGTGGCAAAAGTGCCATCCACAGTCTTTGCAACAATTGCAAGCACTTGCTGTTTATTCAGCCCTTCGACCATGAAAGCCTCAATAGCCCACTGAAGATGTTCATAGGGACCAATGCCTTCCCCTACCTTGTTCTTGCCATTTGCCTCCACTTTGCCAAGGGATTGGCCTTCTTCCAATGCAGCCCGTCCCAAGATTGGAGAGCCTTTTGACATGAAATTCCTGGTATGTGATGCGGTCGATGACAGAGCCAATATCCCAAAGGCTAGATCTGCCAAAGTTCTCTGAAGATCTTCAATCATGCTCACTAGCTCAGAAGTAGTAGGGTCATGGGTTTGGGATAATTGGGGTTCAAGTGCATCCATCATACACAAGTCCATGCTTTATGGAATGAACACCTCAGGCTTCGGTAAATGGGCCGGGGTGATGTATATGCTGGGGTTGTAGGTAGATGGCAGTTTATAGATTAAATTGAGATGTGGAGGTAATAGGTTAGGGGTAGCTATGGACTCGCCTTTTTTTGCACCCTTTCGGAAAGGGTTTGAAAAGAAGGCCTCACAGTTCGAACTCCCGCTGTTTTGAATCTAGTCTCACAAGTGCAATATGAAACTGATATTCACCAAAGAGTCCAAATCCGGCAAACCTTTTGAAAAATCGATTTTAAATCAAATAATGCCAAAATTGGACTACTTTGTCAGGTACAGAGTCGCCACCTAAATATTTTATTTTGGGGAAATTTAGGAAACCCTGACTCGTGCCAAAGGCCACGTGTCCATCATCACCAAAGTTGCCTCGGCTCGGGAACTTGGGTACGAGAGGGGAAGGTTCTGAAATGAACACCATCGCTTGCCGGATCAAAGATCGGCCTCTACTAATCATGATATGCATTTTTGTAAACATTATGTGTTCTTGTTCTGATTATTAAACTAGCTTTACTATGTGATGCACACAAGCACGTATAGACTAGTCGCAAGACTTGGAACAATTCAACTCATGTTTGTTTGCGAAAATAGTTTGAATTTGCCACCTCAAGTGGGCTTAAAAAAATGCGGATTTGCCACCAAACAGAGTGGGCTTAAAACAGGATTTGCCACAACAAAGTGGGCTTAAAACATACATTCGTTGAATTATCCCAATTCAAATAACAAGCTTTCATCCACAGGCATTCATACAGTTTATCAAGTAAGCACATGGCCTCATGGTAAGCATGCAAAACATGGCGACATGGCAATCACAATCATGCAAGAATGCTAAAGCATAAAACTCACCGAGTACTCCAAGCCAAAACAGAAACTAGTTAGAAAAATGCATGATCCTAACTATACAAGATGCCTAATGCAACACATGCAATAATGCAATTAATAGGCTCGGCTACTAATATGGCATATGAATCAATTTGAACAACATGCGATAAAACACGTATTCAAAGAAGTATTGAAATTGCAATGCAGTTTGAATGATGCGCCGTGCCTCGGTGCATGCAAGACAAATGAATGGATGCAAGCATGCAAGAATAAGGTATGCTAATCGAAAATGTCCCTAATCTAACCATCGAAAGTGATTAAATAAAAGGGAGAATGACGTGGGGTTGGAAGACATACACACATACACGTACACTTATTACAACATTACGCCCTCATGAAGGAGAGTCTGAATGAATAAGAGCTAACTAGCTATGCTAATTAAACTAATTAGACTAATTATTACTGATCAAATGAATAACTAGCAAACTAATTACTAATTATTACAACACTTTAATCAACTAGTAAACTAATTAATTAAAACAAATGCACACTAACTAATCTTGCAAGGCATTAAACTATGTTGCCATTGCTCCACCTCGGGAAGTGGGAGATGTACATGCTCATTGTTTGCCCCAAAAAGACCTTTGCTTTGCGCCTAAGAGGCTCTATTTGTAGGGTTAAGCATACTTTAGAACCTTTCTGCTCCACCTTACCAAATCTTTGCTGAGGTTGACATCAGTGGCCTGCCGGCCATGGATGGCTACTGTCGGCCATCTGCCAGCCCAAAAAGCGTGTACTACCGGCCAGAAATGAGACATTGCCAGCCATTGATGGGGCACTGCTGGCCATTGATGCTCTAGGTCACCATGCTTTGAAGCAAAGCACAACTTAGGCACAAATCCAAGCTCAAACCTCCTTCTAGAGCTCAGACAAGACTCCAAGAGACCTCAGCCCAAAGGTGGCCAAGTTTGATTAAGGGTTGATAGGCAAACTAGAAGTGTATCTCTACTTGTATGCACAAAGGTTCAAGAGAGAGAGAAATCTAGAGAGAGAGGATTGTAGAGAGAGAGGCTCCCCAAATTTCCAACCTTGAAAACAATAGAGAAGGCCCTCTATATATAGAAAAATGAGAGCTCAGGTCAAAAATATCTCAAAATGGACAGCTGGAACAGCTGGAGGACAAATATCTGCAGAAAACTACCTTTTTGTACCAATGGCCGGCAAACATCCATTTCTGGCCAGAAAACAACACTCCTGGCTGGCACATGGCTGGAAAAGGCCATTCATGGCTGGCACATGGCCAGCAAAGCCCATCCATGGCCAGCAACTTCCACCTCTAGCCGGCCAGAAAAATTTACTCTCCAGGTCCAACTTCAAATAGGCATATCTCCTTCATATGGACTCCTTTGCAGGTCATTCTTGAGCCTAAATTGAATCTCTGGAAGTCTTCTTGCCAATGGTGGCAGCCTCACATCAAAATTTCCAAGTGTGCAAGAAGATATGCTTATTTTAGTGAAGACTACTCAGTTTCGGTCGTACCCAAATTCATGCCTAACTTCTCTTCAACTAGTTTTCTTCTCTCTCCTCCAATTTTCTTCAACTCCAAACCTCTAAAAAAGATGTTTTAAAGATTTTTTCAAAGATTTCACCTCTCTTTCATTTATTTCCACTTTTTCCTTGCTCGGTTTACTAAAAAGCGCAACATTTAACGAAATGCGAGCCTCGAAACATCGTGGAAACGTTTTTTCAAAAATATTTTGAAAGAGAGGGTTTTAAGGCCTAAAATCATTTTTGTCAAAATAGTTTTGGTCCAAAATGGGGGTGTAAGGTTGGAATTTGATGCTCTCCTTACCGAAGAAGCGGTCGATATGCGACATTCTAAACCGCTCTAGTAAGGTAACTGTAGATTCAGTATACCCATCCTCTAAATCTAGGATTGAGTTTACTCCTTGTGCTTGTTTGAATAACTTCTCTAGTTTATTGACGTTAAGTGCAATTAGGTCAACCTCAAATTCAAACGGGGCTTTGGTTTGATAGACAGGAGCTTTAGAGGCCTATGCTAGGATTGGCTCTGCTGGATTGCCCTGAATCTCTTGGACATTAGCAGTATGGGCAGTGGCTCCGGGTGTCGGGTTACCCGTGGGAGGTGCATGAGATGCAGAAGCTGCAGCTGGCTGTGGCTGTTGTTGTTGTAGCCGGGTTATCACTTTGGCCTAACGAGCCGTGACTTTAGCCTGACTGACTGCTTCATACTGCAGTGCCTCGACTGTCTGTTATAGGTGCTGTATCAATTCTTCCACACTAGCTAAGGAATATTGAACCATAGGAATGGGTGATTGATCTCGTGCTAAGCTGAATGCAGACAACTATTCCTAGACCAGACTAGACCCGAGTGAACTGAGGGGTGACTGCGGTAGAAACTGCACTGGTGAATTTTGCCTGAACCTCCTTTGTCTTGTAACCAGTGGGAGTGAGATAAACACAAGTTGCTTCTGAACAATTTTCGGCCTGACAAAGTCTATCGACACAAGTCCAGAGTACTTGGGGGATATTGGAGCCTTCTGAAGCTATAGTTCCAGGACTACCTTGCAAAAGAGAAAACAGACAGCATCTCAACCCAATTTCACTAGAACGGATATGATCACAGCTGAGTAACTGTGCTCTCTACTGAATTTTACCCCAAAGCAGATACCAACTTGGCAACTGATATGCACATCCCTGTACAGTTTCACTGTAAAGCACATACCAGTTAAGTGAGAACCAAAACACCCCTATGAGGGGATAAGGTTACCATGTCCTAGTTTCGTCAGGAGCTAGGGTTCACTATGCACAACAAGTGGTTTCACACAATCCTGCATTTGGGTAAGCAACCTATCCTAATTTGAAACAGTCTCTATGGCTTTCAATATGCAACTAGGTTGATTGGTCAAAAAATGGTACCTCAGCAAGACTATCTAATATACCCCTCACACCTAACACCAAGAAGTGAAAGGAGGATCAAACGGTACAGCGGTAGTTTAGATCCAAGGGTTGTGTTCCTATCGTGGCAGAGCCCGCAACCGGTCTGCCTTTTGGCAAGCTTTTCCAAGCAAGCCTCCGGCAAACCATTCAAGAATAGCAGATGGCAAACACAGTGACTTAGGCGCATCAATGCAAATGAAAATGCAAAGAGACACATAAGTGTAGATAAAATATCATATCATTAGTTCGAGTCAAGTTCTCTAAATCCCCAACAGAGTCGCCAGAAACTGTAGCTCGCCATTTCGCGCCCCCTTTCGGAAGGTTTGAAAAAAAAAAAGCCCTACAGTTCGGACTCCCGCAGTTCTGAATCTCATCTCACAAGTGCAATGTGAAATTGATAATCACCAAAGAGTCCAAATCCGGCAAATCTTTTGGAAAATTGATTTTAGGATCAAAAATGCCAAAATTGGATTACTTTGCCAGATACAGAGTCGCCACCTAAATATTTTATTTTGGAAAAATTTAGGAAACCCATGACTCATGCCAAAGGCCACGTGTCTATCATCACCAAAGTTGCCTCGGCTCGAGAACTTAGGTACGAGAGGGGAATGTCATGAATTGAGCACCGCTCGCCGGATCAAAGATCGGCCTCTACTAATCATGATATGATTTTTATAAACATTATGTGCTTTTATTCCAATTATTAAGCTAGCTTTACTATGTGATGTGCACAAGCAAGTATAGACTAGTTTGCTCAATTCGGAACAATTCAACTCATGTCTGTTTGCGAAAATGATTTGAATTTGCCACCTCAAGTGGGCTTAAAGTTTGCGGATTTGCCACCAAACATAGTGGGCTTAAAACATGATTTGCCACTCAACAAAGTGGGCTTAAAACATACATTTGTTGAATCGTTCCAATTCAAACAACAAGCCTCCATCCACAGGCATTCATGCAATTTAGTATTTAAGGACATAGCCTCATGGAAAGCATGCTAATCATGGCAACATTCACATTCATGCAAGTATGCTAAAGCGTAAAAACTCACCTAGTACTCCAAGCTAGGAAAATATGAGTTAGAAAATAATGCACGATTCCTAACTATGCAAATATCTAATGCAACACATGCAAAGAATGCAATTAATAGGCTCAGCAACTAATATGGCATATGAATCGATTTGAACAACATGCGATTAAACACGTATTCAAAGAAGTATTGAAATAGAAATGCAGTTTGAATGATGCACCGAGCCTCGGTGCATGCAATACAAATGAATGGATGCAAGCATAAGGTATGGTAATTAAAACATGTCCCTGATCTAACCAATAAAAGTGATTAAATAAAAGGGAGAAAGATGTGGGGTTGGAAAACATACACACATGCACGCACACTTGTTACAACATTACGCCTTCGTGAAGAAGGGTCCGAATGAATAAAAAGCTAACTAGCTAACTAGGCTAATTAAGCTAACTATTACAACACTTGAATAAATAGCTAAACTAATTAACTAATTATTACAACACTTTAAACTAATTAACTAGCTACACTAGCTGACTAATTATTACAAACCGAATTAATTAACTATTATAGCTAATCAATTAAAATTAAAGCACGAAGCGAATTAGCTATTCTAACTAATTAATTACAAAAAGGCCACTAGTTAAGCATAACACTAATCTATTACAACACGGATCCCAAGGATCGATGAGGAACTCATGCATGAATGCGATTTCCACCCCGAAAAAAACCTCCATTTTTGCTATTGAATGCCTCTGTTGCATAATAAACCATCTGCACTTGTTCCACCTCAGAAGTACATTGCTGAATTTACACTGGTAGTTGTCAGGGGACTGTAGACACCCCATTTTTGACCGACCTTAAGACTCAGATGTCATCGATTGAGCGCTCGGTGATAGTGCATGTTTGTGCTCGTTTTGAGTTTCCAGAATTTTTGGTTAAGTGCCTTGCCTCCGGGCCTCTGAACTCTTTGTGTTTTTGGCTCAGTCTGTGGACCAAGCCTTGTTTTCCTTGCCTCAAGGGGAGAGGGAGGTCTGTAGACCACCTTTTCATGGTCATAGACCACTTTTCGCTCTTGGAGACTAGTTTCCGATTTTCGAAGTCTTCGGCTGCGCACCTTGTCTCGGGACCACTTAATGTTCTCTTCTTGGCTTGGTTTTTGAACCATGCCTTGTTGCCCTTGTCTAGAGGAACATTGTGGTTTGGGAGACCACTTTTTGTGGTCGTAGACCACTTTTCCCTCGTAGATCGCTTTTGGTGCCCGTAGACTAGTTTTTGAGTCTCCCGGCTGCGCGCCTTGACTCGTGAACTCTCGTCTTGCATCCTTTTTGGTTTGTTTTTGGCACAAACCTTGTTTTCATTGCTTGGAGAGTGGAATGAGGGTGGGAGACCAGTTTCTCTCCCCATAAACCACTTTTCTTCCACACCAGCCAGTTTTCTGGTCAGCCAACTAGTTTTCTTGGTCTTTGGACCACCAATAGTGGTCGGCCACCACACCATTGCCTTGCTTTCAGTGTGCAGACCACCTTTCCACCATGGCCGACCACTTGCCTCCCTGGCCGACCACTTTCACTGGTCGGATGACCAGTGTAAGTAGCTGGCCGACCACTTGTAGACACCCCATTTTCGACCGTCCTCAAGACTTGGACGTCATCGTTTGAACACTCGATGATCATCCAGGCTCGTGTTCGTTTTGAGTTCCCAGAGGTCTCGGTTGCACGCCTTGCCTTAGGATCTCTCAACTTGTCTGTTTTGTGCTTGGCTGTGAACCAAATACTTGTGTTTTTGCTTCTGAGGGAAGAGGGTGGCTTGTTGGCCATCCCCTCAACCCATCGGCCAAGGCATGATGCCATCGGCCTTGTGTTCATTCCATCGGCCAAAAGTTTTGTCCGATTGGCACTCTTTTTGGTCAGTCGGCACTTATGTTGGCCGATCGGCCATATTTTTGAGCCGAGACCTTTCCATCTGCTTTTTGCAGATATTTTCTTGCTTTTAAACCCCCATTCTTGCTTAAGCTTTTAGACCTATTTGCATATTGTTTTAAGCTTAACTCTAAACTAAAAAAAGTTCTGATTTTGCATGCTTGAGACCTTTGTTTAAGGTCACTTTTTGGTTTGGGGTTGTTTACCCCCCCTTAGGCCTTGTTTGGCCTTGCTTTTGTGCCTTCTTTGTGAGCTTTGGGATCACCTTGTTTTGGCCTTCTCACCACTGAAATCCAGAGGGATTTCAGTGGTGGGGATGGTGTTTTAAGGTCCCAAAAAGGAGAAGGTCATCCCCTCTCCTTGTGTCTTCAATACTTGCCTTAAATGCCTCATGTGTGAGCATGTTTGTTAGGTTTGTTTTAGCTTGTATATTAGCATGTATTTGTGGTCATTGTGCTGAGGCTTACCACTATTTTTTCTTGGATTGATCACTCCATGCATGGTTTATACACTTGTAGTGTAAATCACACACACTAGTCTTGTATGCTTCATGAAGTAGCATGTCATTCTAGCCTATGTTGTGTCCACTTCAGCATGTATTTGGTGTTGTCCTACCATGTCATACCTCTGTTTAGGTTTGGTTTGGTTAGCCTTTGCATGCCTCATGCACTTGTAGTGCATTTCCATGAAATTGCCTTAACATGCTTTGTGCTTTAAGCCATGTTTTTAGCATGATTTTGGCTTGACCCAAAGAAGCTTTTAGCCTTGTTTTACCATGCTTAAGGTCTGTTTGGTGTTTTTTTGGTCATGCTTGCATTGTTTTGTATAGCCATGGTTCAACCTAGCTTGTTGGCTTTGAGTGTCCAAGTCATTAGTATGCATTGCTTGGACCTTTTTCATGATTTGGCATCATTTCATATGTGTTTTCAGTCCATGTTTCATGCTCAAATGCTTGCACTTATCACTCCTTTAATGCATTGGGAGGTTGATGTTTTATGCCTCATGAATGGATCATTGTGCATGCCTCCATGCTTAGGTCTTTGGGATGCCATCTAAGTGGGTTTTTGGTCTTGTTTTACCATGCCATAACTCTGTTTTTCATTGGTTTAGTTGCATTTTGCATGTGTTTCATTAGCCATCTTAACATGAACTAGGATCATGCATTGATTACTAACTAGTTCTTTATTTTGGCTCGGAGTACACTGTGAGTGTTTATGCTTTAGCATCTTGCATGTGTGTAAGTGTTGCCATAATAGCATGCTTGCCATGAGGCTATTTGCTCATGTGACATAACTGTATGAATGCCTGTGGGTGAAGGTTGGATTGCTTGAATTGGAACAATTCATTGAATCCTCGATTTAGCCTACTTGCGAGTAGCAAACTTCAAACCGTTTTTCAAACAACAGATATGCAATGCTTTGTTCCAAATTATGCGATCTAGTCTATACTTGTGTGTTGTGCGCATCATGTAGTAATTCTAGCTAATAACTGGAATAAGAATGCATGTGTTTTCAAAAACAAGATATCATGCTTAGTACAGGCCGATCTTTGATCGGGCGAGTGGGGGTGCTCATTGCATGACCTTCCCCTCTCGTACCCGCGATCCCGAGCCGAGGCAACTTTGGTGATGACGGACACGTGGCCTTAGGCAACGAGTCAGGGTTTCCTAAATTCTCCCAAAATAAATATTTAGGTGGCGACTCTGTATCTGGCACAGCAGTTCATGTTTGGCACTTCTTTACAAAAATCAGTTTTCCAAAACGATTTGCCGGATTTGGACTCTTTGGTGATTTATCAGTCTTGCATTGCACTTTGCAAGATTAGATTCAGAACCGTGACATTTGAGTCCGAACTGTAGTATGTTAGAGGGCAAATGAGATTTTGCGCCTTCGCAAGCTCGGAGCTTCGGGAGTCCTCGGGGCGCGTCTACACCACTTCAAGTGGTCGGCAGCTTTCTAGCACCTTTTTGAAGATCTTTTGGTACCAGCTGTAACAGCTGGAGGGCACAAAAAACATCCTCCATACACGTGTATGGAGGGATGGCTTTAGGCCTAAGCTTGTTCAACAAGCTTGAACTTTGGTTCTCTATAAAAGAGAACCTCCCCTCTCTTGCCTTAGGTTCAGAAAATCTTGCTTGAGCTATACATATCATCTATATCTATAATCCTCCATTCCTCTCTTGTTTTGTGCCTTAAAGTGCATTTTCATCACACTTTTGCACACAAACACACACTCAAACACCACCTTTTTGTTGCTGAGGCCCTTTGAGGTTGGTTTTGGAGTTTTTGGACTGATTTTGATCCAAAAGAACTGCTGGAGTTGTTGCTCTAAAGTGGTTCTACAACGGTGAGCTTCTAGCCCTTAAAACCCTTGTTTTTGTTTAAGCTTTTGGCCCAACTTGCATGTTGTTCTAGGCCTAACTTTCTACTGCAAAAAGGTCTGATTTCTGATGCTTGAAATGTTTGTTTAAGGCTTTGTTGGTGTTGGGGGTGGTCTACCTCCTCTTGTGCCTTGTTTGGCCTTGTTTTGTGCTTTCCTTTTAAGCTATTGAGACCACCTCCTTTTGGCCTTCTCCCCACTGAAACTCAGAGGAATTTCAGTGTTGGAAATGGTGTTTTGAGGTCCCAAATAGGAGAGGGTCATCCCCTCTCCTAGGGTCATCCCCTTTCCTTGTGTCTTGTATGCTTGCTTCATTTGCCTCATGTTTGAGCATGTTTGTTGAGCTTATGTTGACTCCATCTTAGCATGTATTTGAGGTTATTTTGACATGGCATACCACTGTTTTGGCTTGGTTTGGTCACCCCATGCATGCCTCATACACTTGTAGTGTAATCCTTACAAACTAGCTTTGTGTGCTTCATGAAGTAGCATGTCTTTCTAGCATGTTTTGAGTCCATCTCAGTAGGTTTTTGGTGTTGTTTTAACATGCCTTAGATCTATTTTGGGTTGGTTTGATGGCCCCATGCATGCTCCATGCACTTGTAGTGCATTCCCATTTACTAGCCTAACATGCATCATGATTTTGATCATCATTCTAGCATGCTTTTGGCTCAGCTCTAAGAAACTTTTGTCCATGTTTTAGCATGCTCTGGCTCTGATTTGTGTTGTTTTGGTCATGTATGCATTGCTTTGTATAGCCATGGTTCAATCTTGCTCACTAGCTTTGTGTATTGAGTCCATTAGCATGCATTACTTGGACTATTTTCATGATTTGGCATCATTTGAAATGTGATTTCAATGCATGTTTCATGGTCATGCATTCACATCTTTCACTCTTTCCATGCTTTGAAGGGTTGGTCCTTTATGGCCTAAACATGAGTCATTGCGTATGCCTTCATGCCTAAGCTTGCGAGCTATCATTTCAATGTGTTTTTTGGGGTTATTTTGCCATGATATAACTCTGATTTTTGTTGGCAAAGCCATCTCATGCTTGGTCTTAGTAGGTGTAGTGTAATCTTCCCTTTTTGGCCTTGCATATCTCATGCTTCATGCTCACCATGCTAGCTTATTTTGGCTTCCTTCCATACATGTTTTAGCATCATTTTGACATGCTCTAGGACCATTTTGGGCTGTCTTGGCCATATACTTTATGTTTTGCATAGTTGTAGTACAAATGTCTATGCTAGTTTCAAGCTTTGAGCACCATAGCATGCTTCATTTGTATCATGTACATGATTTGGCATCATTTCACATGACATTTCAGAGCATGTAGCATTGCCATGTTCCCATTTCTTTCACCCTTTGAGTGTCTCTAAGGGTTGTGCATTGTTGCCTTACTTATGGTCTAGTGTGTATGCATGCATGCTTAAGCATTTGAGCCCCCATCTCAGCATAATTTGGGTCTTTGTTTAGACCTATTTGAGCTCTGTCCATAGTTGGTTCTTGCATTTGTGCCATGTATTACATGTCCCCTTGTATAGTCCCCTTTGCTAGCTTTAATGCTTAAGGACTCTTGCATACCTTGCTTGTGTTGATTGAATAATTTGGCATCATTTCATACCTAATTTGAGAGCATATAGTGTTGTCACACTTCCATGTTTATCACTTTTTCAATGTGTTTGAGGGTTGTGCTCTTAGGCCTAGTTGATAGGCCAATGCATGAGCATGCATTTCCTAGTCTTTTCATGTCATTATTTCATCATTATGGCCACTGACTTGGGCATGACTGAGGTCTGTCCATTTTTGGTTTAAGTCCATTGAGCATGTTTGTTTTCATGGTGTTTGAATGCTTATGTTGCCTTGCATTGTGCATGCATGCCATTAGCAATTGATAGGTTGCTTGTGTTGCATTGCATTGTGTATGCATGCCATTAGCATTGATAGAATGCTCATGTTGCCTTGCATTATATGTGCATGCCATTAGCCTAGATAAGTTAATCTTGTTACATTGCATTGAGTATACCATGTTGTTGCTTGCATTGTGTTTGGATTGGATGTTAGTCCAAACACGAGAAACGAGGGACGTTTCATACTTGAAGTGATGAAACATGCCTCAATTCTCGTCGCTGACCCTCTTAATCAAGCATGATAGAGTTTAAGGCTTTATGTGTTATGTGTGCATTCATTTCACATTGATTCGTGCAATCTTGGCTTCTCGGCCATCATGCATCAAGATGCGTGATTGGTGGCCCAAGGGTCGAGAACCGCACTCCCTTGAGCTCTTGAAATGATAGGGAGGGTGGTTGTGCACACATATCTTGCAAATACATTGCTATGCCTCTTCTTGTCCTCTGTTGCAGCAAACTGGAGAAGTGCAGCAAAAACTGGTCGGCAAACCAGTAAAAGTGGTTGGCCGACCACTTTTTCTGGTCTGCAGCAAAGACAAGTGGTCGGCAGGTTGGTCTCCCATATCAACAACTGGTTGGCCATGTCCCTGGAGGTTCCCATGGTGGAGCAAAAGCTATCTAGAGCTTTGTACAGTGTTCTGAGAACAATTGAAAATAGAGGCAAGTTGGGGCATCGCAACGGATTTCCGAACGAAGCGACCGAGCATGCATGCACTCCTCATCCTAAGGACCTCTTTTTACTGCTTTCCTTAGCTAGTTTATACTTTGGTTCTGTACTTAAATAGTTAATGCATTTAGCTGTTCGTTTGTGTTTAATTAGCTAGTGTAGTTAGCCAATGAATTTGTTTTGTAATAATTAGTTAACTAGGATTAGTTAATTAGTTTCGTTTTGTAATAGTTAGTTTAATTAGCTTAGATTAGCTAGTTAGCTTATTTATTAGGACCCTCCGTCGAGAGGGCACAGCTGTTGTAATAAGCATGCATGTGTGTGATGCATGTCTTCCAACCCCCATTTTTTTCTCCCTTTTACTTAAACCGCTTACGATGGTTAGTTTTTAGGGCATCTTTCAATTAGCATCCTTATGCTCGCATGCGTGCACCCATTCATCTGTATTGCATGCACCGGGCTCGGTGCATCATACTAACTGCATTGTATTTTAAAAACATTTACTTGAATATGTGTTCAACAGCATGTGATCAAGTATTGCATTCACATGACATCTTAGAATAGCCGAGCCTATTTTAGCTGCATTTTTGCATGTGTTGCATTAGCCATCTTAAAATGGACTAGGATCATGCATGATTTCTAACTAGTTTTCTATTTTGGCTCGGAGTACACTGTGAGTGTTTACGCTTTAGCATACTGCATGAGATGTATATGTTGCCATGTTAGCATGCTTGCCATGAGGCAAACTGCTTAAGTGATTAACTACTTGAATGCCTGTGGGTGAAGGTTGAATTGCTTGAATTGGGACAATTCATTGAAATGCGAGCTTTTAAGCCCACTTGAGAGTGGCAAATCATGTTTTCTAAACCCACTTGAGAGTGGCAAAATTCACGACTTAGCCTACTTGCGAGTAGCACCTCTAAATTATTTTCACAAACGAACATGTAATGTTTTGTTCCAACTTAGGCGATCTAGTCTATACTTGTATGCTACGCGCATCACATAGTAATTCTAGGTTAATAACCGAATAAGAACACATGTGTTTTCAAAAACAATATATCATGTTCGTAAAGGCCGATCTTTGATCGGGCCAGCGGGGGTGCTCATTGCATGGACCTTCCCCTCTCGTACCCAAGTTCTCGAGCCGAGGCAACTTTGGTGATGATGGACACATGGCCTTAGGCACGAGTCAGGGTTTCCTAAATTCCCCCAAAATAAAATATTTAGGTGGCGACTCTGTATCTGGCAAAGCAGTCCATGTTTGGCACTTCTTTATAAAAATCAGTTTTTCAAAACGATTTGCCAGATTTGGACTCTTTGGTGATTTATCAGTCTTGCATTGCACTTTGCGAGAATTAGATTCAAAATCGTGACAGGAGTCCGAGCTGTAGTAGCTAAGGAACCAACGATTTGCACCCTCGCATGTGGAGCCAGGGAGTTCCGGGCGGTCTACAGGGACCTGTCGACCACTGATGATGGCCGGTTGACCACTGCTGGTGATCGGTCGGCTACAGATGGTGGCCGGTCGGCCATCAATGGTGGCCCTGTCGGCCACTGCTGATTGAACTTCCTTGCTGCAACAAAGAGCAAACAAAGCATATACAAGGCATTTTCAAGGCTTTGTTTGCACCAATTCACCCCCCCTTTTCATGGACAAATCAAAGGGAGATAAACTTTAGTTCACAAACCATGAACTCAAGCAATTTCATTGCATGATGGCTTACAAACCAAAGTGTGCAATTTCATTAAATGCAACAAAATGAGACTCTAACCCTCCTCCCTTTCGTGAGAGATCAAGGGAAGTGGTTGAGCTTGGAAACTTGGCACATTCCATCACTAATGAGTATGAAATGGCCCAAGTTTCCATGTGTTCAATTAATGTCCGATTGAACACAACAAATTAATATCTGGCTCACTTTTATTTCCAAGTTTTAGTTACTCATTTCAACTTTACTGACCATCTTTTAATTCATTAAGTCCAAATGGTGAGTTTAAGTCCTCTAATGGAAAGGAGCATCAAACTACAAGTTATTTTAGACATGAGAGAAGCTTCATGGCATTGGTAATGAATCCCAAAGGGATTAAACCATTAAGCATGAGACCTCAATCTCATGCTTTAAACAAGCAAGGAGCTTGAAGCACTTCAAAGCAAAACAAAAAGCCAAGAAAGGAGGGAGGTTGCAGAGATTATTAATGCTGAAAATAAGTGATAAAAAGCATAAACAAATGAAATCAACTCAAAGGAGGTGGTGTCCGAGGCCTAGAACACCAAACTCATGAGGACTATTACACTAGAAGCATGCAAAACAAAGCTCAAACACAACAAACACCTAAAAATAGTCTTAAAACAGGTCTGAAACAGCCCCTAAAACATGCTGAAATTAAGCTAACAAAAGCTAGAAAAATAAGTTAAAACATGAGGCTAACTAGGCATGTAAACAAGACACAAGGAGGGGAGGCTAACCCCTCCAATTTTGGACTTCAAAATGAGTTTTTTGCCACTGAAAACCTCTGAAATTTAGTGTTTAAAAGCTCAAAAACAGATAGTAAAAGGGTAGGAAACACAAGGGCAAAGGCCTTCAAAACAAGGTACAAAGAAGGGTGAACCACCCCTCAACCTTAATTTAATGGCCTTAAAACTCAAGTTTCAGCCCAAAAATGAAAAGTTTTAAAGAGCTTAAAAATAGCAAGAAAACATGGAAAACAAGTGTTGTAAAGATGGTGCAAAAAGCAAGAGAAGTATACCTCTTGGAGAGGAATGTACCCTTAAGTCATAACCAACCAATTTCACACTCTCAAGTGCTTCAAGAGCTCAAATCCAAGCTCAAATCACCTCAGCAAGAAGCTCTGGTTTGGTGTGTTTGGGCATAGGCTATGCAAGTTGCAAAAGGGAGAGAGAATTGTAGAGAGAGAGGATTGTCGAGAGAGGGGATATTTTTCAAAATATTTCTTCGCTCCTAATGTTTTCTAACCTTGAAAGACGAGAGGGAGGTCCTCTATATATAGAAAATATGAGCCTTGGGTCGAAAATATCTGAATTAGGACAGCCGGAGCATTTAGAGAACAGCTGGCCAAAATATCTAGGCTTTACGCCAGTGGCCGACCGGCCAGAAGTGGTGTTCGACCGTCCACCAATGGTGACCGGTCGTCCACAGATGGTAATTGTCGGCCACCTGTCGGCCACAGAAAAATCTGCTTCCAAGCCCGATTTCAAATGAACATATCTCCCTCATCCGAACTTCATTATAGGTCATTCTTGAGTCTAAATTGAAGCCCCGGAAGTCTACTTTCCAATGATAGTGGCCTCACATCAAAATTCTAAGTGTGCAAAGAGATATGCCTATTTTAGTAAAGGTTGCTCAGTTTTGGCTTAATCGAATTGACGCCTAACTTCACACAGCTATTTCTCCCTCATCCGGACTCGGCTTTAGGAGATTCTTGAGTGTAAAATGAAGCCATGGAATTCCAATTTCCAAAGGTGGTGGCCTTACAACTAAAGTCCAAGTGTAGAAAAGGACATGCCTGATTTAGTAAGACTACCCGGTTTTCCCTCAACGGTTTCATACCCAACTAGGTTTCTTCCTTCTCCTCCAATTTTCTTCAACTCCAAACCTCTAAATAAGATGTTTAAAATATTTTTCAAAGAGTTCACCTCTCTTCCATTTATTTCCACTTTGTCCTTGCTCGGTTTACCGAAAAGTGCAATTTTTAACAAAATGCGAGCCTCAAAACACCGTAGAAACTTTTTTTTGAAAATATTTTGAAAGAGAGGGTTTTAATGTCTAAAAAAAGTTTTGGTCCAAAATGGGGTGCAAGGTTGGGATTTAGAAGCTCTTCTTGCTGAAGAAATTAAGCGATTGTATAGCACAACTCTCATCATTGAGTGATCAATCAGTGGCACCCAAGTCTTAAGGGCGATCAAAAATGGGTGTCTACAGGTGTGAATCGGAGTTCCAGACAGAGAGATGCTCCCACGCGACGGTGGCGAAGCCAAATCCACCAGAGAGATGCTTCGATGGGGCAAGAAACGAAGAAAATGAGGGTGGTTGCGCTGTAGCTCTGATTGCTGGATCGTCTGAGAAAGAATATGAACAGTAGAAGAAGAAATATGAAGGGGCATACGATGTATGTATAATAGGAGAAAAGGCGCCAAAATTTGAAACTGAAGAGACTACGTAGGGCAGCTGGGTTGGCTACTGTAGACACCCCATTTTTGACCGTCCTTAAGACTTGGGCGCTACTGATGGTTTACTTGGCGGAGAAAGGTGTGTAGGGCAAAGATCCAATTTCTTCGGCAATGAGAGAGGCAAATCTCAACTTCACACCCCATTTTGGACCAAAGCTATTTTGGATGGTTTTTCGATCTTAAAACCCTCTCTTTCAAAACATTTTTGAAATAAAGTTTCTACAATGTTCCCAGGCTCACATTTTGACAAATGGTGCGCTTTTCGATAAACCGAGCAAGGACAAAGTGGAAATGAATGAAAAAGAGAAGAAATCTTTGAAAAATCTTTCAAAACACCTTGCTTAGGGGTTTGAAGTTGAAGAAAAGAGGAAAGGAGAGAAGAAAACTAGTTTGGGAGAAGTTTGGCATGAATCCAGGAAGAAGGGAGTCGAGCAGCCCTCGCTGAATCGGGCTTATTCAATTGCATACTTGGATTTTAGCTATGAGGCCACCATCGTTGGAAAGAAGACTTTCGGGGCTTCATTTTGCACTCAAGAATCTCCTAAAGCCAAGTCCAGACAAGGGAGATATGGTTGGTTGAGGTAGGGGATCAGTTCGGTTGGATCAAATCTGCGCGGCTTCACCAAAAAGGGCATAACTTTTTGCACAGAGGAATTTTAATGCAAGGTTTACGCTATTAGAAAGCTAACTTCTGGGGCTTCAATCTGAACACCAACCGGCCATTTTTTGACCTTACCGGCCATCCACCGGCCATACATTTAGCCGACCGGCCAGCATGAATAGCAGGCCGGCCAAATATTGTGCCGACCGGCAATTTATTTGGCCGATGACCTCCTTTCGTGGCCGATATGACCCTTTTGCACCCCTCAAGCAGGGTGCATGCCAGCTGTGCCAGCTATTCTCCATTTAAACCCTCTGTCCGAGATTTTGCCTTTTTGGGGGAAAACTTGAATTGTTTTCCCCCCCATTTTTCCCCCTCTTTTCCACCCTTTTTTTGTCTATATAACCAGCACTCCCAGCTGGTTTTGAAGGGTTAGAAAATTTACCTTTGAGCTCCTATATTGTATCTCTCTCTCTCTATATTTCCAAGCTTCAAACCTCTCAAGTCCTACACTCATTTCTACACCACCACCTAGCACCACACCACCACTCCATTCCAGCAGCTTGGAGGGTCTTCTCAGAGCTTAGGAGGCACCTTTTCTCAAGCCAAGAAGTGTTGAAGTCTGGTCTACAAGGGTGAGCAACATTTCCCCTCTTTTTTAAGCTTATTTTTGCATCCTATCTAAGCCATTCTTGCTTGCATATTTGGGCTCCGACCCTAACTGAAAGTAGTATTATTTTGAGCTCTCCTTCATGTTTTTTTAAGGGTATTTACCTATTTGAGGCTTCCTTCTTGCACTTGCCTCTTTACCCCTCTTGTATCCCTCTTTCTTGCATAGCATTTTTGGCCTATTTGTAAACTATTTTGAGGCATGATGTAAACTGTAATATGGCTTATTTTAAGCCCTTCTTCAACATTGTTGAAGGGCTCATCACTGTTCGGGGCCTCCATATGTCACTTGCCTTTGTATCCATCTCTTGGCCCTATTTTTGCATGATTTGTTAGCCTCTTGTGCTTCTGTTTTTGGGCTCTGGTCCGAACTGTAAATGGTCTTATTTTGACCCCATATTCATGTTTCATTAAGGGTCTTTTACTATTTGAGGCATCCTTTTTGTACTTTGTGCTTATACCCTCTTTTGGCCTTATTTTGCATAGTATCTTGAGCATGCTTGTGCACTGTTTTAGGTTTGATCATCAACTGTAAAATGCCACATTTTTGGCCCCTCTTAAACATTGTTGAAGGGCCCTCTTGTGTTTGAGGCCATCAAGCATCACTTGCTTCTTTGTCCCTCTTTTGGCCCATTTTTTCATGCTAGCTTAGCCTCATTTTTGTTCACTGTTTGGCCTTGCTTAAAACTGTAAATATGCTTATTTTGGGACTGCCTTGATTCTTTCTTTAGGTCTCATGTTCAAATAATGCATTCTTTGTATAGCTGTAAGCCATTCCGTGTACCTAGTTTTGCATTTCGGGATCATTCCATGCATCGGGTGCCATGCTTTCATGTTTCGGGGCTGTTTTGCATCACTTTTTGCTGCTGAAATTTGCATGCTAATATGCCATATTCCATGTTTTGCCATGCCTTGTTAGAGTGGCATTTCGTGCCTTAGGGTCGGTCCTCGGTTTGCATGCATATGTGCGCGCATTTCGAGTGTCTCATTTTCATCTCATGGCCACTGATGTGAGTGCGGCTGAGGTCCACTCACATTGGTATAAGTCCATCTTGCATTGTGTATGCCATGTTTCAATGCGTTGTGCATGTTATGTTGTTAGCATTGTGTGTGCCATGTGGTTGCATTGCATGTTTGTGTGTTTGCTTGCATGCTTAGGTCGCATGTGCATTGTTGTGCATTTCCTCGCCTCTTGATCAACCATGATTGAGGTTGGGTCCCTTGTATGTTTTGTGTGCATTGCATTTGACATTGAAATGCATACTTGACTCTTTGGCCATCATGCATCGAAATGCGTGATTGGTGGCCCGAGGGTCGAGGGCCATGCTCCCTTGAGTCCATTGCATGATAGGGAGTGTGTTCGTGCATACATTTGCTTGAAAATTCCATGCCATACACTGCTTGCCCTCTGTTGCTGTCAACTGCAGGTTCTGCAGGAAGTTTTGGCCAGTCGGCTACATATAGTGCCGACCGACCAACCATTTGTGGCCGATATCTCCAAAGCTGGCCGATGATCATTACCTGTGGCCGGTGACCATTCCTTCTGGCCGGTGGTATCCCCCAACATTCAGAGAGTATACCCTGAGACTTTGGCAGTTTTTAGAAGGGCAGGGCAGTGTAAACAGAGGCAACAGTGCTATGGCAGCGAGTTTCCGGGCAAGATGGGTCGGGCATGCATCATCACACGCCTCTCGAGGCAGGGCTGCGGCCACCTTCTTTCTGCATTTATTTTGTTAATTAATTAGAAGTTTTGTAATAATTAATTTAGCATTATTTATTCGGACTGTAATATTTATTCGGACCCTCCGAGCGAGGGCAATTGTGTAATAAGTGTGCGTGAGTGTGTGTATGTCTTCCAACCCCACGTCTTTCTTCCCTTTTATTTACCAGCTTTCGATGGTTAGTTTAGGGCATATTCAAATTAGCATATAGTATGATAGCATGTTTGCATTCATTCATCTGTTTTGCATGCACCGGGCTCGGCGCGTCATTCTAACTGCATCTGTATTTCAATTCCAAATTGAATACGTGTTAGTTGTAGTATTTCACATGTCATTGTAGATTAGCCGAGCCTATTCTAGTGACATTTTGTATGTGATGCATTAGCTATTTTTAACATGAACTAGGATCATGCATGATTACTAACTAGTTTTTGTTTTGGCACGGAGTACTAGGTAAGCTTTTATGCTTTAGCATACCGCATACGTGTGAGTGTTGCCATAATAGCATGATTACCATGAGGCTAGCTGCTTATGTGATATAACTGCTTGAATGCCTGTGGATGGAGGTCAAATTACCTAAATTGGAATAAATGCATTAAAACTGTGAGTTTTAAGCCCATTAGATAATGGCAAAACCATCTTTTCTTAAGCCCACTTGAGGGTGGCAAAATCTTCATTTTAGCCTACTTGCGAGTAGCAAACCATTTTCAAAACAAACATGTAATATTTTGTTCCAATCTAGGCGATTTGGTCTATACTTGTTTGCTGTGCGCATAACATAGTAATTCTAGGCTAATAAACGGAATAAGAACACATAATGTTTTCAAAACAAGATATCATGGCTAGTAGAGGCCGATCTTCGGATCGGGCGAGAGGGGGTGCTCATAACTGACCTTCCCCAATCGTACCCAAGTTCCCGAGCCGAGGCAACTTTGGTGGTGACGGACACGTGGCCTTTGGCACCGAGTCAGGGTTTCCTAAATTCCCCCATTAAAAAATATTTAGGTGGCGACTCTGTATCTGGCAAAGCAGTCCATCTTTGGCACTTCTTTTCTAAAAATCTGTTTTCTCAAAACGATTTGCCAGATTTGGACTCTTTGATTCAGATTAAGAACCGTGACAAATTGAGTCCTGAACTGTAGTAGACCCTCACAAACGAACAGAACGGGACTCACCCGCCCGGGGCGTTCAGGGACGTCTACAGCTGCACGAGGCCAATGAACAGAGGACACATGTCTGTGATAAGATAGGCTGAAAAGTCAAAGCCTGACCAAGCAAATCGTGGGACCGAGCATGAAAATTAGTGCGGCGAATGATTCGAGGTGGATGATCGAGCAAATGAGTGACCTCGGCCAGAGAAAGTAATTCTGGTCACGCTCGCGCGGACGGAATTAAGGGGCAATTGAGAGGGAGGTTTACGACCTAGTATTGGACCGAGCTGGTTTGGGCCGGAGTCAAGGTCCCTTACTCGGTCGGATATTGGGTGCATACTAAACCGAGGACTTAGTCTAGACGAATTCGAACAACTTTAGATTGCCTGCCCGAAAGGGACGTGTACTCTGCAGAGTAAGACTAGATTAGTCCTCCCAATGTCAAGGTCGACCGAGCATTTGCTCGGTCGTGTCTAAGGAGCTCGGCTAAGCCACGATGTGGAATTATCAAGAAAATCGGACAAGTAGCACAGTCGTGATGTGAAGGCATGATGCCGCACTAAGCGTAGCACAGTAGGGAGTAGTACGCGGTGCCACGAGACTGCAAGAAGGGGATTCCGCTATCCGTACGCATCGATACTGTTTAGCGGTTTCGTTAGGTGTTATTTAGTTGTATTACTAACATGTGGAGAAACGGGAAAGGAGAGTAGGTCTACGCGTCCCGAGGGAAATGGGCGCAGAAGCACACACAGAAACTATATAAACGATGTTGCGCCCCCCATACTCAGGTCTGAAACATATCAAAGCTCAACTACCACTCTGTCTCCTCTCTTTTCTCTCTCTCTCTCTCTCTAAGTGTGCTAACTTGATCGTCGGAGGGGTTTTTCGGCAGCACACCGCCGGGTAGCTCACGTTCATTATGTTCTCAGGTTGATCGGAGTAAAGCGCAGCTTGGACACGAGGAGTACAAATAATGTCGGATATTTGGCCCCCTGTACAGCTTTATTTTTTGATGGATTGAATTCTCTTACTGAAAATTTTGTAGGTACAATGTGGATTTTTTTTGATCAACTTGTTCAACATTTTCATAAGAGTGCACAGTGTGAGATCTTTGAAAAAGAGTTGCCAATTGAACCTGATGTAGCCACGTCACCTTTATCCATTGATCAAGCACTTGATATGAAGTTAGAATTTTTGTCACTTGAACCTATTATTACACCCATAGATTTGATAGAAACTTTCGCCATAGACACAGACTTCTCAATTTGGGTGGGATTTTATTTTTGGCTTTGGTCTTACTGTGACCACCCATGAGATTTCTTTACACGCTGTACTTTTTACACACATATTTGTCCATTTTGATAATCATTTTTCTCAGAGTTATATAAAACCTAATCCAAAACTGTTAGACGGGTCAAAAAATTTATGTTGGGATGACCCATATCTCATAAAACATAAGAAGCGAAAAAAGTGGAAATGTTGCACCCAGGTCAAATAGATTATTGTGTTTTGTTTTGTTTTATTTTATTTTGTGTGTTTTCAATATTGGGTGCCAATGCAAAATAGACGAGTACACCTTTGAAGGGAACCGCTAAGTAAGACCAAAGAAATTTGGTCTAAGACAAGTTACTTAAAGGAGGATAAAATTTTCAACCCTAAACTGTCTTGGAATTTGATGATAAAAGACCAATTTTTATTTGTTGTGTTTTCTTTCCCGTTCACTATTATTGTCAGTCCTTTATGGTATGTGCCATTGGGGATAATGTCATTTAAGTTGGGAGAGAAAGGGTTTATTGTGTTTTAATTTTATTTTTATTTTCAATTGTTTTTGAAATTTTTTTTAAAAAAAAAACAATATATATATATATATATGTGCGCGGTTGTGTTTAAAACATATACATATATATATTTTTCATTTGCATGTGCCAGTGTATGGTTTTGTTTTTGTTTTAAAAAACAATTTTTTTGTTGTGTGTTGTGTTTTTAAAAAAAAAAATACTAATAATTTGTGATTAATTGTTAATTTTGTTGTCTTAGCAATTTAATTATATCTTAATTTATTATACTATCTTTTGATTAAAAATAATTTTCTGTCTCATATTCAGATGATCTGCACGTGCACATAGCCACTTAAATATTATTTGATTAATTTTTGGACTTAGACTTGAAATCTTGATGTTTAATGTGGAGACTATAACCCGTATGAGATTTTGAACTTATCATTCCTTTGGAGGGTTATTTTACATTTACTCTTAATTTTTCTTTGACAGCTCATTGTGTCATTGTTAAGTCTCATTATTCTTTCAAATTGGTCGAAAACATTGAAATCATGATTTTTATGTCATTTTGTCCTTATGCATCATGCTATATTTTGAGAAATGATTTTAGACCATCTTTCTTTTGTTTGAGCCTTATTAATATATATATATATATATATATATATTTCTTGATTTAATTATCACTTGTTAGCCCATTAAGCCTATACAGAAAAAAATTTTATTCATTTAGCCATTTCCTTCGGTGTCTCAAAAATGGATTTTATCTGTTATTTTGGGAGGAAGCTACCTTGTGAGCGGAACAAGGAGTTTATCAAAAAAAAAAAAAAACAAAAACAAAAACAAAACAAAACATAACAAAAAAAAAAAGAAAAAAAATTAATAACATGGAAGTATTTAAGATGGTTATGAATCACACGTAAAAAATAAAAATAAATAAATAAATTAAAAGGGCCAATTAGTAAAACAACATTTCATATATGTTGATTTTGTTCATTTCCTGGACACCTGTTTTTTACCCTTCACCTAATTTTGTAAATAATTCCCTTTGACCCAACATTACAACCAAAAATAAAGTCATATTTGATCTAGGGATTAGCATGATTTTTCAAATGACAAATTGGCATAATTTCATTATTTTTGGCTTTCCTATCATGAGACTATATATTATTTTTTTATATATACAACGTTTTTCATTTATAAATGTGAGAAATTTTCATTTTGTTAAACATAAGTCTCCTCTCACATACATACATTGGTGAGTTGAGTCATTTCAGAATGCTTCATTTGTTAGGAGTAAATTGAAGAGATTTGAGTCAAAGCATACTTCGAATAGAACTAGAGTCGTATTTCATTTTGAGATTAAATAATATTTTTGTCGGTTATAATTTACATACAAACATCGAATGTTGAGATAGATAAATTATTTTTACTAATTGCTAGTATTCTGAACTCTGCTAATTCTTTTCCTAATCTATTAATATTAACAATTATCTTTGTGAATATTTTCTTTTAAAAAATGTTTAAAAAAAATTTCTGAATTTTGTGGGTATATCCTAGGGGTGAGCATAGTCCGTGTAATGACCCAATTTTTATTTTTTTTTAAATAGCTAGCACATAATTTAATTGAGCAAATTTTCAAATTTGATTGCTGTGTAAATACTGTGCGAAAACATTTCAGTTTTTTATTTTTTAAAAATAGTTCCCAATATCATAAAATTATGAAATTTTTATATGTTGTTCCCATATGAGTCTAGCACATTAGATAAAAATTTCAGAATTTAATGATGAGTATTTATTTTATGAAAATTCAGGGACTGATTGGCGTTCAGTTTAATTTATAGCAGAATTTAAAATTGAGTTTTAGGTGTTTGGGCCATGATTTGAGATAAATCAATTGGGGATTTATTTTAAATTATTAAAATCCATTCATTTTGGACCCAATTAATTGAATTGTGATCCGTTAATAACCATGTAATAGTGTTGTGGTTTTATTATTATTATTTGACTACCATAAAAGAATTGTGAATATTTATGGTGTGTACCATTAAACGAAATATATTTTATGGTGAGAAAATATTATATTTACTTTTGTCATTAAAGATGTTGAAATGTATTTGTAATTGATATATATATATAGGTGTATATATATATATGGTTAGATATTTGTTTAGTTTTAAAAAAAAAAAAAAAAAAAGAAATATCTATCAATAGTAACCAAATAGATATTTTTTTCAACTTTTGGAAATTCTTGGAGTTCTTGCCTTGAGGAAACAAGAGAAAAGAGATTTCAAGTTGTTTTTTCTTGGGTTTGATTTAGTGTAAGTCATTTTTGACCCCTAGCGCTTTGGATCAAAACGTAAAAGATGGAAAAGGTGTCGTTTGGCTCCAAAAAAATTTAATTTCTGTTGCCGAAAAATTTGAAAGCTTCTTAGCTCAAGGTAGGGATTTTTCCTGCACTTCTTTATGTACTTTTCCTTAATTATATGGAGCTTAGAGTTGTATATAATTTAATTAGAATTTTTGAAAAAATTGTGATTTATTTGCTTAAAAGGAAAATTTTGAGAAAAATAAAGAGTTGATGCCCAAATTGTGAAAGTGTAAACTTGGAATATGTTTGTAAGTTTATGAAAGAGCTATGTTTTAAATTTGAACAAAACGGACTTTGATTCGATCGGTTTTGAAATTTTTACCGATTTGCGACCAAAAGAGCATTTTTAAAGAAAAAACAAAGGAATTATGTTTAACTTTTGGGGCTTTTGATCAAAGTAGGATGTGATAGTTGAATAATGCTTGGAGAATGAGTTTGGAAAGAAAATGATGTTTTCTTGGGCATTAATGGTATTATTTTTCTTAATGTATCTGTTGGAATAAAACCGATACGGTTAGAAATGGACCTTGAGAGGTTACCGGATGTGATTGTGATATGAAAACTAGTGTCGTTGTTCATATTGGATGAGATGTGAATAGATTGTATTTATCAAAATTTTTGGAATTTAATTGTTTAAATATCTATTTTGGGTTATCAGTGGAAGGTAGCCATAATTGTTGTAGAAATGCATGAGACTTAGGTAAATTGAACCACATTTCCTCATTTGTTGCATTGGACATTGCATTACGTTCATTTCATTAGAAATGTATCTATGTTTTGAGAAATATTTGGAAATGTATTGTTTGTGAAAAGATGAATACTTGGTGAATCTGGATAGGGGGTATAGAACCACGCGGTTAGGTGTCGAGCTTTCCAGTTTACTGGTAAAAATGACAATGGTAGTACATTAGGGCCTACTTGTAGACACTCACCTAGAGATTCACAGAGCATGTATTTATGTAACAGATGTGGTTTAAAATGGAAATGGTTTTATATATGTTGTTGCATCTTAGCATTGCATGCTTTATAAAAAGAGAGATAAATTGTTTTATCATGAGCATGGCATGAGCATACTCCTCTTTAGTCTTGTCATGGTCCATATGTTGTGTAGTATATCTCTACTGAGTTATGGCTCACCCTATAAGGGAAACCATTTCAGGCACAGGTACTATGCCTCCGCCAAGGCATTGACTTGGAAGGACTCGGAGCTGAGGCTTTATTTTTGTTTTATTGTTATTTGTTGAATGTAAGCCCAGGGCTGTATTTGCGTTGAGTTGAAACTCCATTTTGTGTAACCAAGAATGTTCTTGGATAAATTTGTAAGCTTGTAAGGCACTTATTATCTGTTTGGCTTCCATTTCATACTTGTTGTAAAATGTATGCTTGGGATTGGAACTGGGGCATTGAGATGTGAATAGCATGTATTTGGCATTTGGGATTTAATGGAAATGGATGTATGGAATAGTTAGCTATATATATGTGTTTGTCTATTATGTGGGTTTTGTAGCACAAATAGATATACCCTGCCCAATTTTCGAGGCTTTACAACTTGGTATCAGAGCTACCGAGTTTGAATACTTGGGACTCGTGGGAAGTGGTTTTTACCACAGTGGGTTCAATTCGCTAGTGAGAAATGTTGCATATCTTATGTGCTATGTGATAACATGTTTATGTGACTATGTGGGTATAGGGTTAAACTTCTAAGATGTGATTTGCGTTCATGAAATTCTTTGAGGTCCTTTTAGAAAAGCACCTGATCAATACTATTTGTATTTGGAAGTCTTTGAATGTTTATGGAATGAGTCAATATCTTGAAGGGGTAACTCGTATGTGCTCTATGTGACTATGTGCTTATATGGTTTGCCTTATGTGATGTAGATACATGTGTAGGTTTATGTTTAATCCGTATGCAGCGTGTTAGAACTAGTGTGGAGTACTTACTTCTGAGCTAAATTATGTCTCTTATATAAGATGTCATAAAGTGGGAGAGGCCGTAATAGAGGCACTTGGGGTGCCCGGGATGTTCTCATGTAAGAGGATACCTTTTCCCCAAGAAGAAGGTGTAAGCTAGAGTAATATGGCCGGGATGATTGGTCAAGATATTGTGGAATAGTATTAAAGCGTAGGTTAACCAATTTGTATGATTGTGGGTGTAAATGTGACCTTAAAATAGTAGAGCTTGTGTTGTGTAGCGACTGGTTTGTTGTTATGAGGAGTTAATTATTTTTCAATTTTATATCAAGTTTGTAGAAGTGGACTGGATGAAAAAAAAAAATCTTAGAAGTAGAATGAGTTAGAGATTAACCTTATTGTAATAGTATGGTTTGGTTGTGACTTTAATGATGATTAAAGTAATCTAAGATAATATGCCTTGGATTGTTGACATCGGAACACGTAAAACTAGTTCTAAATTTCCTTGGGATAGACGAAGTTAGTTATGGTTGGGTTGTTTCACTTGCTAAATTGACTACTTGTGAGGTTACTGATGGGCCTTGGGTCAATCATTTTGTGTGTGTTTGGGAATAAACATGGTGTTAGCATGATAGAAATTATAGTATAGTAAGAGATGTGTTTCTTAGAGAGTTTGTTTTAGTCATAATCATTTTGCAAATCCTAAAGGGCAAACGAGATAAATAATTTTGAGATAGATTGGAATGAGTTTAAATTTGATTGGGGTTGCGCTTTCTGATTGAATTTTTAGTAGTAAAATATATATATAGTGACTTGTGAGATGACATTTTGGGATATGTAGCCAAGTGGTGTATGCTTTTGAGTTTGATGGAGCTAATTGTCTTAGAGTTGATTGTTGATATACCCAAGTGCAATAAGTGTTTAGGGATATGATGTAATTGATGTCTCGGAAGTTGTGTTAGCAAACCAATGTCTTTAAAGAAATTTTTGAAATGATCATGTGAGGATGTTGTGATTCTATGGAGATTATGATCAAGTGCCTTGAGATGGTTGATGTGGCTATGATTTGAGTATTTTCATGAAAATTAGTGCTTGATCCATCGCAAGTGATTGATGTTAATTTTTATAGTTAATCGTACTTATAGATTAGAAATTGTGAATATGAGAAGTATACGTGAGCATTTTGGGTTTAGTTTGGCGTGTGTAGAGACGGTGATTTTCATGCAATTGAAATGGAGGTTATTTTATATCCCTTGTCCTTTAGCTATAAGATTGTTTTGTATCCTCGGTGTAAGAGTTGTGAACCCCTTATATTGATCCTTCGTTTTGTTATAAGTGTGGCGAGAATTTGTGCTATTGGTATGTTGATCTAATATTATCATTAGGTTTAATTTGGATGTATTTGACCTTGAGTGGTAAGTGATTTTTCTAAATTAAAAGATATTTAGTTTTGCCTAATAAAGGGCAATTCCTTATTTTAATTTTATTCCATGGTGTTTTGTGATGGTATTATTTTATAAGAAGTTATTTGGCGGACCCCTTGTTGGAGAATAAATTGGTATGAAGTACTTTTGCTATTTTGGTTAGTCTTGCAAAATTGTTATGGAATGACTATTGTTGGCTTAGAAAATTCCTAAAGTGAACATGTGGCATTGTGGCAAGTAGTAGTACCTTTTTAGAGTTGTGCAAGGGTGAGTTTGATTAAAGGTATTGGATGAGATTTTGAAATAACCACAAGACTGAATATTTGTTGGTGTAATCTTTTGTCTTGAATTATGTAGGCTTTCGCGATGGGTTTGATATGGTAATTGGTGTTGTTATTTGTGACATGAGCAGTTATGAGGATTCGATTTTATTTTCTTTGTACTTTACTAAGCGGTGATGGATTACTTCTCAAGTTAAATTGTTTATTTTTCAAGTGTGGATCAAATTTCGTAGTGATTGGATTGAAGTACTGAAGATATTTTAGTTAGCATTCTGAATCAAAAGTATAGAATTATTTCTTTTGGCAAGGGATGTACATTGAATTTCCTTTGGAGAGATTTTATTGCAATTTGAGGTTAATCAATTTATTAATGATTTGGAAATTTTAGAACTGTTTCAGTGCTAATCTTTATATGTGTCTTATTGTGATTGGTTTTGTATACTTCTAAGGTGAGAGGTAGACTATTTTGTTAACTAGCCTCAAGAGCAGTATTAATACTTGTCACTAAGTGAGTTAGTATAGTAAAAGTTGTTTAATTTGGGTTTGATCTCGTAGGTTATCGTAATATTAGTGTAATGTAGAATCGTGTTATAACTTTGGAGTTAGTATCATGGCTTGGGTTTTAAAAAATGAGAGTGGTTCTGAATTAACTTTTATTGGGAGTACCTTGGTATGGTTAGAATTTGTACCTACTCTTGATGATTTCTATGTGGACTCAAAGTGCATTGAGTGAGCGTTTGGGTAAATTCTATGTTGAAGTGAAAGTGTGGGTGGATGTAGACAAGTTTGCGTAAACTGTTAGTCGATTCGTTGAGTGAAAGAAATAGAGTGGATAGGTAAAAATAATACAAAAATTGCTTGGTTGGACAATTAAAGTTGTCGCTGAAAATTTTCGAGTAGTGTATTTGGCATGATTGCATTATGTTTCATAAGAGTTGGTGGTTAGTACTTTTGAAGAGTTATTATTTCGTTTTGTTAAGGTCTCGGAATAGCGATAGTTATTTTGGCCTTGGGATGCATTGTGCATTAGGTGATGGAGATAGTTCGTTGAAGTTGGGTTATCACCAATAAGGTATGGTGTCTTGGTATTCTGGGGAGTCGTTTTGCCAAAATTTTGTTATGCTTAAGGGATTAAATCCTATTCTGTTGCTGTGGGTTATCGATGTGGATAGAAGAATCACTTAATGGTTTATACTAGTGAGGGTTTTATAATCAATTGTTGTGCAAATGTCATGATTTGGTTTGTTACCAGTGTGACTTGTTGAGGCTCATGTAGTAGTCAAAGAAATTTTGTTGATGCATTAGTAAATACCTGAGTGAGTTTGTAGGTGACTATAGAATGTATTACATTACTTGAGTTTAATTTCGAGGACGAAATTTCTTTAAAGAGGGTAGGTTGTAATGACCCCAAAAAAAAAAAAATTTAAAATAGCTAGCGCATAATTTAATTGAGCAAATTTTCGAATTTGATTGCCGTGTAAATTCTATGCGAAAATAGTTCGGTTTTGTATTTTTTAAAAATAGTTCCTGATCTTAGAAAATTATGAAATTTTTATATGTTGTTCCCATATGAGTCTAACACGTTGGATAAAAATTTCAGAATTTAATGATGAATATTTATTTTATGAAAATTCACGGACTGATTGGTGTTCAACTTAATTTATAGCAGAATTTAAAATTAAGTTTTGGGTGTTTGGGCCATGATTTGAGATAAATCAGTTGGGGATTTATTTTAAATTATTAAACTCCATTCATTTTGGACCAAATTGATTGAATTGTGACCCGTTAGTAACCATGTAATAGTGTTGTAGTTTTATTATTATTATTTGACTACTATAAAAGAGTTGTGAATATTTATGGTGTGTACCATTAAACGAAATATATTTTATGGTGAGAAAATATTATATCTACTTTTGTCATTAAAGATGTTGAAATGTATTTTTAATTGATATATATATATATAGGTGTGTATATATATATATGGTTAGGCATCTGTTTAGTTAAAACAAAAAAAAAAAAGAAATATTTATAAATAGTAACCAAATAGATATTTTTTTCAACTTTTGAGAATTCTTGGAGTTCTTGCCCTAAGGAAACAAGAGAAAAGAGGTTTCAAGTTGTTTTTTCTTGGGTTTGATCTAGTGTAAGTCATTTTTGACCCCTAGTGCTTTGGATCAAAACGTAGAAAGCAGAAAATGTGTCGTTTGGCTCCAAAAAAATTTAATTTCTGTTGCCAAAAAATTTGAAAGCTTCTTGGCTCAAGGTAGGGATTTTTCCTACGCTTCTTTATGTACTTTTCCTTGATTATATGGAGCTTAAAGTTGTATATAATTTAATTAGAACTTTTGAAAATTTTGTGATTTATTTGCTTAAAATGAAAATTTTGAGAAAAATAAAGAGTTGATGCCCGAATTGTAAAAGTGTAAACCTGGAATATGTTTGTAAGGTTATGAAAGAGTTATGTTTTAAATTTGAACAAAAACGGACTTTGATTCGATCGGTTTTGAAATTTTTACCGGTTTGCGACCAAAAGAGCATTTTTAAAGAAAACAAAGCGATTATGTTTAACTTTTGGGGCTTTTGATCAAAGTAAGATGTGATAGTTGAATAATGCTTGGAGAATGAGTTTGGAAAGAAAATGATGTTTTATTGGGCATCAACGGTATTATTTTGCTTAATGTATCTGTTGGAATAAAACCGACACAGTTAGAAATGGACCTTGAAAGGTTATCGGATGTGATTGTGATATGAAAACTAGTGTAGTTGTTCATATTTGATAAGATCTGGAATAGATTGTATTTATCGAAATTTTTGGAATTTAATTGTTTAAATATCTGTTTAGAAATATCTGTTTTGGGCTATCGGTGGAGGATAGACATAATTGTTGTAGAAATGCATGAGACGTAGGTAAATTGAACTACATTTCCTCATTTGTTGCATTGGACATTGCATTACATTCATTTCATTGGAAATGTATCTGTGTTTTGAGAAATGTTTGGAAATGTATTGTTTGCGAAAAGATGAATACTTGGTGAATCTGGGTGGGAGGTGTAGAACTGCGCGGTTAGGTGTCGAGCCTTCCAATTTACTGGTAAAAATGATAGTTGTAGTGCATTAGGGCCTACTTGTAGACACTCACCTAGAGATTTACAAAGCATGTATTCATGTAACAGATATGGTTTAAAATGGAATTGGTTTTATATCTGTTGTTGCATCTCAGCATTGCATGCTTTATAAAAAGAAAGATAAATTATTTTATCATGAGCATGGCATGAGCATACTCCTCTTTAGTCTTGTCATGGTCCATATGTTGTGTAGTATATCTCTACTGAGCTATGGCTCACCCTATAAAGGAAACCATTTCAGATACAGGTGTCATGCCTCCGCCAAGACATTAACTTGAGAGGACTCAGAGCTAAGGCTTTATTTTTGTTTTTTGTTATTTGTTGAATGTAAGCCCGGGGTTGTATTTGCATTGAGTTAAAACTCCATTTTGTGTAACCAAGAATGTTCTTGGATAAATTTGTAAACTTGTAGGGCACTTATTATCTGTTTGGCTTTCATTTCATACTTGTTATAAAATATATGCTTGGGATTGGAACTCGGGCATTGAGATATGAATAGCATGTATTTGGCATTTGGGATTTAATGGAAATGGATGTATGGAATAGTTAGCTATATATATGTATTTGTCTATCAAGTGGGTTTTGTAGCACAAATAGATATACCCTGTCCAATTTTCGGGACATTACAATCCAGATTGGTCCAGATTGAGATAAAACCAGGACCAATCCGTTATCTACGGTTCTTGAAAATTGGAACCAATCTAATCCGTTTAAATCGTGGAACCAATCCGAACCAATTCATTTAAACACAAATTGGATCGATTTAGGACCACGAATTCACATAATTAAATAACAAAAAAAATATAGAACATTTTAATTTCATAAAAGCACAAACATAGCATCAAACAAAAGCAATAAAACTGGATACACATTACACAATGCAGAGTTCTCCTTTGTATTAAAACTAAATATAGCATCAAACAAAAGCAATAAGCAATGATATTATATGGGGGGGTGTGGACGCGCCCTGGGGGAGGGACTTATGCTGCCACAGTTCGGACTCGTTTTGTCACGATTCTTAATCTGAACCAAGGAGTCCAAATCCGGCAAATCGTTTTGAGAAAACAAATTTTTGAAAGAAGTGCCAAACATGGACTGCTTTGCCAGATACAGAGTCGCCACCTAAATATTTTTTATGAGGGAATTTAGGAAACCCTGACTCGCTGCCAAAGGCCATGTGTCCGTCATCACCAAAGTTGCCTCGGTTCGGGAGCTTGGGTACGATTGGGGAAGGTCAGCTATAAGCACTCCCTCTCGCCCGATCCGAAGGTCGGCCTCTACTAACCATGATATCCTATTTTGAAAACGTTATGTGTTCTTATTCCGGTTATTAGCCTAGAATTACTATGTTGTGCGCACAGTAAACAAGTATAGACCAAATCGCCTAAATTGGAACAAAACATTTCATGTTTGTTTTGAAAATGGTTTGCTACTCGCAAGTAGGCTAAAATACATATTTTGCCACCCTCAAGTGGGCTTTAGAAAAGGTGGTTTTGCCACTATCTAGTGGGCTTAAAACTCGCAGTTTTAATACATTATTCCAATTTAGGTAATTCAACCTCCATCCACAGGCATTCAAGCAGTTATATCACATAAGCAACTAGCCTCATGGTAATCATGCTATTATGGCAACACTCACACGCATGCGGTATGCTAAAGCATAAAAGCTTACCTAGTACTCCAAGCCAAAACAGAAACTAGTTAGTAATCACATGCATGATCCTAGTTAATGTTAAGATGGCTAATGCAACACATGCAAAATGTAACTAAGATAGGCTCGGCTAACCTAAACATGGCATATGAGATGCTACAACTAACACGCATTCAATTTGGAATTGGGATACAAATGCAGTTAGAATGATGCGCCGAGCCCGGTGCGTGCAAAACGAATGAATGGATGCAAACATGCTATCATACTGTATGCTAATTGAAACATGCCCTAGACTAACCATCATAAGCGGGTAAATAAAAGGGAAGAAAGACGTGGGATTGGAAGACATGCACACACTCACACACACTTATTACATAATTGCCCTCACTCGGAGGGTCCGAATAAATATTACACAACCGAATAAATAATTATCTACTTAATTAATTATTACAGAACTCCTATTTAATTAACAAATTAAATACAGAATTAAAGTGGCCACAGCCCCCGCCTTAAAATGTTTGGATGATGCATGCTTGACTCGCACTGCCCGGAAACTCGCTATCATAGCATTGCTGCCTCTGTTTACACTGACTAGCTCCTCTGAAGACTGCACAAGTCTCAAAATAGGTTCTCTGCATACTTTGGAACACCACCGGCTATGAGGAATTGCCACCGGCCATGGGAAATGGTCACCGGCCGCTGATGAAGTTATCGGCCATTTATGGATGGCCGGTCGGCACTAGAGATGGCCGGCCGGCCAAAACTTCCTGCAGAAACTGGTTTTGACAGCAACAGAGGGGAAGCAGTGTATGGCATGGAATTTTTAAGCAAATGTAAGCATGGCCACACTCCCTATCATGCAATGGACTCGAGGAAGCATGACCCTCGACCCTCGGGCCATCAATTATGCATGATGGCCTAAGAGGCCAAGTTTTGCAATTCAATGTAAATGTATGCAACAAAAGAGATAAGTGCCAACACCCTATCATGTTGAAGTCAAGGTCATTGGCGGCTGAGGGTTAAGATGTGTTTCGTCACTTAGAGTACGAACACTCCTCACCCCTCAAGTTTGGCTTGACACCCCAAACCAAACAATGCAATGCATGTATACAAACTTGGCTCAAAGATGCAACATGAGCAATGCAATATGCCAAACATACAAGATGTAATGCCATGTAACTCATCACGCAAACTATGGGGTGTTTTGGGAAGATGGTAAAAATCAGCTTTTTTGCTTTTAATCAAGATTTTTTATAGTGGTTTGGGAAGTTGGTAAAAAGTTGATTTTTAGTACACTAAAATGACTAAAATAGCCTCACCCAACTTAAAAAATTACTTTTAACCCAAACTCACAAAATATAAATACTAAGGGTAATTACGTAATTTTGCCACCAACTTTTTGGCTCTTGCCAAATGAACAAAGATGAAAAATCAGATTTTTTGATAAAAACGCAAACCATGCGTTTTTATCTCTTCCCAAAATGGCCCTATGACATGAAATGCAAATAGCTAACAATATGCAAGCATGCAATTGTGCTACTAGGCAAGCATGAAATCAAAGCAATGCAATATGATCATGCAATGGCGGACCTAAAAACACAAAGGGGCAAACCTCAGCCCACCCCAAAAATAGTGACAAAAGATACCTAAAATGATGGATAAATACTCATGTAAGCATACACGCCAATAGGCCCAAGATTAAGGTTAACAAAGGAGCATTCTACTGCCACTACCCCAAGCAAACATGGCATGAGCTATACAACCAAAACAGAGTTTTAATACACCAAAATAAGTCCCAAAACCCATTGTTATGACAACTCAAATGGCCCAAACACATAGGCATGCACAATGCTTCATTTCAAGGCATAAAAGGAGACTTCTTCAAGGCATGGAAGGAATGATAGATGCGAACATTTAAGCATGGTAAGTGATTCCAAATCACTGAAATAGCCTAGCCAATGCATGATAATGACTCACACACCCGATGCTAACATGCTAGAATGCTAAGGAGCCATACAAAGCTTATCAAATACGACCAAACCAGCACCTAACAGACCTCAAGCATGGCAAAATATGACCGAGAACTTCACAAAGCAAGGTCAAAACATGAGAGCATGGTGGTCAAATGGCATGATACACTTCTAGGCAAAATAAGGGAATACAAAGCAAGTGCAATATGCATGTAAAGGGGCATAAATCTAACCAAAGACAGAGGCAATATATGACTCAACAACAACTAAAAACCTCTGAAATGGGGCCTAAAACAACCAAGCATACATGCTACCCTTATGAGCCAAAAACATGGACAAATGGGACACAAAGGGGAGAGGGGTGTCCCTCCCCTATACAAGACCTCAAACCCTCTTCTTCACCACTGAAAATCCACTGGATTTCAGTGGTGAGAAGGCCAATACACCAAGGTAACCAAAGCTCAACAAAGGAAGCACCAAAAGGTCCAAACAAGGCCTAAGAGGGGGAGGTCGACCCCAAACAACAAAATAACCTTAATGAAGTATCTTAAGCATGCAAATACAAGACTTTTTTTCAGTTATACACAAAGTCTAAAACAGTAAGCAAGATAGGCAAAAGTCTAATGCAAGATTGGGGAATCTAAAGTAAAAATGTTACCCTTGAAGAACCCTTGAAGAACAACAAGATCAGCCACCTTCCTCTGGTTAAAACCAGTCCAAAACCTCAAGAACAAACCCTCAAAGCCTCTCAAAGTCGAAGTATGGTGTAGTAGTGTCTGTTTGTGAGCAAAACTAAGGATAAAATGCACTTTTAGGCTTCCAAACACACACAAAGGATGAGAGAGAGGGAGATATAGAGAGAGAAAGTATATGACAGATATATATATGTATATTGCTCTGGTTTTTTTTTACTCAACTAAGACAAAGGAGGGGGATGATCTCTTATATAGGCAAAGGGAAGGCTCTAAGCTTCTCAAAGAAGCTAAGTGAAAAGGGGAAAAGGGATCAAGCTTCCCATGGAAGCTATCCCAGGGGCGCAAGCTTCCTGAGGAAGCTAAGACAAGGGGTCAAAGCTTCCTCAAGAAGCTTTGAGCAAAGGGTGCAAAGAAAGGGGTCAAAGGTGCAAAACAGCCACACTTGTGCACGGGAGCAGGTCTAGTGCATTCCAGCTGGCACAGCTGGCATGCACCATGCCTGAAAAAGGCAAAAATGTCGTACTGGCCAAAAAAGGGGGCCATCGGCCAAACATATGGTCGACCGGCCACACTGAATGCCGACTGGCCAATGGTATATTTTACCAATGGCCGGTAGCCTCAAAACACGGCGGTGGCCTCAAGCCACGGCCGGTGGGTGCCAGGAGTAGCTAACAAAAGCACAAGTGTTTGGTGCAAAACCAAACACAAAACAGTCGAGTTGAGAGATCCTGAGGCAAGGCGCGCAGTCAAGACCTCCGGGAACTCAAAATGAAACACAAACATGGGTGATCACCGAGTGTTCAAGCGGTGACGTCCAAGTCTTGAGGACGGTCAAAAATGGGGTGTCTACAGTTGCCCCTCTTTGACAAAACTCGAAAGTCATAACAATGACGGGAGTGAGTGTCAAAGCCTAGAGACGACCCATTTTTGACAAGGCCGAAGACTTAGACAAGTATACAAGCTGCAGATAAAGATATGCGCCCGAAGGAAGGGGCAAAATGCAACCGACAATGCAAGGAGCCGAGCATAACTTATGATCATGCAAAGAAAGCTGTAACGAAGCATAACATGCGACAGTTTTAAGCTAGCATACACCAAACTACACTACAATGCAGAAAGGATGCAAGAGAATTATGCAATTCTCGATACGTCTCACTCGGAGGATACAATACCCGTCTGGTTCGTCTGGTTGCACCAGCCTCAAATGAACCGTACATACAATATTGTGCCTGCAAAAGAAAGCAACTTAAAAGGTACAATATTGTTAGCAACCTATATATCAATGCGATTGAAAGTACGTGACGACGCAAAGCAAGTGGGAAGCATAACAATGCTGTAAAGGTACAAGCACATGTAAGTAAAGAACACGGGACAACGTGCGCAATGTGTGAAGATGTAGACACATGTAAGTAAAGTATACGCGACAACATATGCAATGTGTATAAAAGGAACTTGAACACATATAAGTAAAGCAATGCACGTATGCAATGCAATGTGTATAGAAACTTGAAATTGAACACATGTAAGTAAAGCAATGCACGTATGCACGCAATGTGTATAGAAACTTGAAATTGAACACATGTAAGTAAAGCAATGCACGTATGCACGCAATGTGTATAGAAACTTGAAATTGAACACATGTAAGTACAGCAATGCACGTATGCACGCAATGTGTATAGAAACTTGAAATTGAACACATGTAAGTAAAGCAATGCACATATGCACGCAATGTGTATAGAAAGGAACTTGAACACATGTAAGTAAAGCAATGCACGTATGCAAGCAATGTGTATAGAAACTTGAACTTGAACACATGTAAGTAAAGCAATGCACGTATGCAAGCAATGTGTATAGAAACTTGAACTTGAACACATGTAAGTAAAGCAATGCACGTATGCAAGCAATGTGTATAGAAACTTGAAATTGAACACATGTAAGTAAAGCATGCACGTATGCACGCAATGTGTATAGAAACTTGAAATTGAACACATGTAAGTAAAGCAATGCACGTATGCACGCAATGTGTATAGAAACTTGAAGCATGGTAAAGACAAGTCATTCATGATATTGAAACGCAAAGTACTGCAACACAGTATAATTGAAGTGATTTGTGGAGTTCACAAGATAGAAAAAGGATACGGGAAGGGGTATTCCTCGCACGTACGGAGCATCGCTTAAAGAGGACACGGCCTGAGGTCAACTCGAAGGTCTACTAATTGTTTCAAAAGTGCGCTTTCTTGCACTGTCTTGAGTAACGACGGTGCCAAACCATATAGTTGATCCAAACAAGGACGTGAGAGGCGCATCGACCTCAAGCGAGGGGGGGCTATCAGTATCAACCTCGATATTCTGCTGTCCCACTCTCCTTTTGCTTTACTTTTCCTTTTTACTGGTAGTTCAAGCACATTGCACTACCTCAGGCAGGTTTTACTTTTTCTCAAAACTGTGTATTTTTTACAAAACAGATGATGGAAATGAAACAGCTATTTTGTTCAAAAGATGATACATTTGCACGTTTTACGCATCGCATCGCATTGCATCACACAACATTGTGAATGAAATTGAACTTTGTTCTGAAAATAGAGCACTCGCATCGTAATAATCAGGTAGTGAACCGTCTTACAACTCGATACGCAAAACAAAGTCGCTCGATAAGCTAACCAAGTGCGAGTACAACTTGATAAGTAAATTAAAGACTTAAGAAGAGTGAAATACAACTCTATAAGCAAATGTACAACAACTCGATAAGCGAAAAGGGTGTGACCCCGCAAGAATCGATCACCGGAGGACATTGGTAGAGGTCCCAACCACAATCCCTTAGCATGTTCAACTCATAAACAGCTCATGGAGCAAGAAGAAGGGCCACCGGCCAGAGTTGAAGGCCACCGGCCATGAGAAATGGCCATCGGCCAGCATCTTTGACCAATCGGCCAAAAGTGGTGGTCGGTCGGCACTATATTTGGTCGGCCAGCCATAAATTGCCAGAACCAGCAGAATGCTGACATCTGTCCTCCACTCAACCTTATCTTCCACAAAAGGCCTCAGCTTCGTGGTTTTGCTCAGTTCAACACTGATTTGCTCCAAATGGAAGAGTTTCTTACCCAAAATCTCACAACTTGGATTAACAACTTGGATGGCTCGGAAAAGCTAAATTTCCGGGGCTTCGGCATGAACGCACTATTCACTCTGAGTCGTACTTCGCTGCACCTTCCGTTTCTCCATGCTGCGGCAAGGTTCTGGAATCCGGTAACACACGTCTTTAGCTTTAGCGGGCAAGAGGTGTGTCCTACTTTCGAAGATTTCCAAGCTCTAATGGAGTCCGAGCGCAACGAGGAAATCTTGCCCCAACTTCGCTTCGGCCACGCCCAAGCCTTAGGACAAATGTGTGGGCTCTCAATACCCGATGCTCGATCTTTGATTTATGACGGAATGCTGGATGTTCCGAGTTTGATTTACCGTTTTTCAGGTGCCGGCGACCCAGGTGCCAGCGACCGCGGTGACCATCATTGGCAAGGCTTTCGGCGGCACGCTCTTTGTTTGTGCATGCTATCTTATTTCCTGTTTGCCTCAGGCTCCGGAGGATCTAGTGTTCGATTGATCGAGGTTGCCCAAGGCTTGAAGGAGGGCAAGAGCTGCATTGCCATGACTCTGGCTGAGACGTTGATGGGCTTGGACGCCTTTTATCGTCGAGAGACGACCAGATTTGCGGGTAGTCCACTACTACTGTAGGTAATATTTCCCACCCAATCTCACATATGTATTGCTTACATCACTCGGCCCTCAAGCTCGGTTTTTCTCACAAAACCCTTTTCTCACTTATTCTCTCATTTTTCATCCCTTCCCAGGTGTGGTTAATGGACAAGTTACAGATTGTGGAGTCTTGCCCAGCATACTCAGCTCGCGGCTACTTTTTCTGACAACGCTTGGTCGATGCCCTGGATGAGGGGTGGTGGTACAACTGGATGTGCAGTTTGTCTGCAAACCGCATCGCTTGGCGCTGCCCTTAGCTCAATCTGCCGGCAATGAGTTACAGCATGACCCGTCAACCTGGGATTCAATTGATTGGCATGACACACTGTGTCTTTTATTTTCCGTTCCGATTCCAGCGCTAATTCGGACATGATCAGACCTGCCCGCCAGAGGGGATAGAGTACCCTACTGCATTCCCGGTTCGAGGCGCACAGCTTGCCCGGTATGCCATAGCATGGAGGACTAGAGAGCTCCTGGCCCCCGCTCCCACTTTCAGTTGCACTTTGTCTGATGAGTGCTTGGATTGGCTCAATGAAAAGGCACGGGAAGGGCCCACTTTGGCATCAGACGCTTCGACTAACTCTGGGAAGGGGCGCAAGAACGCCTGACTTATCTATGCCCCGGATTTATTGCTTTATTAGTACTTTCAAGTTTTCTTATGATTGTAGCCAAAAGCAACTTCAATTTGTATGCAAGAGCAGGAGAACTCTATATTGAAATCAATGAAATTGAAGGTTGTCGATACTGAAAATTTTCCGCTTTGGTCTAGAAATGGTATAAGTTGTAAAAAGATTAACTTTGAACAAAGTTAACTTTTATTAAAACTTTTCAAAACCATTTTCGATATGGATCAGAACTGGACACGCCTGAAATCTGTCACCGAGATGCACAACCCCAAATCCCCAGCGACTGGAAAGTTGCCCCTAGTCTGAACAGTACCGCGGCACTGCACAGCAACGGAAAGTTGCCCCTAGTCGGAAAAGCACTGCACCGGAGATCATAACCGAACTCTTGAATGCTGAATAGACAAAGATGGCCGAGATGATCAAATGGAAAAAGTTGATCGGGGAAAAGTTTATGGCTGAACTTCAGGATGAAGTTGCCTACGTATCCCGAAGATGGGAATCAAGCCTCACGTAGTTCAGGCTCAAGTTCACTCGAGTATTTTCACTCTCCTTTTACGCTCTAACTTTTTCCAAGGCCGCCCTTTGTGGGTTTTCAACCTTGCGAGCTCAGTTTTTATAATTTCAAATTTTTTTGTGCTCTAAGTTTTGCCTAGGTCGCCCTTTCGGGTTTTCGGCCTAGCGAGCCTCTCAGGGGTAATATTTCTTCAACTTGTCCATATTGATCGGTTGTGAGAACTCTAGGCCATCTAGGTCCATCAGAACCACAGCTCCACCTGACCAGATAGACTTACTGATGTAAGGGTCGGTCCAATTGGATCTGAACTTGCCCCTTGGGTCGTGGATGGGAGCTCGGTTGTCCTTGAGCACCAAATCTCCTTCTTTCAGATTCCTGGACTTAACTTTCTTGTTAAAAGCCCGAGCAATTCTACGCTGATAACCTTGAACATGGTACAGTGCTTTCAGTCTGCGCTCGTCAAAGAGCATGAGTTCCTCAAATCTACTCTGTTGCCAATCTGCTTCGGCTATCTGACACTCAGCCAGCACTCGCAAAGACGGGACTTCAATCTCGATAGGTAGAACGGCCTCCATCCCATAAACTAATGAATACGGAGTCGCCCCGGTAGACGTTCTAATTGAAGTCCGGTAGCCCCACAAAGCAAATGGCAACTTATCTGGCCAGTCCCGGTAGGTTTCCACCATCTTCTGCAGTATGTGTTTGATATTCTTGTTGGCGGCCTCGACTGCCCCATTGGTCTGCGGCCGGTATGTGGATGACTTATGAAAAGCCACATTGTATTTTTCCAACAAATCAATCACTTCCTTCTTGAAGTGGGAACCATTATCTGAAATGACCTCGTTTGGGACTCCATAATGACAGATGATGTTGTTTCTGATAAACTTTGCAACATGCGAAGCCCTCAACACCGCATAGGATTGGGCCTTAACCCACTTTGTGAAATAATCTATCGCGGCCAGGATGAACTCATGCCCATTCGACCCCTTCGGAGTGACAGCCCCGATCACATCGATTCCCCAAACTGAAAATGGCCATGGCGAAGTCATATTGTACAGCTTCGACGGCGGAATGTTCATGCGATTTGCATGGATCTGACATTTGTGGCATCGCCGAACAAAGCCGATACAATCCTCCTCCATGGTGGGCTAGTAATAGCCTTATCTGAGGATCTTCCGAGCTAACATTACCCCGTTCATATGCGCACCGCATTCCCCTCCATGGATGGCCTCCATCAGGCGTTTTGATTCTTCAGCTTCAACGCACAGCGTATGCATTCCCAGATGACCTCTCTTATACAATTTACCTCCGCAGATGATGAATTGAACAGCCATTCTTCTGAATGCCCTTTTATCCTTGGCATGTACCCCTGGTGGATATGCTTCCTTCTCCAAAAAATTCCAAATATCGTAATACCAGGGGTTTTCATCTTGAACCTCATCTATCGCGGCAATCGACTCGTAAGCCGGCACAAATTTCTGGCCGATAATGACTGGACGCATCCGGACTCCAAACGGGATGTCTATCATGGAAGATAGAGTTGCTAGTGAATCTACGAACCTGTTGTTCTCTCTTAAAAGATGAGCAAAGTTCAGCTTCTCAAACCGAGGAATTAACAAGTCCAAGGTCTAGTGGTACATTATCATCTTTTCTTCTTTGACTTTCCAGTCTCCTTTTGCTTGAGCTACAACAAGGTTCCCCAATGACGTCCAACCTTTTTGCCCCTAGTTCCAGGGCTACTTCTAGACCGGCAATGCATGCCTCATATTCTGCTTCGTTGTTCGAGACTTTGAACCGAAGTTTGAATGCTAGAGGGATACAGGAGTTGTCGGGTGCTATCAGCAACACTCCTATCCCATACCCATGCTGGTTTGACGCTCCGTTAAAGTACATCATCCAAAACTCATCGTCGATATGCAAAATGGCCTCATCTGGGAATAAGTACTCAACTGCTTCACCTCCCTCCACTGGATGATCGGCTAAGAATTCTGCTACTGCTCTTCCCTTGACTGACTTGCGTGTTACATATTTCAGATCGAATTCGGAAAGCAACAACAACCAACGAGCTAGCCTACCCGTCAATGCCGGTTTCTCGAAAAGATATTTGATGGGATCCAGTCGTGAAACCAACATTACAGAATGAGCTAACAGGTAGTGCCGCAACTTCCTGGTAGCCCATACCAAGGCTAAGCAAGCCTTTTCCAACGGTGTGTAGCGAGTCTCATACTCCAGCATCTTCTTGCTCAGGTAGTAAATGGCTCTCTCCACTTTGTCTTCTAATTCTTGCGCGAGCATGCAGCCCATTGTAGTCTCAGTTACTGAAAGATACAAAATCAACGGTCTCCCCGGCTCTAGCGGTAACAACATGGGCGGGTTTTGTAAGTATTCCTTGATCTGTTCAAAAGCAGCTTGGCATCAACCGTCCCATTGGAATTTCTTTCCTTTCTTCAGGAGGCCAAAAAATGGTTCACAAGTCAAGGTTAATTTTGAGATAAACCGTCTTATGAATTGTACTTCACCCAGAAAGTCTCGCACCTCCTTTTCAGTCCTTGGTGGTGGCATTTCTAAGATGGCCTTGATTTTGGAAGGGTCGACTTCGATACCTCTCTGTGTAATCAGAAACCCCAGCATTTTCCCTGCTGTAACACCGAACGTACACTTCTGAGGATTCAGCCGCAACCGAAATTCTCTGATCCTTTGAAAGAACTTTTGCAAGGCGGTGTAGTGGCCTTCTCTTTCTTTGGACTTGACAATCATGTCGTCCATGTACACCTCAACCTCTTTGTGGATCATGTCATGCAATATTGTGGTCGCGACCCATTGATATGTAGCTCCAGCGTTCTTCAACCCAAATGGCATTACTTTGTAGCAGTAGGTCCCCCACGGGGTGGTGAAAGCAGTCTTCTCCCGGTCCTCGGGTGCCATCACTATCTGATTGTATCCTGAGAAGCCATCCATAAACGAAAGCAAAGCATGCCCCGCTGTGAAGTCCACTAACTCAGCAATATGCGGCAAGGGAAAGTCGTCCTTCGGACTAGCTCTGTTCAAATCCTTGAAATCAACGCATACCCGGATCCTGCCATCCTTCTTCGGCACCGAAACAATGTTGGCCAACCAAGTCGAGTATTCGGATACCAGCAAGAACCCTGCATCAATTTGCTTGGTGACCTCTTCTTTAATCTTGAGGGCCCAGTCCGGGCGGATCCTTCTGAGTTTTTGTTTAACGGGTCGGGCCTCGGGGTCAAGAGAGATCCAGTGCTGTACAATCTCAGGATCGATCCCAGGCATGTCTTCGTAAGACCACACAAAAACATCTTTGAAATCTTTTAATAAAGTGACTAAGCGCTCGCGTTCCTCCGAAGACAACGTGGACTCGATCTGGACCAGCGCGGGTCCTCAGTACCAATATTCACGATAGTGATTTCACCCATTAAGGGTTTAACAAATCTTTCCTGCTCTTGTTCAATTAAGCGTTGCAAAATCGGAGGAATTTCTTCCTCGTCGTTTTCATCAAAATTTTGAAAGTCTGAGTTAATGCAATAAATCAAGGGCACAGAAAAGTACTCAGAAACCACAGCCACATCATTCTCATTAAGCACATCCAAATGGTCCAATTCTTCGGTTACAACAGACTCAAAAGAGAAAGAAAAAGACGACCTGGACAGGACTGTGGTATCCGGGTTATCACCCCCAGGAATACCGAACTCAGACTCAGTTGAGCTGGAACCTGATTCTGACTCAACAGATTCGGAGGAATCAGATTCTGGCTCACTACCTGACCCGGTGCTGCTTGACAAAAATCCCTCTTCATACTGCCAAATGAGAGAGGGTGTGATAGATGCATCCAAAATGTTTGCTGGTAGGCCCGCAGCCATTTCATTCCCGATCACGCATACCGAGAAGTTATCCCCCAAGCACTTCTGTTCAATCGGAGGATCTGAAAGTAGATATGCCAGCGCTACCCCCATTTCAAGTTCGGTGTCCTCAAACTCCATTTCCCTATTCTGCTCAACCTCAACCGTCGGGTCTGTCTGCTCTTTGGCAACATCATCCCCAGATAATTGCAGGTCAAAGAAAATCTCGAACCCCGGCACGCGCTTCCTTTCCGCGTTCAACCACGGCTCCGGAAAGCCATAGAATAGAAAGTCCTCCCCCTCCCGGACGAAGCGTCCGTTTAGGGTACCCTGGATGGGCCGGTGCATCAGCTCAAAAGGTTTCCCTATTTGTTTCGCTCTGGCTCTTCCAGCCATCTCCTTTCCTTTCCTTACCCAATCCTCCTTGGTGGATAGATAACCCAAGCCAAAGGTGTGTGGGTTGTATGGCACTTCGGCCAATGTCGCAACGCCCTTCCGACCGCTCTTTCCTAATACCATCCCGGGGATGTGTTGGAGCTTGTTCATGAGATATACTGCTTGAGCACTGACATATATCCCCTCGTTAGTAGCCATGATGTCCCGTACAACCCGAGCCTCAGCGAGGGTAAAACCTGATATAAACACATCCTCCATACCGTACTCAATTTCTAGAACAGGCATAGATACCTCTGGTGGTGGATGAATCGATGAATTCCCAAAAACAATGGCTACTCCCTTCCCATGGGGGTATTTCACCATTTGATGTAAGGTGGAGGAAACTGCCTTTACCTGATGCAGCCATGGCCACCCCAAAAGCAGGTTGAAAGTTGCAAGAACCTCTAAGACATGGAAATCTATCTCATGTTGTCCCGGCCCAACTTTAGTCTAAATTTTCACCGTCCCCATGACCTCTCTACTCGTGTTGTCGTATGCCCGAATCACCTGGGCTGTTGGTACAAAGTCCGCGGTTTTCAAACCGATCGCATGTGTTGTCCTTGTCGGGCAGACGTTGATGGCGGATCCGATATCAACAAGAACCACCGGTATCCATTTATTCCTACACTCCACAGAGATGTAGAGTGGTTTGTTATGGTTTGCCCCCTCAGGTGGCAATTCCTTGTCGGAAAAAGTCAACGTCGGGGTAGCTCCTCCCGGAAAGACTAATCCCACCAGCTGTTCTGGCGTGGTTTCTATCAAAAGCTTGGCCTTGTCCATGGCTGATAAGACAGCCTATCTGTGCACCCGTGATGCCATAAGCAGTCCCCAGATGGAGATGTCCGCTTGTATCTTTTTTAACTATTTGAGCACAGCCTCCTCTTCAAGCTGTTTCTCCTTCTGCCTCTCAGTCTCCCTATCTTTCCCAGACGCCTCTGGCTGATCTAGGTGCAGGGGCTTGAAGTACCGCCCGCTCCTTGTTATATGGTCAACTTCTCCAATGTACCAGGTGTCGTCGGGTTAGTTGTTTCCCCAATCTTCATCCGTGTGGGCAAGACATAAATCATCGTCCTCCCACCACATTCCATCTGCGGCCGACAAACACCTGTCCGGCTCTGGTATGACTGTTCTCGTACTCGCGGTACCTTCCATCCCTATGCTCGCAGCATTCTCTGTTTCTGTGCTCATAGCAGTTTCAATCCCCACATGGGCCTTTGCCTTCCTGATTCTCTCGGAATCTTCAAATCTTTCCTGTTCCGACTGTGTCAATACAGCTGGCTGTTCAATAATTCCTGTATTCAAAATGCTCCAATCCTGAGCGAAATTCTTGACACCGGCGCTCTCCGGCGATGTACTCTGCTCTCCGACCCTTCCGGCCGTCACTGACATTCTTGCTCCTGCCGGGCCCTGTTCTGGTTGGAACTCTTCCACCACATCTAGTTGATCATCCAACCACCCTGTAGCCTCTGCCGATTCCTCATAGTCAAACCAGTTGACTGCTGCGTCCCCTGGGTCTTGGCCACTGTAAAACTGGAGATTGGCAAGGTCTTCTTCCACAGCCGTCAAATCATCTACCCTCTGTCCCAAACCATCCCCTTGGATCACACACAGCTCTGCCTCCGTCGGCAATTCCACACCTAGCCCATCCTGGCCTATTGACGAAATGTAGTCACTCGGACTATATGTCTTCTCAACACAACTTCTAGATTCCGCAGACTCTGGCTCAACAACCCTCTTCTCCTCTGAAATCTCCCATCTTCTGTCCTCAACAGTCACCACCATTGGCTTAGGTTGGGTTATGGAGATGTCCATCATGCACAAGTCGGTGCAATCAGGAAGGAGTACCTCCGGTTTAGGCAAATGGGAAGGAGTAATATAGATGCTAGGATCGTAAGACACGACCCCAGTTTGGATGAAGTTGATTCTTTTGGGAGGTGGAGCTTGGTTATGTGTAGGGAGAGGGTTTGTTGTAACATTGGGTTTCTCGGGAGGCAGAATCACCCCGTTATCGATAAGATCTTGAATCTCATGACGTAATCGGTAGCACAGATCGGTGTCATGACCGTGCTGTTGGTGGAATGCGCAATATTTGGTTGGATTGTGGATAGGGGGAAGTTTTTCCGGTAATGGCCGCGGCTCTAGGGGCTTCAAGTGCCCTTTTCTGATTAAAACCCCCAGAGCTTTGGACAGGGGCATATATAGTGGAGCGAAGGTTCTTGTGTTTTTAGGTGGGTATTTGGTTGTTTGTGTATGGCTTCTGGACGCACCGGAGAATGGCGTAGCTGCCATAGTTCTTGGAGGGGGGTTGGTGGTGACCATGCTCACTTCGGAGGCTCTTGTAGTTGTAGTGTCGCTCGGGCCTGCATTGTTGCTGCGATTGAAAGTTCTTCGGGGTTGCTCCCAGTCATTATCAATTAAGCCTTGATTCAAGGCATCCTCAATCTGTACCCCCATCTCATGTAGATCAGAAAAAGTAGGGAAGGGGAGTACAATCATTTTCTGCATCAACTTCGGCTGAAGATTGCGCACAATCATCCGAATCTGGTCTTTGTCTGTGGGCCTTAGGGTCATCATCGAAGCCTTGGCCCGCCATCTGGTCACGAATTCTGAGAAGCTCTCTTTAGGCTCTTGCCTCGTCGTCTCAAGATCACGGGTCGTAATCTCGATCTGTGTATTATATGAGTATTGCGCAATGAAGGCCTCAGCCATCTCGTCCCAGTTTCTCTTGACGTCATCTTCTAATTTGGCATACCATATAGCCGCCACACCCGACAGGGTCCGGCCGAATAGAGACATCTTCTACAGTCTGGTGAGGCCCATTGGCCTTAAGATATCTGAAAACAATCTCAAGTGCACCATAGGATCCCTGGATCCATCAAATCGGTCAATATGAGGCATTTTGAATCTGTCAGGCAGCGTCACAGTTGCGTCGGTATATCCATCTTCAATGTCAAGAATGGTCTTGACTCCCTGGGATCTCTTGAACAGCTTTTCAAGCTTGCTCAACTTCAGTGCTGTGGGATCTGTCTCGAACTCAAAGGGAGAGTCCGGTAGGTTGGTGGGTGTTTTGGATAACTGGAGGGGGATTTGGGGTAGGATCGGGGGTGGAGATGGTCCTGTGGGAATGTCCGTATTATTCTGAACATTAGTTGCCTCCCCGAGGGTTGGAACTCCTGGCCGGGGAGAAGCTTGTTGCGAAGCAGATGCTCCGGCTTGCTGCTGTAGCCTCATGATTAACTCTGCTTGTTCATTCATAACCGTGGCTTGCTGCTTGGCGAACTCCGCCTGTCGGACAGCATCTTGCTGCATTGTTTTCATACTCTCTTGGAGCTGGCACACCATCTCCTCTAAGCTGGCCATACTGTTCTGCTCTGGTTGAATTACCGGTATATATTCCCTCTCTGTAGGTGAAACAGAACCCTGATCCCTACTGTACTCAGGTGGGGTAGATAAAGCCCTCTGAACTGACTGCTGAATTGATGCCCTCTGCCTAACAGCCCTCCGTCTAGTAACCAGGGGTAGAGAGTGGTACACTGGTTGTCCGTCTATCAGATCCTCAGATCGATGGAGTCGACGACCTCTAGTCCAGAGTGCTTGGGGAATATCTACTGGGTCAGAAGCAATCGTGCTCAACTACCTAGCAAGAAGATAAATAAAGCGTATAAGGAAATAAATAAACAGACAAATGGACAGCATAACGGCGTAAAAGAAACATACAACACACAGTTGGGTATCACAACATCCTGCCAATAAGCTGAATACACTGTTTCTTAATCATTGATCACTGTTTCCAAATCGTTACCCCCCCAAGTCTGAATCTGATACCCGCGGAGAACTGATTCCCAAAAACACTGATGCCCGTAGGCTTGATACTCAAACTTGCAAACTGATGTGTGTTCCTCTAGAGATACACTCTAAAAGCACATAGCAAGTAGAAGAGAGCCAAAACACCCCTATGTTGGGGTAGCGTTTCCCTGTCCTATTTTATCAGGAGCTAGGGTTTCACTACGCACGCAGCGGTTTCAAATAACCTAACATTGGGTAGGCAACCTGTCCTAGCTTGGAATGGTCACTATGAATTCCGAATATGCACTAGGTCGAATGGTCGAAAAGGGTGCCGCGGTAAAACTGGGGTTTATGTTCCCATACTGGCAGAGCCCGCAACCGGTCAGCCTTATGGCACGCTTCTCAAAGCGAACCTCCGGCAAACCGCTCAGGAATAGCAGATGGCCAACACGGTGTCCTAGGCACACCAATGCACATGCAATGCAAAGAAACACATAAGCGTAGTCAAAACAGGATATCACGAGTTTGATTCAAGCTCTCTAAAATCCCCAGCAGAGTCACCAGAAACTGTGGACGCGCCCCGGGGGAGGGACTTATGCTGCCATAGTTCGGACTCATTTTGTCACGGTTCTTAATCTAAACCAAGGAGTCCAAATCCGGCAAATCATTTTGAGAAAACAGATTTTTGAAAGAAGTGTCAAACATGAACTGCTTTGCCAGATACAGAGTCGCCACCTAAATATTTTTTATGGGGGAATTTAGGAAACCCTGACTCGGTGCCAAAGGCCACGTGTCCGTCATCACCAAAGTTGCCTCGGCTCGGGAGCTTGGGTACGATTGGAGAAGGTCAACTATGAGCACCCCCTCTCGCCCGATCCGAAGATCGGCCTCTACTAACCATGATATCCTATTTTGAAAACGTTATGTGTTCTTATTCCGGTTATTAGCCTAGAATTACTATGTTGTGCGCACAGCAAACAAGCATAGACCAAATCGCCTAAATTGGAACAAAACATTTCATGTTTGTTTTGAAAATGGTTTGCTACTCGCAAGTAGGCTAAAATACAGATTTTGCCACCCTCAAGTGGGCTTTAGAAAAGGTGGTTTTGCCACTATCTAGTGGGCTTAAAACTCGCAGTTTTAATGCATTATTCCAATTTAGGTAATTCAACCTCCATCCACAGGCATTCAAGCAGTTATATCACATAAGCAGTTAGCCTCATGGTAATCATGCTATTATGGCAACACTCACACGCATGCGGTATGCTAAAGCATAAAAGCTTACCTAGTACTCCAAGCCAAAACAAAAACTAGTTAGTCATCACATGCATAATCCTAGTTCATGTTAAGATGGCTAATGCAACACATGCAAAATGCAACTAAGATAGGCTCGGCTAACCTAAACATGGCATATGAGATGCTACAACTAACACGCATTCAATTTGGAATTGAGATACAAATGCAGTTAGAATGATGCGCCGAGCCCGGTGCGTGCAAAACGAATGAATGGATGCAAACATGCTATCATACTGTATGCTAATTGAAACATGCCCTAGACTAACCATCATAAGCGGGTAAATAAAAGGGAAGAAAGACGTGGGATTGGAAGACATGCACACACTCACACACACTTATTACATAATTGCCCTCACTCGGAGGGTCCGAATAAATATTACACAACCGAATAAATAATTATCTACTTAATTAATTATTACAGAACTCCTATTTAATTAACAAATTAAATACAGAATTAAAGTGGCCACAGCCCCCGCCTTAAAATGTTTGGATGATGCATACTTAACTCGCACTGCCCGGAAACTCGCTGCCATAGCGTTGTTGCCTCTGTTTACACTGACTAGCTCTTCTGAAGACTGCACAAGTCTCAGAATAGGTTCTCTGCATACTTTGGAACACCACCGGCTAGGGGGAATTGCCACCGGCCATGGGAAATGGTCACCGGCCGCTGATGAAGTTATCGACCATTTATGGATGGCCGATCGGCACTAGAGATGGCCGGCCAGCCAAAACTTCCTGCAGAAACTGGTTTTGACAACAATAGAGGGGAAACAGTGTATGGCATGGAATTTTTAAGCAAATGTAAGCATGGCCACACTCCCTATCATGCAATGGACTCAAGGAAGCATGACCCTCGACCCTCGGGCCATCAATTATGCATGATGGTCTAAGAGGCCAAGTTTTGCAATTCAATGTAAATGTATGCAACAAAAGAGATAAGTGCCAACACCCTATCATGTTGAAGTCAAGGTCATTGGCGGCTGAGGGTTAAGATGTGTTTCGTCACTTAGAGTACGAACACTCCTCACCCCTCAAGTTTGGCTTGACACCCCAAACCAAACAATGCAATGCATGTATACAAACTTGGCTCAAAGATGCAACATGAGCAATGCAATATGCCAAACATACAAGATGTAATGCCATGTAACTCATCACGCAAACTATGACATGAAATGCAAATAGCTAACAATATGCAAGCATGCAATTGTGATACTAGGCAAGCATGAAATCAAAGCAATGCAATATGATCATGCAATGGCGGACCTAAAAACACAAAGGGGTAGACCTCAGCCCACCCCAAAATAGTGACAAAAGATACCTAAAATGATGGATAAATACTCATGTAAGCATACACGCCAATAGGCCCAAGATTAAGGTTAACAAAGGAGCATTCTACTGCCACTACCCCAAGCAAACATGGCATGAGCTATACAACCAAAACAGAGTTTTAATACACCAAAATAAGTCCCAAAACCCATTGTTATGACAACTCAAATGACCCAAACACATAGGCATGCACAATGCTTCATTTCAAGGCATAAAAGGAGACTTCTTCAAGGCATGGAAGGAATTATAGATGCGAACATTCAGGCAGTTATATAAACAATAAATTGAGTGTTCTAGTCGTTGGCCTTCGCTTTGGGTTTGACTGGCCGAGCAATAACGGTGACCCAATTCAACTCAAACTATGCAAAAACTTTAGTAAAGATCATAGTTTTATATAAACAATAAATTGGTGAAATTACACCTAGAAAGATAGAGTTAGAAGTTTAAGGAAAGGAAATATGATGAGCCTTTATGGTAATTGAAGTGGTCCTAAGGTTGTCAAATTTTCTTGCCGAGGAGACTTCTAGAGAGGGTGAAGATGGTATAATTGCAATACGTGATTCTTGAACCCAGCATGTGATTAATAAAGTTACGTATGCATGCAAGTATGCAAACGCGGAATCGAAAACATATGAAGCTGAGAGATAAATAAATAAATATATGTTGACTTCATATTATATGGGAAGATTTATTAAATTTATTTTAGCCGAGAGATAAATAAATAAATAATGACCAGGGGTAAATTTAGATATCTTCGGTTTTTTCGAGTTTTGGTCGACGTCAACATGAGCCATTCATGACAATTGAAGTTGTCTCCAGATCAAACTGTTTGAATTTATATGCAGATATATATATATATATATACATATATATAGCTTGCCGGCTACCACAATTAATTAAATAATAACTTTTTTTTATCATAACTCATGGTCCATCCTATGGCAATGTCTCTTGCTGGGGATAATTCTAGAGAGAGAAAACCTAAAGACCCAGCCGTTTTGAGAAATAAAGAAGAATAAATATATGAATGGATAGACCCATGTGTAGATTTAGACGAACAACTTTATTAAATTGCCGAAAAAATGTTTGCACCAAGAAAGGTGTGAAAACCATTTTTAGAGAGAGAAAATAGCTACAAACTTCATCTTGTTTTGACAACCTTTCTAAGCAATATTAATATTCAACAAGGGTTTGATCAAATCTGTGAGCATAAATAGATACATACATAGACGTGTATGTATATATATATATATATGTATACTTGAACTTTAGCAAAAAACATAATTAGAATGAAAGAAGCCAAGAACCCAGCTGTGGTCTCCTTTTTTAGAAAGAGAATGGTTAACCTTAATGCTCACTGGTCTGAGTACCTTGGGTGTCGTATTGATTCTTCTCTTCGTTGAATTCTTTAGCTCTTTCCTACAGATGACGCCAATTGTGAGACCATAAAATATCCTCTCACATGGATTGTAGAGATCCAACGAAGAGATGAACTTTGTCCTGGTAGACCTACAAAGATGAGCATGATCTGCGCCACCCAACCGGGGTTGCCGGCCGGAGGCACTCCGATGGTGAAGTCAGTCACTTGATAAACAGAATGAAAGTCTAGAAAGTGTAGAGTGCTTGGTGTGTAGTGTAGAAAGAGATCACTTACTTTCACTTGGGATGCCCCCCTTTTATATAGGTGGGGAGGTGTGATATTTGTTTGGGCTAGACCCATTGTAGGCCTTGTTTGGGTTTGCCCCAATAAGCTGATATATATTTTTTTCTGGTTCCCACATAGATATATTGACATCTGATTTATATGTCTCTGTTTTCATGGGTACCTGTTAGTGCATGGACAAATTAGGCACACTACCTGCTTGACAAAATGCCTAAACCCTAAATAAACACGTAAATGAATAAAAACATATCTAGACCTTTAAACCAGTAATATACAATTGAAATTTAAAACTAAAAAATAAGCCCGTATAAGGTTTTCATTACAAGATTTATATTGCTCAGTTTGTGAATTTGTAGGACTGCCCAACCCATCCCATTTATTATTAATTGGTCAAGAATATATTGGTGCTCCTACGAAGACTTGAAGTTTTAACTCTTATTACAGTCTTAGACATACAATGATACAAGAGATTTTGCTAATTATGCTATTCTTTATCAAAAACTTTATTTCATTCATTGTGATAAACAAATTTCACCTATTGAAATCAATAATATAATGTTAAAAATCTAAAGTTCTTCAAAGCAAATGATATCCCATGAGACAATTAATATCTATTAAAGAATGAAATTCAATAAACCTATCCAAATGCCAATTTTTGCAGAACTTGCACCTGTGAAGTGAAATAGCATCAAATTTTGCTGAAAAACAACTCTAATTCTTGATCTAATCCTCTTATTATAAGTCCAATGTGCAAATTTGCAATTAAAATTAAATGGCACATATTAAGATAGAAAATAAATAACGACAGACAAAAAAATAGAGTTGTCTACACATCTAAAAATTCATACTATGGGTGTGTCACAACACCTGACAATATGCCTGAATATGCAGACTAAAAAATTAGAGGGCTTCCCTAATTGAAAGCTCACTAACATAATCGTGTATATATATATATATTCAACCATTACTTGCAATAAAACATCGTCTATGCTAAACAATACAAAATAAATTCAATCTATGAGAGCCTTTGTTGTGAGTTAGAGCTATAATGCTTGGTCAAGTATAAGAATTTGCTAATCTATTCCCGAATCTCCATAAACAAGAGAGTAAGATGATTTGGGTATTTGAGGTACTTGGAAGGATGTTTTAATGCTTCTTGCTTACAGTTCAATATTTTGCTCTATTAAATATTGAATTGCGTTCTTGTAGCATAAGTGTCAAGATCATTCACACAGATGTTAACTGTGACGCCCCGATTCTACACTATAGGTTGCAGTCAAGGGAGAGTCACTAATGAGTCCTATGGTCAATAACCAATTAAGATCCCAGATCGCCGGAGGAGTCAATTTAGCCTCCCTTCTAAGTCCAGCTTTCTTAGACAGCACACTACCCTTTTGACAGATCTTAAAAGGTATTGACACAAGGTCTCATAAGCAATGATAAGGTTCTTACATAGAATATAAATACATAACAATCAATATATAACTCAAAAGATGGTTCCATTACATTACATTCCAAGAGAAAACTTAAATCTTCATATGAGTCTTACAAAATATCAAAAGGAATTTCTAACTTTTCTAAGATAGCCAAAAGTCTTCGAAGGTTTCAGGTTTGTCGTCTCCAGCTATAAGCTCCTCTTCGGCACCTGGCATGACACACCGTGAGCTTTGAATGCCCAGTAAACACACACACACCCCGTCCCTCTTTCCTAGTCCAATACATAATCACAAATATAACATCAAATAGTAAAGCATGATACTCAACTAAGGGGTTACAAGTTGGATGTTAGTAAACTAGAAATCCCCCAAAGAGATTTCGTCCTCCCAACCACAAGAATTGGACACCAGACTATTCGGAACTCCCCCTTTTGCTGCTTTGTTGCAGAACTAATCTCGGATGCCTACCAATGGTTATATACCGTGTAGCGCCAACCGCAGGGCTTCAAAAGGGATAGCGAAAAGAAAAAGTTTTATCTCCTGAATCCAACCTCATCCTTTCCTAAAAAGTTTTATCATCCTGAATGTCCCATCCGGACCCAACCTTATCTCACCATTCAAACCGTCGCAAGGAGTCCGAATACGTCCGTTCCATTTCAGGGTTTACGCGACAACTGCTTACGCAAGACTTTAACTTTCAAATAGGGAACGCATCCCAAAAATCCATATATCACATATTCTCATCTTTTCATTACTCAAGTGCTCGAAAATCCAATACCCTCCCAATTAGGTTTCCCGTTGAAGTTAAATGTTTTACATCAAGGTTAGTCAACTTAACCAGATAAAAATGTCCACACAAGCATGCATCCATAAGGTGAAGAAGATAAAGAACATAACATAGCACATACAATATCATGCCAAGATACGATCATAAGCTAATAAACATTTTTATGAATACAAGGGCATAAAACATCCATGCATAACAATTTTTCCAGATTTAGCATCACATAAAGATTAAAATGAAAGGACTATTTTAGATCTTCCACCGGACTTGGACTTCCTATGGTTCGTAGAGAATTTGATCTAGTTTCTAGAACATTTTTCGGAAATGGGATTACTTTTCCAGATTTTAAGTTATTTAGAAAATAGTCCAGTGCTGTCCAGAATCTGTCCAGATCCGTCGACCGTTACGAAAACTTGATTTTCTTGCAAACCGCTTGATGTTTTTCGATGAAATCAATTTTAGGTGAAAGCTAACACCTTAAGGAAGGTTTTGACATAAAATAGAGGTCCAGAATAATTTTTTACATTTTTCTAGAATTTCTGGAAGTGGGCTGCAAAAATAGATTCTAGGTTGCTTTGCCCAAAACAAGAAGATTTATGAAAAAGGGGTTCCACCAAGGGAAAGTTTCATTTCTTTTGTGAAGAAAACATGCTAACTAACATATATTTAACTCAGAAAGTTTTCTTGAAGGTGTGTCTTTGGAAAGTTTGAGAGATTGGTATAAAAAGATGGTTTTGTGCCAAAATGGGGAAAATACAAGAGAGATGGAATCAATGCTCAACTTTTAGCATTTTTAACACAAGTAACTCATCAATAACAAATCTGAAAACATTATTTAGAACCCTTAGAAACATGTATTTGAAAAAGGAAAATGAAAGAGAAGGTTCTGTTGTGGCTTACCTACTAAGCTTTGCACAAGAAGCTCTCTTCTTCCTCCCTCTTCTTCTCTTAGACTTTTCTCTCTTGCTCTCCTCCCTCTCTCTAGCCGAAATGTGTGTGTGTGTGTGGGTGTGGTGTTTGTGCTTGCCAAGCTAGGGGAGGTTGGTATTTATAGACAAGTTTTGATGCAAAATGTCCTAAAAGCCCACTAGTTGAAAATGGATGGAAAGTTTAGGATTTGTTTGAAGTGTTAAAGGAAATAGGGATGATTTGGAAGGCTTACTCAAGGATTTGGCAAGATTTAGTTAAAATAGAACTAGTTTAGGAATTAGCATCCTAGGAATTAGCATCCTAGGTCTAGGGTACTAGCTTGCGGCAAGTGAGAGTTGACTCACTTTCGGTGTAGACATGATGCCGCCCAGCCAACAGTTCTGCCAACGACTAGAACACTCAATTCCATAATATTCGGCCAAATGGATGGAGCTGTTAGCAATCTAGCAAGACATTCCATTTATATTCGGCGTTCGAGGCCATACGTGCATTTCGGCAATACTGAGAACTCATAGCCAATTGCTCGGCAAAGCTCCAAAGCTACTTTGCATGTCATTTATTCGACTTATTTATTCGGCATATCAGCAACTCTGCAAATTCACAACTTATTCGACATCTCGGCAATTCGGCTGATAACTCGGCAAGACTATTTGGCCACATGTCGCTCCACTGGATCTTCTCGGCAACATTATTCGGCTAACATTGCTTGTCAACATTCGGCTCCATTGCTTACTCGGCAAGACTACTCGGCCACACGTCGCTCCACATTGGATCTTCTTGGCAACTTTATTCGGCTAACATTGCTTGTCAATATTCGGCTCCATTACTTACTCGGCAAGACTACTCAGCCACACACGGTAACATTGGACATCCTCAGCAAAAATCTCATGCTTATTATCTTGGCATAGAACTAGCATCTCGGCTTGAAGAAATCAACATCTGAATATACGAGAGGATTCGCGTCAAATCAAGGAGTCCAAACCCACCAACCCGAGCAACCAAGAAGTAACCAAAGTTCGCTGGAAACCGCGAAACGAACTGTAGACGTCCCCGAATGTCTCGGGGAAATCCCGTTTTGTTCATTGGGCTTACTACAGTTCGGACTCAATGTCACGGTTCTGAATCTAATCTCACAAAGTGCAATGCAAGATCGATAAATCACCAAAGAGTCCAAATCCGGCAAATCATTTTGAAAGACTGATTTTTAGAAAGAAGTGCCAAACATGGACTGCTTTGCCAGATACAAAGTCGCCACCTAAATATTTTATTTTAGGGGAATTTAGAAAACCCTGACTCGCGCCTAAGGCCACGTGTCCGTCATCACCAAAGTTGCCTCAGCTTGGGAACTTGGGTACGATTGGGGAAGGTCATTTCATGAGCACCCCCGCTCGTCCGATCAAAGATCAGCCACTACTAAGCATGATATCTTGTTTTTGAAAACACATGTGCTCTTATTCCGGTTATTAACCTAGAATTACTATTTGATGCGCACAGCATACAAGTATAGACTAGATTGCCTAAGTTGGAACAAAGCATCGCATATCCGTTTGTTTTGAAAATGGATTGAAGTTTGCTACTCGCAAGTAGGCTAAAACACGGGTTTTGACGAATTATTCCAATTCAAGCAATCCAACCTTCACCCACAAGCATTCAGGCAGTTATATCACATAAGCGCATAGCCTCATGGTAAGCATGCTATCATGGCAGTCACTCACACGCATGCAAGGATGCTAAAGCATAAACACTTACCGAGTACTCCGAGCCAAAGAAAGAAGCTAATTAGAAAACATGCATGAATCCTAACTATGCTGAGATACCTAATGCAACACATGCAAGAATGCAACTAAGATAGGCTCGGCTATTCTAAGATGGCATGCGAGATGCTATAGGTAACATGTATTCAACTTGGAATTGAAATACGATGCAGTTAGTATGATGCGCCGAGCCCGGTGCATGCAAAACAAATGAATGGATGTAAACATACGAGCATAAGGATGCTAATTGAAACGTGCCCTAGAACTAACCATCATAAGCTGGTAAATAAAAAGGAGAAAGACGTGGGGTTGGAAGACATACATCACACACACGCACACTTATTACAACATTGCCCTCTCTCGGAGGGTCCGAATAAATAATATAGAATCGAATTAACTAATTATTACACAACACTAGCTAATTAACAAATTAACTAAATTAGCATGCAAACTATGGTAAAATGGGCTGCCTCTGCTCTACTTTGAATGATAAAGGATGCATGCATGCTTGAGTCGCCTTGTCGGGAAATCCATCGCGATGCCCCGGCTCGCCTTTGTTTGCAATTGATTTCAGAAACTTGCACAAAACTCCAAGGAGATGAAACTCTATCCTGGGAATCTAGGGGGAGGCTGCCAACCAGCTATAGGCATTGGAGACCACCTACCAACCACCCTTGGTGGTGAAAACTAGAAAAGGTGGTCGGCCTGCCAGAAAACCTGGTCGGCCGACTAGTTTCTTCTCCTGGTTTCTGCATTTTCTGCAACAAAGGCAAGAGAGAGAGAAAGCAAGGTATCTTCAACATATGTGTGCCTGACCACTCTCCCCGTCATTGCATAAGCTCTAGGGAGTGTAGTCCTCGATCCTCATGCCATCAATCACGCATCCCGATGTATGATGGCCAAGGAGTCGAATTGCACGACTCAATGTGAAATGAATGCACATGTAAACACATAAATGCCTAAACTCCATCATGTGTTAGTCAAGAGTGTCGGCGACCGAGAATTGAGGCACGTTTCATCACTTGGAGTATGAAACGTCCCTCGTTTCCCGTGTTTGGACTAACTCCTATTCCAAACACAATGCAACAAGTAGAATGGCATGCACAATGTGACCTCAAGCATGCAATCCTAAGGTGATGCAACCAAGTCATGCAAACATGCAAAGGATGACGTGTAAACATGCAAACTAGCATACGCAATGCTACAAACTAACAATGGCATACTCAATGCATATGATACTATATGTCATACACAATGCACATGTGAAGACTATCATACACAATGAAGTGAACAAGGCATGCACAATGCAATGATCAAACATGTGACAACGCAGCATACTCAATGCTATGAACTACAATGGCATACTCGATGAAAAATGGACTTAAACCAAAATGAATGGGCCTCAGCCACACCCAAATCAGTGGCCATACATGATGAAAATGAGGCAACAAAACACATGCAAACATGCAATATGCAAGGGCCCAAAGCCTAGAGCACAAGATACAACTGTATGAAAGCATAGAAAGGATGAAATATGGCATACAACAACACATGTTCCAGCTCTGAAATGACATACAAAATGGTCCTGAATCATGCAAACAACTCATGTTATGCATGTTGAATGGCTCAAGCATTGAAACTAATGAAGTGCATTACACTATAGGCATGCCAAGCGATGCTCAAATGATGAAACTAACCCGAAACAGACCCTCTGTAGGCCCAAAACAGTGACAAAATGGACTAAAATGATGGCTTGCAATGCACAAAAATGAAGCTCGTGCAATAGCCCAAAAATGAGGCATACAAGCACAACTCTCAAACGCATTTAAAGAGTGGAAAACATGGGAATATGGCACAAGTATAAGCTCTGAAATAACATGTTCAATGATGCCAAAACATGAAAACAACTCAAGTTAAGATTGCAAGAGGCTTCAAAACTCGAAGCTAGACAAGGGTATTACACTACAAGCATGCATGGAAAGCATCATTCGACCATGGGACCTCAAAACAGAGCTAAGGCAGCCCAAATCAACAATAACATCAGTTTAGAATATGGCCAAAATATGCTAGAATCAAGGGCCAAAACAACATGCAATGTGAGCTAGTGAACATGGATTACACTACAAGCATATGAAGCATCCAAGAGGCCACTAAACTAGCAAAATTTAGAGACATGAAATGCCAAATAAAGCCCAAAAACCCACTAAAACATGATCAATGCATGCAAGAATGACATGCTCCTTTGATAGGCTATAAGAGGGGTTATTCTACACATGCAAGAGACACACCCAAGGTGACAAAACCAACTCTGGAAAGAGCCTAGGCAGGCCCTAAAAGTCGCTAAAAAGGGCCTGAAACAAGGCTTGGATATGTGCAAATGAAGGCTCCTTTGTAAGGCCAAAAATGCTAGTGAACAAGACAAGGAGGGAGAGGGTCACCCCTCTCTGATTTTGGCTCTCAAAAATACATGTTAACCACTAAAAATCTGCTGGATTTCAGTGGTTAAAAGGCCAAGCAAAGTTCAACACAAAGGCCTTAGGGCACGGCTCAAAACAAGGCAAAATGAAGCATGCATGAAGCATGCAAGGGGGTAGATGACCCCCAACAACAAAATGACCTTAAACAAACATCAAAAGGACCTCAAAACAAGACTTTTTTTAGTTGACAACAAAGCTCAAATATGCATGCAAACAAGGCTAAGAGATGGATTAAAATAAAGCTTAAAAGAGGGAAAAAGTGTGTTACCCTTGAAGCTCAACAAGACAGCAACTTCTGGACCCAAAACCCAACTCCTTAACCTCTGAAAATGGCCTCCAAGAAGCTCCAAGCAATGGTGGAAGGGTTAGGCTATGAGGTGGTGTGCAAAGGTGCAAGAACAATACACTTTTTGAGCCAAAATAGAGAGATATAGAGGGAGATGTATTGTATGCCTTCAACAAACTTCTCAACCCTCACAAAGAAGGGGGAGGCCCTCCTTTATAGCCAAAAGGGACCAAAGCTTCTCAAGGAAGCTAAAAACCAAGGTTGAAGATCCTCCATATACATGTATGGAGGATCCAGTCTGTGTCTTCCAGCTGGCATAGCTGGCAACAACTCACAGAGACAAAATTGGAGGAGGCAAGCCGACCAGTTCAGGTGGTCGGCCGACCACTTCCCCTGGTCGGCCGACCACTTCAAAAGGTTCAACTCAATGAAAGGTGGTCGGCAGCCCCATTTGATGGTCTCCACATTGAATGCAAGCTAGTGGTATGGTGGGAGACCAGTAAATGTGGCTCAAAGACCAAGGAAGCCAGCTTCATGGCAAAAAAATCGGCTGGCGGGAGAAAAGTGGTCTCCAAGGAAAAAAGGTGGTCTCCCACCCTTGTACCACCTCCCAAACAATGAAAACAAGGTCCATGCCAAAAATGAACCAAGATGGATGCAAAATGAGGGTTCGGGGGTCAAAACGCGCAGCCGGGTGCCCCGAAAACAGGTTGTTAAGCATCAAAAGTGGCGTGCGACCACAAAGGTGGTCTCCCGGGCCACAGTGTCCCTGTAGAGAGAGGAAGCAAGGTGTGTGCCAAAAACCGTGCCAAACGGAGAATGTTAAGCGGTCCCGAACCGAGGCGTGCGGCCGACAGCTCTGAAAATCGGAAACTGGTCTCCAAACGGGAACAGTGGCCTGCGACCACGAAAAGTAGCCTACGGCCACTAAGAGATGGTCTACAAGACCTCTCCCTGCCTCCGGGAAGAGAAAGCAAGACCTGGTCCGCAAACCGAGGCAAAGCATAAAAGGGTCCCGAGGTCCGGGGGTAAGGACCTTAGCCGAAACTTCGAAACCTCAGAACGAGCACAGCATGCGCAATCACCGAGCGCTCAATTGATGACGTCTGAGTCTTAAGGTCGGTCAAAAATGGGGTGTCTACACGGACCACATTTTCCGAACATTAAAATTTTCAAAGTTGTCGAAATCAAGTTTTGATCATCCCAATGTGAAGTACTCATCGAGACAAATCCAATGCAACAAACCGCGTCAAAATCGGTGCTAAAACGAAGTCGTACGGGCCGATCAAAGTTTGCCCAGAAAATGAATTCTTTTGCTAGAGAAAACAACCCAGCAAGCAATGAAGAAATAATCCCGTGCTTCGCAATTGCCTTACACCCTGTTGATCTGAACCCTCATATCCATTTTGGCTACAATTATGCCATCAGGAGTCTGATCATAGCGATCCAATAGTTCTTTCTAGCTATTTGACGCATTCTGGGTCCATCCATACGATCAGAATTTACAAATTCAGCTCAAAAAAATGATAATAAAATAATAATAATAATAATAAAATAAAATAAAAACTAAAAATAAAATAATAATAATAATAAAATAATAATAACAAAATAAAAAATAATAATAATAATAATAATAAAATATATATATATTTGCAGATTTTATTCAAAAATTGAACGCAATGGCTCACTTCGCATATCACCAAACATCCAACTTTGTCTCGGCTTCATTCCGATATCGCCACGGCACCGAACAGGGGCACGGAATCCATTTCAAATTGTTATCGGCCTACTCGGCAATTTCAGCCCAAGTCAATTTTATTCCTTTCAAATAACAAATCTTATTCAAAAGCAATGGGGCAAATATACGTTGGACAAAAAACTCAACTTCAATAAATTGGCAATCATTGCCAACCAAGTTCTTAGCAAATCCAACTCCAAAGGGATGCCGACACACCGCGAAGCTAAGAAAAATCGCCGACCAAAAGATCGACACAATCACCGACCCAAGTGTAGCTGACCAACTTTTCGGCAAAATCACATTATATATGAAACAGACCGATGTTTTGACACTAGTTACTCGGCATTGCATCAACTTTACTCGGCAAGATTATTCGGCACCGTTATTAATTCAACATTATGTATGATCATTATTCGGCCGTGCATCAACTTTATTCAGCTAAACAACATTATTGGCCAACTTTATGCATTATCAAACTTTATGCATCAACATTGGCCACAGTATTCGGCAACTTTATTCGCCTAACAACATTGCTTGGCAAAACATTGGCCACAGTATTCGGCAACTTTATTCTCCTACCAACATTATTTGGCAAAACAATTGCCCACTGGGACATCTTAGTCAATTTTTCGCTTTCCAATTGGGGCACATCAGCCGATCATCATCTTGGCACCTTTGATATGCATGCATACTCGGCCAACTTGGTACAAACATTACGACGACATTTACTTGAGTTACACACTCCCGCTCCTTTTCACACCACTCCAAGCAAGCGCCAGTTTTGGGGCAATACATTACACACTTGGCAGTCGGTCGTTAGCACTTGGTAGGTGGCAATTCGCATTTGGCAGTTTGCAGTTCGCATATTGTTATGCGCCGTCATTTTACCAAAGCTGAATTTTCCCTACAACATAGGGCAATGGGAATCTGCATTCCTTCCGACTAATACCTGTCATTCGAAAGCAATGGGGCAAGTCTACCTTGGACTAAACGCAAACCGAGCAACTCGGCAATTAAATAGTTGGCCCAATATCTTGGCAATTCCTTACAAACGGAGCAATATTATTGGTGATTAACATGTCCACCTTATTCGGTACACGATGCATTATTCAAAGTCCTTAGCCATATTGGCACTTGGTTAAAATCAGCAAAAGTCTCCGAGTACAGCGCAATCTTCGCACTCGGCATAGAGCGCCATCAGCAAAGGCCTACACCCATGCCCGGGGGTTAGAATACCGTAGGCCTACACCCTCGCCCCGGGGTCATAATACCGCGGCCTACAAAGGCCTACACCCATGCCCAGGGGTTAGAATACCGCAAGCCTACACCCTCGCCCGGGGGTCATAATACCGCGGCCTACGACCCTTGCCCGGGGGTAACAATACCGTGGTCCATCATTATGATTTGTTTGGAACTCATGTGATAGACATATGTACATTTATACATACATTCAAGCATACATGCATTCATCCAGTCATTCATTCATACATTTTTTTTCATTTACCCAGAGTGTTCTTTATCAAAAAAACCTAACAGCTATTTGAACAGCGTAACTCGACAAGAAAAACTCTCATTCCTTCTACCGCAGACAATGAAAGTTTTGGGGCAATTATGGGAGCCAGCAAAAAAAAATATATCATCTTATTGGGGCTAACCCAAACAAGGCCTACAATGGGTCTAGCCCAAACAAATGTCACACCCCCTTACCTATATAAAGGGAGGGCATCCCAAGTGAAAGCAAGTGATCTCTTTCTACACTACACACCAAGCACTCTACACTTTCTAGACTTTCATTCTATTTATCAAGTGACTGACTTCACCATCGGAGTGCCTCCAGCCGGCAACCCCGATTGGGTGGCGCCGATCATGCTCATCCTTGCAGGTCTACTAGGACAAAGTTCATCTCTTCGTTGGATCTCTACAATCCATGTGAAAGGATATTTCATGGTCTCACAATCTATATATAGCAGGAAAAGAAATAGAAAAGTTCTAAATTACATACCAGATTGTGGATTTGGGGTAGTAATATATGAACCGAGAAACAAAGAAGTTGAACCAAGACAAGAAGCAAAACAGAACAAAGAGTATACACACATATCTATATATATATAGACATGGCTTTGTGCACCGACTAACCGACTCTCTTTGCAACACATTAGAAATATTTCCAGTAGTTGAGCAAGCAAAGAAATTAGCTGAAGTTTTGGTAGTTGTAGAGGCGATATTGCTTGAATGCTAACAATTATTATCCGAGCGGTGCACTGAACAAATGAATCTTCTAAGAGAAATCAATTTCCACTGCTTCACAAGTTGAGAGTAGGAAGGAAATAGGAATTTGGAGGAGGAATGATGGAATTTGTTTTTTTTTTTTGCTGTCGTGTGTGTGGCTAAGTTGAAGGCCACGTAGCCAGCCCAAATCTGCTTTACAAACCAAAGAAGCAACAGAGCTACACCAAGAAGCCCTAACGTTACACCATTCTTACGTTCTTTTTATATAGGTTATAGATAATCTACTTTTGTGCCTTGCAGGTTATTGTTGAGGATTTATGCTTATAAAAGGAGGCATTGGCAGAAGCAAGAGGGAGGCAGAGGCTTCGGCCAAAGGAAGCTAAGAAAGAAAGAAAGAGAAAGTGAAAGAGTGTGATTTGTATATATTAGAGTGTGGTAGTTATATCGGTGTTAGGAATTAATATTTTTTTCTTAAGGTAGAGATGAAATTCTGACCAAGTAATTTGGGTGAATTGTATTTAGTATTTTTAGTTTTGATTTGATTTGGATAAATTGTATAATTGTAAGATATTTTTGCGCAATTAATGTTTTATTCAAATTATGTTATACAATTGTTTTCACTGTATATTAAAATTGTTAGACAAATCATACTAAGTAAGACGGGTCATGCATCAATCTTAATTTGGTTTAGTTTAGTGATGGTAGTCCGTGCTAAGCGAAAATGATTCGTGACTTTCTGGTTTTAATATAAAAATCCTCTTGACGATGTATTTCTAATCAACTTACATCATTTTATCCAAATTAATGATTTTTTAAAAACTAATACAAGAACCCCTGGTTATAAGGTTAGTAGTGGATTCAAAACCCTGAGATATTTCTCATTTTATTTTATTTATTTTATGTTTTATTAATTTTAGTTTTATTATTTTCAAAATCAATTTTCTTAAATTAATTTAATTATTATTTTTGTATCAAAACAACTCGATTAGTCCTTGAGGATCGACACCTGATCTTAACCATTATACTTCGGTATAGTAGTTATTACTTGATTTTAAATAGAACATTTTAGTGTGCAAACGACCATATCAAGTATTCACATTAATTATCAAGGTGTTCAAGTCTAACTCCAAAAATTAATCAAAGAATATTTAAGCGGTTATGTGCATGTGCAAATCATCCAAATATAAGATAAAAAAATTATTTTTAATCAAAATATAGTATAATAAATTAAGATATAATTAAATTGCTAAGATAACAAAATTAACAATTAATCACACATTTTTTTAACACAACACAAAACACAAATTTTTTTTTATATTTTTTATTGAGCCATGCTAGAGACCCCCAGTCTCCAAGCACCCCCACCACCCCCCATACACACGTGGGGGTTGGTCATTGGATCCAAAAAAAAAATTATGGACCAATCACACCCCACTGGGGGCCCTGGGGGTCACTCTCAGTGGAGGCCTGAGGCTTTATTGTTTTTTATTTAACAACACAGCAACACGCAAACAATTTTTTTTTTTATTTTTTTTGAAATTGTAATTTATTTTTTTTTTAAAAAAACACAATCAAAAATAAAAATAAAAATACAATTGTATATACATATACATACATCTCAAACGGGCCCGCCACATGCAAATCGAATACACAAGCTAACACTACAGCAAACAACCAAAACCAAAACCAGCCCACCGATGGAGGAAAATTCTTTTTTTTTTTTTTGGGAAAATTACCAAGAAGTCTTTTTTGAAAAACGTGTAATCTATTTAGTCCCATAACCTTTTGTTTATACCCAAAAGTCCTATAACGCTATTCTTCTTCTCTGCCTCTCTTCTTCTCTGTCTCTTTTGCTCTTTGTGATTTTCGGCAATCGCTGACGGGTAACCATATCTTGCTTCTTCTCTTTCTCTTTCCGATATATAGTCACTGGCAACCGACGACTACCATCAATTGGGATTCACTGGCAACCACCGACCGCCGACTCCTTACTTCACCCTCACCGACAGTAAAGAAAATATATTTCAATCAAAGAAGATGAGTAGATCTATTTAGATCTGATGTAGATCTACATCAGATCTGATGTAGATCTACATCAGATTTGGATAGATCTAAACAAAAAATAGTTGTCGGAGTACAATCCTCTCTCTATATCCGCCTTTCTCCTTCGATCTCTTATTTTTTTCTACATTTTCTCTGCTATACACTTCTCTTTTTTTTGTTCTAATTGAGAAAATTTTCAAGTTCTGAACAAGTTGTTTTCGAGTATTAGTTACAGGCGGTGAAAATTGTAAAATTTTGCAGTTTCAAATTTTTTTGGTACTGGAATGAATCATGGTTTAAAACTGTAAAATTTTGTAGTTTCAAATTTTTTTGGTGCTGGAATCAATCATGGTATAAAACTGTAAAATTTTGCACTTTCATAACATTCTTTAGAACTGTAAAATTTTACAGTTTCATAACATGTTTTTCAATTTGATTAATAAGGATAAATGCTTAATAGCTTTTTGCTTTGAAACTGTAACATTTTACAGTTTTAAAACTTACTTTTCAGTTTGATTAATATTGGAGATTATTTGCTTAAACCTTACAAAATTAAAAAATAACATATGTTTTTCCCATTGTTGCTGTTTTTTGTCGTTCCATTTTTTTTTCCTTTTAGTTTATCAATATTTAGCACATTTTGCTATGTTTTTTTGCTCTAATTTCTTCATTTATTCTTTTTTTTTCGGGCAATATTCTAAACATTCCAGTGAGTCTCCAATAATGTTCTTAAAGTCCAGTGAACGTTCTGAACATTCCGGTGACTTCCATTAACGTTCTTAACACTCCAGTGAACTTCCGGCGATACTCCAACGACTTTTCCGGTGATGTTGAACATTCCGACGAGTCTCCAGTGACTGTTTGACGGAAGTCCGACGGTAGTAGCATGTAACAGTGTCTGTAAATTTTTTTAAAAAAAAATAGGATTTTTTGGTAACAATTAAAAATATATAGGACTAATTGGTGCAAGTGATTTGTTTGAGGATTAGATGGGTCTTGAACTTTGCATATGGGACATATTGGTAAGTTCTCCTCTCTTTTTTTTTTCTTTTTTTCTTTTTTTCCGCAACCCAAAATAAAAATAAACACACAAAATCCTTTTTTTTTTTTCAAAACAAAAAAATATTCACAACCGAAAATAAACACACAAAATTCTACTTTTTTCAAATACAAAAACAAACACAAACCAAACCCTTTCCCCCAACTTAAATAACATTGTGGTCAATGACACATACCACAAAGGACTGACAAGAACAATGAACGGGAAGGAAAATAAAGAAATAAAACAAAACAAAGAAATAAAGAAAAATAACACAAAATAAAATAAAACAAAATAAACTAATCTATTTTATCTAAGTGCTATAATTCCATATTTTTTTCACTTATGATTTGTCAAAAACTCATTTTTTTTAACCAACTAAAACCTGCAAATTAGTATAAATATACAAAAATTACGATAAACTAAATTGGAATAAAATAAAAGGGGTATAAGACCTCCTAGAAAAAAAAAATGTACAGAATAAGATAAATTGTAATAAATTAAATGTTAGTAGTCAGTAGTCTTTATTTATCCTCAAAATTCTATGTCTAATAGAGGTAATTAATCCACAAGTGTCCAGCAAAAGGTAAATAGTCCACAAATTATATGTCTAGTATGGGTATCTTCTTTCTGTATCACGATATCAAAATTATTTTTAATTTTTTATTTTTTTAAAAAAAATTTTTAAGTTTTTTTTTCAAGTTTATATTTCTCATGCAGAAAGAAACTAAACTCAATTTTTTTATTTTCTATTTTTTTTTGTTTTATTAATAAATCTCTAAATTAAATAATTTGATTTTTTGTCCCCGGCAACAGTGTCAAAAATTGATATGATCATTTACACACCAAAATATTGTATTTAAACCCAAGTAAATAACTACTCCGTAAAATAGCAGTTAAGACCAAGTGTCGATCCACAGGAACTACTGATGAATAATTTAATTTAGAAATTTAGATTTGTTTACAAAATATTTGGAGTGAACATTAAACTAATTAATTAAACAATTAAATAAACAAAATAAAATAAATATCTTAGGATTTCGAATCCACCTCCAACCTCATAATTGGAAGTAATGTATTCAATCCTTAAAATATCATTGATTTGGATATTGTGATGTAAGTTGATCAGAAATACATCATTAAGAGGATTTGTATATTAAAATCAGAATGTCACAAATTATCTTCGCTTAGCATGGACCGTCACTACTAAACTAAGCTAAACTAAGGTTGATGCACGACCTGTCTTATTAAGTATGACTCATCTGACAATTTTAATATGCAGTAGTCAAAATCATTGTATAACATGATAATAACACCTTTATTGTACAAAAATATTTAAAAGTTATACAACTATATCTAAATCAAATCAAAATTAAAATACTAAATATAACTTATCCCAATTATTTAATCAAGACTTCATCGCTATTCTAAAACAGAAAAATAATTTCACACAGTAATATTTATAAACTAAATACTCCTATTTTCTCTTTCTTTTTATTTTTCTCTTTTTCTCTCTCCATCCCTTGGGCCGAAACCCACTGCTCTCGTCTGAGCTCCCTCTCCCCTCCCCGCTCTCTTCCTTCCTTTTTCTCGCTTTGCACTTCTCCTTTTATAGAAGAAAAACTACAAAAGAAAATAATAAGATAAAATATAATATATCTATTTAACAAAACAGCTCAGTTTTTTTTCCTTGATGGGACTTCTGTCCCATTGTCAAAATATGAACCATTGCATTGAACTTAATCCAAGGGCTCACAGTGTCACACTCTCCATTTTCAACCCACGCCCTCTCTCTCTCTCTCTCTTTCTCTCTCTCTCTCACACACTCTCATCTCTTTGTTTCTGGTTTCTGATTTCAAATTTTGAAATCAGACACCCCCTTCTCTCTCTCTCTCTCTCTCTCTCTCTCTCTCTCTCTCTATCAGACGTGCTACCTGTCGAAGCCCAACCCTCACCGGCGATCAAACCCCAAACCCCCTATTAGTCTTTTCATCTTCTCTCTTCCTCCCTCCCTCTCTCTGCTATCCTAATCGTCATCTTCTCTCTTCTGATCGAATGGAGCCACTATATATATGATTCAGAGATGGGAGATTCAGAGATTCGGAGACCGAATGTATGTATGTATATGCATTTGTGTGTATTATGTACATAATTTTATATATGATTATGGATGTATATATATGTATACATATGATTCCAATATATATCTATATATATATGATTCCAAAGCCCCTGTATATATATGATTCCAAACCCCAAACCCCCTATTTATGTATGATTCCAGTATGTATATATATATATATATATATTTCTTGAGAAGCCATGTCTAAGAACAAGACCTGTGCTAATTAAACAAAACCTGAAGCGGGTTTCTGCTGCGTTTTTTTTTTTTTTTTTAAAAATGGAAAATTGGAAGAAGAAAATAAACATACCTTCCTCTGCCTCTTAGGGCATATTTTTTGTGTTGAATGGGTTTATTTTTTTTTGGGTTGAGAAAAGAATGGGTTATTTTTTGTATTAGTTTTTGATTTTTTAGCTAATTTTTCAAATTTAACCAATATAGATAGGAGTTAAATTAATTTATTATTTTTTTATTTTTATATATGATTATGGATGTATATATATCTATACATATGATTCCAATATGGATGTATATATATATATATGATTCCAAATCCCAAACCCCCTATTTATGTATGATTCCAGTATGTATATATATATATATATATTGAGAAGCCATGTCTAAGAACGAAACCTATGCCAATTAAACAAAACCTCAAATGGGTTTCTGCTGCGTTTTTTTTTTTTTTTTTTTAAATGGAAAATTGGAAGAAGAAAATAAACATACCTTCCTCTGCCTCTTAGGGCATGTTTTTTGTGTTGAATGGGTTTATTTTTTGTGGGTTGAGAAAAGAATAGGTTATTTTTTGTATTAGTTTTTGACTTTTTAGCTGATGTTTCAAATTTAACCAATATAGATAGGAGTTAAATTAATCTTTTTATTTTTTTATTTTTATATATGATTATGGATGTATATATATACATATGATTCCAATATGGATGTATATCTATATAACAAGGAAGGGTAGTTTTTGAATTTTGATGGGACTTTTGTCCCTTTGTCAAGATGTGAACCCTTAGATTAATTCAATCCAACAGCTCAAAAATGTCCAAGAGACAAATTATGTTTCAATGGTTGAGATTGTTTGTTGACATATATCCTAGGTGATATACATTTTCTCCTCATGTTTCTTCTTTCCTTCGATCCCTTTCTCTTCATCTCTCTTTCTCTTTCTCTCTCTCTCTCTCTCTCTCTCTCTCTCTCTCACATACACACACACGCGCGAGCGCGCACACACATTCAAAATTCAAAATTGAGTTGTCTCCTTCATCTCTCACTCTCAGAGCTCACTCTTCATCTTCAATCTCACTGGCAACAATCACGGCCTCAATCTCATTAGCAGATCGGCTACTTCGCTGATGGTGGGTTTGTTGGGTGCTTTGTTCTACAAAGGTAATACTCTCATCTCTTTCTTAAACAGTTTTTCAAAGTACAGGTAATACTCTCATCTCTTTCTTAATAGATTATTGATTGTATATATATTGATTATAGATTTTTTTTTTTTTTCTTTGAAGTCACAGAGATCAACAATTGATCATTAGTGGAATCAAACTGTGAGTATTGTTTTTCTTTAATTTTCTAGATGCATGTAGGATTTTGGATATACTTTTATGGGTTTTGTTGATTTTTCTTATTCATATATATTATCTATGTATATATACACACATATATATGAAGAGTTGGTTGGGTTCCACGAAACCCATTTAGTTTGATTTAGTAGGAATTAGTGGGACTATTGTATTGAGTTACTCTCTTGAATGGTTGTTGTGCCATTACTATTGTTTGGTTGTTACAAAAATGTTTGATAACCATTCTATCTTCCTTGCTTATTAAGTGTTTGATAAAATGTTTCAATGGAATTTACACACACCACACACATTGGTAATTTTCATCATAAAAATTCATAACTATCTTACAATGTGCATCTTCTTCTTTTTTTTCTTTTTTCTTTTTTTTTTTTTTTGACAAATAAACAAACTTTATTAATATGATGTGCATCCTTTTAAGAGTGGACATTATTAATTTCCCCTAATATATTAGAAATCAATACATGATAAATCAATATTTAGCCAAGAGAATGCATTAAAAATATATATATTCAAAGAACAAGATTGAAACCTTAAACAAATAAATTATTGGTTTGTTGGGTTTGTTGGATGCTCTGTTCTACAAAGTAAAGGTAATACTCTCATCTCTTTCTTAATAGATTATTGTGTGTATATATATTGATTACAGATTTTTTTAATTTTTTTTTTCTTTGACGCCATAGAGACCATCAATTGATCATTAGTGAAATAGAGAAAGAACGATTCCCAAAATCAAACTGTGAGTATTGTTTTTCTTTAATTTTCTAGATGCATGTAGGATTTTGGGTATATTTTTATGGGTTTTGTTGATTTTTCTTATTCATATATATTATCTATGTATATACATACACACATATATATGAACAGTTGGTTGGGTTCCACGAAACCCATTTACTTTGATTTAGTAGGAATTAGTGGGACTATTGTATTGAGTTACTCTATTGAATGGTTATTGTGCCATTACTATTGTTTGGTTGTTATAAAAATGTTTGATAACCATTCTATCTTCCTTGCTTCTTAAGTGTTTGATAAAATGTTTCAATGAAATTTACACACACACAAATTGACTTTAACACACACCACACACATTGGTAATTTTCATCATAAAAATTCATAACTATCTTATGATGTGCATCTTTTTTTTTTTCTTTTTTCTTTTTTTTGACAAATAAACAAACTTTATTAATATGATGTGCATCCTTTTAAGAGTGGACATTATTAATTTCTCCTAATATATGAGAAATCAATATTTAGCCAAGAGAATGCATTAAAAAAAAAAAAAATTCAAAGAACAAGATTGAAACTTTAAACAAATAAATTATGGGCCAAAATTAAAAAAATAAATTATACAAAAACAAATCAAACCTGAACTTGGGCTCTTTGTACAAGAAAAGCAATTGTCAAAATTGACCTGACCTACTTTGGTCAATTTGACAGAGATAAAGTCATTTTCATTCATTTTTTATTTTTGCAGTCTCATTGATCAAAAGTACCATATGTATATACTTTTATGGCATTCGAAGAATATTCAATAATTTTTCAAGTATGATTTAATTATTATTTAATGTTACAAGTCTATTGGACGAATTAATTTTTTTGTACAAATTTCTTTTCCTTTTCCTTTTCCTTATTGTGATTTAAAATTTCTTTTCCAATTGTCAGTGCTGAATTTATCTGTGAATAGAATCAGTAATAAACTTATCTGTTCCCTACAAATTTGGATACTCTATTTTTTGTCATCCTATCATCCCCACCATCACCAACAAAGCTCTCACTCTCTTTCAAATCAAATAGGGGTTAAAGGAAGAAATTGGTTTCATGTTAGTACCCATTTTTATTTCATGTTAGTCAAGTGGGTTGAGGATTTTGTTAACATTAATGGGTTAATGTGAACATTAAGGTTAACCTGACTGTTAACATTAAGCTGAAAATAATATAGATGGTCATATTTTTTTACTCATAGTTTCTAATTAGACAAAATATTTTTGGTATTTATTGAATACTTTTGTATTTACTTAAGCTTCATCTGGAACATTATTTAGTGGTGATTTGCAGAATGATGATGAATTGTGGTGCACAGCAGATGTGAGCAGTGGTTTTGTTTTGGGATAATGTTCTTATACTTTTTTTTATTATTATTATTATTTTGAGAAGTACTCTTCCCGATTTTGGATTTGGTGCTCCTTCATTTCTAAAAGATATATTTTGTTTATGGTGATTCTTTTGGATATATTTATATATTTTTTGTTATTTTTTGGTATATATCCAAGAATGTTTCAGTTGCAGTAAGAGTGCTTCAAAGTTGAAAATCACTTCCAATTTAATTGCTGTATTTACATTTATGGTAATTTGTATATGAAGCATTGTGTTTGTGGTCCTATATATCTAAATCATTTTTTTAAATTTGCTTAATAGGTTCACATTAGAGAGCTTGAGGAAGAAGTGAAACTTCTTAACAACCTTTCGCATCTGAACATTGTGGTAAGTATCTGATTTGCATTCTTACTAAAACATTTTAACGTTTCCTTTTGTTTGGTCATCCCTTAGAAAACAATTCAAATATCTTTCTGTGCCTATCCATAAATTCTTCAAAAGGTAAGGTATAACTTCCAATTTCTGGTTGTAATAATAACATTCTAATGATTTGAGCACATGCAAGTTTGTTCAAATGATCCTCACCACACATAGAACTTTAAACCCAAATGAAAAGTCTAATTTTTCAAGGCAATTAAAATCCATTGGGGTTTCTATTTTATAATTTGTTGTGGTATTGCTTTGTTTTCACTTAAAATCCATTGGCTTTGGTCTGGTTTCCTTTGCTTATATAGAGTTATGAGCCATTATATTAGTTTTCATTTTTCTGGATAATTAATTATTTTCTTTTATCCACCAATGTCGATAGCTATTATAGGCAGTTTGGAAGTTGATTTCAATAATTTTCCATGATTCTTTGATTTTGAAGACCAACACATGCTCTACATAGTTGATTTGTGGTGATTCTCTCTCTCTCTCTCTCTCTCTCTCTCTCTCTCTCTCTCAAGATTTATATTTAATGGGTTCAATAACTTTTTCGTGGTGAGCACCCAAACTTAGATTTTTAGATATATTTTTCATGTGAATGGGTTGTTATTTAGTGCTTTTATTGGCATATTAGTATGGGATTTTGGGGTTTTTAGTATGTTGTTATTGCATTATTGTACAAAGAGGTTTTCATTTGAACCTTTCTCACCTTTATTTTTTTCCCCCAATATTTAATGTACATTTGTAGTCTCATCATACACCACCAGTTGAGCCCACGTGTGTTTGGATTTTGTTTTAGGCTGAAGATTCATAATGGAATGATTCCCACTCACTCCCACCCCCTATCTTAGTTATATCTAAATACAACTTTGGTTTTTTTAATTGGTACAAATGTATTCAATTTCCATGGAATTCGAAACTTTACCAATGGAAGCAATTTCAAGTTGAGGCATGAGTTATAGATATAAAAGGTAAATTCATGACTTAATTTGTTTTATACTTATAGAAGTTGAGTTGGAATTTTTATTTACTAAGATTTCAAATTCATGATTAATGATTAATTTCAAGTTTTTACTCAAATTCAAATTCATAACTTAATTTCAAGCTTTTATTTACTTATAGAAGTTGTGTTAATGATTAATATTTGAAAAAAAAATTCCAGTTAATTGGTTTTGAATTTCATAACTTAATTATTTGGATTTGTAATATCATCCAGTTCAATTTTTGATTAATCTCATTAACAAAAGTATTCTTATTTACATAGAATCCTCTAATTGGTTGTTTATAATTTCATCATTATTAGTTGGTTTAACAAAGAAGCCTTCTATTTGTTAGCCTGCTTTCAATTTGATTTCCAAATTCTATTTTTTTCATAGTGTAATGATTTAACTATGTTCATTGTGGAATCTAATCTCTATTTGTTCTTGGTATTATTGATTGGTAGGTTATTGATATTGACAAAAAATAGTGCATCTTTAGCTTAAATTTTATATTATTAGTTTGGCATCTACATATGTGTGTGGTGGTTTTGATTGATTGCTTGAATTAGATGGTTTGATTCTTGATCAAAAGAAACTAACAAAATGCATAGGAAAACATAGTGCAATAGCTCATATCTTTGTCAGATTGTTCAGTTAAATTAATAGTATTGGGTAATAGTAAAATGAATATATACTGTCTTTTGGGTATAAATGGGACTGTTGCATGATGTCGTTGTAAATTTTATCATTTTTACTTGAATAATCAAATGAAATTGGGAAGTTTTAACTAAAAAGTTTTGTGGATGGGGCTGTTTTGTTGAGTATTGCTCATTTGGGACATTTAATTTTGTTTTTGGATATAACCTTTGTTATTAAGTGATTTTGAATAGAGTTTCAATAGAGTTGTTAATAGTTGTTGATTCACTTCCTCCCTTTGTTAATAGTTTTAACTAAATCTCAATTTGCTTTTTAATTTTTAATTTTTATACTGGTTTGGTTTTGGATTCAGTTTGTGTGGAATTCAAAATATAAAATTGTTATTTTTTTAAGTTGAATTGAAGGTGTGAGATGTTGTGGTGATGACTGAAATTTGGTTTTGGAGTACTTGCCACCATTGACTGAATTTCATCATAACTTTTCTAACATTTTCTACTACTTATTTGGTTTCATTTGTGGGTTTTTTATTAGATCACGTTTTTTATACAAGTGTGATTATGCTAATTACATTTTTTTTTTACTTAAACACATAATCATATTTGAACTATTATTTTTTCCCAAGTGGATTTGGCATCACTGGTAGTTTTGCCCTCTTTCCTAAATTGTGGAATTTAAGTTTTTATCATTAAGTTGATTGTTAAATTGTAATTTGTGAACTTTATCATTTCTTCTTCCAAAATTTTCTTTGTTAACATCTAGGCGATGACACTAGATGTTCAGTTCAAATATCAGTTCAATTTTTAATTTGTAGTTCCTAATGTGTAGTTCCTATACCGGGATCAAAACACAACCAACTTATTTCCAACAAGCCCAACACAACCCAAAACTCCAAAACAAAGAGTAAGGGATAGAAGAGAGTATAAGACAATAATAAATCTACGGAACCGAGTCCGGATTACAGTTTAATAACAACAGGAAATACCGGGATCACTATAATTCCCTTTGAAAGATCAACTGGATTTGCAAATGGATCTTTTGATCTTTTTCAAGCATCATGCATTTATGGTGGTGTGTTATTGGCAACAAGAAATAATCAGATCTAAAATGCATATAGAGATGTTGAATCAAGTTTAAAGTGGGACTACACTTAAGGCTATACATATAGAATGCATGATTATTTATTTTTTGGTTTCAAATTAATTCATGAACTATATGTATTAAATAAATCTCTCCTGATTTCATATTGTAATTACAAAGTAAAAGGACAAGAGAATTAAAAATGATTGTAATTGTCTATATGTATATACTGAAAGTTTCGTATACACTGTGACACGGAGTTTAACCTTGAATATGAAGAATTATTAATGGATTGAATAGATCATAACTACAATGTGGTGAATTTTTACCAGTATGGAAGTGCTACATTAGTTTGTCTTAACTTTTATTTTTTATTGGTCAAAATGTGTTAACTTGAATGTGATTTTTTTTTTTTTTTTTTTTTTAAACTTAAGAGTGTCGTAGGCACGGGTCATCCACTAGTATATATATATAATGGAGTGGGTGAGGCTAGGGATGTAAAAAAAATCGAAAAAACCGACCAAACCGATTGAACTGGACCAAACTAGCTATATTTGGTCTGTTTTTTAACAAAAATCGGTCTGTGCGGTTTTTAAATTTGAATTTTTTTAGTTTTCAGTTTGGTATCGGTTTAAGCACCTTGTGCACCGATCTAAACCGAAACCGACCGCTTCAACATATATTGTATTTATAATATATATATATATAATCTAATAATCTAATGATATTAATAAGTATAATAAATTATTAACCTTAATTAATTAACCTTATCATCTTTATAACCTAAGTTTGTAAACTCTTATTATATATAATCTTAACTCTAACTCATTATTCTTGAAACCTTAGTATTTTTAAACTTTTGTTTGTTTTTATTTTTGTTAATTTAGGAATTAAAAAGTATGTATTAAATGGATGGATTAGATATGTTTGAAATGGAAAGCAAATAACTAATTTAATATTTTTATATAGATTAATAATTATATTTAAAAGTGACTCAGGTTTGAAAAATTCTAAACCGATTAAACCGCATCAAATCGAACCGTTTCAATTCGTTCGGTTCGGTGCGGTTTGATGGGAGAAGCAATTTGTATCGATGTTTAAAATAATAAAACTGATATTATCGATTCGATGTAATTTTTTACCTAAATACTGACCGTATAAAACCGATTACATCCCTAGGTGAGGCTAATGCCTCGTTTCTCTTCCTTTTTCCTTTTTTTTCTTTTTCTTTTTCTTTCCTTTTCTTTTTTTTTTTTTTCCTTTTGTCTTTTCTTTTCTTTGGCTACAAGTTTCATAAAGTGCACAGTGAATTATTGTACACTTTAATATATTAATATATAAAATATCTAAAAAGTATTATTTATATTAATATAGGTATAAACACTTAAAATATATACAAGCACACAAAAATCACAAAAAATTATAAATTGATACAAATTAATAAATTAATAAAGTGTATATTAGAGGATTAAATGTATACATTTAGACACCGATCAGCATTCAATTGAATGGGTGGAATATTTTCATAAAGATAAATTTTGTATTATTTGGAGAGAAAAAAAATTTTAAAGGTTTTAGAATTTATGAGTGGGGGTCTAAAGAAATAGGGAGTTCAAAATAATTGATGAAGTTCCAATAGCAGCATTCTTTAATAATAATTTTTTAAAAAAAAGGTTAAAAAAATCATAGTTTTTTTTGGACAATTACAAAAAATTCCAGGTTTGGACCTTCTAGCAAAATAAATTTTGAGTTTTTTATTTTATAAATTTAAATTTTAATATTTTAATTTGTTTTCAATCTGAATCATTAGCATTTTTTTGTTAAGTAAAATCGACGAAAAAATAATATTTTAGTTATTAAATTCAATGTAGATACACATAAAATGTCTAAAATATCTTTTTTTATTTGGTTTAATGATTAAAATACATATTTTTCTATCGATTTCACTTAACGAAAATAGACAAATAATTTAGATTGAATATAAATCAAAAATTTAGAATTTAAATTGATGAAATTAAAAATTAAAAATTAAAATTTTATTTTATTACAATGGTCAAATCTTGTAATTTTTTTTTTTATAATTTTCCTTTTTTCCCATTGTTTTATACATTTTTTTATAAGAAACTAAAAATTAATAATAAAAAAATCACCTCACAAACAAATTCTTAATTTTATTTTTTTTTTTTTTTTTTTAAAGTGACAAATTTTGCTTTCGTAATATGTGCACATATTTTTTGGAGATTAATTACTTTCACGCTCTATCATTTATATACTAAAATCAAACACATCACTAATTATTTAGGGAATCTCTAAATTTACTTTAAAAAAATTATTCAACGCCAAGAAAAAAATTGTGGGACATATAGAAGACTCAAAATCTCATAGATGATTATATGATCCATTTAGGACATGTGTACATTTATTTATGCGAGTATATTTTACATGAGGATAGTGGTGATAACGATGTGGTTTTCCTAAATGCGTTTGGCATTGTGTCGTTTTTTGGTGTTTTGTTTTTTTTAGTAACAAAAAATAAATATTCTAAAATTATTTAGCAAACTATTTTGAAAGGAAAAAAACAAAATACCAACTTGAAAACACTAAGTTATTTTCTTATATTTTTTAAAATTAATTTTACACAACAATAAAGAGATATGAGAATTCTGAGCTGGGTGTTTTTGAATTTGCTATCATTTTCATTTATTGCTTGTCGTTCTCAAAGACACGTTAATAAATTAAAATATTTATATATTAATTTGTATATGGCAATGATAACTTTAAAAGAAAAGACTTTTGTCCAGTCTATTATTTACAGTGTAATTTGTCTTATGTGAGTTCATTTTAGGCCTATTTTGATAATTCAGATCATTCATTTTATAAGATTTGTTATTGAGTAAATTATTCATATAAAATAAAAAAAAATTGATCGGACCATTCAATTTAAAGTGTCTTGTTAACTTTATTCATTTATTAACAAGACTCTTAAAAAAAAAATTATTAAAATGTGATTTTTGATTTTATGTGGGAGTTCCTTTTGGGCAAGCTTTCAAAATTTATGTCTTGTTTGAAAAAATATTATTACATTCACCGCTGAATGATAAAATCAAAATTCTTCATTATAAATATATAATAGAGAAAATCATAATTCCATAAATAGTATTAAAAATAAATTTTACCTAAATTTTTGCTCTCTTTTGAGTGGTGATCATGTGCTGCTCTCTACACTATTTTTTTTTTTTAAATGCCACATCATAAGATCAATTAGATAATTGTCTTGTTTTTATCCCACTATGAGCTCTAGTCTTCAAAAAAACAATTAAATTAAAATTAGCTAGAAATAGTTATCACGAATTTATAAATATTATTTAAATATTAAAATGGGTGAATTTTTTTTCTAATATATGCAAAATATCTAGAAATGACTTATTAGTCAGCTCAGTTGATTTTTTTTTTTTTTTTAAACATTAGTTTTGGCCAAATTAACTCATTTGGCGTTATTAAAATAACTATCATTTTTAGTACTTCAATTATTATAATGATTTAACTTTATCTTATGTCCAATTACAAGTTAATTACTAATTAATAAGATTTTATGAAACATCATATAAAAAAATTCTTTTATTTCATGCTTTGCTGATCAACTGCTACATTAAAGGAAAGTAGTTTTTAGCTTATATATGAAAAGATCAAAAGGGAGGTCACACATTGCATAAAATCCAATTAGCAAGTAGTTCTGTTTTACATGGACCCATTGGTCGGGTCGGGTTCCGGGTTGGGGATGATCAGGTCTCCCTCAAGTTGAGCAACTGGCCAGTTGAGTTCAAAATTCATCACAATAATCTAATCCTCCTCTTCTTTGCTGATCTCATCGTCTTCTTTGCTCACTGCTTTCCTACTCTCCTGTGCTTCTGGCTTTTGACTTCGACGCATTGTAAGATGAGAGGTCAACTAAAGTCAATTATAGCTGCTGACAAAAGAAACAAAACAGAAGACATACCAACATAAAGGTAGCGTTTGTTAGAATTTTAAGATTATAATTTGATAATAAAGTTTTTTTTTTATTATTTATGAGTTTTAGAATTGTGATTTGAATGTAAAAAATTTATTTAGCTATGAGTTTTGAAAAAAATTTTAAATTGAGTTTGAAATTTTTGATATGATATATGATATTTCATGAAAAAAACGTATAACTCATAACCAAACACACAAGCCAAAATTCTATTGAAAGCTCATAAAAAAAATTTAAAAATTTTGAAAATATTTTTTATTTAAAATATAAAAATAAAAGGTGCCAATTTTGCCCCCAAAAAAAAAAAAAATGCACTATTCTGGTCCACCGGCCGGATGTCCGGGTGGACGACCGGATAGGTCAAATTTCAAAATTCAAAATCCCGCCTAAAACGAGTTTGCAAAAGTGGGTGTGAAATTAATTTTTAAAAGTTGTATCCAAACACCACACTCAAATATGAATGTGGAGTCCTGATTAAAACGTTATACCAAACACAGATAATTTTCTTATGAAAACATGCAACTTTTGTAATTATTCAACGTATTTGTCTCGGAATTCAATTTTTTAAAAATCAAGTTTTTTATTTTTCATATCTTTTTATTTTTAATGAATATTTTTAAAATTTTAAGTAATTTCTATATTTTTTTAAATGTACCTTAGTTAAATATATATTTAAAAAATTAATAAATATACAAAAATATGAAAAATATATTGCATTTTTGTTTTTGTTTTTGTTTTTTTTTTTTTTTTGTATTTAGTGAATTTTTTTAAAGATTTTTATTACAAATATTATATTTTTAAAATGTATATTAAGTGTGTCTAAAAATTAAAAAAATATTTAAAATATTAATCAAATTCAGCAAAAACAAAAAATATATATATAAAATAAAAAAATAATTTTTTTAAAAAGTAAATTGTGAAAATGAAAACCATGATCATTTTTTTTAATTTTGCGTGGGAGAGCGGTCCGCAGAGGTTTGTTGGTATTCGTCTCTTGTCTCCGAGGCTTTTTTTCTCTGTTTTCTTCGATTCGTCGATTTTCTTTGCTTCCTCTCTTTTTATTGCTTCCTCAATTTTAATCAATTCCTTCATTTCCTTAACATCTTCAAGGACCTCAATTCCAATAGCTTCCATGCACATAGGGGCGGCTCCAAGGCTTGGTCAGGGGTGTCAATTGAACCCTTTGGCTGAATTTTTTTATTTATTTATTATATAAATATTAGATTTTAGGGAAAAAATTAGTAATTGAACCCACTAAAATACAATTTTGAACCCATAGTTTTAAGTCCTACTCTTTTGAACCCATCAATTTTGAACCCATATTAGATATTAGCATGTCTTTTTGCTTAAACAATAGTATCAATATATTGAAATATTTTTGTTTATAATTTTTTTCTCCATAGGTGATATAATGATTTATGTGAATTTTATGTAAGATATATGGTATTTAAGTTTTTGATTGACACAACTGATAAAAATTCCTAGAGTCGCCGCTGCATGCACAGCAACAAGGCATTCTAACCACCACAATAACCACAATTAATATGCAATTTAGACATTTCAAAAAAGAATAATCCGATTTTAATTTATCTGATTGGCTGCTGAGAAACCCAAAGAAAATTAAATTTATAAATCATGAGTTCTTAAGAGAATTCTATGTTTATTAAATTAATTAGTATACATTACAACAAAATTCACAGTTTTTTGTTTTTTTAATTTTATTTTCATTCTTCCACTCTTTGTTTTCTCATCAGCCAAACAAGTGGCAAGTGATAGAATTTATGTTGCCGATTACTCTATTACCTTATCAATGTAGTGGCAACGGAGGACCGCCTCTGTTCGTTGAAGGAATTGCGCAGGAAAAACCTGCAATGAAGCGCTCAGAATTACCGATGTCGCGATTATTGACGGCTTGAACCATGTGAATTTGATATCTGTAATCAAATTATAGAGAACAAATCATTGATTAGTTGGCAAGAAAATGAAAATGAAAAGGAAAACTTTAAATTTTAAATTTTTGGTTTCACAATTCTTGTTTAGTTGAACCCAAATATATATCCATCATAATTTTCGTTGTCTCTGCTTTTCTTTGGTTTTCTTGGAAACCAAACAAATTGTCAACTAACTTGAATAAAATAGTAATGATAGCAAATTTACCCCCGTGAACCGTGATAATGGCCTGTGCAATGTGTGGACGAGTGAATCCCTGAATTAGTTGTGGATGTCCAAGTTTAAAGAAAGGGTAGAAGTAATCGATGAAGCATATTGCATTCAAGGATCGCATTCTCCATTCCAGAGCATTCAGTATCCGAAGCTCCACCATCCTAATCCCAAGTGGATTCGTGACAAATCTTTGTCTTTCCTATTCAACGTCACCCAATCACATTCTAAACCTATTATTACACACACACACACACACACACACACACACACACACACACATATATATATATAGAGAGAGAGAGAGAGATACACTTTGAATTCAGCAACAGAAAATTTCTTGCGCCTCATCTTCCAAGCAAGCATTGTTGAAAAATCTTCACTGTATTTGAAAAATAAATTATATTTGTGTACTTAACAACAAACGGAATACAGAAGAAATAAAAGAAAAGAGAGAGTTTGTTTGATTACAAAAATCAAACCAAAAAATAGAATAAAATAAATAAAACAGATTTTTATCTTGTTACAAAAACAAAATGAAAATCTAAAACAAAAAAATAATAAAATAGAAAATAAATTAATTACTTACCAAATTAATTTCTTGAACAAATTTTCTGATCAAGTCCAGTGTTTAACACTGTGTCCTTAAAACAGATTCGTCCTCTCCACGGTGCTTTCAAATTGTGGATGTCTATCTCCCAAGATAAAATAATCAACAATAAACAATAGCAGCACTACAAATTGTTTGCACAATGAGCACACTTTGTGTTTACACTCTTTCTCACAAGAAAATAATGCAGCAAAATGTAAAAAGAAATTGCATAATATTTTGGACGAAAATTGAAGTGAAAACATCAAATAAGGGGCTGCCTATTTATAGGTGGAGTGGTGGCTGTTTAATTTGAATTAAACAGGTACAGATTTGAATAAACAGGTATGGTACCTGTTCGGTTTGAATAAACAAATACAAATCTGTTGGGTTCAAATTTTGAACAGATAAAACCTGTATTGAACAGATTTGAATCTACCCAGGTGGGAAAAATAAAATCGGAGCCAATTTTGAAATTAATTTTCAAAATTCAAATTCCAAAAAATTTGAATTTAATTTTAAAAAATAAAATTCAAATGTTTTTGGCCAAAAAAGATAGGTATTGGGCCGAACAAGCCCAACCCAACCACACACCACGCACCCACACCTAAGTCCAGCCAGCCCAACCGGCCGACTGGACGGCGGCGGCGCGCGCGTATGTGTTTATTTTGGGTCCAATAGGTCTAACCCACTTTGCCCATAACCTTACTCTCTACAAAACTTGGGTGCCCCTTGGGGCCTACCCCAAGTTCCAATCCCAAATCTTATAAACCCACTCAAAGTTTCCTACCAAATCAATGTGGGACAAGCCTTTATTCAAACATTTAGGAAATTTCACCAAAAACACCATTTCCATGGAACTCTCTTTGGCTTCAATTTCCCATTCACCCGATAATGGTTTTGAGCAATCAAATATACCACGTGAATCACAACGCAGCATAGAACGCGTTACCACTTAGACCCGCCAACTTTGGCATATGGGTCCCACCTAAAAAATAGACCAGAGTTAAGGAAAAATCATATTTTTCCAAAACCATTTCTTACAATCCCCCACATGAATGGAATTTGATGACAACGGAAATGCAATAATATGCAGAATTTATCGAAAGAGTATAAATCGAAAATATCTTGCATTAGGATAGGTAGCTTTCGGCCTTGAACCTTCCCTAATGATAACCTATTGGACTTACTAGCTAACCAATAGACGCGATGCCTTGAATTGTTCAGCCGTTTGTATAAGCCAAGACAATAGATTTTACACAAAATATCTTCTGACACATTGTGGTTCTCACGGTTGTGTTCATTTTGGCCTTGAATGCTCATGGTTGTTCATGAGTGCTTCTAGAGAATTTAGCCTCTTCATTCTCACAGAACCGGCACTAGTTCAACACTCATATAGATGATTCTTATTGTGAGTATCTCTTATACTCGTCTAAATCAAGATATAAATAATTATTAAAAGCGAAACTTATCCTTAAACCCCTGCATACGACATATGTTGCAGATCTCACTCTCACCGTAGGAATGGGTAGGGAATTTTAATCCCTTGGTGATTTCTGGCAAGCCACACATAACTTAGTTATCCCTTTGAACTTAGTTCTTGGGATCTCTAGTCATATAAATAGAGTTACCATTATGATTACTCTTATGTAATAGGCTTTAATCCCATCCCCTTTGATGAACTATACACTTGCTCTTTTATCAAACCTTTTGTTAATGGATCCGCAATATTCTCTTTAGATTTTATATAATCTATTGAGATTATTTCATTTAAGAGCAATTGTTTTACGGTATTATGTCGACGACAAATATGTCGTGACTTACCATTATACATATGATTCTATGCCCTACCTATTGCAGATTGACTATCATAATGAATGCAAATAGCTGACACAGGTTTAGGCCACATTGGAATGTCTTCTAAGAAGTGACGAAGCCATTCTACTTCTTCTCCTGCTTTGTCTAAAGTAATGAACTCAGATTCCATTGTGGATCGTGCGATGCATGTTTGTTTTGTGGATTTCCAAGAAACAGCAGCACCTCCCAAAGTAAAAACATATCCACTAGTGGATTTTGAATTTTTAGTATCCAATATCCAATTGGCATCACAATAACCTTCGAGTACTACTGGATATCGAGTAAAGTTTAAACCATGATCACAGGTAAATCTTAGATATCTAAGAACTCGAATGATCGCTTTCCAATGGTCTTCTCTGGGGTTACTAGTGTACCTACTCAATTTACTGACAGCATAAGCTATATCAGGACGAATACAATTTATTAGGTACATTAGGCTTCCAATGATTTTGGAGTATTTTAACTGAGACACCACATCACCTTTATTTTTTAATAAATAAAGACTGATGTCTACAGGTGTTCTAGCTACATTCATATCATCCTTGATAAATTTATCAAGAATTTTCTCAATATAATGTGATTGAGATAATGCATATCCGTCAGATGTTTTAGTAATTTTCATTCATAATATTACATCTGCGACCCCTATATCTTTCATGTCAAATCTTTTGTTCAGCATTTGCTTAGTTGATGTGATCATATTTTGACTACTTCTTATAATAAGCATGTCATCCACATAAAGACAAACTATGGCATATCCTTGATCAGTGTTTTTAATATAGACGCTTTTGTCACATTTATTTATCTTAAACCCATTAGTAAGCATAATATGATCAAATTTTTCATGCCATTGCTTAGGTGCTTGTTTTAATCCATAAAGAGATTTTACAAGCCGACAAACTTTCTTTTCTTGCCCGGGCACTACAACCCCTTTGGGTTGCTCCATATAGATCTCTTCATTTAGATCAACGTTTAAGAAAGCTGTCTTAACATCTATTTGATGTATCTCTAAATTATACAACACTGCTATGGCAATAAGCATGCAGATGAATGTTATTCTTGTCACAGGAGAATATGTGTCAAAATAGTCCAGACCTTCCTTTTGTCTGTAACCTTTTACTACAAATCTTGCTTTATACTTATCTATTGAACCATCTGCTTTCATTTTTCTCTTGAATATCCATTTATATCCAAGAGGTTTAGATCCGGGTGGAAGATCCACCAATTCCCAAGTATGATTTTGCATAATGGATTCAATTTCATTATTAACAGCCTCTTTCCACAAAAGTACTTCAGGACCTACCATTGCTTCCTTAAAGCTTTGAGAAAATCTGGACCAAAGGATTTTGATGTTCTTCCTCTTTTACTTCGTCTTGGTTCTACATCAGTTAAATCCTGTTGGTCAAGACCATTACTAGTCTCTTGTGTTTGATTGTCATTAGTCTCTTGACTTCATGTACAATCATAAGTTCTTTTCTGTGAACTTAATTCATGTCCTTTCTCGTAAGGAAAGAGATATTCAAAAAACACAGCATTCCTTGACTCTATAATAGTGTTCACATTTATATTAGGTATTTCTGATTTATAAGTCAGAAACCGATATGGACTACTATTCTGAGCATAACCAATAAACACACAATTCACTATTTTTAGTCTTATCTTAGCTTTTTTCGGAACAGGAACTTCAACTTTTTCCAAACACCCCCACACTTTTAAGTATTTATAGGAATGTGGTCGACCTTTCCATAACTCATAAGGAGTACTGTTGGTTTTCTTATAGGATATTCTGTTAAGAACATAATTAGCAGACAATATTGCTTCCCCTCACAAGTTCTGCGGTAAGCCTGAACTTAGTAATATGGTATTCATCATTTCTTTAAGGGTTCTATTCTTTTTTTCAGCAATTCCATTTTACTATAGAGAATAGGGTGTTGTAGTTTGGTAAATAATGTCATATTGTGCATAAAATTCATTTAATGGTGCATCATATTCACCACTCCTATTACTTCTAACCATTTTAATAGTTTTACCAAGTTGATTTTCAACTTCCATTTTGTAGAGTTTAAACATTTCTAAGGCTTCATCTTTACTTCTAAGTAAGTATACATAATAATATCTTGTGCAATCATCGATAAATGTTATGAAATACTTTTTGTCTCCTCTAGTTTGAACAAATTTAAGATCACATACATCTGTATGAATTAATTCTAGAGGTTCGGTTTTTCTTTTAACCGATTTAAATGGAGCCTTAGTTAATTTCGCTTCTACACAAATCTCACATTTGTGATTAGGATCAATTTTAAACTTTAGTATATAATCCAAACCAATTAATCTGCGCAAAGTATCAAAATTTACATGTCCTAATCTACCATGCCATAAATTCAACTCAAAACTATAAGCAAAAGATGTGTTATTCTTATTAATAGCAAGTTTTGGTACAACCGTCATTACATTCAACTTGAAGAGACCATCACTCATGTATCCCTTACCAACATACATACCACTCTTTGTTAATACAAATTTATCAGACTCAAAAACAAGCCTAAAACCATTTTTACTTAACAAAGATCCAGAAACTAAATTCTTTCGGATGTCTGGTACATGCAGTACGTTGTTGAGAGTAAGTTCGTTCCCTGATGTCATCTCCAAGATCACTTTTCCTTATCCAGCCACAGTAGAAGTAGAAGAATTTCCCATGAAAGTTGTTCACCATTTGCAGCCTCATTGTAGGTAGTGAACATCTTCTTGTCCGCACAAATGTGACGAGTTGCTCCAGTGTCAACCCACCATTCCTTGGGATTTCCAACCAAATTAGCCTCAGACACTACAGCAAAGAGATTAATGTCATTTACCCCGTCAGAGATGTAATCTAATTCTGTCACATTGGCCTGATTGGTGGTCTTCTTACTTGTACTTCCGTGATCTTTCTTAGGGCGGCAGCAGTCAGAAGCTCGATGTCCGGTCTTGCCATAATTATAGCATTTACCTTTGAATTTTTTATTGCCATTGTTGTTGCCTTGTTTAGGACCATCTCTAGTAAATTTCCTCTTTTTGTTATGTGGCTTATGCACTTGTTCAACCACATTAGCCTTGGACTCAATGGGACTTTTACCATTCCTCTTTTTAGCCTTTCGGTTATCTTCCTCAATTCTCAATCTTACAATCAATTCATCCATGGTCATCTTTTTACGTTTATGTTTTAAATAGTTTTTGAAATCTTTCCAAGACGGTGGTAACTTTTCCACTAAAGCAGCGACTTGGAAAGACTCGCTAAGAGACATACCTTCAGAATGAATATCATGCAAAATTAATTGAAAATTTTGAACTTGAGAAATTACCGTTTGGGAGTCTACCATAACAAGTTCCAGAAATTTACCGACAAAAAATTTCTTTATGCCGGCATCCTTTGTCTTGTATTTTTTTTTTTCCAAAGAATCCCATAATTCTTTTGCTGTTTTCAGAGGGTTGTAAATATTATACTGCATGTTGTCAAGGCCATTGAGGATGTAATTTCTGCACAGGAAATCAGAATGTTTCCAAGCATCTACAGCGGCAACAACTTGCCAATCACTTTCATCCTCTCTAAGTACCTTTAAAATGAATATCATGCAAAATTAATTGAAAATTTTAAACTTGAGAAATTACCGTTTGGGAGTCTACCATAACGAGGTCCAGAAATTTACTGACAACAAATTTTTTTGTGCCGACATCCTCTGTCTTGTATTTTTTTTCTCCAAAGAATCCCATAATTCTTTTGCTGTTTTCAGAGGGCTGTAAACATTATACAGTATGTTGTCAAGGCCATTGAGGATGTAGTTTCTGCACAGGAAATCAAAATGTTTCCAAGCATCTATAGCGGCAACAACTTGCTGATCACTTTCATCCTCTCTAAGTACTAGGGCCTCTTCACAGAGAAACCAGGCCAAATTTAGAGTTGTAAGATAGAATAGCATTTTCTACTGCCATCTCTTAAACTCAGTGCCATTAAATTTTTCCAGTTTTTTAAATGATTTATCGGAACTTGAACCTAGTTTTGGATAGAGACCGGAGTCGTTGTAACGATCGGATTTGGAGTACTACTTTCAGCAGCCATAATATCTTATTACAAAAATCAGAAAAAACCAAAACACAAATTAATTTTCTAGTTACTAAAACCAGAAAATAAATTATAACACAAAATAATTTTATTTTTCCTTATTACTAAAACTAGAAAAATAAAATACCACAATAATTTTCTGTAACACATATTAATATTCTGCAATTGTTAATGACACCAGTATATTACTACTAGTTGTCAAAGAAAATAAACAACATATTACTATTATTTGTCAAACCGTATATTACTACTATTTATATTTTTCAACCAGAATATCATTTTGTGAAAGCACAAAAAAATAAATATAATGAAGACACCAAATAAAAATCTGTCTTAAGATTGTTGGAAAATCTTCACTGTATTTGAAAAATAAATTCTATTTGTGTACTTAACAACAAACGGAATATAGAAGAAATAAAAGAAATGAGAGAGTTTGTTTTGATTACAAAAATCAAATTAGAAAATAAAATAAACTAAATAAAACATATTTTTATTTTGTTACAAAAACAAGATGAAAATCTGAAACAGAAAAATAATAAAACAGAAAATAAATTAATTGCTTATCAAATTAATTTCTTGAACAAATTTTCTGATCGAGTCCAGTATTTAACACTGTGTCCTTAAGACAGATTCGTCCTCTCCACGGTGCTTTCAGATTGTGAATGTCTATCTCCCAAGATAAAATGATTAACAACAAACAATAGCAGCACTACAAATTATTTGCACAACGAGCACACTTTGTGTTTACACTCTTTCTCACGAGAAAATAATACAGCAAAATGTAGAGAGAAATTGCAGAATATTTTGAACGAAAATTGAAGTGAAAACATCAAATTAGGGGCTGCTATTTATAGATGGAGTGGTGGCTGTTTAATTTGAATTAAACAGGTACTGATTTGAATGAACAAGTATGGTACCTATTCAGTTTAAATAACAAATACAAATCTGTTGGGTTCAAATTTTGAACAGATAAAACCTGTATTGAACAGATTTCCGGGTTTCAAAATTCAAATTCCAAAAAATTAGAATTTAATTTTAAAAAATAAAATTCAAATGTTTTTGGCCCCAAAAGATAGGTATTGGGCCAGACAAGCTCAACCCAACCACACACACCACACCCAGCCGAGCCCAGCACGGACAGTGACGCGCGCATGTGCTTATTTTGAGTCCAATAGCTCTAGCCCACTTTGCCCATAACTTCCCTCTCTACAAAATTTGGGTACCCCTTGGGGCCTACCCCAAGTTTCAACCCTAAGCCTTATAACCCACTCAAAGTTTCCCCCCAAATCAATGTGGGACAAGCCTTTATTCAAACATTTAGGAAATTTCACCAAAAACACCATTTTCATAGAGCTCTCTTTGTCTTCAATTTCCCATGCACCCGATAATGATTTTGAGCAACCAAATATACCACGTGAATCACAACGTGGCATAGAACGTGTTACCACTTAGACCTGCCAACTTTGACGTATGGGTCCCACTTAAAAAATAAACCAAAGTTAAGAAAAAATCATATTTTTCCAAAACCATTTCTTACAAGCCTAAGATAGCAGATCGCAAAAAGCTTTATGTTCTTGTTCGGATTTCCTTCTATTGGCTAAATCAAGAATTGAAATCCAATCAAATATTCAATCAAAAACACATTAAATCAAATCAAATTGCTCCAAGTGGATAGATTTTACTAGTATATTTGAATTCCTTGACAAGAATTGATCGACGTAATTCACAGCAAGGTAGGAGATGAATGTATCAAATTCACTTGAGAGCTGTAATTCCAAGAAATGCATCAAAGATCGATGATTCAACAAAAAACATATGAATATGGAGATAGATTTTGTGGTGGTATATACTACCTTGTCGATGATAGTAACAAGAACACCTCTAAGTCTGGCCTTGTCTGCACCGTCAGAGTAACCTTAAGCAATCATGAATTGAGATTCATCATTGAAAACCTTCTGGAAAGCTCGATCATTTCGTTGAAGTAATCGATGATTCAGATCGTAGTCCATTTTATTCTTCATAGTTTCAGCAGATTTGGAGTAACAGAGAACTACAAGCGTCTCAGGGAGTGTATATAGAGAGAGAGAGGGATATGGGGGAAGTCTGTTCTCTCTCTAAAAGTCTCACTTTTTTCTCTCTCTATGAAGTGGGCATCTAGTAGTTATTTCTGACGGTTAGGCCGTTAGTCATAAAAGGAAGACGTTAAAGAACCCGACCCGTATCTGAGATTAGTATCCATTTCTTATCTGGAGGCATTTTTGGGTGGGTTTTCTTTCCATTGGTAGTAATAGAAGTGTTTCTGTTAATGATTGGTTACCAAAGTTTAAAATTGTTATATATTTTTTACAACATACATTTTTATAAATAATATACTACTTTTTAAAATTAGCCAAGTTAAATGAGTCGTGTGAATGTTATATTGAAATTGAATGATTCTAATCACCAAAAACAATAAAGAAAAATAAATTAAACACACATAACATAAAGATATGTATGGGTCTACCAAAAAAGGAAAACAAATCTACTTACTATGCATAATAAATCTACTTTTGAACTTCCCAACTCAATCACTTCATAATACTATCAGACTCTCACACTGAAACCCTAACTGAATAATATAATAAATACTTCCAAATCTTCGGCTCCACAACTTGGCCAAACGAGCTCAGCCCTCCACCTCCTTAAAAAGGTCTCTTAGAGTAAATCTGAGTGTGCAGTGAAAGGTATCTTACAACAATAGACTTCTTATTTTAATAAGATCATAGTAATATGCTAACAATTACAAAATAGATTCACTTCTCAACTAAAATACAGTTATTATTCAACTTAAACACACTGAAAAAGTTTAGAGAATATGAAAAGCATACAAATAAGCTATGAAATTCATCATTATCGCATAGTTTTTTTTTTTTTAACTTTCTCAATCACTTGTTCACAATAAGTTTGGCTCTAGCATGTCCAGCCTCAATCCGGAACTGATCTCCCAAACCAAAATGTGCCATCAGTAACCAAACAAAAGTAATAAGCTCCCCACCTTTGCTGAGCTGCTGGGCATGACCATTTGGTCTGATATGACTCGCGGCATACGACAACAATTCCACCCACACTTTACTCATTATCTTCCACCTGTTCTTAACTTTCAACTTGTTCAAATCCTTTGCAAGCATGCAAGCATCAAATAACAATGATTTGCTTCTATCCCCCTTCACTTTAATGGGTTTAACAACCGTATCTACCCCAAGTAAATCATCACACACTTTTTTCCATCTTTCCTTTAATTCTGATTGACTTCTACCAAAGAATTTATTGAATATTTCGTTCCAGTCCGATGAGGTACCCGATTGCCCTTTTTGAAAGAACTTTTTGGCTTCCGCACAAGTGTCCTGAAATCTGATTTGTCCTATACCCAATACTGCTGACATCATTGTGGGCCTCATGACTAGAAGATACAACATATATTCTGAGAGGATCTTACTAATTTCACGCTTCTCTTTAGTCTTTTTATCAAAATTTAGGTCAATCTCTCCATCACTCTTGGTGTCAGTATAATAGCAGAGTTCAGTAGCAACATGCCACAGCAAAAGGCTTTCATCATATTCAACTTCCTCACTCACACTCGCTAAGATTTCAGGGTGAGGACACAAGTGTTGCGAGAGAACCCAATTGCCCCTTGCTGAAAATATCTCCTTGGCAATTTTTGAATCTTCCGCTTTGACAGCCTTCTTCTTCAGCTTCTTAAAAATGATTTCTTTTAGTATATCATCCTCCTTCACAGATATGGATTTTTTGTATCGCATCTCATCAAGGAAATCTTTGAGTCCGATATTGTCAGCTGCTGTGTCAATCCATTTGAACCGTTCGTTCAGGCAGTAATTTATCAGACTGTGCCGTGAGACAGATTTAGACCACCGCCATTTTTGATCAAATGAAAGTCCTTTCCGGATTGCATAAACAATTTTTATGGCCTCCTCGGAACACTTGAACTTAATGAAATTATTGAGCTTAACTACAGTCCAGTCGGAGAAGATGAGCTTGACGTGTGCTATGAGGTCCAAGACAACAGCACCAACAAGCAGAGTGTAGGTAACAGCAATGTCAAACTGGTGGAATCCATGTTTATGAAATGATGCAAAGAGGCAAAAGGAAACCACTATCAAAACAGAGCAAATGACGCGGAAAAAGTACCCTATCTTACTATGCACCACGCCGGTCTTGGTGAAGAGCACCTCATACATGAAATTGAGCTCCACCTCCATTACACTGAAAGCATCTTTCGGAAACCTTTCAAAAAAGAACTTTCGACTCACACGGCGCTCGTGGAAGCTAAACATGTGGTCAACAATTAGCCCCTTGAAAGTGTTAAAGAAATTGTACCCATTTTGCACCACCTCAATCTCCTCGATCTTTTTAGGCTGCAAGTTTTTCTCTTCATCTGTGGTCCTGGATCCTTTCTCGGGTTCTTTTGTGATTACAATCCTAACTGGGACCTGGGCCTCATTATTTGATGAGTATTCCTCCATGAGTTGAGCATAGTTTGGTCCAGCGTCGGGCTTTGGAAGCATAGAAGCCTTAAAATTACCCAAGCAGGCCATATATAAAGCACGTGTGCGCTCAGCATACTTAATCAATCCAGCGAAAATCATGAGGACTGTTGGGATCCAAAGTTTATTAGAGATTGATTGCGAGAAGACATAAGCTACTGCAATGAGCTGGATGAGAAGGCCAAGCAAGTGTCGAATCCAGAGCTCATTATCTTCAAGTGAGAAGGCAGTGATTGTATCCGGGCCACCCAGGTGAAGCAAAAGAAACGGAGCCCAAAAGGCAGCAAGGTCTTCGTTTAAGGGACGCACGTCACAGCCATTACCTTGGCCATTGGAGATGAGTCCAACAGCAAAGGCTGCAATCCAATCTGCAAGAAGATACGCCGCCCAGATCGTCAAGGTTACAATTCTTCTTCCTGTACGTTTTCGTGATGTTGCAAGGAAAATCAACACTATCTGAAAGAAGAGGCTGACAAGAACAGTTACACGGAGATTCCATTCATCCCATGCCCTCTTTAATTTGTACGGAATATGCAAAGCCATGATACTTCGCTCCTGTGAAGTCAATCCTGATTAGTTGTATGGGGGAAAAAAATTCTGCAGACTATTCTATCACAGTACACATAACCTGAAGTACTTAAGTAATGAGAAGCAAATTATGATTTGGAGAGAGAGAGAGAGAGAGAATCCTTTGTAGCTAATATGGGGTTACTGCTTGGAATTGGGAATGTATAAATGCAAATGCATAAATGTATAGAACACAGTTTTTTTTTCTTTTTTTTCTTTTTTTTATCGGTAAAAGCAAGTTGTTAGTTGTTAGATTCCCACCCTTTGCAAAGTACCAAGTGTTTGCTCCCTTAATTCAACTCTCCCTAGGAGAGTTGAACCCATGAGAAGAAATCGCATTGTATCAGTTGAGAAGAAAGGAATACATGGTATTATAGATTGAAAATGCTCATAAATTAGGTTTTCTACATTACAAGAAAATGAGCTGGTTTTAAATATGTATTGTACCTATATTAACCGATATGAATCGAGGTTTTGGACTTTCGATATTGATATCATATTGATACATCGACCGATGCAGTATTATCCAATAATATTCGATATACATCATTGATACAGATATTGTTATTTGGAACCATGCTATTGACGCTGTTGCTTATGCCAACATCGGCAAGGCAAAGGTGACAAATTTTTTAAAATCACATTGTGTTTGGATGATAGATTTGTGAAGGAAAAGAAAGTGTAAGATAAAAATAGAAAAAGAAAATGAAGTGGAATAGATGAATTACACAAATGATTCCTAAAGTACACTACTTATTTAATTTTGTTTCTTAATATTCAATTTGCATCAAATTTTTTTTTTTTTTTTTTTTGATTGGCAAAGGGAACTTTATTGATGAAAAAACATGAACAACACAAGTGATACACATCAACAAAGAAAGTGAGCGCAAAAGCATCATAGCTAAACTTTGCAATCCCAATTATCTTGGCACCACAAAACAAGCACAATCATATGCTAGCACACCACCAAGTTGGTGAGTGACCAATCAAACCATAAAGAACACACAAAACTAATACAATAAACCAATCACCTAACTACTCCCACCCAAACAAAATCTGACCTGTTTAAGATTGAAAACAAAATCATGTACTGTGTACTGCAATCCTACTAGACTACTCTTTGCCCGAAAAGCTATCCTTGTCTTCACAATATCCTCCAAGTCAGCAAAATTAGGATGACCGCCATTAAACATAATATCATTCCTCAATTTCCAAATTTTACTCAGTTCCTTTTTCTTAAAGGAAACACCTGCCCACCATGGTAGCAAGGCTTCAATAGAACCAGGAATTACCCAACACATATTCCACCACCTCAAAATTCTAGACCAAACTCTCCATATCAGTGGGCAATCTAAGAGAACATGGTTTACATTTTCAGTTTCCCCTCTGCAAAAGACACACAGTGTGCTAGCATTATCATCCAACACCCCAATTCTATGCAGAAAATCTGAGGTTTTCACTGTTCCCCTCCAAGCTAACCAACTGAAGAACTGGATTTTAGGAGGTGCCATATTCTGCCACAGCCCTTTAGTAATACATAGATTCAGTCCCTTGGCTACTTGAAACCATCTTCATAATGCCACTGAAAACTGCCCTGATGGATCTAAGTCCCACCTCAAGCAGTCATCCATATGCCCTCTGATTATAGGTACTGCATTCAACCACTAATGCAATCTGTTAACCTCTTCCTCCTCCCAAGCTCGCAGCCCTCTTCTAAACACCAGATTCCGTTCCCCTGAACTCCCTCTACTCTGACTGTACTGCAACAGAGAACCCTCCTTCTCCTCTGATAGACTAAACAGTCTTGGGAACTCCTCACTGAGCCTACTATTATTACACCACTTATCAGTCCAGAAATGATTTCTTTCCCCATTCCCAACCTTTAATTTTGCTTTATCCAAGTAAAAATCAAGCATTTGAGGGTAATCCTGGGCAATACTGATAATACCCTGCCATATGGGAGACACATTGCCTGCTCCCCCCACATTAGGCCACCACCAACCTCCAGATCTCCCATATTTGCTGCAAACTACTTCCTTCCACAAGGCTTTATCTTCAACTCCATACCTCCACCACCACTTTAATAACAAACAAGCATTCATATCACTTATACTTCTAAATTTGTATCAATTGCATCCCTATATTTCATACATTGATTCAATGTAGTCCCATCCTTAACTGTTGTGTAAAATATATATTTAATATGCTTACCTCTGTCTCACATTTAGCATTTGTGAAATTTAACAGGGGATGAGACTACATTGAATTAATTGTGCAGTTTAAGGATGCAAATGAGACAAATTGAAGATTGGGGACCAAAATAAAATAAGTAATATACTTCAAACAGTCATGTTTGTGTAGTTTTACCCAGAAAAGGAAAATGAATAGATAATTGTAAAAGTAAAATTAAAAAAAAAAAATTGTTTTTTTGGATAAATAAAATTAAAAAAAATATTTGGTTATCCATAAAATAAAATAAACACGTACTCCTTTTGTCCCAAATTGTTACTCCATTTTCAGCATTAATGCCATTTCATCGAGTCAATGAATAATATATTTCGTTAAAAAAAAAGTTTTCTTTTTATTTTTACAAACAAATTAAAAGATCTTAATTAGTTCTTACTAAACTTTTTTTTAACAAATTAAAAGATCTTAATTAGTTCTTATTGATAAATTCTTCAAAATCATTCAAAAATAAATAAATTAAACATATAAACAAATTTTTGAGATAATCAACAATTTAAGAGAACAAAGAGTATTTTATTTGGTTATCCATAAAAATAAAAATAAAAGAAAAACTAAACAGCCGGAGAGTAAGAAATGCAGGGACAGATTCAAGATTATCACAATGGGGTGCGAAACTATATTTGGAGTACAAATCCTTATAATTTTTAATTATTTTAAAAATTTTAATATATGTACGAGCACGAAATAATGTTCTCCTTTACTCCCTAAAAACACAAACGTGAGCTAGCCGGCGGGTGTGTGCCGGATACCTCTCCGATGCCTAAGTCAGCAAAATAGACAAATAGACAAAAGCTCTATGTATTCGAGAATCAAAGTTGTATTACCTCTTCCATAGGTTCTGTTATGAGCTTTTATAGATTCCGCGTGGTACAATCCTAGTAGGACTCTTATTCCTCCATGTAGAGTCCTCCTAAGAATCACACTCCTGAAAGATAATGTTTATCCTTCAACACCCCCCTCACTGCTTAAATCAAGTGAAATGGTTTTACCTCAGTAGCATGACAAAACGACCAAGCTATCATGGCCATGCTAAAGCGGCAGAAACGACCGAGCTCCAACTAGCTCGGTTCTTCCCTTCATTGCCTGTACCTCGGTTTGGCATACAACTGGGTTAACAACTTAAGACCGAGCTAGCAATGCACAATGACATAATTATCTCACCGTTAGTACGTGTGAAGCGTAGCTCGGTCTGGACCTCAACTAGGCCAAACCAGTTAGCCGAGCTACATCATTTCTTACCCCGGCCCATTACGTGGCCCAACTTACAAAGAAGGCAATTTCCTTAGCTCGACCCAATTGATTTATAAATTACCCTCTCAATTGCCCCTTAATTCCATCTGCGTAGCATGATTGGGATTACCTATTGCCAGCCGAGCTAAAAAACTTTAGTCTTTCAACCAGGATAAGATACCACCGGGCTGCCGATTGGTTCGGTCAAAAAACGTCTCTTCAATCGCTGCAAAACTGAATCGCTTTCTATTCCACGGACACGTGGCTGACCCTCATTGGTCAAGCACAGCTGTCCAACCGTCTTCGTACTTCGCGTATTTTGAACAGTCCCGCCTAAACTCGCGCTTTTCACAAAAACCCTACTCTTTGAACCAGACATACCACTATTCATCCTCTTCTCTCTCTACTTTCTGGGCTTCCATTTTTCCTCAATACTGCACCTGCAAAAGCTCGTATTCTCTGCTAGTATTGTTTTCATCTTCGATTCCATCATTTTGAACTGGTAAGTGGCTCAAATCTCTTGCTTTTCCATTCATTTTGTGAATATACATAATATAGATACATATACACTCATATATATCACGAAACATGTTATGAGTAAGAACAGAGAACACCAAAAACCAAACCCCCAAACCATAGGTTTATGTTTAAGAGCACACCCCCTGGATTCAAAAATTATGAGGTTTGAATCTAGAATCGTGGTGTGACCGAGCTAAAAACCTGTTTGGGCAACTCAAGGCCTATATTCAACCGAACTAGGGAACCTTCTAGGTGTGCACCCACCCAAACTAGATGACTTCCCCAACAACCGAACCAAAACGTCACGCCAAACTAAACAACTCTTGCAAATGATCGAACTAAAACTTCATGCCAAACCTTTAGTTTATTTTAGCCGAGCTAAAATCCTTTGTAACAACCGAACTAAGAACAGATAGTATTCCTTTTAGCCGAGCTAGGCTTATACTTATTTTGCCTATGTACTTAGCACGGTCCAACAATCTGTGCTTAACACTTTTCCTTTTCAATTTGCAGACTGACTTAGGTTGCCCAGGCACTCCTTTGAACGCTTCAACCGAGATAATCAACACCTTCTGAACACCGAGCTAATTTATACCTAATTTAAGTCTACATGGGAAAATATAGATTCTTAGTGAACTCTCCAGGGGTTATCGCCGAATTTCACAAGGATTATAACATCCCCGATGATGTCCGCCTTAGTTTAGCCGAACTAGACACCATTCCCAGGGGAAAACAGGGCTTTGTCCCTTTCAACATCATATCCATTGTAGAAGCCGGACTCCAATTCCCTGTACAACCTCTTCTTTGTGAATTCCTCAGACAAACAAACCTTTGCCCAACCCAGCTTTCCACAAATTTGTACAGAATAATAAATGGCATCGCCGAGCTAAACCACCGGCTTAGCCTTAATCTCAGTTTAGCCGAGCTATTTCACCAGTATTCACTCGGCCAGAACAAAGATGGCTGGGTCTATTATTTAAGAATAAGAAGACGCCGAGAAAAGATAATAAAGAACACCCCAGACAAAGATGTAAATGACGATGACTTTTTCTGGGTCTCAGGCAACTTTGAAGACCAAGAGGCCCAGATCTCGGGCAACTGAATTAATTGGAATAAAGGAGTAGCCGGCATACATACCTCGGCTCACATTTTGCATTCCTTACTCTGTTTGTATGTTTTGAACCGCACTAACCGTCGTGATTTTCCTTTATGCAGATTTAAACTTTCTAAAGTCGCAGTACAGTTACCCCAACCTAGACGCCCTCCGCGCCGCACTGAGATATCCTAATCGAGGTTGGGCCGAGCTACTCAACTTTGAGCCGACATATAGATACAGCAGCAGACGGAAGACCAAGGTGACAGACTTCCTCTTGGAGCCTTCGCCAGAACCAGATCCAACATTGCCTCAAATCAACCTGATCCCATTAACTGCAGAACAAGAAATGGCTAAGAAGATAGCAGTAAGGGCCCTTATCACCGAAACAAACCAACCTGAGGTACCACAAGCCGGCCAAACACAAGAGGCCGTGGTAGCCCTTCCAACCGCTCAGCCTTCTTCATCTCAGCCAAACAAGCGTGCTCGGACATCCACAACCGAGCCACGCCTTGTTGACAAGGATGAGACCGTGCTTCCTCAATCAACCCAGCTAAGCCCAGAACCAGTAGGTTCAAACCGGGCTAGCCCTTCAGAATGGGCGCCCAAAGTCACATACAAGAACCGTGCTATCACTGACTCTGACTCAGTGGTTGCAGAAAAAGACCATTCACTGGCCTTCAACCTTGCTAAGAGCATCTGTCTTCCAGCCGATATGAAGCACCACGACCATCTCACCGAGCTTAAGGCCATTCGCTCAGCAACAAAATCAATGGTGTTGGTAAGTTCTCCCTTCTCTTGTCATAATTTGTACGTCTGTTTGCTCGGTTTTGCTCAAAATTGTTTCTCTCCTTTTGCAGGCCCTACAGAAGAACCATGTCGCTCATAAGCGTATGTTGGAACTACGCAAAACAACAAGGCAGGCCGTAGCAGAGGCCGATGCAAAAACAGTCGAGCTAGAAGCGTCCAAGAAGCAAATGGCCGAGCTTCATACCGAGTTGGCCCGCCTAATCGGTCTTGTCAGCTCGGCTGAAGCAGATAAGAAAAAGGTTGTGGCCGTAATGAAAGACAAATATCTGTGCGAGCTGGCCAAGCTCGAGGGAAAAAAGAATGCTGAGATCACCCGGTTGGAGAAGAGCGTGGAAGACGCTGAAAACCGGGGTTACAAGAAGGGGGAGGCCACTTACATCCAGTAATGCGAAGCAGCAAAAGATATATTCTTCAAATGTAAATGGAAGGCAGCTGTGGCATAGCTCGATCATAGCCAAGAGACCGAGGTCTTCCTCAACTCTCCTCCTCATTTCATACCGAGCTACATGGTGGAGTATGCTACTATCATTCAGCAAAAATTTCTTCAAGAAGAGGACGACAACGAGGATCTTGCTCCTGAAGACGACATTCAGCTCGGTCGCCAGTCTATCTCTCCCACTCCGGTGGTCTCCATCCCGCCTTCCCCTACTGTGGCAAAGGCGGTGCCCTCGACCGAGCTCAACAAAGGTGTGCCTGCCACAACCGAGCTACCTTTGAGTGAAGCCCGGGTTGATTTAGACACCGATCTGGAAGATCTCTTTGCCTAATTTTGTATTTTTCTTATTTTGCTATCAATGAATTTTGTAAGCGAGCTGAAGTCCCACTCCTTTGTAACTCTTTTGCATTTTGAATGAAATCTTTTTCTTCTTTTTGCTCGGTTTATTCCATTCCTTTATGTACTTTTCAACTATGATTTGTATGAAGTTTCTACTTCGGTTCATACGAAGTTGGAGCATTTTCTGACCGAGATAATTATCCCGGTGTTGAACTTGTAATCTGTTTTGGCCATACCTGTCAACCTCTTCAGCCTAGGTTTTTATCTCGGCTGAAGAGTACTAAAAGTTGGATATTCCAGCCAACCACTCTTCAGCCTAGATCCTTATCTCGGCTGAAGAGTACTAAAAGTTGGTTATTCTAGCCAACCACTCTTCAACCTAGATCCTTATCTCGGCTGCAGAGTACTAAAAGTTGGTTATTCCAGCCAACCACTCTTCAGCCTAGATCCTTATCTCGGCTGAAGAGCAATAAATGTTGATTTTTCCAGCCAACTTTCTGCAGCCTAGATCCTTATCGTCGGCTTAGGAGAAGTGTTAGTTTTTCCAGCCAACCTCTTCAGCCTAGATCTTGATCTTGGCTGAAGAGAGCTCAAAATTGGTTATTCCTGCCAACCTAGAGCGAACTGTTTGGTTATTCCTACCAAACGTCCTACAGCCTAGATCCTTATCCTCGGCTTAGGAGAAGTATTGGTTTTTCCAGCCAACCTCTTCAGCCTAGATCCTGATCTTGGCTGAAGAGAGCTAAAAGTTGGTTATTCCTGCCAACCTAGAGCAAAGTATTTGGTTATTCCAGCCAAACGTCCTGCAGCCTAGATCCTTATCCTCGGCTTAGGAGAAGCGTTGGTTTTTCCAGCCAACCTCCTCAGCCCAGATCCTGATCTCGGCTGAAGAGAGCGCAAAGTTGGTTATTCCGGCCAACTCTACTTTCAATGCCCCTAGCTCACTAAAACAACTTTTTACAGCAGAAAACAATTATACTGAAAAGAAACTACTGGTTTTATTAAAAAGGAAAAATTACAAGTACTTTAAAGAAAAGCTAAAAATAATAGTTTGAGATTGGCAGTGTTCCACGGCCTGGGAATAGCCTTGCTGTCTTCATCATCCAAGTGGTATGCCCTTTTTCCTGCTAATCCAACCATTTTGTAAGGTCCTTCCCAATTAGGCCCTAACTTGCCATCTCCGGGTACCAAGGTATTTCCCATTACTTTGCGTAGCTCCCAATCTCCGATCTTGAATTGCCTCGGATGCACTGTCTTGTTATATTTTCTGAATAACTCCTGCTGGTATGAGGCAATGTGAACCGGTGCTTTTTCTCTTCTTTCCTCTGTAAGGTCGAGCTCCAATGCTATGGCTTCTCCATTTAAGTCTGGATCAAAATTTTCACTTCTAATTGTGGGGAGACCGACTTCCAGTGGAATTACTGCTTCCATGCCATAAGCCAAGGAAAAAGGTGTTTCTCCAATAGACCACCGAGGTGTGGTATGATAAGCCCATAAAACATGAGGGAGCTCTTCCGCCCACTTGCCTTTTGCTTTCTCCAGCCTTTTTTTTAATCCATCTAAGACGACTTTGTTTGATGCTTCCGCCTGGCCATTTGCTTAGGGGTATGCTGGTGTAGAGTTGTAGAATTCTATCTTGTATTCTTCACAAAAGCCTCTAAAAATTTTACCATCGAACTGAGTGCCGTTGTCAGATATTAGAGCTTTTGGTATGCCGAACCGAGTGATGATATTCTGCCAGACGAACTTCTTCACATCTTTCTCCTTTATTGATGCTAGTGCTTCTGCCTCCACCCACTTTGTGAAGTAGTCTGTTGCTGCAAGAAAGAACTTTCTGTTGCCGGGTGCTTTTGGAAGTGATCCTACTATGTCCAAGCCCCACATTGTGAAGGGCCATGAGCTAGTTAATGGTAGAAGCTCTCTGGCTGGTTGTGTATTTGGTGTGCGAACTTCTAACATTTCTCGCACTTCTTGACATACTTCTCTGAATCCGCTTACATGTAAGGCCACCAATATCCCTGAGAAATTGCTCTGTAAGCCAATGATCTTCCCCCTTGGTGGCTTCCGCGTACGCCTTCGTGTATCTCGAACAAGAATGCCTCGACCTTGCTGGGATGGACGCATTTCAAGTAAGGTCCTGTGAAGGATTTTTTGTACAAGGCCATTGATGGGGAGAGACAAAATCGCTACGACTTTGCTCTAATCTTGTTGGCTTCTTTCTTCTCTTCGGGTAAGACACTGTCTTTTAAGAACATTATAATGGGATCCATCCATGAAAGGCCTAATTCGGCGCAACATACCTTAGCTACTCTAGGTTCTTCAATGCTTGGTCTTGGTAAGTAGTCAATCAGTAACGGATGTGGGATGGATGTATCTGCCATCGAAACAAAGCCTGCTAGTTCGTTTGCTCTACTATTTTCTTCCCTGCCGATTTGCTCTATCTGCACTACTTCAAATTTTATGATCTCTTTTCTGACTAACTCTTGGTACTTAGCCATCCTTTCATCATTTGCCTCGTAGTCGCCTGAAATTTGATTTACCACTAGCTGTAAGTCACTGTAAACCATTAGCTCGGTAGCCTTCATGTAGAGTGTTGATTTTAGTCCTGCCAGAAGCACTTCATACTCCGCTTCGTTGTTTGATGCTGGGAAGCCAAGGTTAACTGCTTGTTTCACTGTTAGGCCATTTGGTGAGATAAGGACTATGCCAAGTCCTGCACCGTGCTTGTTGGACGCTCCATCCACGAAAAGCTTCCACATCTCCCCAACGAACAGTTTCCAGCAAGTGGAGGGATCTGATGATGCCTTGGGGTCATGAGTGTTGCTGGTGTTTTCTTCAAAGTCCACACTTACTGTTTGCCCCTCACTATCTGATTGTACCAAGTTTTTACTTGTTGATGAGTCTTTGCTTGGTGTAGCATGGTTTGTTTCTTCCTCCCTTTCTTCACTCCGGTCTGTTTTGGAATGTGGCTGAGCATCCTGTATCAGGGGTTGCGCATTTCCTGCGGCGCTTTTCATCCCCATTTTGGTTGTACCAGTCAAGTCAACTGGGCAGATGTGATGACTTCCTGGTGTAAACTTTGCCACAAAGTCTGCCAAAGCTTGGGCTTTTATTGCGGTTCTGGGTTGAAACTTGATGTTAAACTGTCCCAACTCCACTGCCCACTTCAAGATTCATCCAGAAAAGTTCGCCCTCTCAAACAAAGCTTTTAATGGAAAAGCTGTGAGGACGATTATGGTGTGGGCGTAAAAGTAATACGACAGTTTCCTAGAGGCCATCATCAGGGCTAAGGCCATTTTTTCCAATGATAAGTACCTGGTTTCTGCGCCCAGCAAAGTTTTGCTGACATAAAAGATAGGTAGGTGTTGGATTCCTTCCGCTCTTACCAACACCGCGCTGACTACATGCTGTGAAACTACCAGGTACAAAAAGAGCTCTTCACCAGGTATTGGGGTTACTAGCAACAATGGAGAAGATATGTATTCTTTCAGGCTTTTTAGGGCGTGATCGCATTCTTCATCCCACTCAAACTTGGCCTTTAACGCTTGAAAAAATGGTCGACATCTATCTGACGACCGACTTATGAACCAGTTGAGCGCAGCTGCCATACCAGTGAGATGCTGCACTTCTTTTACTGAGTTGGGCCTCTCTAGATCCTGAATTGCTTTGATCTGAGAGAGGTCTACCTTTATACCTCGGTTGGTCACCAGGAAGCCTAGGAATTTGCCAGATCCTACGCCGAACGCACACTTGGATGCATTAAGGCGTAACTTGTTCTTCTTCAGGATCTGAAACATCTCACCTAGGCCCCTGAGATGGTCATTCTCATCCTTGCTTTTGACCACCATATCATCTATGTATGCCTCCATTGTTCTTCCTAACAATGGTTCAAACATCTTGGTGACCATCCGCTGGAATGTTGCCCCTGCGTTTTTTAGGTCAAAGGGCATGACCTTGTAGCAATACAGTCCTCTTGGCGTTGTAAAGGATGTGACCTCCTGGTCTGGTTCATACATAGCGATCTGATGGTAACCTTTGTACGCATCAAGAAAGCTAAGTCGATTATGTCCTGCTGTTAGGTCTACCAGTTGGTCTATCCGCGGTAAAAGAAAGCTATCCTTTGGGCATGCCTTATTGACTGTTTTGTAGTCCACGCAGACACGCCATTTTCCATTCTTCTTTGGCACCACTACAGTATTAGATATCCACTTGGGATAGTGCACTTCTCTGATAGCTCCTGTCTCTAGAAGGTTTCCCATTTCCTCCGCCACTATGTCGACGTGGTGGAGTGCTGATCTGCGAGTGCGCTATATAATTGGTCTGGCAGTTTGGTGGACATTTAATTGGTGACAGATGAAGTTTGGGTCAATGCTAGGCATGTCATACGGCGTCCAGGCGAACACTTCGATGTTAGAGGTTAAGAATTTCATGACCTCTATTCTCTCAGTGCTGGACAATGACGAGCCGAGCAAAAAAAACTTTTCTAGGTCTTTTTCATCTATCCTTACATGTACCAAGTCTTCTACCGCCTTCTGTTCAGCTGCTTTGCCAACATCTGCGAACAGCTCATTGCTCTCAAGTTTTTCCACCATCTGTACATATCCCTTGGCAACGCGGCTGCCATTTACTGTAACGAAGCATTCTTTGGACATAATTTGGTCTCCAAAGACCTCTTCAATTACTTCAGATTCGTTGGGGAACCGCAATACTTGATGGTAGGTTGACGCTACCGATCGCATGGCATGCAGCCATGTCCTTCCCAAGATTATGTTGTAAGTGGAAGGGACTTTCAATACCCAAAATTCCACTTGTTTCGTCATGCTTCCTACTCTGACTGAGAGGATTATCTTGCCCACTGACCACTCTGGCATTGAGTTGAATTCGATCAGGGGAAATGTTGCAGGTGCCAAGTCTTTGTCCTCCAGTTTCAGTTGTTTGAAGGTTTCGTAATACATTATCTCACATGAGCTCCCTTGGTCAATCAAAATCCACTTGATGTCGAAATTCTTGAAGCGGAGAGTGACAACCAGTGCATCATTGTGAGGGCAATATATCTTTACCAAGTCTCTGTCTGAAAAAGATATGACATTCGTGGCCTCTGTTCTCCCCTTTTTGATGGTAGGTTGTGCACTTAATACCTCCCTTAAGTGCTCAGCCTTCTTGATCATTCCCCTAAGCTCACAGACTCACTCAAGTTCGAATACCCCATGTATTACGTTAATCACGCCTTGAGGTGGAGCGTCGATCGGCATTTCGTTTGGGTTGTCGTGGTTCTGGGGGGCTGGCTGTGTCCCTCCTTCTATGTACTGGTCCAGGTGCCCAGCTGCCACTAACTCCTCCAAATGTTGTCTCAACGGCGTGCAATTCTCTGTGCGGTGCCCCTTTTCATTATAGAAGGTACACCGAGATCCTTCGTCATAGTCTTTTTGTGCTTCTCCCAACTTAGCTGGCCATCGGACGAAAGGTTCATCGCGTATCTCACTGAGAATTCGGTAGATTGGTTTTTTGAACACCGTGGTAATGGCAATGCGAACTCTTAGCCACCTTTTGTCTGGATCCTCTTTGTTGGCCCGTCTACCTCGCTCATTCCTGCTTGGTCGTTCTACCGTGTTGACTTTTGCCAAAGTCTTTTTATCTGGTATTGCTGTTGTGCCAGATTTCACCTTAGCACGGGCACCATCCTCTTCCACACGAATATGTTGGTGCACTCTCTCCATTAAGGCCTCCATCGTGAGGGGAGGCGTCATAGTGATTGAATCTCTCAATTTGTTGCCGACTGGCAGGCCCCGTTTGTATTGCGCGATAGCAAGGTTTGTAGAACAATCTCTTATCTGGTTGAAAGTTTCCCAGTAGCGACTGTTGTAGGACCTCAATGTTTCTTTGTCGCCCATGTCAATGGAGAGTAACTGATCGATCTTCACTGGTGTCTTGGTGTTCGTTCTAAACCTTGTCACGAACGCCTCTGCCAATTGTGCCCAGGAGGCGATGCTGCCTTCTGGTAGCCTTTCGAACCAAGTTAGACCTAGGTCGCCTAGGCTAGACGGAAACAGGATGCACATTAAAGCCTTGTTTCGCCGGTATACTGCCATAACCTGGCGAAAGTGGCTCAAGTGCATGTAGGGGTCCGTCTTCCCCTCATAAATGGTGAATTTGGGCTGGTAAAAGCCCGAAGGTAGTTGTGCGTTCTCAATTGCTGGAACGAACGGCGAGGTCTGCAGCCTTGCTAATGCTTTGTCTGTTGGTTTGTAAGTAAGGCGCGGTATTGGCATTCCTACCTTGACGCTCCCATGCATCTGAGGAGCCAAGCGCTGAAGGGCTGAAACTCTGCGCGGGTCGCGCGCCCTGGTATCTTCCTTCCATCGTGCCCTTTCTTCTAGCACAGTTCGCAAGTCGGATGATCTAGGCAACTCTGTCTGCCTGGATGATGTTTGGTGTGTACACGAGGGCCGATAGGTGCTTCCCTCAGTATATGACCTCTCAGTTCTCGTTCTCTCAGACCTGGAGTAACGAGTCCTGGGAGTTCTTGACTGAGTGTCGCCTGTTCTCAGGCTCTTACTCTCTGCTTGCGATGGTGTGGTATACCTACCACGATCTTCCGAGTGGCGAGGGGGCGTGTTGCTTTTGCGCCCCTCTCCTGTCGCCACCCATTTTCCTTTGATCTGGCGCTTCATAGACTCCATGTCTGCTGCCATCTTCCTTATTAACTCATCTTGTTCCTTTACACGATCCTCCAAAACTTGAGGATCCATCCTCCGCCTCTGTCTTTCAGGACTTTGAAAACGACGGGGGCTGTTAGCCCGCCTTCTCCTGGCATCCCTCCGGGGGTTCTGTCACTGGGGCTCTAAATCCGCCATAGGAGGGATAGAAGGCAAACCTTCGCGCCTCTCACCCCCCTCCGGGGTTTGTCCGTCGATAGCGGACTGCGGCAAATCTTCATTGTGCGCCATTACTTCCAATTAAAGAGGAAAAACTTGATCAAGAGGTTTTGTTCTTTCTGGTTTTCCCACAAACGGTGCCAATTGTACGAGCACGAAATGATGTTCTCGTATAATCCTGTTGATCAAATTTGGGCACCTCCAAACGTCGTCGCTTTACTTCCTGAAAACACAAACGTGAGCTAGCCGGCGGGTGTGTGCCAGATACCTCTCTGATACCTAAGTCAGCAAAATAGACAAATAGACAAAAGCTCTGTATATTCGAGAATCAAAGTTGTGTTACCTCTTCCATAGGTTCTGTTAAGAGCTTTTATAGGTTCCGCGTGGCACAATCCTAGTAGGACTCTTATTTCTCCATGTAGAGTCCTCCTAGGAATCACACTCCTGAAAGACAATACTTATCCTTCAACATCTCCCTCACTGCTTAAACCAAGTGAAATGGTTTTACCTCGGTAGCATGACAAAACGACCGAGCTATCATGGCCATGCTAAAGCGGCAGAAATGACCGAGCTCCAACTAGCTGGGTTCTTCCCTTCATTGCCTGTACCTCTGTTTGGCATACAACTGGGTTAACAACTTAAGACCGAGCTAGCAATGCACAATGACGTAATTATCTCACCGTGACTACGTGTGAAGCTTAGCTCGGTCTGGACCTCAACTAGGCCAAACCAGTTAGCCGAGCTACATCATTTCTTACCCCGGCCCATTACGTGGCCCAACTTACAAAGAAGGCAATTTCCTTAGCTCGGCCCAATTAATTTATAAATTACCCTCTCAATATAATATATGATATTTTTAAAATTTTAGGGTGCGGTAACCCCATCACCACCCCTAGATCCATCCTTGTGCACAATCAAATAACAATTATCAAAACTGTTAAAAAAAAAAAAAAATTGTAAAAAGTAATGCAAGAATTACACAATAAAACAGCAGAAAAGAAAGTTGTAGAACTAAGTAATGGCGGTAATAAATCCAAGTTTCTTGGAAAGTCTTAGGGTGAGTCAGATAGATTGACTCGGAATTTATGCGTCAAAGGATCGGTGGCGTAGCTCAGCCGAGTTTTTTAGGTAACCCAATAATGCAAATTATATATGTGTGTGTATCTCAAATCACTCATTCATCATCAAGAAAGAAAGATACAAATGGAAATGGGAATCAAATTACCTTGTTCTGCTCTTCTTTCTCCTTCTCTGTCTCTTCTCTCTCTCTCTCTCCTCTTTTTTCTCTCAGTCTCTCTCTGCTTTGTCTCTTTAGTGAATTCCTCTTGTAATCTCACACAGTCATATTCTGCTAGAAGTGAGTGCTAGAGAGAGAAAAGGAAGGTCCTTCCTTGGCGATGGCAACTCGCTAATGAAACCCTTTTCGTCATTTCGTCAAGTCTACGCACGTCGACGTTTTTACGTCATTTTAATAAGAGTGCTGCCATGAGGATTTCATTAGTTATTTTAAATTTCTTATGTTTTAAATTTATTATTATTGTATTAATAATTTTAAATAAAATTATTAAAAAACATATCAATAATTTTAAGAGAGTTCATCTCACAATTAAACTCACGTATACTCACTGCATCATGAGTTAGATTTTATAGAACATCCATCTCCATCACCATTCATTCATCTTTTTTAAATCTCATCTTCAAAACCTATACATCCTAAAAATCTTAAAAACTCTTTTGCGGCAATATTTCGCGGTAACCGTGACAATTATTTGATTACTTACACTTATCCGGTAATGACAATAAATGAAAAATTTTTTAGCAATTACAACTTTATGAGATGAGAAGAGTACAACAATATAAGTTCAAAGAAAGTTCATAACTTTGATGGTGTTTTTAGCTCAAAGGAGATTTGTCGTATAAGGGTAAGTTTCTTAAAAAAAATAGCAAAAATAATAAAAACTGTTCGTCATTTTTTTGAGACTAAACATATGACCGAAATTCAGAAATATAAGCCTGAATATTGTTTATTTATTTGGGAACAAGTAACCAAACATTTATTTTCTCAAGTCGTGAACAAGTATATGAAGATGAAGTAGTAATCAATTTCGTGAGTTTTGTTATAGTTTTTAGGCGAGAGGGTTTTTGGGGTGTGGGGGTATGAATGCAATTGAAAGGGTAGAATATTTTCAGAAGGATAATTTTGATATTATTTGGGGGAAGAAAAGAAATTTTAAAGATTTTAGAATTTATAAGTAGAAATCCAAAGAAATAAGAGGTCTAAAATAATTGATGAAATACTAATAGCAACACTCTTTAATAATAATTAAAAAAAAGTTTAAAAAATCATAATTTTTTTGGGACAATTACAAAAAAAATTCCAGGTTTGGAACCCTTCTAACAAAATAAATTTTGAGTTTTAAATTTTATCAATAAATTTTAATCTTTTAATTTATTTTCAATCTTAACCATTAGCATTTTTTGTTAAGTAAAATCAACGAAAAAATAATATTTTAATTATTAAACTCAATGTAGATATACATAAAATGTCTAAAATATTATTTTTTTATTGAATTTAATGATTAAAATACATCTTTTTCTATTGATTTTATTTAACGAAAATAAGCAAATAATTTAGATTGAAAATAAATCAAAATTTTAAGATTTAAATTGATGAAATTAAAAATTCAAGATTTATTTTATTACAATGGTCAAATCTTGTAATTTTTTTATAATTTTCCTTTTTTCCTATTTTTTTATACATTTTTTTATTAAAAAAAACTAAAAATTAATAGTAAAAAAATCACTTGACAAACAAATTCTTAATTTATTTATTTATTTTTATTTTTTTCTAGTGACAAATTTTGCTTTCGTAATATGTGCACATATTCTTTGGGGATTAATTACTTGAACGCCCTATCATTTATATACCAAAATAAAACACATCACTAATTATTTAGGGAGTTTCTAAATTTACTTTTAAAAAATTATTCAACGCCAAGAAATATGAGTGGGACACATAGAAGACTCAAAATCTCGTAGATGATTATATGATCCATTTAGGACATGTGTACATTTATTTATGCCAGTATATTTTACATGAGCATAGCCGTGATAACGATGTGGTTATCCTAGACATGTTTGGCATTGTTTCGTTTTTTGGTGTTTTGTTTTTTTATTAACAAAAAAATAAATATTCTCAAATTATTTAACAAACTATTTTGAAAGGAAAAAAACAAAATACCAACTTGAAAACACTAAGTTATTTTCTTATATTTTTTAAAATTATTTTTACACAAAAATAAAGAGATATGAAAATTCTGAGCTGGGTGTTTTTGAATTTGCTGTCATTTTCATTTTTTGCTTGTTGTTCTCAAAGACACGTTAATAAATTAATATATATATATATATATATTAATTTGCATATCATTATTCTTTGCCATATTGTTTAGAAAGGAATATTAATATCTTTTTTCTATACTTTTCTTTTCCACCTTTTTTTTTTTTTTTTTTTTGATTACGCAGGTATCCCCCAATCCTCTGATTTTTAAGGAAGGCAAGACTAATCCTGAGGGATAAGTAGCCCGGGAGAAGCCGTGTACCCCTTTCAAACTGCTGCAGGCACTCATCCAGCGGGGAATCGAAACCGTGTACCCCTTTCTTTTCCACTTTATTATGTAAAAGGGAATATTACGATTTTTAATCTTGCCTAAGGCACGTACTAACTACATGCGTATCAAAAACTATCAATTTTTTGTGCACTAAAAATAAATAATGATGTGGTTAACCCAGACACGTACTAAAATAAAACATATCACTAATTATTTAGGGAGTCTCTAAATTTACTCTAAAAAAATTTATTGCTAAGCAAAATCAGCGGGACATATGAAGATTCAGAATCTCATAGATGATCATATGGTCCATTTAGGACATGTGTACATTTATTTATACAAGTAGATTTTTGGGGTACTTACCAATTAGTCCTATTAATTAGACTTATTTACCTACAGGTCTTAACTAATAAATTTAACATTATAAAAATAAGAGAGTGATAAATTTATCACTAAAAATTTATTCATAAAAACAAAAAGACTGATAAATTTATCACTATAAATTTATTCATAAAAAAAAAAGACTGATAAATTTATCTTTATCACCTAATAAATTTATCAAATAGGACTTAATAGGTAATAAGTCTCCAAAGTAGGACCTATTAAGTAATAAGTCTCCAAAGTAAGACCTATTGGTAGTTTACCCTAGATTTTTCATGAGTATAGGGGTGATAATGATGTGGTTATCCTAGATGTGTTTGGTATTGTTTCGTTTTTTGGATTTTTTTTTTTTTATATAGTAAAAGTAAATAAATGTTCTAAAATTATTTGACAAACTATTTTGAAAGAAAAAAACAAAATACCAACCTGAAAACACTTTAAGTTATTTTCTTATATTTTTTTAAATTATTTTTACACAAAAGTAAAGAGATATGAAAATGCTGAGCTGGGTGTTTTTGAATTTGCTATCATTTTCATTTTTTGCTTGTTGTTCTCAAAGACACGTTAGTAAACTTTTCAAAAAAATATATATATTTCTATATCATTATTCTTTGCCATATTGTTTAGAAAAGAATATTAATATCTTTTTTCTTTACTTTTCTTTTTCACTTTATTATGTAAAAGGAAATTTTACAATTCTATCTTGCCTAAGGCATGAACTAACCACTAACCAATTTTTTGCGCACTAAAAATAAATAAATAAAGCAAAAATTATCATGAGAAATGAGATTAATATAGTGTATTTAACCATAAAGCGATATATGTACATATGATTTTCATGTTTTGAAAATTATGATATTCTGCACATACACCATGTTTATTGTCAAAACACCCCTATATATCATGTGTACTTTTATTTATACGAGTAGATTTTACATGAGAAAGAAAAAAAAATTGTGAAATAAATATATTTTACAGGGCCTATGTCATAATTGTGACTGTCCTAAACGTGTTTGGCATTGTTTCGTTTTTTTGTATTTTTTTTAGTAACAAAAAAATAAATATTCTGAAATTATTTAACAAATTATTTTGAAAGAAAGAAAAAAAAAAAAAAAAAAAAAAAAAAAAAAAACCAACTTGAAAACACTTTTAAGTTATTTTCTTATATTTTTTAAAATTATTTTTACAAAAAATAAAGAGAGATTAAAATGCACAGCTGGGTGTTTTTGAATTTGCAATCATTTTGATTTTTGGCTTGTTGTTCTCAAAAGCACGTTAATAAATTATAATAAAAAAAATTATATTAATTTGTATATCATTATTCTTTGTCATATTATTTAGAAAGGAATACTAATATCTTTTTTCTTTACTTTTTTTTTTTTTCTACTTTATTATGTAGAAGGAGATATTACGATTCTTAATTTTATCTAAGCCACATACAGTGGCGGAGCCAAAAATTTAATGGAGAGGGGGCACGTTTTAATCACAACATTGAATTTTTTTTTTCCACATAACAAGTAACAACGAGATATTATTAAATTTATACATTTTTATTTTTATTACAATTATCTTAAGATTTACATTAACGTGATTTATAAATCTACAATCAATAACTAAATTCTATTAACCAAATAATCAATAAGTTCAATCCTATCAACTCAAAAAAAGTGCCTCACGATAAGGAGAAATAAACAACTAAACAAATCTTATAATAATAAATGAATTATTAATTGATTTCCATTCTTGTCTTGACCTATCAATTAAAAATGTACAAGAATAATAAAAATAATAAAATACAAAAATTTTAAAATTTTAAAAATATAAGAAATTTTACATAATTTAAGGAGGGTCACTATTAAATTTTATAAAAAATAAATTATACATAATCTTTATTTATATGAGTAATAGTATAAATATTAAAAATTTAGAAGGTACATGACCCCCCTAAGCCTTAGGCGCCCTCATCACATACTAACCACATACATATCAAAAGCTGCCACTTTTTTGTGCACTAAAAATAAATAATGATGTGGTTATCCTAAGTGTGTAGTAAAATAAAACACATCCCTAATTATTTAGGGAGTCTCTAAATTTACTCTAAAAAAAAATTTATTCAATGCTAAGAAAAATCAGTGGGGCATATAGAATACTCAAAATCTGAGCATAGTGGTGATGATGATGTGGTTATCCTAGACGTGTTTGGTGTTGTTTCTTTTTTTTCTTTTTTTTTGGAGGGGGGTGTTTATATATATATTTTTATTTTTATTTTTTTAGTATAAAAAATTAAATGTTCTAAAATTATTTGACAAACTATTTTGAAAGAAAAAAACAAAATACCAACTTGAAAACACTTTAAGTTATTTTCTTATATTTTTTAAAATTATTTTTTACACAAAAATAAAGAGATAAAAATGCTGGGGTAGGTGTTTTTGAATCTGCTATCATTTTCATTTTTTGTTTCTTGTTCTCAAAGACACGATAATAAAAATTTTTAAAAAAAAAATTATATTAATTTGTATATCATTATTCTTTGCCATATTGTTTAGAAAGAAATATTATCTTTTTTTCTTTACTTTTCTTTTTCACTTTATTATGTAGAAGGAGATCTTACGATTCTTAATATTGTCTAAGACACATACTAACCACGTGCACATATCAAAAGCTGCCAATTTTTTGTACACTAAAAATAAATAAATAAAGCAAAAATTATCATGAGAAATGACATTAATATAGTGTATTTAACTATAAAGCGATATATGTACATATGGTTTTCATGTTTTAAAAATTATGATATCCTGCACATACACCGTGTCTATTGTGTAAACTTATAAATAAAAAAAATTGATGAAATTCAGTGGATGATATATAGCTTTGTTGGGACCTAGCCAATGGTGGTATGTAGCATAGTTATCAAAATCACGATTCACATTATAGAATTGTAAAATTTTAAATTATCCAATTGATTTAAATCAGTATATAATTGATAATATAACAAAATCAAAGTGAAATCATAGTAGAATTGTAGTGAGAGGAACTCTGAATTTTGAAAACCTTGTTCTTTGCTCATTATAGTGATAATTTGGAAAATTGCGATAATTTTGTGAACTTGAGTAAAATTACTCAATGGCTTTTCAAGTAAATTGTGTTGACAAATATATAATCCTCTGTTTAGTTAGTAGATATATACAATATGAAAATTGCATTACGTCAAATTTATATTTTCTTTTTCTTAATTTAGTCAGAAAGGCACTACTCCAACCATAATAGTACATTTTACTTGGGGATTTGGGAATTGAAAAAATACCATAGAGAAATTGAAAAAAGTTAAAACAAAAACTACTTTTCTTTCATTTTGGATGGGGACTTGGAAATCAATCATCATGGTACATTCTCAAGAGGGAAAAAAAATAAATAAAGAAGCATCTGGAAATTCCCGGATGAATTTTCCCCAAGGCTACAAACCAAAAAACTATATATATATATATATTTTTAATTGTATTTAGTGTGTTTGATTTGAGTTTTTTGAATTAAGTTTTTTTTAAATTGAGTTTTTTTATTTTTTTTTATTTTTTTGTTTTTAGTGAATTATTTTTAAAATTTTAAACATTTTTTTTGCATTTTTAGATAGACCTTACTAAGATGTATCTAAAAAGTAAAAAATTTATGAAAAAATATTTTTAAAAATTAATAAATACATAAAAATACAAAAAATGTACTGAATTCTCGTATTTTTTTTATATTTTTGGTATTTAGTGAATTTTTAAAAGGCTTTTTTCAAATTTTTTTTACTTTTTAGGTATATTTATGTTATGTATGTCTAAAAATTAAAAAAAATTGCTCAACATATTAAAAAAATTCAGTAAAAATAAAAAAAAAACACAAAAAATAAGAAAATAGAATATTCTGAAAAGTGTTTTTGAAAAATAATAACCGAGCATAGTGATTCAGATCTTTTTTTTTTTTTTTATATGATCTATGCATTGTGATCTAAAAATTAAACAATTCTGATCATCAAGATAGAACTCGTAGCACGCTCCACGAGCCCAAATAACACGGTCCAACGTGCACTGGAGGCAATATGCACTCTTAGATAGTACCCAAACGGAGGCCTATTTGGCAATGGCTCAAATAGTTACTTTTGACTAGTTGAACCAAAAATAATTTATCCGTTTGACAATACGGCTTGATTTTGATTTAGCTAACAAAAGGAAGAAAAAAATAAATAAACTTTTCACTCAATTTTTGAATTACAAAAAAATAACATCAACTTATTTTAATAACTATTCTTTCCTTAAAAAAAAGTATTTAGCAAACGCTATCTAAAAGTGGGTAGTCATTAAACATACAAAATGTCCAGGTTGTTAGGTAGTACAAGAACTCCAGTACAATGCCCAAAAGTCTTTAAGGGAAGTAACACATGAAGATTGAAAAGATAGTACACAATAATACTATTCTATGTACTTCATAGCCTTATATCTATCCATCATATATACAACAATGGGGAAGAGACAGAAGAAGACGATTGGGCACAAGTTGAGTGTGGGAAGAAATCACAAAAGAGAGAAGAAAGTATGCAAAAAGATCTTAAAAACATAATTGAGTGCAGCGTTGATGAATCACCCCATTTTATTTACAAAAAAATCGTGGTTTCATCCGCGCTGCACTCAATCATGTTTTTAGCTCTCTTCCAAACTGTTTCAATGTAGAGTACCAAATTGATCCAACAGGTTTCTTTCCTTTTCTGGCATTTTCAAATTGATGATGACTGTGTGTGTGTGTGCATAAACTGCTGCGCTGCACTCAATCATGTTTTTAGCTCTCTCCAAACAGTTTCAATGTGGAGAACCAAATTGATCCAACAGGTTTCTTTTCTTTTCTGGCACTCTCAAATTGATGATGACTCTGTGTGTGTGCATGTGTATTGCTGCCCAACTTCTAGTATTATTAAATTCTGCGATTTCCCTAGTTTGACAAAATCATATTCCGAATTTAGGTTGTATCACTGCAACTTCTAAAAAAAGAAATTTCTACATCTTTTGCCCAAAATATTGGACGGTGCCTGCCTACCTACTATGAACTCAAAAACACAATTTTGACTCAATTATGAATATCATTGAGTCAACTCAGAGTTTAACTCAAGCTTAGATCATAACTTGGGATAAAGCATTTTCTATTGTCCCAGAATGGCTTAAAAACACGTCAATTAAAAAAGGCTAGTGAGAGACATCACACAACTTGTAGCATTTCCCCTCGAGTTACATTGGGATATACATATATACACACTAATGATTTTCTGATCTATATAAGTCACTAGGTTCCTTTTGTGTGATTCATTTTTTCATTAACTCAGTCAACTCAGACCGAGTCACTTCAAGTTTATAAGCATTGTCCCACCATCCATAGTAATCATAGAATTAACATTTTTTCCTGTGTACAATGAGCCTATATAACAGATCATGTTCAAGTAAGGTTGTAACAATTAACAAATAATGTATATGCATCTTTCAATTAAGAAACAGAAACAATACTAATTTGAAAATCAGACTAACAAAGTCATCCAGGTAATGGCTCAAACCAGGACCAGGGTGTTGGAATATGTATGACAAAACAAAAACAAAAACAAAAAAAGCAAACAAACAACTACAACAACGTGACAACAAATCTAAGAAAAAGATTGCCAGCCAACCCTCGCCCAGCCACCATAAAAAGAAACCAACATTTATTTTGTCTGTTGAATCCCTAAAATGTCTTGCTTTGTAAAATGTAATAATTAAGCAAATGCAAACAAGATGTACATATAGGCATCTTGCCAGTGAAAGTAAAGAATAATAACAACAGAACAGGTGCGAAAGAAAACAGATTTGAAACATTCCACTTTATGTCAGGACTATTATGTGTGTATCCTTATTTCTTGGGACCGTAATTTGTTTCTCTTTTGTTCAAAAATTTATGTCAAAATTGTGCGAGGAAAAAATGGAACAGAGGCACCTTTTAAGGAGCCATGAGTCCTTCAATTGTGGAGAAGAAAGACTCTGCCCAGTCAGCTTTGAATAGCAAAGTTTGCAATGTGTGCATCACATCATACCCCGGATCAAGCTTTCGTTGCCAACCCTAGAAAAAAGAAAAAAGATGGACAAAGAAAAAGTATTTAGAGAGTGATTAAATTGGATGACATACTATTTATTAGTACTAGCATATTGTTAAAGACCCTTTTTCCTCCGTCAAGCTGAAAAATTAAAAAATAACAATAAAAACTACATAAAAATACCGAAGCGAAAAAATGATGCAATCAAATCATGGCTGGTAAAACAACTTCCATATTCTTCTCAAAATATGGAAATTGTCACTTGCAACACATGAAGGAACTTACTCCAAGTCCAACAATCCTATTGCACTAGACCAAAAAATTTAATTTCATTAACCTCAAGGGATAGATGAGATGGCCAGGAACACACCATCAAGAAGTAGAGGGTTTGAGTTCGTGTCTTCCCGGTGGGACCAACTAGGAATACATCCTGGTAATTACTAGATAGATGTAGGATTGGGGACTACAGTCTACGTGTGCCAGGGATTAGTAGGGTGCTCTACGAGACCCAAACAATTTTGTTCGCCATGAAAACAGAGAAAAGGGAGGAAGGGAGGGGGGGAATGGGTTCTGGAGAAGAAAATCAAATAAATGCTATAGAAACAACAGTCTAAGGATCCAAGTGCAATTTGAGAGATTAATAAAATAAGTACCATCGATTATGAAAGAGAGAGATAACACTATATTATCATCTACTAGACTACTAGTTAATAGCCATGATAAATCACAACGAAAATTGGGGGAAGACTCAAACTATTGTTGACATCAAACCTACAAGTTACTAAACTAGTAGTAACAATGAGATAATCTAACAGAATGTTGATGACTCAATCTATCAGTACAGTGCACTGGAATATGAAATCCTTCTATCAAGTAGCACAGTAAGCAGAATATTAGTAGCATTAAGGGTGGCAGAAAAGCTCAGATACAATATGCAAGAAGCAGTCAAAGAAAAACAAATGTTCGAAAATGAAATTTTCGTCTGAAAAGAATTTCCAGACAGTAATGATGTCAAGTAAAATTTCACAGCTATCACCTTAAAATATTAGTTCTACAATTAATTCAAAAGGCCAAAACTGATACATCTTAAGGAACGCCAGACAATACCTCTAGGACCAACACGGTTACCATCACAGTGCAGACATTACCATCGATGTTTACTCTATGACGCCTAACTTGCTCAAGCAATTGTTGCATGCACTCAGCAGGGTGAACAAAACCACCTTCTGCGGAACCCCAGTAGCTAAAAGTTTGTTCTACCTCCTGGGAAACCATTAAAATCTCATTTTTAAAAAATAAATAAATGACTAAAAAAATATACAACTCCAAACACTGATTTTTTATTAACCAATTAAAGGGATAAGCAGGTTACTGGTTTATTCAGTGGGGGGACATAAAAAGAACAAAGCCAAAGCTGATGTAGATGTAGTGCAGTGGCATGGCATCTCAAAGGGATAAGCGGGTTACTGGTTTGTTCTTACTGTTCATTATGAATGAAAGTAAAGAGGAACACATGTACATAGGTATATTCATACATACATATAAACAAAAACCATAAGTTGAACGATTAAGCTGCTTAGTTTTAAGCTGGTAAAATGGCTTTAGATTAGGCATAATGCACCTAAACCAACCTCAAGCACAAGCAAGCAACATAAAACATATATTGATGCTGTGACAGACAGTCAATGGTTAACAAATCCATTACGCACAATCAGAAGAAGCTCACCCAGATAACATAAAGCTTGATAAGATGTGTAGATTTTTGCCAACACTTCTAGTAAAATTACATATCTAGTACCTTCAAAACTGTCAGATTCTATAAAAGTATGTTGTTGCTATGAGCATAAGATCTGAAATAACATGTATTCTATACACGCTTTAAAATATATATATATATAATAAAAAATAAAAAAAGAAGAGGAAGGTGGCTGGTTTTTTATAAACTGTAAAGGTTATTTAGCATTAAATAAATAATCTCTAAAGGTCGAAGGTATCTGTCCACCATATAACTGCTTAGAAGGGAATAATGTGAATGTTTTTCTTTAGAGAAACTCTAAAACTGCATCTCCAACTTAACTAAGACAATACAATTTTGTGGGAAATCTAAAAATTTAAGTACATGCAACAGAGTAGCTGCAGATAAAGTATAATAGGTGAACTAAGAATGAGCATCATTTTGTGTGAAGACAACATAGAAGACTTTCATGTTACCTCAATGAAAGCCTCTGGGTTTGGGCAGTTCTGTTGTTTAGATAATTTAAGTGTACACTCTGCAGCGGTGCGACCGTCTTGAAGCGCTACTGCCTTAAAAAACTCTAGTAAAGAGATTCGATCTTTCCTAGAAAGTTCAGCAGTCATGCCTACATCAAGGAAAATGACATGAGGCCTTGAATTAAATAGCTGTTTACTTGAAGCCTTACTCTCAGATGATCTGACAAGAATATTTCCTGGATGCATATCTGCATGAATAAAATTGTCCACCTGGAAAAATAAAATAAAATCTCAGATCAATTATTAAACTATTTTACTATGGAAAAAACTAATGAATCCATAGCGAGTCAATTTATTATTGACAAGTGTTATAACAAGGATACAAATTAAACTATGCAAAAGAAATATTAAGATTAAGAAAGGTTGTATTAAGATAACCTCTTTTTTTTTGATAAATAAGCAAACCATTTATTAAGAGAGCATCAAGACGATGCAAAAAATACAAAAACTAGCCAAAAGCTAGAAGCAACCCAACCAAAACTGCACGAAAACATCAACGCAAAGAACAATGAAGACTGAAACTAAATCAAGTCCTCTACAAAATCAACAAAAGACAAAACGTCCGGGTCTACTAACAATGATAGCCAACTGTGCAACACAAGAAACAAACGCCGCTCCAACCAGACCACAATATGCATCTCCCCTAAGAATACCCTCCTATTACGCTCCAACCAAACTAGCCACATAAGACACTGCCCAGCCAATAACCATGCCTTCCGCCTTCTCTTTCCCACCCTCCCCCAAACCCAGCTTTGTAACACCACCCCCATTGTCCCCGGTTGAACCCAAGCCAAACCGAAGATAGCAACTATAGACATCCAAAGGCATGAAGCCACCAGACAACAAATAAGCAGGTGGTCTACCGTCTCTGCAGCTCCACAACACAGACAACACCAATTCACCAAAATATAACCACGACGAATCAAGTTATCAATCATCAAAATACGACCTAACGCTGCTGTCCACACAAAGAAGGCCACTTTGGACAGACAACCCACCACCCAAACACTCTTCCACGAGAATGGCACATCAACCCCTCCCGTAAGCCTATGGAGAAAAGAAGAAACAGAAAATACCCCTTTAGACTTTGGACACTCCCACCTCATAGAATCCTCTCCAACCTCTCCATACCGAAGACCGTACAGAAAACCCAATAGATCCAACAATTGCCCCTTCCCAATCCTGCACTTCACGACGCAGCCCAACATTCCACACCACCACCTGGCCTTGCACCTGGGAATAAGAAGCCACTGTTGCCTCCCGATCAAGCACGATACGAAAAATCAACGGGAAACTCACCTCTAATGGGCCCTTGCCACACCACCAATCCCACCAAAACCGAACTCAGTCCTCCACCCCAACTCAAAAACATACTCTGTTCCAAAATTCCTCCCGGCCCAACCAAATACCCTTCCACAAACTACACCCATACGACTGTTGAACCTCCTCCGTACTCCAATCCCCCCTACCCAACCCATATTTAGCCCCTACCACCTTTCACCACAACCTCTCCCTCTCTACCCCAAACCGCCATAACCACTTCCCCAAAATAGCCAAATTAAATGAAACCAAACTCCGAATCCCTAACCCCTCCATCGCCGTAGGAGAACAAATTTGATCCCAAGCTACTAGATGATAATGGAAAGACTCAAAAACTCCACCCCAAAAGAAATCCCTCCGTGGCTTCTCCAACCTCTTTGCAACAAACACCGAAATGACATGAACTGACATAAAAATAAGTTGGAATGCTTGAAAGGACACTCTTAATCATTGAGACTCGCCCTCCTTTCGATAGATATTGCCGCTTCCAACCTACTAAACGACATTGCACCCTATCCACAACCCCATCCCACACCCCTATAGCCTTAAAAGAAGTACCCAAAGGTAACCCCAAATAAGTTATGGGCAAAGCCATCATCTTGCAACCCAAAATAGCACCCAAAATAGGTAAACATGCCACTTCACCAACCGGAATCATCTTTGACTTCCCCAAATTCACCCACAACCCCGACACCGTCTCAAAACAGAGAAGAACACACCTCAAATAACCAACCTGACCATCCTCTGCTCCGCAGAAAATAAGAGCATCATCCGCATAAAACAAGTGAGACACCACTGAACTGGGATTCGGAGCAAAGCCCACCTCAAAGCCCGTCAATAGACCCCTCTAAACCGCATTGGATAACAACTGCCCCAAAGCCTCCATAATCAATATAAACAATAAAGGAGACAATGGGTCGCCCTGCCGCAAACCCCTATGAGTCGGGAAAAATCCTGCTGGCGTCCTTTTCACTAGGATAGACATCCAAACCGTCAATATGCAAAACTGAATCCACTGCCTCCACAATGCCCCAAACCCCATTCTCTCCAACATATACATCAAAAACTACTAGTTAACATTATCATACGTCTTCTCAATATCTAACTTGCAAATAAGGCCAGCTTGCCCCTGCCGAATCCGCGAGTCAACACTCTCATTTGCTACCAACCCAGCATCCAAAATCTGACGGCCATCCACAAAAGCATTTTGGGACTCTAACACCAACCCCTCCAAGACACCGTGCACTCTGTTAGCCAAAACTTTCGCCAAAAGCTTGTATACACTCCCCAACAGGCTGATAGGACGAAAATCCCTAATGTCCTCCGCCCCTCCTTTCTTTGGAATTAAAGCTATGAAAGTAGCATTAAGACTCCTCTCGAACTGCCCTGTCTGATAAAACTGAGCAAACAAAGCTAACACATCTGACTTGACCACTTCCCAACACTGTTAGAAGAAAAGCATAGTAAAACCATCCGGACCTGGTGCCTTGTCCCCAAACATTTTCTGCAGGGCCCCTGAAACCTCTTCCTCTAAAAATGGCCTCTCCAGCATCTGCCGATCCCCCTCTGAAATAGCATCAAATCGAACACCGTCCAACCCCGGTCTCCAAGATGCATCTTCCCCTCAAAACAGGTGCTGATAGAAACTCACTAAGCCCTCCCGCACCTCTTCCTCCGATGATAACAACATACTGTTAACCCGCATCGAACCAATCTGATTCACCCAACGATGAGCATTCACTATACAATGAAAAAATTTCGTATTCCGATCCCCATCTTTCAACCACAAACATCTCGACCGTTGGCGATAACTAACCTCCTCCATGTGAGCCACCTGACCAAACTCCTGTCTCACCCTTGCCCGGGCCGCCAAATCCTCATCTATGAAATTTCCTTGAACTTCCTTTTCATCCAAACCATGCAGAACCGCCAAAAGAGTAGTCTTTTGAGTTTCCAACTGACCAAACACCTCCTTATTCCACCTCCGCAAGTCCGCCTTTAGAAGCTTTAATTTCTTAGCCAATCTTCTACTCGGATCACCCATCACGTCATAACCGTCCCACCACGACCGAACTGTATCCACAAATCCTGCGGCCTACAACCACATTCTCAAACCGAAACCGCACCGGACCACTCCGAATCCCACCACTACCCAACAACACCGGCCAATGATCATAAACAAGACGCTCCAATCTTTGCTGACCCACTCAAGAAAAGTGCTCCTCCCAATCTCCCAAAATCAAAAAACGATCAAGACACAACATCACCCCAGCCGCCAGACCAAGTGAAGCTGCCTCCCTGCATTGGCAAATCAATCAACTCTAGGTCATCAATCAGCGAAGAGAAATCCCGCATAGATCTCCCAGCGGGGCCCAAACCCAGCTTCTCCTCCGAACGACGCACCACATTAAAATCCCCCCTACACACCACGGAGCCGACCAACGAAAAGCAATACTCTGTAATTCTTCCCAAAAGGAAGGTCGTTCTGACGCCCTCACCGGCCCATACACTCCGTAAACACCCAACGGAAGTCATCCCCAATACAGCGAAAAAGACATGACAACGAAAAACCACTCTCCTCCTCGTCCTCTTTTTCTACTACCCTCCGATCCCAACATACTAGAATTCCCCCTAACACCCCAACAGTTGGCAAGAATGTCCAATCCACAAACTTACCCCTCCACATCTCCCTAACCACCTGCCAATCTATGTTTTCCATTTTAGTCTCCTGGAAACATACAACATCCGCCTTCGCCTTCCGCAATACCGCCCGAACCGTCATCCTCTTGCCCCTATCATTCAATCCATGCACATTCCAAGATAAGATTTTTAACTGCATGGCAACAATAGATAGCTAGCGCGCTCCTTCCTCACGGCCCTACTGCCTATCATAATTAACAGTGCACTGTAAGTTCCGCAACTCTCTAGCACCCTTTCCCTTTTGCCCAACAACCTGTAACTATTGTCCCACCGGATTAGTCCGTCTCTAGGATGCCTTTATGGCAGAAAACAACCTCATTGCTTCTTCCTCATGCCCAACAAATGAGACCCCAAGTAAGGAACTGACCTCCTTAATCTGCGACAATACCCAAGCCGACACCTCTCCCGGACCTGGAGGGTCGTCGCCTTGAAAACCTGTTACCAGTGTCTCACTAACTGTCCCAACCTCTACGGCAGCAGACTCCCCTATCTCCATTGCCAATGGTAGCAAAACCAGAGGCAAATTTTCACACTCATCAGCCCATCGACCTGCTGTCGCACCACCTTCCATCCCAATTCCATAGTCGACAGTACGGCACAGCCCATCTCCCTCCTCAGAATCATCATCTAACTCACCTCACCCCTGGCTTTCATCGAGCTGGGAATGGACTGACCACGCGATGGCCCAGTCTCAGGACTATCACACTGCTCCGTCGATCGATGACTCGTCACTGGCCGCCGATGTTCTTTCCCTGTCGGCAAAGACCCCACTATTGACCACGAGCCCACACTCCGATGTAACAACTCAAAGACCCGATGCACAAGTGGATCCTCCTCGTGACCCGAACTCTGCAATGATGGGCCTTTTGGCAAAGGACCCAACCCATCCCCAAGAACCTGGGTTAAATTAAACCCTCCCAATGCACTCTCTAGGCCCCGTTTAGGCAAATTCAAAAGGCCAAATTCTTCAACCTCTGTAGAATTCACGGTTTGGGCCTGATTTGGTTCTGACTGGGCTATGTGGCCCACCTCTTGCTGGGTCTGGGGCCTCCAAGCCTGCCTAAGCCCATTCTCTTTTGGAACAAGCCTCCGTTGATCCCCACCCCTAAAATCCCCAAATCGCTGAGGATGAGGACGAAATCCTAGCCGCCTCCCCAATCTCTGATGTTGATTTGGTCCCCGAAATCCTCACCACTCCTTCCGCCCATGATTCACACCTTTCATAGCCGGCCGAATCTTGATCCCAAAACCACCCGTCAGTGAAGTAGCCACCACTACCGGCCTAGTTTCCGACCAAATTGGAAGCATGTAACGCCACGAACCCCATCGGACCGAAATTTGCGATGGAATCCCACTGAGGGGATTGCAACCCGCATCCGAACACAGCCTAGCAACTCCATCGATTCATCCACCGACACAAAGCCGCCGCACCTATTACCGATCTCGCGATAAACCCCAGAGCTTCGAAGATGGATCAAAAGGCCCAAAATCTGTATCCAGTTGCCTTGGGCCAAAGCTGGTGCCCTGCTATCAGCACAAAGCGAGTCCAGCGACCACTAACTAAAAAACAAATAGCGGCCAACTATTATCTACCTCCGACGCATCACCGCCTCTGCCTCTTGCCTCGATTGAAAGACCAGTAGGTAAAATTGGCCTCCAATTCCATGAACCTCCACTGCCCCCAACGATTTCCACCAGCGATGCACCCAGTTAACGACAGCCATGGTGTCCAAACCTTTATCCCCCCATGCCCCCACCCGCCTCACAACTGCTCTTTCCTACATATGAAACCACCCCCCTTCAGTTCCTTCCTGAACCACAAATTCCCCCTCAGCCCCATCCCGATGCACTGCCGCAATCGCCTTCGGTGGCCCCCGTGAATCAACCACCCTCTGTTGGCTTTTCTGCCGTCTGGTCCAACCATCCCCAAAGGCAAAACCTTCCGTAACCAAAGCACAGCCCTCCCATCCGCCACCAAAGTCAGATTCCGACATAAAAATCTATTCTCTACGGCCATCCATCGTGGCCACAATCTAAAACGAGGAACTACTGTCCTCCTCTCGTCGAATCCACACTGCCACACTTCGACACCCCCCAAGCAAACATCCCAAGTAAGCCATACGGCTTGGATCCTGCGAGGCCCTTCAAAGCTTCTGACAACACCACTCCACCCCATGCCCGCATAGAACAATCGCTTTGCGAAGGCCCTGACCTCGCTCCACAATCTCCAAACATCAACGCCCAATCGAGTCTTCCCTCTCTTCTTCAAACTCAAAAGAACGACCTCCTAAAAAGAAAATCCGCCGTCGAGGGACGGCCTTCTCCCCAAAGAGCATCAGTACACGCTTTTTAAAGCCTCAATTATGGATGTGCAATATCTAATCATACCTACCTAGATGACATTAGTGTGATAAGGTGAAGAACTTGTATTGTCAATGTTAATTGGTTTGTCTTTGTAATCGTATTATTAAGATAACTTTTACTGAAGTCTGACCGTTATTCGTGCATACTGTACACCACCACGTTCATGCAGTCCTAACTCCTAAGCAACCAAAATCTTTCAAGTATTGACCTACATTGGATGACCATAATGACCAAGAATATAGAATTCCACTTCCTGAGCAAGGGAACTTCATTGCTACTCTAAATTAACTGTCTTTATGTATTGCTCAAGATAGTCTTTTGAAAAGTTTTACCATCTAACAATAAGTTCTGCATATAAATTTTAGTTTCATTCTTTCTTCACATATTTGAACAGAAAAATAGAAAATGCCAATCACAAACCAATGTTTCAGTAGGCATATTCTTCAGAGAGCTTAGCAAGTGAAACTTGTTTGTGATTGATGTATTCAAAGCAAGTCAATGGTGGAACATATTTGCTTGATTCAAGTAAATACGCACTTAACAAAGCCAATTTCCACCAGTACAACAACAATGATAATATCATAATTTAACATAAGAAAAATGATATTATCACAATTTTTAACATAAGAAGAACTCCAACAAAAACATATGAAATCCTACCAGTAGCATCTTTAGGAGTGCATGAGTCCCAATGTGAGCGAGGGCACTTTTAATGCGCTCATGTCCTTCAAGCTCATCAACATAGTGTAGAATATTTTCACCATGTTCATATGTTTCTACTAAAACAGCAGGATGAACCAGGGGATACAAAGGTTTTGGAAATGAAGCATCCTTCCATCTGCGAAAATTGTAAATGAAACGATTCAAATTAGCTGCCTCCCTTGCAAGATCAACTTGAGACATCATAAAAACAGCAAACTGTTGTATGCTTTCATCCAGTCTCAACCATTTCAACGTGGGGATGAACTTTGAAACTTTCGCAACCAAATTAATTAACACAAAATCCCTTCGAATTGCTTCACCAACGCCAGGATGTCTAATCTTCACAGCAACAAGAATGGGCTTAATATGTTGTTCAGGATATCGGAATTTTAAGGTAGCTCGGTGAACTTGAGCAACACTTCCAGATGCTACAGGCTCCTCTTCAAATTTTTCAAAAATTTCATGCAACTTCCTGCCAAATGCCTTTTCAATCGTTATTTTTGTGTAGGCATAGCTATGTGCTGGTGCTTTCGTGTGAAGCTTTGCAAGCTCAGTACATAAATCTCTAGGGAAGAGATCTGGTCTGGTTGCTGCCCACTGACCCCATTTAATAAAAGCTGGACCTGCTTTTTCCAATGTAAGATGGACAACATGAATCCATTTCTTTCTAAACTCAATGCCAAGGCGGTCCGCAAAAGGAGCCATAACTACACAGGGTGAGAACAAAATTGCTAAATATATAGCTCTCAGAAACAATATTAAACCCTCTACAAGTGAGTACACAAATGAAGTCCCGTAAACATGCCCATCTTGTGCATGCAAATGCAGAGCATTCCCTCTTGGGAAGTGTTCTGCCTCTGCCCATGTTCTTTTTGTCCAAACTAGCTCTCCAAGGACAAAAGCAAAAATACCAGGACCTACCACTTGTGAACGTGTTAATGCAATGCTCACTGCACAAGCAAGCCTACTTACTGGCGGTAGAACTGGTCCAGTATAGGAACAAATATGAGAAAGCCTTTTCCAGGCAATGTGAGCACGGTGTGATATAGTATTACTTGCTGAAAGGACATAGAAGTTTTTCGAACTAGTACTCCACAAGTTTTCCTTTGCTTTGCATAACTTAAATGAAGTAATTCCATTATTAGAGAGTTTATACAGCGAATACAATCTGCAAAGGGAGTAAGGGTGGCCAACCATAAATTTTGTCCCAGTATTATTAATCCCTGAACAGCTGGTCTTGTGGCTTGGGAGAAGCGAATGTGCAAGCCTCCTAACATTCCGAAATGCCAAAACTCTGCATTTTTAATGTATCACATGTCATATCATGCAAATTATGGAAATTGAAAATACCAGTAAGTTTGTAACAATAAAGCAATGGCGATGGAGATATAACTTCATCGTTATGATAAAACTTTAAGAAATTATAGTGTCTTCCTGTTTAAAAGTATTGCAGTCATGTAACTCAAAGCCCACATGGTGTTTAGCAAATAAATCCTAGAAATGGTATCTAAACAGACAATACATGACAATTCTAGAAATGGTATATAAGTTTTCATTTTATGTGAAAAGTGGTAGCTTTATACTTGAACTGTGCTCCTGCACTAGGTGACCCAAACTTTGACCATAACACCAAGCAACAACCCTCAAATACATGACACCACAACTCACGAATATCTATCACAACCATCATGGCATTATCCCAGGCAACATCGAAAGCATAACTAACAACCTTTCCTAGATTCATTTTCCATTAACACAAACAAAAGCCATAAGTCAGCTGCCTCTGTCACATGGCTAAGCATATTGACATTTCATGTAATTTTGTGAAGACATGCATTAATCTAAATGGACATAGATCCCATAAATGGATTCACAGATAAAAAAATTTGGAGTATGTTCATAATTGCTATTTATTCAGAATAACTTCTTGCCAAATGATGTTATATAATCTTATTTATTATAAACTTTTTAATAAGAGTTTAGTTTCTATCTATTTTTTAAGAAATCAATCTTTATACTTGCTTTGCACTTTTCAGTTGGTAGGAGCTTTGCTTACAGTCGAGAGTGTTGCAAGCCAATCGACACACACTCTCTTCGAACCAATTTGATAAGGAATCTATCATACACCTCATCTCCCAAGTTTCATAATAATTTCTTAACTTATGCAGGTGAAGGAGGAGGGAAATATCACTCTGTTTCAAATGCCACCTTAAATTGAAAGCCTTTCCAAACTTAAAATTCAACAACCATCCAATGCAATTTTTATAATTCTAACACAAACAGAAAAAACAAGTGCACTCATAAAACTGATTCTCCCAATATTTCAATCAATGAAGAAAGCTAGCACAAGCAAGTCCTCATGACTACTAAAAAAAAAAAATCAAAATCAAAATCAAAATCCAAACCCCAAAACATTACATCTACAATTACGCAACTGAGGTCGGTAATCAATACACGAATTGAAAATTTATCATAGAAAGGTTACAGACCTTGACATGGCGATAGATATCAGGGTCGATCTGGTCTACGATGTGAAGGTGGAGTACAAAACTTTCTTGCATTTTCAACAGAGAGGGCATGGATCATCGTTATCGCAATCGTATGGCGTGTCTCCAAAACCCTAGCCAGTCAGCAAACCTTGCCTGACGCATGGCCGGTGGTGGTGGTGTCAAATATTCCGGCGGATGGGGGTGGACGGTGGCGCCGCCGTATACGGTGGTTCACTACGGTCACTCTGGCCGTTGATGCAATGATGCTTGATGATAGGGCCATCAGTTCTTGTTTTATAGTGACCCGTATTGGCTGTTTAGGTCGGATCTTTGTCTTTTTCTTTGGTTTGGGATCCGAAAATAGTCACCCGTTGGAGTTCTGGGGAAGAGGCTTTTGGTATTGGGTTCGGGTGTGTTTTGAGTAGAGCTGTAGCCCAAATCTCATAACCCTTGACTTCGGCCTCACTGGTTTACATGTGGACTTGAGCTTTATATATATATTTCCCCCTCTGTTTGGCCGGCCCAGATAATGTAAAATAGAAACGAAAATGTAATGGAACGTGAGTTTTTTTAAAATTTTACTCTTTTTTAAGAGAATTTTACTTGAAATTGAATATATAATGTAGATTTAAAATTAGTAGGATAAAAAAAAATTTGTGTGTGTGAATAAATTTTTTGAGTTTTTAGCATCGGAAGGTTAAAAAAATACCATTCTATTTTATTTTATACTAGCCGTAACCCGTGCGATGCACGGAAAAATAGATTATATATATTTTGTATGATGAATAAATCATCTTAATCTTAAATTATGTATTAATAGCGACAAACCATGATGTTAAGCCATCTGGATAGATGTTAACAATAATTAACCTATAAAATTTCACAATAAAATTTGATATGCACAAAAAATTACTAATTATAAAAATTATTGAGAATAATAATATCACAATTACTTGATAACATAAATAACTTATATCAAACTAAACAAAATATTAAAAGAGAGAAATTTTATAAACTTAGAAAAGCTATCATAAATTTACTTGGACTTTTAAATCAGTGGTGTATATTATTATTGTGTGATCAAATTATGAATAAATATCAACTTATAATTATAATTTATAAGTAGTTTTTAAAATTTTTTAATCTAAGTTTGTTGTCTTGCTCATAAAAAAAACTTCTCAAACAAATCATTAATTGATTATGTTAGTAACTCTCTATCTTTGATTTCCTATATTAATGACACACGCATATCATATCAAAGTATAAATCATCCTCCATAGTTTGAATAATCCTTGCATAGTTCCTACGTCATTTTAAAAAAATTAATCAAGGTAAGAACTTCATAGGATTATAAAAATTATATAAGAAAATAGTTTTAATCCATTTTATTTATAAAAAAAAATGATGAAAATTTATTTGAATTGTACTTGAAAAAATATAACAAATGATAGCTTTAATCATTATATACCAAAAAAAAAAATTTATATAGGTTACTCAACGAAAAAATGGTCGAATACAAATAAAGTCATGGATATTGAATTAAATCATATGGGTTCTAAATTGATAATATAATCTAGCAAATCAACTTATAATAACATAAAAATATTGACAAATATGTAGTACTTCTCTATCATCTTTGTATTATATTCATTAATTTCGTATATTATATAAAAGTTTTACTCGTCTCGATCCTTCAATAAAATAAGGATAAAAAAAACAAATTTGATAAGAAATTAATTCTAAACTTTACTATTGAAAAAACAAAAATTTCAAAGAGAGAATTTAGAGATGGGATTGAAGAAATACTATAACGAATGACAGTCTTATAAAAAAGAAAATAAATATATATATAACAATGATCTAATGCAAATTATTTTTAATAACTAATATAAATAATATCAAATTATTACCTTGGATAAGTATAGTGACGAAAATTAATTTTGTGAGATTTTGTGCTACCTTCTCCCATGCAGCTTTCACTATTTCATTATTAATACTTTTCTCATTCAGAGCCAATAAATTATTTTATTTATTTTTTTTTTTTTTTATCTTTATCACTTGGTAGATAATAACGAATAATAAAAATTATCAAGAGAAGGTTAAGAATTTAATAGGAGCTAAGAAATTATAGATAAGAACATTTCATAAGATACAAAAATTTAAATAAAAAAAAGAAGATAATATGATAGAAGGAGAAAAAAAATATAAGTAAATCAAAATAAAGAGTTAGATATATATGTTTTTTGATAGATATATAGATTAACAAACTATATCTTTATCTAAATTTTATTATTTTAATTTTTTATAAATCAATTATTTAATCTTTATCTTTATCTGTAGGTCACGAAATTAATCTTAATAAATTGTTTATCAATTTTTATATATTTATTTATCTATAAGTCATGAAATTAATTTTTCTAAATAAATTTTTTAATTTTTATCTTTATCTATAGGTGATGAAATAAATTTTCATAAATTATTTATGAATTTTTATATGTTCATCTATAATGAAATTAATTAAAGTACAAAATGAAGGGGGGGGGAAGGGAGTAATTTGGTGTTTTTTTAAAAAAAATCAATTATTTAATCTTTATCTTTATTTATAGGCCATGAAATTAATTTTTATAAGTTATTTATCAACTTTTATATGTTTGTTTATGGGAAGAAATTTTAAATTATCTATAAGATATGAAATTAATTTTTTTAGATTAATTGTTTAATTTTTATCTTTATTTGTAGACTATAAAATTAATTTTCAGTTTTTATATGTTTATCTATAGGAATAAATTTTGAAATTCAAATCTTTATCCATAAGCAATGAAATTAATTTTAATTTTAATTAATCAAACAAATAGAAAATGAAGAAAAATAGAAAACATGAAAGGCAATCAAAGAAGGCTTCCACGTAGGAAAGAGAGAGTTTTAAATTATGAGAATGTAATTTTGTTTTTTTTATTTTTTTAAATCAATTATTTAATCCTATCTAAAAAAAAAAAAACAATTATTTAATCTTTAACTTTATTTGTAGGCCATGAAATTAATTTTTATAAGTTATTTATCAACTTTTATATACTTATTTATGAGAAGAAATTTTAAATTATCTATAAGTTATGAAATTATTAATTTTTTTATTTTATCTTTATTTGTAAACTATAAAATTAATTTTCAGTTTTTATATGTTTATCTATATAGAGGAATTTTGAAATTCAAATCTTTATCTATAAGCAATGAAATTAATTTTAATTTTAATTAATCAAACAAATAGAAAATGAAGAAAAATAGAAAATATGAAAGACAATCAAAAAAGGTTGTCACATAGGAAAGAGAGAGGTTTAAAATTATGAGAATTTAGGAATAAATATTTGGAGGCTTTTGACAAAACAACTACATTTGGTTATATATATAGTATAGATAGATAGATTTATTTCAATGAACCAAAGAATTTATATTGTTGATATTTTTATTTGTTTATTTTTTTCAAAACAAAAAAATCAAAGTAATGAGAACAGTCGGAGTCGGTGGACTGGTAGTTGGCCTCCTTTACCTATAAAAAATCAGGTAATAAAAAAAGGGTGGTGATTTAGACCCCTTTTTTTCACCCCCTTTTGACCCCCTCTCTTCTTTCATTGGTCCCCCTTTCCTGCACATCCAATCACCCCCTGACACATGGCAAAGGGGGTGAGGGGTGCCCCCAAAAGGGGGTCTCAAGTATTATCCATAAAAAAGGGTGGTGATTTAGACCCCCTTTTTTTCACCCCCTTTTGACCCCCTCTCTTCTCTCATTGGTCCCCTTTCCTGCACATCCAATCACCCCCTGACACATGGCAAAGGGGGTGAGGGGGTGCCCCTTAAAACTTTAAAAAGAAAACACGGTAAATGTCTGTCATGATGGAGCATTGCGTTTAAAAAAGGATGAGAGTCTACGCAGTGGACTGTTGTATGGTGTTGGGTTAGTAAGGTTTATCACGAGTTTTATTTTAATAATTTGAATTATTTAATATGTAAAATTAGTTAAGTATTTTATGTTTGTAAAAAATTACGTTAATCGGAATCGATATGGTAGCCGCCTGATCGAAACACAATTTTGTTAATAATTTATTTTTAAAATTATATTTATCATTAACAAAAATGCGTTCCGATCAAGGAGCTACCGATATTTGATTAACGTGATTGTTTGTAAACATGAATTAGTCAACGAATTCTATACATTGACGGCTCAGATCATCAAAATGGGACCCGTGGTGAATCTCACGGACCAAACAATACGCTTCAGTCCACTGTGTGAACTGGAGAAAAGCCTCTCCGTTAAAAAATGTAGGTCATGGTTAGTTTGTATTTGTGAAATAATTTTAAAAAATAATTTTTTAAAACAAGTTTATAAATTTGAAAATTTGTTTCATTGTATGTTTTAAAAATAATTTTGGAGTTTGGAATTTTTTTTTTTTTTTTTTGGTAGTTAAATAGATTGATGTGAGAGAAAAAAATGATTGATTGATATGTAGAATGTGAGAGAATGAGAGATGAGGGGGAAAAAAAGTGAATGATTAATGTATAGTAGAGGAAAAAATCATTTTAAATTTGAAAAATGATCAAGACCTCCTTTTCTCCCACCCCCTTTGACCCCTTCTCTTTTTTGATTGGCCAATTTTTTTTTTCTTTTTTTTTTTCCTTCTCCACCAATCACCACCTACCACATGTGTGTAGGGGTGGTGGGGATTGGTGATTGAGGGGGTCTCAATCACAGCCCTTTAAATTTTTTTAAAAAATTTCAACCAAATAAATTTTTAAATTTTTTTTTAAAAAAAATTTCTCAAGACACAACTCAGACAAGCCTAAAGTTTAGGCAGCAATGTATTTTATTACCAAGAGATCCTATGAAAGAACCCGGATATGAGGCATAAGCACAATAATGGAAACTGCCACTGGTAATAGATGAGGACCTGTCATGTTAAAGACCTATCATATTGTTCTTTTCGATACCACATTTATTCGGTGATCGTGGGGAATAGCTACATGGTGCTCTCGTTGTGTTTTCATTGGTGGTACGATTTTGTCTTGATTGTAAAAAATAACAAAAGATATGATATTTGGTGAGTAGTGAGAAATATTGTTAAGTGGTCCCTTCAATCACCAGATAATTTTTCCTATGTCTAAGGGCTTATTACTAAGAAATAAATGAGAAATACAAATATGTCCTAACCTAAGTGCATAGAAGGGACAATGCAAAATCAAAGAAACCACCAAGTAAACCAAACATAAAACCTTGGACCTCAAGGAACTTTTGCGCGTACTGCTGTGTCCAAATTGTTTTTTTTTTTATTTTTTTATTTTTTTTAACAGGCACGTCTAAATTGATTGGTAACTTAGACTCCGTTTGGATAGAGATATTTAATGAGAAAAGAAAAGAAATGGAGAGAGTAAAAAATCTTTTTACTTGTTTGAATGGTTAAATAGATGAGTAATTATGAGAGATTGTGAGAAAATGATTCTCACCAAACTTAGGAATTGGGTTTAATGAAAATTTTCTAAAATATAAAAATTACCCTTATGAAAAATATAACTTACTAGTATGAAATCTTATTTTGGTAAAATGAAATATACAACTTTCCTTTATTTTTTCTTATTTACTCTATCCAAACAATAAAGGTGAGAAACCATATTCTCTTTTCTTTTATTCATCCAACATAATGGTGAGAAACCATAATTATTTATTTTCTCACCTCACCTCACAATCCAAATGGAGTGTTAGTTTTGCTTTAGACTCAGTTTGGTTAGAGACAGAAATATAAAAAAGTGAAAGAAAAAGAAAAAAATTAAAAAATTAAGTGTTTGTTTAGAAAAAGAGTCCTAGAATGTAATAGAAACTCATGTTTCCTGTATAACTCAAACTAGTATATTAGATACTCTATTGATTTCACACAAATTTCACAAGGAAATTTGAATATTCCCACAAAACTTAGCACGTTTATTTTGGTTTCCCTCTTTGCCATCTTTCCTCCATAACTCCCTCTTATGCGGATTGATCTGATATATATTTCATGTTTCTCTCTACAAAATCAACTGAGTACATTGAAGATATTGTATCTCTTTTATTTCTCTCTCCCAATATTTCATAGTCTCCAGTTGCAAGAACTCATAGCATTGTTGATTTTTCTTTCCAACAGATCAACAATTTCAGCTTTGTGATTCACTGTGAGTTATTTTCTTTCTTTACTCTATATTGTTGTATTCTTGGTCTTCTTAACAGGATCAATGTCTTATCTTGAATATTATTTTCTTTCTGTTATTATTTATTTATTTAACTTTTTTGAGTGGTGAAATAGCTATCATAATTTTTGGATTTGTTTTCATTTTTATTTGAATTGATAATTGGGTGAAATTTAGGATTTATGTTAGGTTTTTTTTAACAATCCCGACCCGTGATTAATGTTAATCCATACTTAATTATGCCTAATAAGGAATTTAAGTGAAGTTTTGTATCATATCTTACCTTATTTGTGTTTATATATATTTAACGTAGAAAGATCTGTTCATGTTTTCGTTTCGATTGCAAATTGAAGGCCTTACCGGCATTCGATTCAAAAATTGACTTGATTTATAAGCTAATTAGAATATTTAAAATTTTATAGTAACTTTGATTGAAAATTAGAATTAAGCATAGTTAATTAACCTTAATCATATGTGATTAGACTAACTTAATCACACCTTATAAATAGCCTTAAATAAGCTTATGAGCTCATTTATATACACATTTGGTTGAGAATTGAGAGAGGAGGGAGGAGAGTTTAACATTTAGAGCGAGAAATAGGAGATTTGTAGAGAATTGTTGGAAGATTCAAAGATTAGAGCCATAATACACTTGAATTCATACATTGGGTATGAAATTCATCCTAAATTCTTATAATCAAGTCATATAGAAGTTGTATTCATCAAGGTTTTGAGTTCATTTGCATGGAATTGTTAAATAGAAGCTTCAACCACCTTGAATTTGGAAGTTAAGAGTTAAACTGTGACAACCGGGTCCTTCATTTCTTCTCTTTCCTTTCCTTCTCCTCTTCGTCCTTCTTTTATTTTGATTGGGCTTGAAACGTTCGGAAATTGCTCTCAAAGTTTAACGTTCTTGTTCTTGTTTTTGTTCGATGTCGAATATCACTTGTTCCGGAGAGCGTGAGGTCAAGTCCGGAGTGTCGGGGGTCGAGCCAACATTTTTCTAAGCTGCTTGGCTAGCCGCAAGTGCGGGGGCCTAGGGTCGCATGTGCGGGACAGAGGCTGCACGTATGGGGTGTGAGACCGCACATGCGGATTTCAGAGGAGAGCTAAGGCAGCACACTGCAATATATGTAGGTGTAGAGCAAGGTGCGTGCGGAGAGGGCCGCACGTGCGGGGTTGAGAGCCGCACGTGCAGGAGTGAGGCTCCGCACGTGCAGGGCACGTGCCGTACATGCGACAGTCTGGGCAGATCCGAGGCTCTATTTTCTTTCTTCTTTGGGGCTATTTGTATATCATTTTAACCTCATCTCTCTCTCTCTCTAAAAATATATCCCTCTCCCTTCTCTCTACATCTCAACCTCAAAGCAAGATTAAAACCCTTGATCTTCTTCCATCCATTAAGATCCAACCTTGACTCCTTCATCAAAGATTGAGAACATCTCAAGAGCTCTCTTGTGTGTGGTGGAGATTTGGTTCTTGGCACCATCAACCCTAGGGTTTCAACTCCTCTTTTTCATCAAAACCTTGAGGTAGGGAAATTTCCTTGAGTTATATATATATTTATGTTAGATTTGGTTGATTTAAAGGTTTCATTAATGATATTGAAAGTTTGGTCTTGTCTCATAAATGCTAGGGTTTTAAAAGTTGATCTCTCTCTCTTCCTAAACTATCTTCTTGAGGATTTTAACTCACATAATAAGAAGGGTGATGTCTTGGGAGAAAACCTTTTCAAAAGATGGGGAAATGTTGGTTTTAGAAGAAAAACCCTAGAAGTGTGGGGTTGGGAAAAACATGTTGGGGATTTTATAAATAAATTTTATTTACTTCCAAATCTAGTAATGTTTTTCTTGTGTGATAAATGTAATGAAGAAAAAGTGGCTTCTTAATCATGTTGATGAGGGAGAAATGGTAAAGAAATTGTGGAATGGTTATTGTTGCTTATAAATGTTAAAATGTGATTATTTCTTGATGAGTCTAAATGGACACGTAGTCATCTTGTAAATCTTATATTTGGGAAAGGCATGAGAGTTGGTAAAATGCACATATCAATTTATGGTTAATACATTTTTTTGAACACACATAATCATGAGATGAAAATTTGTTGAGCACCATGGATTATGGGAATTGAAAGCTTGGAAATTAATGCTTGAGAACTTCATATAGTCTGGAAATGACTAGAACGATAAGAATTGTGCCATGATGAGAAATTATCACCATGTGTTGATAGCATCAGTTAAGCATGAGATGTTACTTATTGCATCATATTCTCAGTAATTTATCACCATTGCGCATCTTGTTTGAGTTGGAAACATTCACTTTGAGAAAAGATCATTGCAATGAAAGCTATGGAAAATGTTTAAGGGGTAAATACGTCGGTAAGTCCGATTAGGATGTGTAGATGAAATTGATAAGTTGGCTTGAGTGTCCGGGGTGAAAGACCGAAAACACGTGCGGAGGAGGTACCATTTCCCTTCCGGTTAGCAACCAGTAAAGTGAGATTATTAGTAGTGCTTGTTGAGCCTACTTGCAGACACCAACCTAGAGATTACCTGAGTCGTATTTACCGCCCTTTATGATTTAAAATTTGAAGTTTTGGAAATTGATGAGATTGCAAATGTTAATGAAAAACATGGTGTTTTTAAGAAAGGCATGACATGAGATTATTTTAAAAAGGCATTTGCACTTGCATTTAATATTGGATACCTTACATAAATGTATATACTTTGTTAGGGATTTCTCTACTAGGCTTTATGCTCACCCCTATGGGATTTGATGCAGGTAAAGATGTGGTGATCCTGCCAAATTGAGGGCGTGAATATGTTTTTGGTGAAGAGTAGATTGCTCTTTTATTTATGTTAACTTTTGCAAAGCCAAGGGCTAATTTGTATGGGTCCGAGAGACCATTTTGTGTAACCAGGCTATTACCTTGAAACTTGTAAGCCCTTGAGGGCCTTATTCGTTTTGATTAAACGGTTTTACATGCTATAGATTCATGTACTAGTTTGTTAATGAATGTATAATCGCATGTGAGATTACTTTTGTATAACATTTGGAACTGTGTAAAGGAACATAATGAATATATCTTCCCGGCATCCCTTGAGCCATGGTTATTATCTTATTTGGAAGTGGGTTGATGTATTTTTCTATGTTGGATTATTTCGGGCCATTACATAAATATGTACATGCATGCCTAATTTGAGTTAGAATTCATGAAATACATACATGCATGGCACAATAATACCTCATTTTGGAGAATCCTTCATGTTTTCATGCTTCTCATGTCATTTGATTATGTTTTGAAGAAATATACACTCAATTTGAATTAAACTTATTTTATAACTTGAAATTGAAGTTTAATGGTTGAGAATTTGCCATGATTTCGAATAAATGGTTTCAAATTGGAAGTATTTTCATGTTATATAATGATTCTCCATGTTTTTGTACCAAAAACATAATATTTGAAACTTTGAATACCATGTTTGAACTTCAAACACAGTTCTGGAAATTCCAAAATCCAGTTCCCAGAAGTTTTTCAAAATTTTGCAGTTTGCTCGAGCGACCAAAGTGGCACTCGAGCAAGGACCCTTTTTTTCTCAGTCTTCCGCTCGAGCGACGTCGAGCGGGAATTTCATGTAACCAGTACTTTTGCAGACCGCTTGAGCAACCACCTTTGTTTGTGAATCCCCGCTCGAGCGAAAAAAGTTACGCTCGAGCAGAAACCCTGTTTTCAGCTAATTTTGAGAAACTTTTTTAAGTGCATATTTGCATCCTCATGTCATTCCAAGCATTCATAGGCACTCTTAGGCCATGATTAAAACTCAATAAGAGGTTAAAACTTAGAACACACTAAAAAAATGAAACGAAAGAAGTTATGTATCAACCGAGAGTGTGTTTCATTATATGTATCTATTATGTTTGGTGTAGGTCACGCGCTGTGAGCGATTGATCCATTTGTTTACTGCCAAAGTTATCTGTGAGTAATAACTCTGTAAAGTTATGTTTGACTTTAATTATTTTACGATGATACAAAATGATCAGTTTTCTGAAATACTATGTTTCGTATGAATGAATGAATGTCCAAATTTCTTGAGAAGTAATTGTGGTGTCCTTAGTAGAGGCCCTCGCCGGAGGAGACATAATACTGTGGCTTATGGTCATGAGGCCCTCACCCGAGAGAGATAATACAGCGGCACAGGCCCTCGCCCAGGGGAAAAAATGTCGTGGTTCATGTATAAGATATGTTACCTGGTACCAGAGGTTCCTTTTTGGAACTTAATACGCTTGACCAAAGAGACATGTTTATGCTAATGGATGTTCCACGAATGATTTGAATATGAATAAGACTATGACTCTATTTCCGCTATAAACCTGATTATGATTCTGATTTGCTATGAGATTTGAAATATGTACTGGGCATCATTCATTAAAATCTTTACTCTGTTATTATTCACTGGGCTTTCGCTTACTATTTATATTATGTATGTAGGTGAACAGGTGCGTAACTAGACCCAAAGTTGAGGATCTGGTATCTCTGTTTTGTCAGCCAGCCGTTGTGCCTCCGAGGAGGTTCCCTTTTGTGCGTAAGTCAAGTCTAAATGGCATAAGTTAAGACCTTGTATTTTTAGTAATACAAACAAGTCTTTTGTTATGTGTATATTAGGCTATACCCCTTTTTGGCTATGACTGTATTAAATGTGACAAAGATTACTGCATTTTGATGCCACGTATATGTAAACATATTACATAAGGTTTTAAATTTCTGTCCCATGTATGTCTGCACGGCTCTATGGACTATGTATTGTTGGTATATTTGCTTCTGTAGCCCTTAATTGTACGTTATTCTGTTTAGAGGCCTTTGGTAATCCAAGGATTACTAGCCGGTTACGACGCTAAACCTATAGGGGCGGGTTTGGGTCGTGACACTTTTTCTACTATCTATGTATAGGATTCATTACTATAAATTGATGATGAATTTCAATGAATAATTTTTCTTGGGTTTAGCAATGATGGAATTCTTCTGTTGGTTTGAGTTTGGATTTGTTCTATTGGATTTGTTCTATAAAATTATTTTTAGCTTTCTGCTTTGTCATTATATATATATATATAGGTACCAACTGTTTAAAAAAATTCCTGAACCAGTATGACATCATATGTTCTTATAAGATCAATCAAGGTTGTATGATTTATGTGCTGAATATTTGCTCCTGTGTGTACTAATAAAAGGGGCACATGTATCTTCTCATTTTATACCATAAACATATGATTAATCTGGTAGTTCTTCAATTGTGTTGCTCTTCCCAAATATGTTTAGTTGATCATGCATCCTGATAATTTTTTTTTATTTTTAATTTTTTTGGGTTGTTTTCTATTTTCCACTTGTTTTTGCCCATTCCTATTCTAACTAGTTATTTACTCCTCTCTCTTTTTTTTTTCTTTTTTTTTTTTTTTCCATTTTGGGTGCATTTTGTTAGTGAGATGTCCTTCTGTTCTTATCACATCAATTTCATATTTGTAGATGGATACCAATGTCGAATATAATGAAGAACTTACATTTTTAGATGCACAATTTGTTGGAGTCTTACCATATGCATATGGTGCATACTACTTAGAGTACGATAAGAGACCACCATGAAATTATTATTTGACGCAATGTGAATTTGTGGGTGAGGTAACACAAAGTGATGAAGATTGTCACGACTTACTACGAATGAACATAGAGTGTTTTCAAAAATTTGTGTACATCCTTAGGGGTACTGGAAGGCTAAAAGATATTGTGCATTGTAGGGTTGAGGAGCAAGTTGCAATATTCTTGCACATAGTATCACACAATGTCAAGAACCGTCCTGCAAAAAGCTACTATAAGCGGTCTGGTGAAACTGTGTCCCGATATTTTCATATGGACTTAGATGCAATAATAAGCATGGAAGATAATTATTTAAAGCAACCTTCAATTCAAATGGAGACACCTAAAGAGATACACGACAATCCTAGAATATGGCCATATTTTAAGGTAGAATCTTATTAGCTATAACACAGTTTAATACCTACATGTTTTCTATATAGTCTCATTTGATGTTGCTCCAAGTAGGATTGTGTGGGAGCAATCGATGGTACACGCCTTCGTGTGAAAGTTTCTGCTGAACATGTAGCTTGATTTCGTGGGAGAAAACAATGGCCGTCACAAAATGTATTAGCAGCTTGCACATTTGATTTGCAGTTTACCTACGTCTTAGCTGGATGGGAAGGGTCAGCATCTGATTCTAGAATCTTAGGTTGTGCTATTAATAGGGAACATGGAATCACATGTCCTCCAAGTAAATATTTAACATATAAATAATGATAAATTTTTTTGAACTTATTATGTATTATTAAGCCAAATGTTATTCTTTTGTAGGAAAATACTATCTCGTTGATGTGGGATTTCCTTTACTAAAGCATTACATTACCCCATTTCGAAGTACAAGATACCATCTAAATGAAATTAGAGGTCGAGTGCCCACCACAACAAAAGAGTTGTTTAACCATAGGCATTCGTCACTATGAAATGCAATTGAGCGAACTTTTGGGGTATTAAAAAAACGATTTAGAATTTTGGTAGAAGAGCCAATGTTTAGCTATACAACTCAAAGGAAGTTAGTAATTGCTGCTTGTATCATGCACAATCATATTCGAGGAGTGATGCCATATGATCCACTACTAAATATTGTTGATAAAGAGATTAACAATGAAACTGCTCCTATTCATGATATCGTTGACGTACAATTAACTAGGGCTGAAGATGGAAGAGAAGAAAAGAGAATTCGAACGCAAATAATGAATGAAATGTGGGCCGATTTTGGTCAAAGACATTAATAGAATTCTCGAAAACTAATGTTTTGTTATTTGTAGATAAATCTAAATGGTAGTATTTCGTTGTTTTCTATTCTTATTGAACAATGGTAGTATTTCGTTGTTGAACTCTAAATATTAATAATGTAAATGGTAGTCTTTTTTAATTGTAGTATTCTTAGTTTTGTAATGATTTGATCTTATGTTATTGGTTAAGCATACTTGTGAGTTATTATTATAGGAAATTGAGGCATATAAGTCTCAATAGCCCATAGGAGATGGGAAGAAAAGAGGAAAGAACATAGTTTGGTCTAAAGAGATGGATAAGTGTCTTATTTTAGAACTAGTACATCAAGCTAATGAAGGATACAAAGTGGATAAGGGCTTTAAAGATCAAGCTTATATTGCAGCTTGTTCATCTTTAAATTCAAGCTTTAACCTTTCTCTCAGTCGCGAGCATTGTGTTAATCGCTTAAAAACTATCAAGAAAAAATATAGATTGGTATAGGAAATGTTGAGTAAAAGTGGATTCTCTTAGAATCCAATGACAAAAATGGTTGAATGCAGTGATCAAGTATGGACTACATATGTTGCTGTAAGTTTTTTTTTTTTTTATATATAAAAAATATATATGTGCTTACGAATTGACTATTGGTTATATACATAAAAATTATGGTGGTATATGACTTATGCAGGCAAATCCAGATGCAAAAGGATTACGAGATAAGAAGATTGAGATGCTTGATGAATTATCTATTGTGTGTGGCAATGATCAAGCTACCGATGAATGGGCATGTTTTGCCAAGGATGTAAATGCTAACTATTCAAAGAAAACAAATAATAGTGAGGATGAGTATTCACATCTCTTCGATCCCATTGACGACAAAGTGGCAAACGACATGGGTGACATAGAAGGAAATGAATTTGCAACTCAACAAGGCAGTACTAGTAGCCAAAAACCTACACTTGGCAAACGCAACCACAGATCTTCAAAGCCAATGACAGAGCAGTCAAAGAAGCTAAAAGGTGCAGAGCTTGTTGCTGAAACAAAAGTTGTCGTTGCAACTAACATGGCGAGATTGGCTGATGCATATGAGAATAGTAAGCCTTGCATAGATTATTTGGAACTTTACAAGGCCGTAATAGATGTTGAAGAGCTTGATATCAATAGCCGAATGACTGCTTTTGAATACTTGAACAGAGATCCTATAAAAGCCAGAGCATTTCTAATATATCCTCAAGATATGCGCTACTTGTTTTTAATTTAACAACTATCACAAGGTGGTCCGAATGGTATTTAATAATGGCTAGGAGTTGAAGTTGGATAAAGTTTCTAAATTATAGGTTCATGTCTTTGTTGATATTCTTCTTTCTTAGTAATTTGTTTGGTTCTGGTCATTGTCTCTATTTGGTGTTTGTCCTAGGTAGGTGTGCGATTTTAGTTTCTAGTATTCTAAGTATGAGCCTGAGCTACATTTTTAAAATTTAGTCATGTTTTTTAATCCTTATTAACTACTGCTATAAACTCTTTGGTGTCAGACTTTAGTTCTTTATTTGTTTTCCAAAATAATTAGTATTAATATTAGGAAGATTTATAAGTAAATTCTAGTGGTCACTGTTTTTTTGATGGCACAAAGATGAACAGTCATTGCCAAAAAAAAAAAAAAGAGCTTGTCATTTTGTATTTTGAAGTAAGGTAATCACAGTTTTCAAGAGAATCGTTCTTGCTACATGTTTGTTTTCCAAAATCTCTGGTTTTTGGGTCTCAGAAATAATAATTAGCTATTGCATTGATTTTAAATCAATAAAATTTATTTCATTTGTTAGTATTTTTGGTTAAAGCAAAAATAACGGAATAAATAAATAATATTGGATGACATGTATGTCAATTGATGCTTGGCGATACTTTTTTTTCAAATTAAGTTGCTATATTGACATATTTTTCTGACTGTTGTTTTACTAAAGAAGGACCAGGCCAATTTAGGAAAATAGAATAATTTTTCTACAACTTTCATGCTTTCCAAACTAGATATTGAAAATTTTCCATCATTTTCTTACATAATTTTCTTCCTAATCAAACACATGCAAGAAAATAAAATTTCATTTCTCTTTCTTTTCTTTCACTTCACTTTCTATTATATGTTTCTTTCTAATCAAACAAAGCCTTATTAAAATGCTATCATATGAGTAGAGCCAACCCTGGCCCAACGCGAGCAAGGTGCCTTGGGCCCTAAATTTCGACAAATTTGAAGGGCTTTTGAATAATTTTATTTCTTATAGTGTTAGTAGATTTAAAAATAAAGGTCTAAACTAACTCATGTAATTTCACAATCTATATTAAAGGTTTTTAGAGCATATCCAACTCTTCATTTTTTTCCAATTTAATTTGATTATAAATTTGAGTAAAAAGCTTGATTTGATATGAATTTTTCTAACTCTTTTATCAAATTTTCATGAAAATCTTTCTAAAAATTCTCTTCATATTCTAAATTTCCCTTTTCATCAAATTTGATGAAAAAAATTATGTCCAATGTTTTTTTAAATTTTCATCAAATTTTTAAATTTGATGAATTCAAAATTTGATAAAAAAATGTTTCTCTCTTTAGACCAAATCAAAAAATATATATTTATAGATTTCACTCATTATAGGTATTACTCGCATTACATTAATTTTGAATTTATATTATATATCTTTAGATTAAAAAATTTAAATTAAAGATTTTTTATTATTATTTATACATGAAAGGCCCCAATTTTAAGACTCTACCTTGGGTCTCGAAAATCTCAGGAGTGGCCCTACATATGAGACATTTAGTATAAATTTTAGTAATTTTTTTAAGGTGTCTAGCATTGCTCTTTTGTTTAACAACTCTTATAAGTTGTTTTATTAGTTCATTAAATAATTAAGTGATTTGAAATTAATGATTTTCAAACTAACTTCTTTTTTTTTTTTACTACTAATTGGCTCGTTTTTAGTTAGTAATTTGTTAGTTAACTCCCAAATGAATTATATCTAGTCCAGTTTGAATATTTTTTTACACTCTTAGGCCTCGTTTGGTATGTAACACTTTTAGTCTGAAAGTCAAAAAGTTACTAAAAAAATTAAAAAACCTATAACATATATCAAAATATTAAAGATTTCCTTTTCTCTGCACTTTTTATACATATTTTTGTAAAAAATTAAAAAATCATTCCAAATATACTAATTTTTTTATCTCATATTTTAACAAAAAAATAAAAAATTATTAAAATAACATATTCTTAAATGAGACCTCAGTTGAAAAAGTAAGAAATGAGTAGTCAATTTTTTTTGTAAAGACAAAGAAAGACAGATTAATTATTTTTCTCATTAAAGATATCTGTTATAAATATTTATTTTTTTATTTTTTTAATATTGATGGTGTTGTAATTGTGGGCGTATGCTGTTAATAATTTTCTATCAATTTAAGAAAAAAACAATAATAATAATTGTTAATCGAGAATGATGAAACATTACTCAAAAAAACACTTCGGCTTTGTTTAGTTGGTCTCTAGAGATGGCAATTTTTGAGAAACAATTTAAAAATTTTGTTTGGTTGAATTTTTTGAAATAAAAAAAATTTAAAATCACTTTTCTCTCTATTATAAATCAATTAATAATTTGTTTCTCTCATACACATCTATTCAACTATAAAAATAAAAAAAAAAATAAATTATTTTAAACTCCAAAACTATTTTCAAAACATATAACCAAACAAAATTTTAAATTTTGTAAATTCTTTTCATAAAATTATTTTTCAAAATTGTTTCACAAATACAAACCAAACAAGGCCTTCATGTTTGAAGAGCGTGGTTTTTAGCTAAAAAGCAAAAGGTCATTGTATACTATCACGCCACTCTCTCTCTAATTTTTTTTCATATTTTTTTATAAAAAATTAAAAATTTAAATAAATTACCCAATCCCCAAACGGGCCTTAGTAACTTTCACACCACATTTTCATGTATCTTGAAAACTGTCATGGCTATTTGGTTGCGTTTTCATATTATTTTTTGGGTTCGTTTGGGGGGATTGGGGCTATTTTACTCCTAAGAAAATAAAATAAGTTTTTTTAATTTAATAAGATAAAATATCACATTTAAATTAGAGTCATTTAATTTTTTTCTCTTACATAAGTCAAAAAACATATCCTAAACGAAATTTTTTAGCACCAGACTAAAATAACTAAAAAATCAAAAACCCAACCCACATTCCAAGCGAAAGCTTTGAGAAATTACGTATAGGTGAAAGATTGGGAAAAAAAATTATCAACACATGGAGTGCAAATGTATTTATGGTGGAGTGCAAATGAAAGATTATGGAGATGCAAGTAGAATTGTAAAAAATACCGCTCAATCCGCTAAAATTGTATCGATTTGCATCAATTCACACTGTTCTATCCACTAATCGCGGATTAAACTTTAAATTTATAATCCGCCTTCCAAACTGCTCCGCTCCACTATAATTAATACATATATATTTTTTAACCTCCAATGAAATATCAACGTAAAAATGAGTGTTTTAATATGTGAAATTTATTAAAAATTAGTAATTATATATATGAAACATATTATGTAAAATTAATTTGTGTTATATAGATACAAATATTATATAAATTAGTGTTATATATTATGAAAATGTTTGATAATTAGTTAGAATATTTTTCAATTCGTCAATCCGTCCAAAATTACCCAAATCGCGATTTTGCCAATCCGTCATTCGATATATAATTTTATTCTCAAACTGTCTGAACTGCACTACGCATACCCCTAGATGCAAGTGACACTTAGAGCATCCGCAGCAGCTTCTTTATAATAGCTTTTTGCTATTATAAAAGATTAATTATTCAAAAATCTTTCCCCAGCAGATCTCTTATCTAACCCCTCAAATATAAGTGTTGCTACAGTGACACTCTATTTATAGGGAGTCACTATGGTGCTGTTTGGTGTAGCTGTTAAAACAGATTATAGATTATAGCTTAACAGATTATAGATTATGACTTTAATCAGAAATTATTAATCTGTTTGGTATAGCTGTTGGATTATAGATTTAAGTTGCTGAGTAGTGTTTGTTAAATAAGCTGTGAAGTAGCTTTTTCAATTAATTTTTATTTTTTATTATTCACTATTTGTCTACATTTCTCATAAAAAATAATAATAGTATTTTATAGTCCATTTGGGTCTTTTTCTATTTTTAAAAAAATAAAAAATAAAAAAATTTAAGAGTATAACCGTAAATTAACATGTCCACAGCAGAAGCTGATAATCAGAAGCAAGGGGTGAGCAGCTTATCAGAATCAGCTTTTTTGACTTAAAATAAGTTGTTAGAATCAGAAGCTGTTTGAAATAAGTTTAACCAAACAGTCCAAAATAACTTTTTAAAAGCCAGAAGCCATAAGTTGGCTCAGAAAAGCTGCACCAAACACCCCCTATAGCTCTCTCATAACTCATAAATTCTTATTTTATTTCGTTGAATGCACACAGGGGATGTCCTCCTGAATGTCACTCCGGATGTTCCGTAAGTGTCCTGTAGCTGAAGAAGAAAAATGTCCAAAATTAGCCTGACCGGTCGACCAACTGGTGTCCGCCATTCTTTGTTTACCTCTGCAGCTTTGCTACTACTTGTTGGTGTTTGGTTGGCATATGTTTTTATTATTTTATTATTAAAAAAATTAAAAGTAATTAAAAAGATTATTTTAATAGAATAGAAAAATAATAAGGAGTTTGTTAGAAAAAATAAATAAATAAGTGATTTTTAAAATAAGAAATAATTTTTTTAATAATATTTTAAAATAAAATTTAGATAATCTGCTAGGGATACACCTCTCTTATATTGATTTTTTTTTTTTTTTTTTTTTTTTTTTTGCCCTTTCCACCTGCATGTAATTCCGCGTGATGAGAATTAAAAAAAAAAAAAAAAAAAAAGAAATTCCCACGTGCGATGCCTCACAATTGATGAAGTCACTTAAAACGTCACGGTGACTACTACACTGCCCACGGCCGCGTAACTAACGATCCCATCACAACGATAACGATAACGTTAACGATGCTGGTCAGGTTTTTCGAATCAAATCTGTCCTAGTCCTCTTGGAGCCGGCGATACTACAATGCAAAATTGTGCAAATAATGTCACTTTCCTCCTCCCTTCTTCCTTCCTTCCTTCCTTTCTGCCAAACGCGTTCCGTTTTCCACCTCCCCGTTACCGCGATCTCGATTCTCAATTTCGCAGAAATATTCGAATCCCTTTCAAAACACTTTCCGCTTTGAATCTCTCTCCACATATTCCTCAGGTTAATCTCTCTCTCTCTCTCTCTCTCTCTCTCTCTCATCGTATATATATATATATGTATGTATCTGTGGATTAAATTATTCTCTGCATATGAATATACGTGAACACCTTTTTCAGGCAAAAGCATCGTTTGTTTTTTGTGTCTCTCTCTTGATTCTTGAGTTCTTTTGGATTTCTGTTCGCTTTGGATTGCGGCATTTCAATTTCGTGTGAAATCTTCATCAGGTAAATCATCGTCTGCGTTTTCTTGCTCCACTTGAGATGTTTTTTCTGAACATTAGTTCATAATTCGTATGAAGAGAGATGGAGGCCAATCATCTTTTCTTTCTTTGGATTGCATGCACAGATTGGCGTCTCAAATAAAGGCTAAATAAATGCTAATTTTTTGATTGATGCTTGAGAATGAGTATATGGATTTTAGATCTTATAATACTGAGCCCTCGTAACCCTCCCTTTTAGCCAAAAAAAAAAAAAAAAAAAAAAAAGTCAAAAAGTTACTAAATTAGCCAAAAAGCCAACAACCCATACAAAAAAGTCAAAATTCTCTTTTCTCTCTACTTTTTGCACATCTTTTCGTAAAAAGCCAAAAAGTCATCCCAAACATACTAGTTTTTTTTAGTTCATATTTTAGCCAAATAGCCAAAAAGTTACTAAGGGGTTGTTTGGGGTGTTCTAATTAAGTGTACTTTTTGTCTTTTTAGACTAAAAATTGAGGTTGAAAATATGAATGTTTGGGTTAATTTTTTGACTTTTTATGGAAAATGTGTATTAAAAAATTATATAAATTAATGTGTAGGGAAAAATTAATATTGGGAGTTGTGCAACCGTAATTGTTGATTTTTGGTGAATAGTCATAACTTTTTAACTTTTTAAGTAACTTTTTAACTTTTTGACTTTTTTGAGACTTCCCAAACTTGGCCTAAATTAGCCTATTCCCAAACGAGGCCTGAAAGGAGAAATCTGGTTCCTGTATTGACTGTTGGCGCTTCTGTGATACCTTGGTCATTTTATGTGTCTAAAAGTCTTTTATTTCGCGTTTTGATTCTCTTTTTTCACAATCCAATTACCCTGTTTGGTAACGTTCTTTGTGTACGAGATTTGGCATTGACAATCACAAGATTCACAACTGCCCTTGTTTGTCTGATGGTTAGCTGAATTATTGTTGTGCACAATTGATTTTGGTGAATGTGGTTTAAGTTTCTTGAACAATTTTCTTTTAATTTTGAAGATGTGACTCAAATTTGATGAAGTATGGATGCTTGATTATCAATTTTGTCTTGTCCCTAACTTCCTTTTACTTTTCTGATTCGTTGTCATCCTGTTTAAGAGATTCTTATTTTAGTAAATCTGTAGGAATATTTATACACACAAATGCAGACGAATGTATTCATTTGTATTTTACCAAGGCATCTTTGAAGTAAAACCTTGGATGAATATATATATATATTTCATTTAGATTATTCATACAGTTACTGAAGGGATTGTTATCGCTTTTATGTTTCTCAAAACTTGATTAGCTATATCTACATTCACAAACCTAATGGCCATAGTTGTTATAATCCTGCAGTTGAGTAGTAATGGGTAACCCTGAATCTGATAATACGTTGAAGGATTACTACATTCCTGATTACATACTTGTACCTGAATCAAAAGTCGATGAAGCGTCCCATATACCAGCCTGTCCTGTGATAGTATTCATCAATTCTAGAAGTGGGGGGCAGCTTGGGGGAGAACTTCTGAAAACTTATCAGACTCTTCTTAATAAAAACCAGGTATCTGCATCCGTATATTTCTTTCTTGTGACTGGATGAATGGGATTGCACTGATATGAACGAAGAAATCTTTAAGATAGGATACATGGTTTTTGATATGCATGCACCTGTTTCTGAATTTGTTTGACATTGGGATGAATGATTTTTCAGGTTTTTGATTTGGGAGAAAAGGCTCCTGACAAGGTGCTACACCAGCTTTACTTCAATTTGGAGAAGTACAAGAAAAGAGAGGACAACCTGGCCACTGAAATTGAGAAGAGATTGAAAATAATTGTGAGTTGACTCTATAGTTCAATGCTATTGTGAGGTGGTTTTCCTTTCTTACATGTCTAATATATACTCACTTCACTAGGTTGCTGGTGGGGATGGTACAGCCGGTTGGCTCCTTGGAGTAGTCTGCGATCTCAAATTACCTCGGTCACCACCAATTGCTACAGTGCCATTGGGAACTGGAAACAATCTTCCATTTGCGTTTGGCTGGGTAGGGATTTAGTGTTAATATTTTATGGTGTGAAACTTTATTAGGCTCTGTTTGGATATGGATTTCAAATCAAGAAATTTGACCTTAATCATTGAAGGATAATAACTCAATTTTAGATATGATAGTTTACTTATGAATTTCAAGATTGAGTTAAATAGTTTTATCACGATGGATTTGAAATAACTATATAAAACTAGTTATTTGAAATTATGCAAAGAATTTTCTTTCTAGCTATTTATATCTTTTATCTCAACTTATCTTCTTGTATTGTTTTTTTATCCATTTAACCTCAAATATGTTGATTTCAAATCCACATCTATTCAAACAGTCCCTTAGAGTCAAAACAACGTACTTTGTAATAGATATGATATTTGTATTTACATGCATGTTGCGCCTTATTAGATGTAAAACTTATTTTGCATTGCAAGACATGAAGTAGAGAACAATGAGATTCATTACATGTTAGTTCACTTATAAATATGCATTGGTGGCCTCTATTTTGAGAAATTAAGTTTTGTTCTTGATATTGGCCAGTACCAAATTCATCAGTTACTCTAAAATAAAAAGAGACATACATAACACATACTTTCTATTGATTCACAGGGAAAGAAAAATCCTGACACAGACCGTCTGTCTGTAGTGGCATTCTTGGATCAAGTAAGGATTGCAAAAGAGATGAAAATTGACAGGTAAAGTATTTTTCCTTTGTTTTTGCAATTTGACTTTTGATGTACTAAATTGATATTCTCTAGAGAATATATTTTCTGATCTGCTTTTTCTTTTTCTTTTTTTCCTTTTTTTTGTCCCTAACAATGTTGAAGTAGTAAATTTATATGAACCCCATAGCTGCATAATTTATATTATTGCATCCTGTTAGTCTGCGTATATGATTTATATTATTACATCTTGTAACAAGCACATTTCCAGGCATTGCTATCCACTATGCTGTTAAATGTAGCTTTCTGGGTCCTAAATATACTCCCATTTAAAGGTAGCTCATATGATATTTATGTTTATATATATTTTATTATGTGCATGGATTTGCATATGCTGTAAAAGATTAAGATGAAACTAAGTTTGGGAAGTTTAGAATAAGTGCACTTTTTGACTTTTCTTGTATTATGTGTAGAAAAAGTAGAGAGGAGATGTTGATTGATGTGACCCAAAAAAGATAAAAAGATGAAATAAGTGTACTTATATTGGGATGCCAAACTTGGCCGTAATGTCTCTTTCATATATTTGGTTACTGATAAACTTGAGATGGAAATATTCCACTATTTTCTTTTAAAATTTTCTAAGTTCACATGACTTTTATTTTATTTTTTAATTGAAGAAGGTGATTTTTAGGGCCAACACATGGATAAGATGGGCAAGCTGTCTTGATTTGTAATGCATGGGTGTTATATATGGATTTTGGCAAGTTTTGCACTTTTCAAATTTTAGGAAGTTTCATGAAAAAAAGCATAGAATTTATTATCACACCTTGAGTTCCACAACAAAAACCTAGCCATTTGGGTCAGCTGCCAATTCTATTTTAGTATTTACTTAGTTGGGCATTTTTCATACGTGACACCATATATCATGACATATACATTCACTACCCTAGTCCAGCTATTTTGTCACTTTTCCCTGCTGTTTGGGAGTGTAAAATGTGGTCGTATTTTATAAATAGCAAACTGAAATGAAAAGGCAATGTTAAGACTTAATGACTATGGGGAAGAGGAAGATATCTGGAATGGTGAAGGCAAGATGCGGGTAACCAGTTTTATTTTTTATTTTTACTATTTTTTTCTTTTTTCCAAAAAAGAAAAAGAAAAAGAGAGAGAGAGAGAGAACCTGTTGATAACTGGTCAAAATATTGATAACTTGTTGAGATATTAATTTACTATTAATTTTAAGTTTAAAAAAAAAAACAACTTCCATATTTTGCTAGGTAGAAATCTTATTGAAAATTTAAATACATTGGGATTTTCAATATTCAATAAACTTCCAAGCTTCTACAGCTTTTTTCTCTGTGTTTCCCTGTTTCTCCATACCATGTTTCTCTGCTATTGATATTTTCAATATTTTATATTATCCATTTTTTATGTGTTTGATCTTTCTTCCGCCCTTGTTATCTTATTTTTATTGCATGTAGAATGTCTTTTAGTGTCTATCTTGTATTTGCAGTGGTGAGTTTACTTAGATTGGGTTGGGGCATGATTGGCAAGCTTAGATTATGTAAGTTTGGGGAAAATTGTATTTGACCTTTTATTTTGACATGTGACATTGACTCATATTTGAGATCACACCTGTTTGATGGCTAAAATTATTCTTTTTCATTATATATATGCATAGTTCTTCTTGGACTAGCTATAACTTAAGTGGACCATCTTATACTTTGGTGAAGTTATATTTTCAAGTTTTGACTTCCTTGTCTCTTATTTTGTTTCAGCTGGCATATTTTTATGCGAATGAAGGTTCCTAAAGAAGGTGCTTGTGATCCTATTGCACCTGTGGATCTACCACATTCTTTGCACGCGTTTCATCGTGTGAGCCAAGATGACACATTGAACAAGGTGACTGTAGACACAAATTTTGAAACATGTGTTTCAACACATTTCAAAATTTTATGTTACAAATGTCCACTGTTTAGTTTTTTGGACTAAACAACGTTGATTATTTGAATAGCAGGTTCCTATTTCCGATCTGTATTCTATATCGTTAACTACACATTTAAAACATGAAGTGTTTCAACACATTTCAAAATTTTATGTTACAAATGTCCACTGTTTAGTTTTTGGACTAAACAGTGTTGATTATTTGAATAGTAGGTTCCTATTTCCAATCTGTATTCCAGATCGTTAATTACACATTTTATATAAATGAAACCTCCGATTAATGAAGAACAAAATAAATAACAGAAGACAATTTAAGAAAAATAAATATTTTATTGAAATTGTTATGGGTTTTGAACCCTTGAATACAAAGTACAATTCTTGATTTTGGAACCTTTTACCTATTCATTGTCATTCTGCGTTTGTAGCGTAGGTTTTTGAGTTCTCTAAGCTTCTTTTCTTCTTTTTTGTAACGACTTCTTTTAACTCTTGATTTCTTTCTCTCTCTTTCTCATTTTCTCACTTCTGATTTTCTGATCCCTGATCTTGCGTGATGGTCCTCGTATTTATAGAGGGCCATCCAGGTGATAAGAATGCCTCATCCTCAATTTGAATTTCAAATTGAATGATATCGCCATTTGAATTTTGAATGATAGCGCTGTATGATTAATTGTATATCTGATTAAACGGATTGATCTTTGGGGTTTCATCCTGTGTGGTGTCCTTGCTTTAGGCTCTACAGGTGTCATCTTTCGTAGGCTTCACGTGTCACTTGAGCATCTTGAATAATGACGTTGTTTTATTTATGCACTTCAATGGATCATATTGATCCTTTTTAGGAAGTGATTACCTACAATATTCCTATCATAGGCTCTATGTGTGTCATTGACTGTATTTGAAATTTAAACATATATTTGGTTGAAATTTATATGTGCCAACAGTGACAGATTTTTTTCTTTCTTTATTTCTTTTCCTTCCATTTGGTTTTTCTAACTTTCCATTTTTCTTTTTGCATTTGAGTACTTTTTTAAAATATAAATTGCTGCTACTAAATCAGAGAAGCTATGTTATGCACTTCCATATCTTGCAGAATGTGAGGAGAACCTTCATTTTTCTCCACCTTTCAAGTCTTCATTTATCTTCAAGATTTTACTACTCAATCAGCACTTCCAAAAAAATCTATGCAAAAGTCCTACCATTTAATGACCTTCTTAATTCCTAAGAATTTGAATATTTTTCATCTGAAACTCCATCATGCAAAGCTGCTTATCGTAGCACGCCTATTCCAGTTACCTTATTTTGAGTTCCTCCGCAAGATATTTCTGCCAACTACCATCAACAACTAGAACTTCATAGGAACGAGAGGAATCAGATAAATGTCATAGAACTAATAAAATTTGACTTTGGTTTGATTCTTTTTGATGCACCTTTGCTTCATATGAACGTAATTGGTGTACACATTATGTTTTGGCTTCCTTCAGGATGGTTTCCACACATTCCGCGGAGGATTTTGGAACTACTTCAGCATGGGTAAGAGATTTATGTAACTGAGGTTTATACTGTTACTTCTTTTCTGAAGTTGGCTGATTCTTTTTATACTTTATCCTTTGTTAAGCAACTTTTGAACTCTTTAGGAATATTGGAACTTGTCGATTTTATTTTCTCATTTTATGTTTAAAAGGTTATTATAGATTCGCCTCAAATAAAAGTGCAAGAAATGCACTACAATGGACAATCAATGTTAATAAAGGTTGCATACATCTTGACTTTCCCAAACCCCTCTTTGGTGTGAGTCTCGTGCACTGGATTGCCTTTTTTTGGAGGAATAATATGATCTACCATTCAAATGAAAAAAAAAAAGAAAAAAAAAAAGGTTCTCCTGCATTCTAGTCATGCTGTATTCTTGACAGGTTCATACCAAAAAGTCATTTACATTTACATTTAGGAATGTGATTTATATTCTTTGGATGTTCATTAGGATATATTAGATAGTAAACTAGAACATTGAAGGTCCTATCTTCTAATCGAGGCATATGATTTGGTGAGTGGAGGGGTTAAAATTAAGTGAAGGGAAAACTTGATGTTTGCAATTTACACATAAAGATGACTACTAAGTGTGGTATGTATTTGTAAGGAATAAGGCCTTTCACTTGCTTCAATTAGAGATTGAGTTGGGGGAAAGTTCAAGATTGCAAAACAAAAAAGATTTCCTTAAACCTAGGCCATTTGCTTTAAAACAGTATCTTTCTATTTTTAAAAAGATAGCTTGAGTCAACCAAGGCCTCCTACATTCCAACAACAAATGTTTGTATAGGCTGGTTGTTATCTACATAATCACAAACCTGGTTTCTTCAAGGAGAGTGAAACAAAGTCCCTCTTGAAATAAGGTGATCTTCAATAATTTATCTTCGTGCATTTCTTAAGCCTCACCTCTAGAAACGGTTCAGGCTGACTATCCAAATAATTTTTTATCATTGTAATTTAGAATATAACTTAGAGAGGATTTCATTTTTTTTTCTCCATAACCTGGGTTACTAAAAGCCAAAAAAATAAGACGATTTTTTCTTTCACTGAGATAAATTTTTTTAATAAAGATTATCCTTTTGTTTTCTAACATGTTAAAGAGCATGATGACTCCTTATAAGTATCATCTGTTATTGCTTTGGTGTTTTTGGAGCTCTTTTTTTAATATAATTATTGTTATTTCTTTTCATTTTTTTTTTTTTTTTTGGTCTGTGCAGGGATGGATGCCCAAGTATCATATGCATTTCATGCTGAGAGGAAGTTAAATCCAGACAAGTTTAAAAATCAGTTAGTTAATCAGGTGATGATCCATTATCTAGACCATTTGATGGCCTTGTCAAGTTTCACAATGCTACTCTATTTGGTTTTGAATTTTCAAAAACAGTTTACTCATCTTGCTGAATTAGTATAGCATTTATTTGTATGAGTTATTAATTTATATTCAAAAGAAATAAGTCAATAAATTAATTTTTCATAAGCCTCTGCATAAAACCGTATATCTAAGCCATGGTGTCCTGAACTGATGCAACATTATTGTTGTATCTCTGAAGAATGGTTCTCTGCACAATTTCCACCATCATTCTCAGTATTAGGCAGCATTTTATCCTGTATTAATTCAGATTATATTTTCTTAATATTTAATTTCTCCCTCAGAAAATGAAATTTTTTAATATCCTTGAAGTTGTGGATGTATGCTAGCTTCAAGTTTGTGGATATAAGTTAGTTATCCGAGAATAACCATATGCACAAAACCTGAAAGTCATTTATGTCTATTTGTTATACTTAGTTACTAATTATTACTACCATATCCCTTATTTTTCCAATCTTTTATTTTTCATGTGAGGAAGTGTTTTATTGGGTTCGTAACCTCTAGAATTAGTTTGGCACATTTTACATTCAGCGGTGGAGCCACATGGACCCCAAAGCGGGCAGCTGTCTCCCTGTCCCCCCTTCAATGTTTTGATAAATTTAATTTTACCTATTCGTCTATACTTATGAAAAAATTTATAATTTGCCCCAGTAAAATTTCATATATGCCTCCGAAATTTTACGTAACCTTTCTTTTGTTTTCTTTTTACAACAAATCCCCACAATTTGCCCCTTTAAATATTTAAATTATTGAAAAGTCCCCGTTTATATACTTCAAATTCTCTCTCTCTCTCTCTCTCTCTCTCTCTCTATATATATATATATATATATGTTTCTATGTTGTTTTCCTTTCCCTCATTCGTTCAATGTTCTCTGTCTAAACCAATTTTGATCAATGATCGTATAATTGGTTATAAATCCTTGTTTAAATTACCTTGGTGTAGTGTGAATTGTGCCTTGATTACTGTGGAATTTTGAAGTCATTTGATGCCAGTTCTTTTCCTTTAATTTAGGTGAGAATGTGTCTCTGTATAGTTACTATTTATGTGAGATGAAAATTTGATGTCCAGTTCATACCATTTTAAATATTGGAGCATCCATGAAAACTGAGGCATGGGACTTGAGCATATTAGCCCCTTATAATGGGGTCATGAAGTTTACTATAAAATGTTTATAGCATTGATGGTTTACTATGCATGGTATTTGCATATATTATTCACACACACTCACACACACACATATTTCACTTGTGTATAAAGTTTGAATACATAAAATCCACCCCCGAGTTAATTTTCTGACTCATTACTTTGAGTATTTATGAATTGTATTGTTGCAACTTGTCTATATGCTTTGTCATGATCTTTTTTTAATCAGATGGTTGTAATTGATTATTCTTATTTCTTTTCTTGGCATGATTAGAAAACTTATTTAAAGCTTGGGTGTACACAAGGATGGTTTTATCCTTCTCTTTTGCATCCGTCTTCAGGGTAAGCATTTCATCAAGAATTTGATTGTGCCACTGTAACATGGATCTGCTTCTAGTATGATTTAGAGGTCTCAACTGACTAAATATTTCCAATTTGATTGAAATTTTTAAGTTTCCTGAAGCATTTTGAACGTTATGGTACTATAGCTATTTGATTTTCTGGCTCATTGTTTGGTAGTAATGTTAAGGTTTTAATGAGAAAAGTTGGTCTTCTCACAGGAATATAGCACAGCTGGTAAAGGTTAAGATCATGAAAAGAATGGGTCAGTGGGAAGACCTTCAAATACCCCGCAGGTGATGTCAATGGTTACGTCTCACTTTTACTTTGTTGGCAATGCTTCTTTTGACCTTGAATGCAAAGATAATTTTGTGCAACAACTTCACTTTCATATTGTTTCAGCACAACTAGAATAATTCGCATGTCCTAAGCTGGGTGTTAGCTCAAATAATTACTTGAGTGTCTTGGTGGTAAATTGATAACAGTGTTAGAATAACTCATTAGACAATGAGGTTAGTTCAAGATCTAACATGATACTTAGAGAAAGGGAAGATTCCAGAATGGGATGGGTCTAAGCAAAATCATTGTTTGGAAACTTGAACTAGGTGTTGACCTAAAACTTCACCAAGTTGTGTAGACCAACTTCATCTGTTTTTCCCGATATCGAACACATACATTTGGGCACATATAAAATGCTGTTCGCTTGCTCGTCTCCACTTGACTATGCTTCCTCAAAAAAGTAGGTCAGCTCTATTTTCACCCCTAAGGAAGAAAAAATACCTTCTTTTCATCTCTCTAATTTTGTAAATGCAAAATTTCTCTTAGACCATATGCAATGCTTTCGTTTTCTTTTAGCCTCAGCCGAATCCTGGTGGTCTTTAGACTAGATGTCTGGCAAGGTTGAAGACCACAAAGCCAATGATTTGATGCATCTGTTGCAACATTGCTCTTTGAAGTTTTCACAAATACAAGTTCTCTACTTTATTTATGATTCTTTTGCTAAGTAATACACTATTTTTTCCCCAAAAAATATATTTTTTTTTTTAAAAAAGAGAGAAAAAAAGGGTCAAATTTCGTGTAAATACTTATTGTTAAAAGAAGGTAATTTTTCCAAAAATTAATAAAACTGAGACCCTGCCAACTTGTGGCTGAGAGTGGTCTCCAGGCAACCACTTTGTGCACTATACCAAAGGTTAGATGTGTACTTAATTTTTCCCTTACCAAACACGCATTAACGTGTACTAATTGTAGGCTGTTTTTTTTTTTTTTTTTTTGTGCTCTTTTGGAGCACTGATCTGAAGACTGATAGAACTATTTATATGCACGTGTTGCTTAAGTATTTGTTTGATATCGTAGAAAACACTTTTATAACACAACTGTTAACATCTCTTGGTGGTTGACTTGGAGTTTTCCATGTAAGAGGTTGTTCATTACATGAGGCTTGGAAGAGTTAATTCCTTGTTTGTGCAATGTTCTTCACAATCAGCCAATTTCTGGTCCAATATGCAGTTACCTGGATCTCCATAGTTCTCTCTCATGGCAATCTACAAATTGGTATCTGATTCTTAATTTCCTAGGGACCCTTGTGGCTATCATGGGATATGCCATGCCTCCAGTGGTCATACATAATATGGAAAAAGCAATTTTCTGTTCTTTCCCTTATCTTTTGGATCAATAATAAAACTATTGATGATCTCAAACAATTTGGTGAATTGTTTTACTGAAAATTTTGTTTCCATTATGCAGCATCAGGTCAATTGTTTGCCTCAACTTGCCCAGTTTTTCTGGTGGACTCAATCCTTGGGGAGTGCCGAATAGGAAGAAGATGCGTTATGTTAGTTCTAATGTGACTTCTCTTATTTGCTTGCTTGATATGATCTGAGCACATAGGCTGTGTAAGTCCGTCACCAGCACTAACATGTCTTGACCAAAAATTCCTGATAATTTTCTTTCTCTTGTTTTTGGACAGAGGGACTTGACTCCTCCATATGTTGATGATGGCCTTATTGAGGTGGTTGGTTTTAGAAATGCTTGGCATGGGCTCGTTATGTTTGCTCCAACTGGACATGGGACTCGCCTTGCACAGGTAGGCATTGTGCTGGATTTAATCATGAACTGGTTTTGAAAACTAATTAATGGTTCAAAAATCTTGGGTGTCCTGCTGATGCCAGGATATTATTACATTAGCATTCACCTATAATAGATGGAAGGCATATCGTAACACAAATGTTCTGATAAAAAGTTTTTTCATTTTTACTCATGTTATTTGTTTTTTGAATTATCATTTTGCTTTCTGGCATGTAGGCAAACAGAATTCGTTTCGAGTTTCACAAGGGTGCAGCTGAACATACATTCATGAGGATTGATGGGGAGCCATGGAAACAACCTCTCCCTGTAGATGATGACACTGTTGTTGTTGAAATCTCCGGCTTTGACCAAGTAAGCATGCTCGCCACCCCTTATTGCCGATCCAAAAGTGTTGAGGACCCTTCTTCCCCATGCATACAGGATGATGACGAGGAGGACGACAGTAATGAAGACGAAGACTGGGAAGAGAAGAGGAAGTTAGGGGCAGCTGACACTTTCCGAATACCAGATGGGATTGACATTTCTCAGCTTAGTTAGCCTCTCCAGATTTTTTCCATAATAAATTTGTAGTGCTTTTGGTGGCAGCTTTAACTGGCACAATACTCTGCTACAGCAAGAAGACAATTCTTATTGCGTTCGTCTGTCACCATTGGCATCCCCTGTTTTAATTCGTTTATAATTCTCCATTTTTTTTATTCATTTGTTAGTCTTAAAACTGTAGCACATTTAATTGGTTGATTGATTTATTGTCCAATAAATTGTAGTTCAGAAATATTTGAAACATGGTGTGAACCCTGCATGTCCTGTGCTTTAGACAAATTCGTGTAAACTTAGGCTAGAGTTGAGATGTTGTTATGATCATATTGTAGATGTTTATAGATGCAAACATTTTAATCCTCATCAATTTTAGGATATGGTTTTGGTTTCTTCTTCCAATGAATGAAGGTGATATTTACCTAACTTTTGCAGAGTATATGCATTATGCTGGCTATATGGGCACAGTACTAATATTTGCTTGATGCCTTAAGGTTAAAGATTGCAGTATCCGATTCAGATTTGTTTAGCTCCAAAATTTAAAGAAAATTGAGTTCGACGAGCAGAGCTTGGATGGTGGAGGCGAAAGCATTGTGGAGCAGTTGAGGCACTCAAAAGATTTATTTTATTTTATTTTATTTTATTGAGAATAAAAGATAAAGGGTTTTGACCCTAAATAAATTGCCTCACATTGATAAAAGCAAGTGAATGTAAGTTCAATTTTCTAGTATAAATTGTACCAAAAGTTTTTCTTCATTTGAATGAGATGGTCAACTTAAAAGAAACAAGACCTTTGATATACTCGTCTCAAAATTATTTTAATAAAATACATGGAGAGATGTTTGAGATTTTTAATATGATAAGAAGAAGTTGGGCCTTAAATTATTTAATAATTTATATAGAATAATTATTGTGGATAAATTTAAGAGACATTTTAAAATGTCAAGCTTTTTTCTCTCTAAAATACAAGGCCGTGTTGAAAAAAAAATATGTGGTGAAAATATACTTTTAGCTTCTAATTTTTTATCCAAATAATAAATAAATAAATTCACCAACCTAGTGCTCCCACCAAATAATATCGTTGTCACAAGAAATTATTCAGTGTTGGGAAAATAATATTTCATTTCATTAATTCACACCTCTCAACATCTCCACCCAAATAGTTATTTTAAGGTGGCACATTTAACAGTAAAATTCATTCAAACTTGCAAAAGCGAGTTTGCAAATAACATTGTCGAATTTGACATAGCCAAAAAGGATTATTTTAATGGCAAGAGCTTCACAAATTAGTTTCAAAAAACCAAAATAATAGAAGGATAAATTATATTTTGTCTTCTTTATATTTGACCACTTTCTCACTTTGATTCTTAAAATTTATTTATTTTTTTCCTACTTTGACTCTTTGTATTTTGAATTTTTTTCAGTTTACGCCTAAAACTAATTTCTATTCAAAATTAGACATAAAATATCATAATAATGGTCACATAATATAAAAAATGTATTATATTGGAGTTTAATGTATCATTTTCTGTCTAATTTTTAATAAAAATTAGTTTTAAGAGTAAATTGAGAAAAACTTGAAATATAAAGAGCCAAAGTGTGAGAAAAAAAAAAACTTCGATGATCAAAATAGAAAAGTGACCAGAGGCAAAGTGTAATTTACCCATAATAAAATAATAAATTTAACATAGCTATTATTGTATTTTAGAGTAATAACTTTCGCTAGCTTTCGAAGGGGCTCAGAGAAAAAAAAAAAGAAGCTTTCTCTCTCTAGTTTGAGAGCTTCTCATTTTACACTTTTCATCTCCTAGGGTTTTTGAGGGCTACGGCAGTCGGGGTGGGGGGAGGGGATTCCAACGGCCTCCTCTTACCCCCATTTTCTCTTTCCTTTTCTTGTTTAAGCTCTGTACTTCCATCGTCTCCCTCTTTTGTGAGGTGTTTCTTCCCTCTGCTTCAATTCTGGCCGTAGACTCACCGGATCTATCGCCTTCATCCTCGTCGAATCTACTGCAGCTGCCGCTGTTGGAAGTTAGTTGGTGTGTGTGTTTATGTTTGTTTTCTTTTTTTTTTTGGTATTGTGTTTTTAATTTCCTTTGTGCTCTTTTTGTTTGTTTGGTTTATTGGAAGTCCATCAGTGAGTACTTATTAAACTTACCCACTCTATAATTGAGATCTATGATTTATTCCAGACATGCTGTCATGACCCAAACTCGCCCCTATGGGTTTAGCGTCGTAACCGACCAGTAATCCTTTGATTACCAAAGGCCTCTGAACAGGATAACATAAGATAAGGGCAACGGAAGCAAATATACAAAATTAACATAGTCTATGGAGTTGTGCAGACATACATGGGACATAAATTTTCAAACAAACTTATATATATATACAGATGCAACGTCAAAAATACATTAATCTTACGTCACTCAATTACACAGATAGGGTCAAAGGGTACTTAACCTAAGTACAGTTATACAAAACAAGCTCAACTAAAGCCTTGACATAATCCTCTCAAAAGGAACCTCCTCAGGAGGCATGGTAGTTGGTTGACAAAACAGAAACATAGGCCGTCAATTCTAGGCCTGGTCACGTGCCTGCTCACCTACATACATAATATAAATAGTGAGCTAGAGCCTAGTGAATAATAACAGAGTAAAGAGGTTTAATGAATGTTGTCCATAACAGTTACAGAAAACAGAATTCAATAGTTATCATAAATGAATTCGTAATTATGTTCAGAAATCATAGTGCATAACAAATACAGTTTCAGAGTCGTATTCATAATTAGAACTTACAGTTAATCATACGTGGCACATTCATTAGCACTAGCAGAAACAGTTGACCTATCAAGGGACGGCCATAAAGGCATACAGTTGACTCTTGCGCACGGAGACAATACAGTTGACCCATAAAGAGATGTATACATAAGGATCCATAAAAGTTGGCTCATGAGACGTACAGTTGGCCCATAATTAGGACGTAACAGAACAGATAACAGATGTCATATGAAGTTAAGAATGCCACAAATACATTTCAAAAATATTGGACAACCATTCATTTATGTAGAAAATAATATAATAAAAATAGATCATCTTATATAATTGAGAAAATACTTATAATTGAACATACTTTACAAAGCTATTACTCACAGATAACAGAGGTTCCACGGTAAACAGACAAAATAAGCAAATCAGATGTCTTGCGGCACGTGGCCTACATAACATAACGGATACATACATTGAAACACACGCTCGGAGTGTGCATAACTTATTTCATTGTTCTTAGTGTGTTTCTAGTCTTTATCCTCATTATGGTGTCTTAATCTTGGCCTAGGAATGCTTAGGATGGAATGATGATGCAAAAATGTGCTTGAAAATATTTTTCAAAACTTGTTAGAAATAGGGTCCACACTCGAGCGTGGCTTTCCTCACTCGAGCGGGCATATAAAACGTAAAGGTTCGCTCGAGCGTAACTTCCTTCGCTCGAGCGGTCTGTAAATTATGAAAAAGTACTGGTTGCTTGTTTTTCACGCTCGACAGACGCTTGATCCTCGCTCGAGCGTGAGACTCAGACCCTCGCTCGAGCGTGACTCTTGCCGCTCGAGCGATCTGCAAAAATACATGAACTTCTGGGAGCTTGTATTTCACGCTTAAGCGGACTTATGGTCGCTCGAGCGAAAGTGTACGCACTCAAAGTGGTCGCTCGAGCGTGAACTTCTTTGCTCGAGCATAGGTGCAAATTCTAGAATTTCTAAATTTGTTCTCCAAGTTCAAAACTTAAGCTTAAAGCATCAAACTCGATTTTCTGGGCCCAAACTTGACAAAACACTTAGAAACTCATAAAACATCAGGAATTAAGGATTTTTTCATGAATTCATGGCCCCATAGCTTGCTAATTATGCAAAAAATTCAACTTAAAATTTATGAATGCTCCATGAACATGACATGCATGCATTTCTTTGAGCTTAAGCTCCTCAAAACATGATCAAATGCTACAAAATAATATGAAACTTGATGATTTCCCAAAATTAAGGTGAATTCAAGACATGCATGAGGGAATTCTTGGAAATTAAACCCAAAATGTGAGAAAATATGCATGCATGTATGGAATGACTTAGTTTTCTTCAATTCTAACTCAATTCCTACATGAATTCACTTGTTTTCATATATTAATCAATTACATTACAAGATCAAAGGCTAGTTCTCTTACCTAGAGTCTGAATTGCACAAGTGAGGGAGCTTCAATTCCCAAATTCTTGGCAAATCTCCAATACTTCTTGGCAATTCTCTCATATCCCAACTTTTGATCTCAATTGCCTTCTCTCTCTCACTCTCTTACGTTTTGCTTGAATGAAGGAGCTCAAATATGTTGAATGAAGAAAAAAGAAAGAATAAAGGCATATAAGAAGCCTTATATAGGCTCACTTGAAGATGAATAATTAAGGCTAAATAAGTATTTAATCGTTCCGAATCGAATTTCAATTGAACCTACCATAAAATTCTAAAAATTTCAATCAACACATAAATCAAGTCAATTTCTAAATCGGATGCCAATAAGGCCTTCAATTCACAAACCGAAGTGAAAAACATGAACAGATCTTTCTATGTTAAATAGATATATACACACACATAAGGCAACATATGATGCAACATTTCACTTCAATTATTTATTAGGCGTAATTAAGCATGAATTAACGTTTATCATGGGTCAGGGTTGTTATAGTTTTCCCCCACTTAAAGAATTTGGTCCTCCAAACTCGAATTACCTTTGTTTCGGAAAAACTTTGGGTCCAATGGAAACAAATCCGGATATCTCTTCATCATGTCTTCTTCTGTTTCCCATGTAGCCTAAGTTCCTCTGTGGTCTTTCTAATCAACCTTCACTAATGGAATTTCTTTGTTTCTTAGTCTTTTGATTCGACGGCTCACAATTTGCATTGGTCTTTCTTCGTATATATAATCATCCTTCAGAAGTACATAAGTCGGCTCAATCACATATAGTGGATCTCTTAAATAATCCCGAAGCATAGAGATATGAAATACATTTTGCATATGTTCCATGACTGGTGGTAAAGCTACCCCGATATGTCATTGAATTAATCTTTTCAAGGATTTCATAAAGTCCAACATATCTTGGTGCCAATTTGCCTTTCACGTCAAACCGTGTTTGGCGTTTCATTGGAGTCACTTTGATGAATACATGATCCCCGACTTCGTATTCTCTATCTTGCCTTTGGACATCTACATAGCTCTTTAGGCAGCTTTGTGCAATTTTCAACCTCTGTCGAATCAATTTCTCATTTTCAGTAATTTCTTGCACAAGTTCTGGTCCCCACAATGGTCTGTCACCTACTTCAGCCCAACAGATCGAAGAACGGCATTTCCTTCCATACAAATCCTTATAGGGAGCCATCCCAATACTTGAATGATAGTTGTTATTATACATAAATTCGGCCAATGGTAAATAAGTCTCCCAATTTCCTTAGAAATCTAATACACACATCCTTAACATGTCTTCCAGAGTTTGATTTGTTTATTCAGTTTGGCCATCTGTCTGTGGGTGGTAGGCACTACTCAAGCGCAATTCAGTCCCCAAAGCTTGTTATAAACTCTGCTAGAATCTTGATGTAAACTTAGAATCTCTGTCAGACACTATAGATAGTGGTATACCATGTAATCTCACAATTTCATTTATATATATGTTAGCTAACTTGTCTGCATTATAAATAGATTTGATAGGTAGAAAATGAGTAGACTTAGTTAAACAGTCAACAATGACCCAGATAGAATCCATACCTCGGGAGAAGTGAGGCAATCCTACAATGAAATCCATGGTAATGTGCTCCTATTTCCATTCCGGTATTGGAAGCGGTTATAACAAACCAGCGGGTCGTTGATATTCAGCTTTAACTTGTTGGCGGTGTAAACATCTAGCCACAAAATCTGCAATACCCTTTTTCATTCCCGGCCACCAAAAATTCTGCTTCAAATCATGATACATTTTTGTATTTTCTAGATGTATAGCAAATTTGGAATTGTGGGCCTCAGTCAGAATGCATTTCCTCAAATCATCATAGTCCGGCACACAAAGGTGATCCTGAAATTTCAATACATTGTTCTCAAGTACAAACTCGGGCCTTGATTTTGAGTCAATTTCATCCATGATCTTTTTCAGGAATTCATTTTGCGGTTGTTTCTCCTTAATTTCTTCAATGATTGCACGCTGAGCGGTAATAGCAGCTAAGATTCCACCATGTTCACGCATCACAATCTCAATTTCATTCTTTTCCAGGTCACATAACAATTCCTTCTGGCCAGTGAGCAAACACGACAAATTCCTAATGGATTTTCGGCTCAATGCATCTGCAACGATATTTGCCCTCCCTGGATGATACAAAATTTGCAAGTCATAATCTTTAATCAATTCTAGCCACCTTCTTTGTCTCATGTTCAGTTCCTTTTGGGTAAATAAGCATTTTAAGCTTTTATGATCTGTGTATACTTCACAAGTCACCCCATACAAATAATGGCGCCAAATTTTTAAAGCAAAAACTATGGCGGCTAATTCAAGGTCATGGGTTAGATAGTTCTTTTCATGAAGGCGGAGTTGTCGAGAAGCATAAGCAATCACTTTCCCATTTTGCATTAACACACCCCAAACCTTTGTAGGAAACATCACTGTAAATTTGAAACCCATCAGTACCATTAGGCAGAGTCAAAATTAGTGCAGTTACTAACCTGGTTTTCAACTCTTTGAAGGCAGATTCTCTTTGATCATTCCAATCAAATGAGACATTTTTCTGGGTTAACTGGGTCAATGGCATAGCAAGTTTTGAAAAGTCTTTCACAAATCTTCTGTAATAACCAGTAAGTCTCAGAAAACTTCTAACTTCTGTCACATTGGTTGGTCTTGGCCAGTTAACAATTGCTTTAATTTTCTGTGGGTCTACTGATACACCATTCTTGTTAATCACATGTCCCAGAAATGCTACACTGTCGAGCCAGAATTCACATTTGGACAATTTTGCATATAGCTTCTTTTCTCTCAGAGTCTGTAATACGGTTCTCAAGTGATTCTCATGGTCTTCCCTGCCTTTGGAGTAAATCAAGATATCATCAATAAATACAACAACAAGTTCATCCAGATATGATTTAAACACCCTGTTCATAAGGTCTATGAAGGCAGCAGGTGCATTAGTCACCCCAAACGACATTACCAAAAATTCATAGTGACCGTATCTAGTTCTGAATGCAGTTTTCTCTACATCTTCTGCCTTAACCTTTAACTGGTGATACCTGGATCTAAGATCAATTTTAGAAAACAATTGGTCTCTCTGAAGTTGGTTAAACAGGTCATCTATTCGGGGTAGTGGGTACTTGTTTTTTACGATTACTTTGTTCAACTCACGGTAATCAATACGTAGCCTCAAAGACCCGTCTTTCTTTTTGACAAACATCACTGGAGCACCCCATGGTGAAGTGCTTGGGCGAATAAACTTCTTATCTAATAGTTCTCGAAGTTGGACTTTTAACTCTTTCAGTTCAGATGTTGACATTCTATATGGGGTTTTAGAAATAGGTTGTGTTCCAAGTACTATGTCAATTGTAAACTTAATTTCTCTGTCAATTAAATCCCCAGGCAGGTCATTAGGAAACACAACGGGAAAGTCACAAACTACACAATCAACACACTACACAAATAGCCTCGGCACCCTTTTCTCAACAATGTCTTGGCTTTCATAAATGAAATCAAGTATGGTGGAGGAACTACCCCATTTCCAATAAAAGTAAAGTTAGGTATACCAGGCAGTCTAAACACAACGGATTTACTTGCACAGTCAATGGTGACACAGTATTTAGTTAACCAATCCATATCCAGAATACAATCAAAATGATCAATGCTTAAGGGCAACAAGTCAATATACAATGTCATATCACCAATCACAATATCACATACCAGATAAACATAAGCACATAGCATAGAATTCCCAGACGGTGCAGATACAGATAACACATATGGCATAGGTTCTAATGGTCTAGTTAATTTTCGAGAAAAAACATGCAATACAAAAGAATGCGTAGAACCAGAATCTACCAGTACACATGCATTTTGAGAACATATAGAGAGTATACCTGACACCACAGCTTCGGTGTTCTGTACGTCACCAGGCATTAAGGCAAACACTCGACCTTGTCTCAAAGGTTCTTTCCCAGTATTAGTTCTAGCATTTGTTTTTAACCTAGAAGCAGATCCTATTGAACTTGCCACAGGACGATTGGTATTTTCTGACCTGATTGGACAATCCCTTATCATGTGGCCCCTCTTTCCACACCGGAAACAAGCACCCGATACCCAATGGCAAACTTCTCTATGTTTCCTTTCACATTGAGTACAAACAAGCATAGACTCACTGCTTTGACTTGAGCTGCTAGAAGATCCCATATTTTGTTTCTTATTTATGGCAATTGAACGGTTCTTCTTAAAACTGAATGTAGATCTTTGGCCCTTCCATTCAGTTGTTCGGGCTGGAGCTTGCTTTTTTGCTGCCAAAATGGCTTCTGCTATCAATGCTCTATCCAATACATTCATATACGTAGGTAGGTTAAGGACTCCTACCCGATCTAGTATCTATAAATCCAATCCACCCTCAAATTTGCAGGCTTTCTTATAGTCCGTGTCCACCATGTGAGGAGCAAATCTGGCTAACTCAGTAAACTTTGCCTCATACTCAACTACAGACATTCTGCCTTATTTGAGTTCCTAAAATTCTGAAACCTTTCGATCCCGGAAGCACTGTGGAAAATACTTGTCATAAAAGATCGAATTAAATTGAGCCCATGACATATTTCCATTATTGTTTCGAACCAATAACCACCATCTCTGAGTTTCGTCTTGCAGAGTATAGGTGGCCAAAAGAACTTTCTGAACCTCGGAACAGGGAAATACTTCAAATAATTTCTTCATCTCCAACAACCATGTTTTAGCCTTTAATGGTTCAATTTCACCAAGAAAGGTTAGCAGTTTCATTTTCATGAACTTCTGAGTCAGATTGATAATATCGTTGTTGTCCGGTTCAACTTGGGCCGGCGGAGGTAGAGAAGGTAAAGATTGTTGTCTCTGTTATTGCGTTATTACCTCAGTCAGAGCTGCAAGCATCTGTTTTATTCTGTTCATTCGGGCCTCTGAAGACCATGCTATATCATCACTTCTTGTATTTTCCATTGCTATAGGGAAACAGAAGGGCAATAAATATAGGCAAATAGTCCTTTTCATAATGTTTAGAACATTTATTTTCAGTTTAGTCAATTCAATTTCATGTGTTTATGTTCGGATGAAATTTTCTCATGTACAAAAATTATTACATACTCGCACATGCAGATGGAATGTCCCTAATTCTTTCCTAAGACATCCTATAGCTCGTATGGACTCGTGCGTGTGGTATAACATGTGCTCTGATACCACTCTGTCTCGACCCAAACTCGTCTTTATGGGTTTAGCGTCGTAACCGGCCAGTAATCATTGGATTACCAAAGACCTCTGAACAGGATAATATAAGATAGGAGTTGCAGAAGCAAATATACCAAATTAACATAGTCCATAGAGTTGTGCAGACATACATGGGACAAAAATTTTCAAACAAACTTATATATATATACAGATGTGACATCAAAACTACATTAGTGTTACGTCACTCAATTACACAGATAGGGTCAAAGGGTACTTAGCCTAAGTACAGATATACAAAACAAGCTCAACTAAAGCCTTGACATAATCCTCTAAAAAAGAACCTCCTCAGGAGGCACAGTAGTTGGTTAACAAAACAGAAACATAGGCCGTCAACTCTAGGCCTGGTCACGTGCCTGCTCACCTACATACATAATATAAATAGTGAGCTGGAGCCCAATGAATAATAACAAAGTAAAGAGGTTTAATGAACGTTATCCATAACAGTTACAGAAAACAGAATTCAATAGTTGTCCAAAATGAATTCGTAATTATGTTCAGAAATCATAGTACATAACAGATACAGTTTCAGAGTCGTATTCATAATTAGAACTTACAGTTAATCATACGTGGCACATTCATTAACACTAGTAGAAACAATTGACCCATAAAGGAACGGCCATAAAGGTACACAGTTGACCTATAAAGGGACGGCCATAAAGGCATATAGTTGACTCTCGTGCATGGAGATAGTACAGTTGACTCATGAGACATTCAGTTAGCCCATAAAGGGACGTATACATAAGGTTCCATAACAGTTGGCTCATGAATGTACAGTTGGCCCATAATTGGAACGTAACAGAACATATAACAGATGTCATATGAAGCTAAGAATGCCACAAATACATTTCAAAAACATTGGACAACCATTCATTCATACAAAAAATAATATAATAAAAACAGATCATCTTATAATTGAACATAGTTTTACAAAGTTATTACTCACAGATAGCAGAGGTTCCACGGTAAACAGACAAAATAAGCAAATCAGATGTCTTGCGGTTTGTGACCTACATAACATAACGGATACATATATTGAAACACACGCTCGAAGTGTGCATAACTTATTTCATTGTTCTTAGTGTGTTTCTAACCTTTATCCTCATTATAGTGTCTTAATCTTGGCTTAGGAATGCCTAGGATGGAATGAGGATGCAAAAATGTGCTTGAAAATATTTTTCAAAACTTGTTAAAAACAGAGTCCATGCTCGAGCATGGCTTTCCTCACTCGAGTGGACATGCAAAACGTGAGGGTTCACTCGAGCGGATTGTAAATTATGAAAAAGTACTGGTTGCTTGTTTTTCACGCTCGACAGACGCTTGATCCTCGCTCGAGCGTGAGACTCAGACCTTCGCTCGAGCGTGACTCTTGCCGCTCAAGCGATCTGCAAAAATACATGAACTTCTGGGAGCTTGTATTTCACACTTGAGCAGACTTATGGTCGCTCGAGCGGAAGTGTACGCACTCAGAGTGGTCGCTCGAGCGTAAACTCCTATGCTCGAGCGTAGGTGCAAATTCTGGAATTTCCAAATTTGTTCTCCAAGTTCAAAACTCAACCTTAAAGCATTAAACTCGATTTTCTGGGCCCAAACTTGAGGAAACACTTAGAAACTCATAAAACATCAGGAATTAAGGATTTTTCCATGAATTCATGGCCCCATAGTTTGCTAATTATGCCAAAAATTCAACTTGAAATTTATGAATGCTCCATGAACATGACATGCGTGAATTTCTTTGAGCTTAAGCTCCTCAAAACATGATCAAATGCTACAAAATAACATGAAACTTGATGATTTTCCAAAATTAAGGTGAATTCAATGCATGCATGAGGGAATTCTTGGAAATTAAACCCAAAATATGAGAAAATATGCATGCATGTATGGAATGACTTAGTTTTCTTCAATTCTAACTCAATTCCTGCACGAATTCACTTAATTCACTTGTTTTCATACATTAATCAACTACATTACAAGATCAAAGGCTAGTTCTCTTACCTAGAGTCTGAATTACACAAGTGAGGGAGCTTCAATTCCCAAATTCTTGGCAAATCTCCAATACTTCTTGGCAATTCTCTGCTATCCTACCTTTTGATCTCAATTGCCTTCTCTCTCTCACTCTCTCACGTTTTGCTTGAATGAAGGAGCTCAAATATGTTAAATGAAGAAGAAAGAAAGAATAAAGGCATATAAGAAGCCTTATATAGGCTCACTTGAAGATAAATAATTAAAGCTAAATAAGGGCATTAAATTAATCTAATTTAATCGTTTCAAATCGAATTTCAATTGAACCTACCATAAAATTCTAAAAATTCTAATTAACACATAAATTAAGTCAATTTCTGAATCGGATGCCGATAAGGCCTTTAATTCGCAAACCGAAGTGAAAAACATGAACAAATCTTTCTATATTAAACAGATATATATACACACATAAGGCAACATATGATGCAACATTTCACTTCAATTATTTATTAGGCGTAATTAAGCATGAATTAACGTTTATCATGGGTCAAGGTTGTTACATATGCTCTATTGCCGACTCTTATGGCCGGTTCTGTTTTGCAATACGAGCACATGCACGAGATCTACGCCTGAATACTTTCTTAGTTTCTCTCCTTTGTGTTTCTTGCAAAATTTTTACTTTGTTTGGTATAAGTTTTGGTTTGGATGGATTCCTGTAAATATCGCTTTGGCTTTCATTTATGAAATTTTCTACTAATCAAAAAAAAAAAAAAAACTTTCACTAGCTTTCCAGATCTCAGTACCTAAAAAAAAGAGGAAATTCTCCCATACATGCCTCTTGGAAGAGGTGTACCATACGCATCTTTAATTATGTTATTTTTTTCTTTAGTTATGATAATATTTTAATTATTACTCATGACATCTTTGGTTATGCTTCATGTGATATTTAGTTATGATATTTTTATTTTATTTTTTTTAGTTATGACTCATAAACTATGAAATTATACCATTTTATTTTTTAATTATAAGATACAATTGGCACCACATTTTATTTTTCTGTCAATTGCAACCTATTAATTGTGGCCAAATTCGATTATGGTTTGTCGATTGAAATCATAGATTATTTTTTAAGAATAACCTTGGTCACATTTGTTATTATTATTATTATTTCTGTCGACAGATATGTTGACGTGACATAACAAATATGTTAAGGACATGGCATGATAACATGTTAAATGGACAGCCAGAAAGTCAACCATTATAACAATTTAAAAATTAGTTGCTAAGATCAATGAGCTAAGACCAAGTCAAGTACAAAATCTACAAAGTGGTTATTATCAAACTTGGGATATGGATGATATTGAGGAAATCATAGGTTTGTTGAGGAAATCGTGGGCAATTATCTCTCTCTCTCTCTCTCTCTCTCTCTCTCTCTCTCTCTCTCTCTCTCATGTTGTTAACCCTATAAATAGGCCAACAGAGATTAAAAAAAAAATATCCACAACTACTCACAGAACGCGATATCAATTTAGAAGTAGATTAATTTAGCAATTGTTAGGAGTAGTTTAAGTGATAGATTTTCCAGTCTCCATTTCTTTGCTTCTGTCGATTGCTGTATTTGTTAATTTCTTTGTTCTTATTTAAGTTCTTGTAACTACTAGCAAGTGACAATCCATTTGAATAAGTACATATTCTGTTTTGTTCCATTTCTTGTTTACTTGATTACCTCCAGGGCAGTTCTTAATCTGTTTAAGATATAAAAATCAACCATAAAGTTCGATTTTTATTTGTGTTTATTTAACATTTATTTAAGTCTGTTGATCAATCACTGTTGTTCAGGCTTAAACTATAGCGATCCCGGTTTCCCTTCATTGTCTAATTGTATTCCGGACTCGGTTCCATGGATGTGTTGTTGTCTTATTCCCGTTTCCGTCCTTTCCTCTTTGTATATGAGTCTTGGGTCGTGTTGAGCAGGTTTGAAACAGGTTGGTTGTGTTTGGAAACCAAGGGTTATGTCCAGATTTTGGGTTTGACGCTCGAGCGGACCTGTTTGTATATCAGTTTGAAAAGCAGCTTTTTGGATCACTTTTTCGGGCTATTCTCTCTCTCTAACTTTTCAAAGCTTATGCCTGATTATACTAGATTCATTTCATTAGTAAGATACATGTACATCAATTAGATGGTGACTAATTTTTTATGAATGCACCTATATATACAATATATAGAAAACTAATGCTAATACATTGAATGTGATGGATTCATTATGAATGAATCTTAGAGATACATTATGTATCTATTATGAATATGTAAGACACATTAATTTATCTAATGAATTCATTAATATAGAAGATACATTATGTATCATGAATGTATGAGATACATTAATCTATTTAATGAAGTTCATTGAATGAATAACTTGAGAGCTTCTCACTCTAGACTACAACTTCTCTATAAAATCATCTAGATCAAGTGATCTTCTACCTTGGTCCCTTTATATAAAGTGTAGGGTTTGGCTTGCTCTTCATTTTGATTCGAAAATTATTGGGTTTGGAGCACCTTCGAAATCCTTCATCTTCTCCATTTGGTCTCTCCATTTGAAGTAGGGATAACTACTCATTCTTATGATCTTTGACATAAACTTTTGGTCATTTTGATTTAATGTTGAAATTGGGTGATTTTGGGTGTTAGGGTTTCAACTTGAATAAAGGGGGGTTTTTACTATTTTGACCAATATATGTATATCTTGGGTCTTAAAATGAGCTTGTTGATGTTGTTGTTACTATTTGAGCCTTTGGGTCAATATTGGAAAAGGGAGGAAAAAGTCCTAATTTTTAATAAATTAATTTATATAATAAATTTTGAAAAGTTATAGAAATATGAAATTGAGTTCGAAATAATGAAATTGGGTAGTTATGAGATGAAATGGTGTAGTTGGATTGATTAATCACTCATCTTTAAAATTGTTGAGAAATTATCTGTTTAATGCATTTATTATCTGTTTAAAAATAATTGCTTTGAGCTATCGGTAGAGGATAGTCTTGATTGTTGTAGACACTGCATGATGATTAGGTGAATTAAAATTAATCGGTTGAATATGTCATTGAATATGACGGTTGGAATAATACATCAAATTTGTGTATTGATTGATCGTGTATATGATAATTGTTTATATACATTGTATTGTGTGGGAAGAGATAGGGGATGTACTCCACGGTTTGGGAGGAGATAGGGGATGGACTCCATTGATACAGCAAATCTATGTATCATTTATGAAGTATGAAGTGTTTTAATATGAGTTGTTATCTCATGTGAATTGTGAAATATGGAAGTGTTTTATTATGAGTTTTAATCTCATTTAAATTGTTGATATTGGAAAGGATCATGGACATACTTGTCATGGATTTGGATTGTGCTGTATGTTGGTTTATATGAGTTAAACATTTATCAAATGCTAATGTTTTAGTTATTGCTCATATTATGTTTAGCATATCTCTACTGGGCGTTGGCTCACCCTATATGGGATATCATTTTCAGGTGCAGGTGATATGCTACCTCCAAGGACGTAGCTTGGAAGGTTGTAGAAGAAGAAGACTTATTTTGTGTAAAGAGTTAGAACTCTATTTTTGTTGAACCCAAGTATTGACTTGGAAAGTTGTAAGCCTATAGGACATTTATTTTTGTTGTCAACATGTAATATCTCTTGTAAGAATATTCTGATGTTGGGAATATGATATCTCTTTCTTGTATCCTGCATGTATGATTATGGGTTTATTTTGAGGGCATTACATAAACCAAATTTTTACTAACAGATAAATACAGTAATTTAAATAAATATATATAATACACATGCTTTGAAGTATATAAATACTAGCGTAATAACCGCGCTATGCACAGTTTTAAATAAATAATTAATAATTAATTTTAAAATTAAAATTAAAATTAAACTATAAAAAAATATAATTAATTAAATTTTAACTATCATAATTTCGCTTATGATTTTTTTTCATACCCTTGATGTTATGTTTTAAGTTCTAAATAACAATAACATGAATCATAATTTAATTCGTAAAAATTAAATAAAATTTATGATAAATTATAAATTTGCACACTTTTTAATTTTTATTTTTAAGAACAAAAACTACATCTATGATAAAATATAAATACATTATTATTTTCCAAGGGTTTCATAATTTTAATTTGTTATATATTATATGATATTGTAAATTATATGAAACTCAATAATTATTATTATTATTTACTAATTACATTTTTTTAGTATGCCATATAATAGTAATAATAATAATAATTTTTTTGTGAAACTCAATCTAGCAAAATTTGTTTAAATTAAAAAATTGAATAACAAAATAAAAAAGACAAACAATGAATTATCAATGACCCTTATCCTCTTATCTTTCTTGAAATCAATATTTGCCTACTAAGGACAATTTTTAGATTTTTTCACAATCACTAGTTTTGACATCTCACATTGGGCCCTTTTCTTATTCTTCTTTCTCACTCACCTTTGCTTAACGGATCTTTATAGCACGAGTGTAATTTTTTAAAATTATTTTATAAACCATAATACTCGTGCTATGCACGAATTTAAATAAATAATTAAAAATTAATTTTGAAATTAAATAATAACATAAAATTTATTTATAAGAAATGAATAAACTATGGTAGAATATATTTTTAAAAAAGTGTAATAAAATTACAAAAACTATTTTTACAATGAAATATAAATGTATTTTGTCTTATAAGTTTTATAATTTAGTTTATTTTATGTCAGAAATAGCTCAATCATATAATAAATTATATTTGTCAATTTATTAATTATCCACCGTCTATATTGTAAAAGTTTAAAACTATGTCTACTTAGGCATAAAATTATAGTTTCTCCTATATCATAATTCACGAATACAAAAGAATAAGAATTGGCTTCAGGATTTATAGTTGGGCTAGACAAGTTTATAGTTGTGCTTGACATAATCTAATTGACTCAATATTTATCTCAACTTGACCATGACCTAATTATTAAATAATTGTCTTAGTTTATGTCTAAGTATGAAACACTTAACTCATTATTTATTAAATTAGTGAATAAATATATGTTAGTATTTTTTATAATAAAATATATAAGAATTGACTTGAGAATTTATAATTGTAGCGACATAATCAAATTGACTCAACATGTTTATCTCAACTTGGCATGACCTAATCATTAAAGAATTGTCTTAATCTATGCCTAAGTATGAACCACTTAACTCATTTATTTATTAAATTGGTTAATAAATATATGTTAGTATTTTTTATAATAAAATAATAAATATGTACATGTTTATGCATAATTATTAAAAAAAATTAAAATTTTGATAAAATTTTATATTTATATTTAAAATTATTGAGAATTTATAGTTGTACTAAACACTAAAAGTGACATAATATAATTGACTCAACATTTATCTCAATTTGGTCATGACCTAATTATTAGAGAATTGTCTTAATCTATGCCTAAGCATAAACCACTTAACTCAATTTTTATTAAATTGGTGAATAAATATATGTTAGTATTTTTTATCATAAAATATATACGAGTTGGCTTGAGAATTTATAATTTTGCTAGACACTAAAATTAATGCAATCTAATTGACTTAACATTTATATCAACCTAACTATGACCTAATCATTAGAGAATTATCTTAGTCTATGCCTAAATATGAACCCTTAACTCATTTATTTATTAAATTGGTGAATAAATATATATTAATATTTTTTATAATAAAATAATAAATATGTACATCTTTATGCATAGTTATTAAAAGAAATTAAAATTTGATAGAATTTTATATTTATATTTGAAATTATTACATGAATAGTTAAGTGTAGTTATGTGTGAAAAAACTATCCAATGTCAGCCAAAAGTATAGACATTGTTCTAACTATACTTTGGAACTGATTTAAAATTTTGATCGATCAATTAATAGAAATAGCTGGTAATAATCAATTTAAATTTTATGTTTAAATTATATTATAATTTCTCAAGTTTTGAATATTATGAACTAATTTGAGAGATAGTACTGGCATTAAACATTTAAAGTAGTTTAGAAGTTAGATTAAGATCAATTTTTAAGCAAACAATTACATTTTTGAAGATTTATTTTCATTCATACCCAATTCATGATTACTTAATCCACTTATTGTTTTGTTTTTAAAATTGGTAAATATATTATGATTATTTTTTATAATAAAAATAAGAAAATGTATGTATATTTTTGGCATATTTATTTATTTTTTGTAAAAAATATATATATTTATATTAAAAATTGTTACATAAATAATTAAGTATATTTATGTATGAAAAAAAAATTATATAATACTGGGTCGACCTAAAATATAAAGCTTGCTCTAGTTCTACCTTAGGCTCGATTTAAAAATTGATAAGTTAATTAGTAAAAATAGTTAATAATAATCAATTTAAACTTATGTTCAACAATTTGTTAAGTTATGATGATGGGTATGAGTTAATACTGAATCAAATACTATAAGTAATGTAGAAACTGGATTTGGTTGATTTTTATGCTATACATAATACATTAATCTAATTTTAGATAATCGTTTTGGTTCATAGCCAACCATCATATTGCCCACTTATTTATTTTTTAAAATGGTAAAAATAATGTAAAATTTTTTATAACCAAAATAAAAAAATATGGATATATATTTGGCATATTTATTAGTATTCTAAAACTTCAATTAAGAAATTATATATTTATTCTTAAAATATGTCTAATATTAAATTATATTTACATTTGAAAGAATTATTTAAGATTAGATTAGGCTATTCATAGATTTTATTTTTGGTATAGAACTTGATCAAAGAAGTGAAGTCTCAAAACAAATCACATTTTTAATTTAAATTTTATTAAATTTTTATTTAATACAAATTTTCACGTAAAATGTTTTAATATTTTAAAAATAATTAATTATTTGTGGAATGAAGTTACCATTCTAAAAAACACTAAAAGAATAATCTTTTAGTAGTGTGAAAATCCATTAACTAAAGAATTCAATTGATGAGATATATATATATATATATATTTTGAAAACAAAATCAATGAATGTGGCTAATAAGAAGGGTGTTTATAATCATACATACTTCATTTTTTTTCACATCCATCTCATGTATTAAAAAAATTATAATTTAGGCATAAATATTAGCACACATGAGTGTACAAAATAAATCAAAAAAGAAAAAAAAAAGTTTACAAAAGAAATTAAATGTGTGTAATTAAATCAAAATATTTTGAAGGTTCTTAATTTTGATCATAAATTTTATAAATTTGAGAGTAGTTATATATGGTATGAATAATATAATAATATAGTAAGAAGCAAGTTTCAATTTTTTTTAAAAGAAATAAAAAGCAATAGGAGATAATTAGGTTAAAAAGATATAGAATATTTTTTTATCTTTTCTTTTGAAAATTATAAATTATGAAATTATTAATATTTTTATTACTTTAATGAATTAGTCAAAATTACTTATTAAATTTATTTTTTAATTCAATAAATTTATAAATTTATTATGAAATTTTAAAACTCTTACGGCCTGTTTGGTAACCATTCCGTTTTCAGTTTATATTTACAAAAATTTAAAAAACTGTCATAAAAATTTGTTTGATAATTTTTTTAGTTTATAAATGGTTGTCTCAGTTTATAAATTTGAGAAAAAAAACGTAAACTCAAAAAATGAATCTACGTTTTCAGTTTTCAATTTTTTTTTTCAAATAATTTTTTCGTTCAAATAATTTTTTTTTCAAGTATTTTTTTTTCAATTACTTTTTTTTCAATTAATTTTTTTTCAAATATTTTTTTTCCCAATTAAATTTTTTTCAATTTGTTTTTCAATTAATTTTTTTTCAAATAATTTTTTTCCCAATTAATTTTTTTTCATTTAATTTTTTTTAAATATTTTTTTCTCAAATATTTTTTTTTCAATTATTTTTTTAATTATTTTTCAATTATAATGTGTGTGATCCTATTGTCATAAATAATAAAAATAAATATAAATATTTTAGGTCTGAACAAATATATTTTTTAATTTATATTTTTAAATTTTTTAAAATATTTTATTCATACTAAACACGTTTATAATTTATGTTTTTTAAAAAAAAAAAATTTAATTTATAAAATTTTTATAAACATAAACATAAAATAAAAATAAAAAAACGTAAATGTTACCTAAGACCATCTTCAATGGTTTAGCAAATTTGATATCAATTTTAAATTTTGATGAAAATGGTACTATTCACAGCTCCAACCGTTCACCAAACGTGATACCAAATTGAGATTTCATCAAAAATTTTATCAGATTGAGGACGAAGTAATGAATTCACCAAAACACTGTTGCGGACCGTTGGAGAGAGGATCCGGTCGACCAACCAGTTGCCCGGCCGGTTGACCAACCAGTCAACCAGTAAATGATTCAAACAATTCAGCAAAAAAAGTTCAAACCGTTTAAAAAAAAAAAAAAATTGCCTAACCGGTCGACCGGCCGGTCGACCACCCGGTCGTCCCGAAAAAAGTTCAGAAAGTTCAAAAAAAAAGTTCAAAAAATTCAAAAAAAAAAAAAAAAAATTTCTTTGGCAAACCGGTCAACCGGCCGGTCGACCCACCGGTTGACCAACCGGTCGCCCCACTAAATTTGATGCAAATTTGATGCAGCGTTGGAGTGGGTGATTTGAGATTTGGTGAAATGACTCATTTTAGACTCAGATTTGATGAAAAATCAAAGGGTAATGCTATAGTGTGCAACTTACACCTTACACCTTTTTGTGTTCACTTACACCTTACACTTACACCTTTTTTACCTTGCACTTACACCTTTTGTGTAAGTGGCACATGGTGTGCAACTTATACATTTCATTTATACCTTCCACTTACACTTACACCTTACACTTACACCTTTTGTGTGAGTGGCACATGGCACATGGTGTGCAACCCACTTACACTTTTTGTGGGTTGCACACTTAAGAAGAAGCCAAAATCAAATACACCGTTGGAGATGCTCTAACGTTAGCTTACTGTTCATGAAAACTTCACTTTTACTAATATATATATATATATATATCTAGAGAGAGAATACACACGCTTTGGAAAGTGTGTATCATTTTCTAAAAAAAACAGACCATACAAACAAGAAAACGAGCTTAAAAAGGCTAGTGGTTTCGAGTAAATCCAAAAACTGTGGGTTTCAAACACACAGAAAACGACCCCCCCAGCCTACTTAGATGGTTTTGATATTAAAATACAAGGGGTGTTTACTGTTTCCCCCCACCGACCTCTACATTAAGCCGCCTCCAGTTTTCTAATCTCACTTTCTCTTACTCTCTTTAATCTTCACATATATATACACACACGCTAAAACAAATATTTACCATACAAACAACTCTTAAGCACCATCAATCTTCCCCTTTTCTGAGTTTCAAATTCTAATAAGCCAATTCATTCCTATTCCTATTCAGTTCATTGGAAAAAGAAAAAAAAAATGAGTGGAGCAAGAAAAGCTTGGATCGTAGCGGCGAGCATTGGAGCAGTAGAGGCGCTGAAAGATCAAGGGGTCTGTAGATGGAACTATGTTTTCAGATCTCTACAGCAACACGCCAAGACCAACCTCGGATCGTATTACCAAGCTCAGAGGCTCTCTTCTTCCTCCTCTTCGGCGATCGCTACCAAGATCAAAGCGGAGAGAGTGAAACGAACGGAGGAGAAGCTCAAGAAAGTCATGGATCTCGACTGTTGGGGTCCCAGTACCATTAGGTTTTAGAAAATATTTTATATGTACTCTGCTATTACTACTATTATTATATTAATTACATCTCCCAATCAATCTTGGTGGTGGAGGGTTGGGTGTGGTGATCTGATGATGTTTTTGAGAGAAAATTGAAAAGGAGAGATTTTAAATATATGTTCTAAATTTTTTTCTACACCCATTTTATTATCATTTTGTTTTATTTTTTGTAAGATTCTCCATGTTCTATATGATTTATAATGCATGGGATGAGTTTAACAAAAAAATTAATTAGGTATATTTACAAGTTTATGAAGGTAAAGGGTGTTTGCAAAATGCACCCATGTTATTTCTTGTTACAAGCCTTTCAAATTATTTTTCGCTTTTGAAAAATGGTCACATTTGCTGTGATTGATTTTTGTTAAAAATCCTAACATTGATTAACAATTGAATTAATTTGGCACATAAATGGCAAAAGTCTTATTTTTGGAGCCATGTGGTCTAATTTGATACAAAATGTCAATCAAATACCAAATGTTATATTGGAACTATATGGATTAGATTGACATAAATTTAAGACTCTAGGATAATTGATTTTATATGCTAAAAAAAAAAAGGTAATTTATTCTTGTATGATATAAGTTATATTGATATAATTTATATCATTTGAAAATTATTATTTAACTTATAATTTATGAAGGAGAAGTGTATTGTCATAATTTTTATCTAAATTAATCTTTATTCTTTTATAGATTGGTGTCACAAATATCATGAAATTCTTGTCATAGTTGGTATTATACGTTAGTTTTATTTATTTATTTTTGTATCTAAGTTTGTTGGCTACACAACTTAGGCATAAGTTTGTCCCAAAAAAATAAAAAAATAAAAAAATAAAAACCTTAGGCAAAAGCAATACTATAAAATAAGACATTTTAGGGTATGTTACTGAGAGCTCTCCGGAAAGGTGATGGCATACTTAACTAGTCTATAAGTAATGTCATTCGGCTTCTGCTGCATATGTGATGGCATACTTAACTAATCTATTAGTAGTAATGCCATTCGGCTTCTGCTACATATGCTAGATTCCGATGATCCAATTACATTTGAGTAATAACTCTCTAATTATGATGAAACATAAAGAGAAGAAGCAAGCAAAAGATGAGCTGTAAAAGCTTGCCTAAAAAATTACAAATGGAAGTACGAACTTTTATTGAATAACAAAAGTGAAGTTCCCATCCAGAAGAGGCAAAAAAAAAAAAAAAGGAAAAAAAAAAAGGTGTAGTGGGTTGAAAGTGGGGTTGATTTTTGAAAGGGTGTTGATGACTGATTTGGGTGGTCAATCCAGTCCATGTGGCCCAAACCCATAAACCAATCGGCAATTTGGAGTAAAGCTCAAATAAAAAGAGCCCAAAACAATCAGTATATTTGATTTCGGTTTTTTAAATTTAATTTTTGAAAATTGAGAGTTTATTATTTTTTGTGATTTTTTTGTTTTTAATGAATATTTATAAAATTTTAAACATTTTTATATATTTTTTTAAATGTTCCTTATTTAGATGTATTTAAATAGTAAAATATTTGTGAAAAATATTTTAAAAAATTAATAAATATACAAAAATATGAAAATCGTACTAAATTTTCATTTTTTTTTTTGTATTTTTAGTATTTATTGAATTTTTTTAAAAAAAAATTTACAAATATTATACTTTTTAAATATATTTACGTTAAGTGTGTTTAAAAATTAAAAAAAATTACTAAAAATATTTTAAAAATTCATTAAAAAAAATACAAAAAAAAAATTAAAAAATATTTTTTGAAAATCAAAATCAAAATCAAACAAACTGAATAATATTATCTACTTAAAAAAATAATTTAAAAAGTAACTCAATAATAATTTCAAATTTTGAATGTGACGTATATCCTATCAATTCTAAATCAACATTATTTTTAAAAATTATTATAGATAACATGTTTTTAATAAATAACAACTAGGCTTATTTTTTTTGTATTTTGACATGCAACAACTACTTTTGTCATTTTTGCACCTTGGCGCAACCACTGCGCGGACTCAACTCACATTATCATGGGAATGACGCCAGATGTAGGGCACGTTCGGTATTGAGAAATAATTTTTTAAAATAATTTTTTTAAAAAAGTTTGTAAAATTTGAAATTTATTTATTTGTGTTTTGAAAATAATTTGAAGTGTTGGAGTTTGAGATAATTCAATATTTTTTTGTAGTGGAAGAAACTAGTGTGAAAGAAAAAGTGATTGATTGATGTATATGATGTGAGAGAAAGACAAGAAAGAGAGAGAGAGAGAGAATGATTGATTACTGTGGCCCTGTTTGGTAGAATTGTGGGAAAGTGATTATAAATTATAACTTAACAGATTATAACTTACAGTTGTAAACATAAGCTGGTAATCTGTTTGGTGCAGCTGTGGGATTATAGATTTAAGCAGCAGAGTAGTGTTTGGTAAATAAGTTGTAAAATAACTTTTTTCTGTATAATTGTCATTTTTACCCTTATAAGATATAAAATTTGTGATTTCATTTTTAATATATTTTTTTCTTTTTCTTTTTCATTTTATTTTCTTTTCTTTTCTTTTTCACCTTATTTTCTTTTCTTTTTTTTTAATTTTTTTTTCTTCTATTCTTTCTTTGTTATTTTTTAAAATTTATTAATTCATTAAAATTAATATTCATATTCTAATTTATATTAATGTTGTGATTTCATTACATATTATCTTTCATATATTTATTATCAAAATTATTAATTTTTTTCTTCTCTTCTTTCTCTATATTTCTTTTCTTTATTATTATTATTAATTGTGATTTTAGTATTAAAATTATCAATTGCTCATCAATTATTAAAATTACTATCAATTATTAATTATTATTATTATTAATTTGTTCATCAATTATTAAAATTAGTATCAATTTGTCCATCAATTATTATTATTTTTTTTTTCATATTATTATTATTCTTTATCAATTAGTATAAAATTAATGGCTTAATTAGCATCATTGTTTTCATTTTTTATTATTTTGTTTTGTTTTCATTAATAATACCAAAGTATCAATTATTTCAATTAATGTTGTGAGAACAATTTTTTTTATATTATTATTACAATACCAAAAATTATTTCATTAATAAAAGTTAATAGAATTAGTATTACAAAAATCATTATTTTCATTAACAGTACCAATTGTTTTCATTAATATAATTGATTATTTTTGTTTTTAATTGGTAAAGAAATTACCAAATAAATTTATTTATTTTTAATTATTATTTATTGATATTAATCGAAATAAATTTATCTTTATTGATTATTTTTGTTTTTAATTGGTAAAGAAATTACCAAATAAATTTATTTTTGTTTTTAATTTTTATTTTTTTTCTTCTCTTCCTTCCTCATGAACCATCTGTACGCTGGTGGTCTGAACCTTAGCCACCGCCGCGATCTGGAACGGCAGAGAGGGAGTGCCGTCGGCCTGAATAACCACCTCCTGAACAAAGAGAGAGAGAGAAAGAGAAACAGAGAGAGAGAGAGAGAGAGAGAGACGACGGCCTAAACAGCCACTGCGATGTAGGGTTTTGAGATCGCGATGCCTTCAGATCGCAATAACGGCGGTGGATCCAGGCTGTCTATTGATCGAGGCTGTCGATTTGCCTTCAGATCGCGATCGCGATGCCTCTCTAGGGCGATGATTGTCACACTCTCACAAATCTGAATCCGAACACACACACACAGACAGACAGACAGAGAGAGAGAGCGCTAGGGTTTCAGAGAGCTAGGGCTGGTCGGAAATCGCCTCACTTTCACCGGAAATCGCCTCTTAGAGGCGTGAAAGAGAGAGAAATGAGTTGTATTTGGTTTATATAGTGGCACACTGGTAATAACTTGAAATGTTGAGGGGCATTTAAGTCATTATACACCTTGAGGCTCAGCTGCGTGCATAATCAGTTTGGAAAAGCACCTCTTAGCCAACTTAACCGATTGTGCGTGAAATGACTTAATTTAAGCCATAATTCACCCCTCATAATTTTTACCAAACACTGTAATATGACTTCTTTTAAGATATAAATTGATTTAAGCTGTAAATAAGTTCTGCCAAACAGGCACTGTGTAATACGAAAAAAAGTGACTTCAAATTTTTTTTAAAAAATCAACTAAATAATTTTTTTAAATATTTTTTTCAAAAATTTTCTCTCAAGAGACAAACCAAATAAGGCCGTAGATTGATCGACAAAAATATAGGGTTGTTTTGGGAAGTAAGTTAAAAATTGATTTTTTAACCTTTTTTTTTTTATAAAAGAAACATGTAAAAGATAAAAAAGTAAGGAAAATTATTTATAGATCCTATTAAGGAGACTTATGCTACAAATGGTCCTACTAAAAAATTTATGTTCCCATAAGTCCTGTATGAAATTTGTTGGCACATTTACCCTCAATATTAGTTGTTAATATCATAAATAATGGTAAAACTATATATAGGAAATTGAATGTTACCATAGATTAAGTTTGCGAAACGTAACGTGACACCTACATAAACGTAACGTGACACCTACATATCAGATGAGACATTACATAAACGTAACGTGACGTGACACTTACATAAACGTAACGTGACGTGACACCTACATAAACGTAATGTAACGTGTCGCGTTATGTTTCGCGCACTTACTAGGTTTTTGATTTTTTTAATTGAATGTGAAAATGTTACTTTCTATAGTAACATTCAATTTCCTATATATGGTTTTGACATTATAGTGTATAATAGTATATTAATACCATTTATTTACAACTTATAGGATCTTGTGGAATACATTCCTATCTAAATAGGACTTGAAACTCTATAAGAAATTACACAGGACTTAACATAGTATAAGTGTCCGAAATAGGACTTATAAATAAGTCTCCCAAAAAAGTAATATGACCCAAAATAAGTTAAAAATCAAAAAATAACTTTTTACTCACTTGTCAAAACAAACCATAAAAGAATTCCTATTTGAGCAAGTAAAAAATAAATAAAAATAAATTAGTTAAGATTATAATATATTTTTTTACGTGCCTTGTAGTAATTAAAAAAATAGTACAAGTACGATAATTGTAGGAAAATTGTGGCAAAAAATTCTTATCCTATAAGAGTATCCCAGCAGTTTACTTAAATTTTATCTTAAAATATTATTAAAAAATTTATTTCCTATTTTAAGAATTATTTTTTCATTTACTTTTCCCATCAAACTTCCTATTATTTTCCTATTCTATTAAAATAATATTTTTAATTGCTTTTAAATTTGAAATTTTTAATAACAAAATGATTAAACAAAAAGCAAAAGAAAGTAGAAGCAGAGCATTCTTCATAATAAAAAATAAATAAATAGCGAATATGAGAAGAATGCCATTTGTTCAAGCATTGTTCTGTGACGACCCTGACCTCCGAACTAGTATATTATATTATTTTAATAAGTTTTAATTGCATGATTGTGTGTTTCATTGTGTACGTAATTGTGTGCTTACATGTTTAATTTTGTAATTATCTGTTGTCACATGGAATATCTGTTCAAATTGATAACTTGAGACAGAAATTGAGAGCCTAAACGGCTTCAGGAACTGAAATTGACTGTCCCAATGAACTAATTAGGATATTTAAAATTTCATGGTAACTTTAATTGAAATTTCATTCAGATCAAAATAATTTGAATGATTGATTAGAGTTTATTAGAATGAAATGAGATTAATAGGTCCTAACTAAGCTTAATTAACTTAAGCTAATTATATACATGTATATGAGCTACATAAGCTCAATTAGACTCAAATGCATCTTTGAGCTGAGATTTTGAAGAAAGGAAGCTAAGAACTCAAGAGAGAGAAAAGAAGAATTGTGAAGGAGAATTGAAGAATTAAGTTATACAACACTTGCATTCACACATGAGGTATGAATTCAACCCAAATTCTTGAAATCATGTCATGTAGAAGTTGTACTCATCACGGTTTTGAGTTCATTTGCATGAATTTATAAGGTATATGCTAGGATCATCTTGGGTATGAAAGAATTAAGCATAATTACACACATGCATGTATAATTTGAGTTAGAATTCATGAAATTCCTACATGCATGGCACATTTACACCTTAATTTGGAGAATCCTTCATGTTTTCATGCTTTTCATGTCACTTGATTATATTTTGAACATATTTTGAAGAAATGTACACTCAATTTGAGTTAAACTTATTTTATAATCTGAGGTTGAAGTCTTTGGTTGAGAAATTACCATGGTTTTGAATAAATGGGTTCAAATTGGAAGTATTTTCATGTTATATAATGATTCTCCATGTTTTTGTACTAAAAACCCAAGATTTGAGGTTTTGAATACCATGTTTGAACTTCAAACACGGTTTTGGAAATTCCTAAATTCATACTGTCTGCTCGAACGAGGGAAGCCCTGCTCGAACATGAAAATCGAGCTCCCAGAAGTTTTCTGAAATTTTACAGGTCGCTCAAGTGACCAAAGTGGCACTCAAGCGAGGAGTCTTTTTCTCAGTCTTCCGCTCGAACGACAATCGAGCGAGAATTTCATGTAACTAGTACTTTTACAGACCGCTCAAGCGACAGAAGTTACGCTCGAGCGACCACCTTTGTTTTTGAACCCCCGCTCGAGCGTAGGAAGTTGCACTCGAGCGGAGACCCTGTTTTCAGCAAAATTTTACCAACTCTTTTAAGTGCATATTTGTATCCTCATGTCACTCCGAGCATTCTTAGGCACCATTTGGACTCCTTTAATCATACAATAAGTTAGAAACACATAAAGAGAATTGAATTAAAATGAAAAAGAGTTTCATTTCTACTTTGTTATGCGTTTCGTTTAGGTGGACGCCTAAGGCTTAGTGTCACCACAGACCACTGTGAGTAATAACCTTATAAAGATATATTCAAATTATCTTTATTTTCAAAAATGTTATTACTATCAAAATGGATATGTAATTGTTTGAATGAATTCTTAAAATGATTTAATAATTGATAGCATGACTTATTGAAATGTTATGTCCTTTAATTAGTGAAGTTCTGTTTTGAAACTGTATTATGGCATCCATTGAACGGAGGCCCTTGCCTGGGGGTAACAATACCGTGGTCAGGCTCTTGCCTGGGGGTAATAATACCAGGGTTAGGCATTTGTCTGGGGGTAACAATATCATGACTTTTGGATTGATTGACTTATGGTCCATTATTACTGGAATGTTATCACTTCATGGATATTGAAGGAAATTAATGAATTAATGAAAATTTGGTCTGACAATCTTATTGAGTTTCATTCATTTAACCTCTTTATTCTGTTATTACTCATTGGGCTCTAACTCACTATTTATTTATGTATGTATATGTAGGTGGACAAGCTTAGCATCAGAGTTAGGAAGCCTCGAGTCTACTCGAGTCAGCCTTTTGAGGAAGCTTCCAAGTGAAGTGATCAAGCTCTACGAGCCATGCTGGTTGAACCCCCTTTTGTGTAGTTTAAAGTTCTTTTTGCAATTGTGTATAGTTGGGGTTGTTTATTTATGAGACATGACTTGTACTTACGATGGATATACTTTTAGAGCAAACTTACTTCTTATACTAATTCTTTTTATATATGCACAGCTCAATGGATAATTTCTATGTTATTTAATCTTTTGCTAAGCCCCATACTTTATATTAAGAGGGTCTTTTGTACAGAGGACGTAGGTAATCTATGATTACTGGCCGGTCATGACACTAAACCTATAAGGACGGGTTTGGGGCGTGACATGTTTCTTTCCAAGCACTCTCTTTCTCTTTCTCTTTCTCCAGGCACTACTCAAGTATTGTTTAAGCACTCTCTCTCTTTCTAGGCACTGTTCAAGCATTGTTCTTTCCAGGTAATTTGTTGACCTCTGTTTTTGCTTATTCAATCTTTAGCCCATAGAATGTCCGGGAGGCTGACCGGCCAAATGTTTGGGTGGATGACCGGCAAAGTTAGTTTTGCCCAGGCCATTGTCAGATATGAGGGAGCTACCGTGACTCCCTACAAATACGGAGTGACTGTAGCAATCCTAAATTTAAGGAGTTGTATAAGAAATCTGGTGGAGAATTTTTTTTGAAGAATTAACCCTTACTCTAAGTTGGATGACTTAGTTCAGATAATGTTTTTGTAAGTTTGATTAAAGTATAATTTTGTATGCTATCAAATTCAAAATTTTATATATTTAATCAATAGTCATTGTTTTCAAGTAATATATGTCTTTTATTTTTTTTTCCCCCTATCTTTAAGGATTTTTAAATACTTTAATGAAATACATAATCATGACCTAAGTCAAAACCTCACGACTCATTTCTCTTATTAAGGGTTCGTTTGGGAAGAAGAGTTGGGTTGGGTTTGGGGCTATTTTAGTCATAAAAAAACAAAATAAGCTTTTTAGCCTGATAAGACAAAATATCACATCCAACTCATATGCATTACATTCTTTCTCTCACAAAAAGTCAAAAAAGCCAAAAAAGACCCTCCCAAACAAGATTTTTAGCCCCAGACTAAAAAATAGTTAAAAAGCCAAAAAGTCAAACCACTTCCCAAACGAACCCTAAGGGTTTGAATAATGCCCATATAAGTGTCAAAATATCATTTATTTATACTTTAACAATTTTATTACTAATACAAAACTCTTATTTATTTTTTAAGAGAGATATGATTTTCAACCTAAAATTTTCTTCCCAACTTCATCCCTCAGCTCATAATTTCTATGGTGTCCCATGGTCTCAAAATCTTAAATTTTTTTTTATTTTATAAAAATCACTATTAAAAGAGTTATTATATTTTCCAACAATGACCTCTACATGTAGAGTCCATTTTGGATAAAGGACGAATCACTCTCATAGTTCTTATAATTTAGAATTTGTATCATTTTGATCTTTGATTTTGGTTTTTGACTTTTCAATTATGATGCATTTGACTCTGAATTTTAAATCTTGTTCCAAATAAGAACAATTGAAGATACCATTGCTCAATTTCAAGGACAAAATTGTTAATTTGATAACATATAAACTAATTTGACAAAAATAAATATCAAAAAAATATTTTTAAATTTTCAAAAATTATTTTTACGCACCAAAGATAAAATTATGTAAAATTGATAAATCCTTTACGCATTTATTTATTTATTTATTTTACCAAATTAATTTTTATTATATGTTTGTGTTGGCTACATATTTTGTATAAGCCAGTTACAGTTCGACACGTGGCAGAGTAAGGGTAATACAGGAAGATTATTCAAGTCTTCGATCCTGATCGTACACGTGGCAGTTAATATTGGTTCTCGCATGATCTGAGTAGCATTGGATCAGTAAAGAGATGCAAGGTGACCTGGCTTCAACGGTTACCCATATTCAAATTCAAATATAAGAGGGAAGTTCAACTGCAAGTGATGGCATAGTGGAACTACCTATAAGGCAACATGATCGACGATCATGGAGGAGTAGTTCGACGGTTTGAAGTGCAGTTCGAAGGTCATCCTTGACAAGTATAAATAGCAGGGAAGCTCCCAGAAAAAGCCCCCAGACTCAGATCCAACAAACCAGTCATTTACTTCATATTTTTTTTCCAGTTTTACATTTCCAATCTTTACATTTCTTGCACTTTAAATACCTGTTCTTTACATTCCTGCACTTTAAATTCCTTCACTGCACTTCATTCATAGGAGTAGTTTCAAGTAGATTGTTGTTGTAAACCTCTACGAGGCTGAGTTTGGATCATTGTAAGTTTTCATTTTAATGAAATATCTCAATTGTTCGTCATTTACCTATTATTTTGCTTAAATTCTCCTAAGTCAAGCCACCAGTAAAAGTCCTCTTTATTGAGGCTGAAAGAACTAAAACACAATCGTCTGATAATTGGTTGGCAATTATAATTTCTATAAGGACTAATTGATCCTTGCTGGCACGCTCGCATTTACAAAAATACCCTTCGAAAGCCAAAAAGCCAACAGTTTGGATGATGATTGTGTAATGTGTGATTATTGGGTTTTTAATGTGTAATCAATATGTTTAATTTATGAAATATTTTTAGTTTTGAATTTTTTGATTTAATGGATTGATTTACTAATGATATCAAAATGATCGCTATATTTGAGTTTTGAAAAAATAAAAATTAATTTAATGAAAATAAAAACAATCATCCATTACGTGATCATTATCCAAACACATAGTAAAAATTAATTTGGTAAAATAAATAAATAAATCAATAAATATGTAAAAGATTTATTAACTTTACATAATTTTATCTTTGGTGGGTAGAAATAATTTTTAAAAATTCAAAAATATTTTTTTGACATTTATTTTTATCAAATTAGTTTATATTTTATAAATTGACGACTTTACCCTTGAAATTGAGTAATGATATTTTCAATTATCTTCATTTAGAATAAGATTTAAAATTCAGAGTCAAATGTGTTGAAAAGTTAAGGACTTGTTGGCTACATATTTTGTAAAAGCCAATTACAGTTCGACACGTGGCAAAGTAAGGGCAATATAGGGAGACTACTCGAGTCTTCGATCCTGATCGTATACGTGGCAGTGAAATTTGGTTCTCACGTGATCTGAGTGGCACTGGATCAGTAAAGAGATACAAGGTGACGTGGCTTCAACGGTTACTCATATTCAAATTCGAATACAGGAGGGAAGCCCAACTGCAAGTAATGGCGTAGTGGAACTACTTCTAAGGCAGCATGATCAGCGATCATGGAGGAGCAGTTCGACGGTTTGAAGTGCAGTTCGATGGTCATCCTTGAGGAGTATAAATAGCAAGGAGGTCCCCAAAAAAAGCCCCCAGACTTAGAACATACAAACCAGTCTTACTTTATATATTTTCCTTTCCAGTTTTTTACATTTCCAGTCTTTACATTCCTGCACTTTAAATACCTGCTCTGCACTTCATTTATAGGAGTAGTTTCAAGTAGATTCAAGTAGATTGTCGCTGTAAACCTCTACGAGGCTGAGTTCGGACCATTGTAAGTTTTTCATTTTAATGAAATACTTCAATTGCTCTTTGTTTAACTGTTATTTCGCTTAATTTCTCCTAAGTCAAGCCACCAGTAAAAGTCCTCTTCATTGAGGCTGAAAGAACTAAAACACAATCGTCTGATAATTGGTTGGCAATTATAATTTCTGTAAGGACTGATTGATCCTTGCTGGCACGCTCGCATTTACAAAAATACCCTTCGAAAGCCAAAAAGCCAACATATATTTTTGGCACGCCCAGTGGGACTAATTAAAATGGCTAGACGAAGACGACAAGGAGAAAATGAACGTCTGGAAGAAGGCGTAGAAGGAGAGGTAGAAGTACCTAATCCAGAGGATAATGTGGTAACACATCCTATGGAAACTCCCATGTTATCAGAACCTATGGTCGAACAGACCAGTACTTCGGGACAAGAACTATATGTTCATAATGTTGGACGAAACCAAGGAATTGGACCATCCACTGTGCCATCTACTCAGCCAACAAATCCATGGGATGGCCTAGTAGATGCCATGGGACAACAATTAATGAACACAATGGAAAGGTGGGCAACATCCTTTTTGGATCGAATGAATAACCACCAACCAACTAACACAAGACACACAGAGGAAGTTTTAAATGTCCCTCAGCAAAGATTGGCTAGAGATAAACAGCCTATGCAAGTTAATGGGCACTCTAATGGTCAAACTAGTAATCAGAATCATGAAAGACCATCGCCTCAGTCTTCGTATGAACTCATTTCAAGGCCTGTAGCAGGCCAAAATGCCTCAGTACTCAACAATGAAGCCACACAAGTTGGTGGATCTGGTCAAGTACAAGAAACCGGCATAAGAATGGTTACAAATCCCATGTTCGAAGCCATACCTGGCACAAGGGGGTACACTAATCCCTTATTTGAATTTATACCCGGGGGGTTGGAGGGTTTTCCTGCAAGTGGCAGAGACACGACACCAGTTCCAGTACCCTTCGCTGGTCCCTTCGCGGGTCAGGCCCAAAGCGGTTACCCATACCCCCAACAGCAACCTACACCACAGGGACAACCAGTCCCAAATGTACCACCTTACGGACCAAGAGGACCACAAGCACAAGTTTGTCCACCAAACCCTGTGTTTGTTCCTCCAGTAGTGGTTCAGCAGGCACAAAATATGGTCCCTAGGGACCAAATTGTTGATATTGTTAGGGAGATGTGTGGACCGATGGCTCGGAGGGTCCAGACTCCTGTATATAGAAAGCCATACCCAGAATGGGTAGATAGGGTACACGAATACCCAAGGGGGTTCAGGATACCAGATTTTACCCTTTTCTATGGGACTGGGAATCAATCAACAATAGAGCATATTGCTAGGTTTGCTGCTCAATGCGGTGAATTTACTAATCATGACTATATGAAACTAAGATTATTCCCAAGTTCTCTAACTGGGGGAGCGTTTGTATGGTACATCAACCTTACACCTGGCTCCATTCAAAATTGGCAACAAATGGAAGAGGCATTTCATGCCCAATTCTTCTAGTCGGAGCCAGAGGTTTCCATGGCAGACTTGGCCAGATTGAGTCAAAGGCCTGAAGAGAAGGCTACTCAGTTTATTGCTAGGTTTAAAAGGGCTCGAAATAAATGTAGAGTCATCCTACCAGAGCCAGAATTCGTAAGATTGGCTCAAAACGGTTTAGAGTTCAGGCTTCGAAAGAAGTTTGATTCAACTGAATTCAGAGATTTGGTCGAACTAACCTATAAGGTGTCTCGATATGAAGCATTACTAGAGGAGGAACAAGATCGAAATAATGCATCATACAAGACATATTATAGAGATCTTAATTATGAGATTGATGCAGCAGAGATTGTGGGCAAAGAACCTGTGATCTGTGAGGCATTAGTTCATAAGGATACAACAATTGACCAGCAGTTTAAAAAGAAAGACTTTCACAGAAAGTACTCTTTCGATGCCAACTTCCTTAAGTTACCTAAAGAAGTAAACTGCCATCTCCAGATGAACTTAAGGGAAAAGTATATTGTAAATGGCATAACTCTTGGTCTCACTCGACTAAAAATTGCATTGTTTTTCGAGACAGGATCCAAGAACAAATTCGGAAAGGAAGTTTGAAGTTCCCAGCCAAAACAGAAAAGGCCATGGGGATCGACAGTAATCCGTTTCCAGAAGTTGGAGAAAGTACAGCTAATGTGGTTGTACCAAACTTCCAGAATCTATCTCTACAGGAGTTGGAAGAGGTTAATGTGCAGATGCATATTGCCAACCAGACAATTACCAAGAAGGACACTAAAAACCCACCAGCTATTGGACAAGGTTTCTCACACCCGAAGGAACACTCTGATGAAGAAGTACTGGATGATGATTCCTTGGAAGCAGCTGTAATGCAGAGGATGTGTCCCAGGTGCAGACTGAGTTATAAATGGTTGAAAGGGCTTCCAATTGATGGGAAGCAATACTACAGGGATATTCAGAGACGTCTTAAATCAACCAACGCTTACAACAAAAGGCCGTATCCGGCTAGTGATAGGCAGCGACCACTAGTGGTTGAGCCTGCAATGGACAGAATGCATGCTAAAGGCAAGAGGCCCTTACATGAATCTAGGCCACCTAACTATTACAGAATGGAGAGCAGTCATTCTGAAAGAAGACTGGAGAGAGGCTCATTTCATGGGATCAAGGCCAGGGATTGGCCTCCTAGACCAGCCTCACGCCGGACAGAAAATGGCTACCTTCATCGAAGGTCTGAATTAGGTTCAAAACATGAGGTCAGAGCCAAACACTTACCTTTACAGCCAGCTTCGAAGATGGCTTCGAAGGTTGAAAAAAGCAGTTCAACATCTGAGTCAGCAAGTTCGTGGGTACCTGGAGTCCTAGACTGGTTTGTAATGCAAAACAAACCTAGGGAACTGCCTACCCGGAGACATGTTGGAATCCAAGACAGGATGGTCAAGCCTCCTTTGGTGGCTCCGAACAATTGGGTATTGCTTAAACACCCAAAGACAAAGGAACCAGATATGGTCCCAGTTATTTCAAGATCACAAAGGAGAAAGATTCAGCGCAGGTACACTCAGTACCAGAACGATATAAAAGAAAATGGAGAGAGCTCTTCATTGGTCTAGACAGAAGGAAAGAAAACTCCAAAGTCCGACCATACTCCAAAGCCAACTTTACAAAGCAAAGTGGGTTACAGCAAAGAACAATTGGCCAAGGTTCATTCTAAACTAAAAGCCAGAGAGAAGTGTAGCTTAGCAGGATTGGAGAAAGCTTTGATGGAGAGTGATAGCGGGACAGAAGGAGAGATTGGCATAAGCCAGAAGAAAGAAATGATGGAGGAAGAAATGTTCGAAGCCTTCATGGCTGAGCAAACATTTTTGGTTGAAAAACCAGTCGAGAAAGATCCTTCAAAGGAATCTGTTAACAACGAAGTACCAGAGTGCAGCATGGAGGATGCTGCTGAAGTAACTGAAGGTGGCCAAAAGAGGGAGCAGGTACAGCCAGCCATCCAATTTGGCTCATTTCCTCCAGTATCAATCAATATGGTACACATACTGCCCCATGAGTTCCAGGCTGGAAATGAGGACCAAGATGACCAAGACATGGATCCTATTCCTGTTTCTAGTGAAGACTCGCAAGTAAGTATGGTACAAGATGATCCTGGGATGGCTACCCTAATGGAGACTGAATACGAGAGTGAAGAAGAGGCGAGCATTAACCTCTCATATCCTTTTGAGTATCCTTCGAATTCTATGACACAACATGTCAAGCCATTGTACATCAAAGCGTTCTTCGATGGGATACAACTGAACCGTGTCCTGATAGACAATGGGGTAGTAGTGAACTTACTACCGAAATCTTCTTTGAAGAAACTAGGAAAAAAGAATCCCAGGTTGATTCCAACCAGCACAACCATCGCTGGCTTTGCTGGAGACAAACAGATGGCTCAGGGGATTCTACCCATTAACTTGAGTGTAGGAACCAGGGACTGCATGACAGCATTCTTCGTAATCGACGATAATGCTAAATACAATGCTTTACTTGGGAGAGATTGGATCCACACTAACAAATGTGTGCCTTCCTCTTTGCATCAGAAGATTATGATGGCCTTAGGCAATGGAGAGACGGAGGAAATTGATGCAGATCCTCAACCCTTCATAGCCTGTGCAGACTTTGCAGAGGCTAAGTTGTATATTGAGGGTGTAACACCACTTAGTATACTGAGGAAAGTTGATGGCTCAGCCGAAGTGACGGCCGATGAGGAAGTGACACACTTGAAGCACTTAGTCCAAGAAAGTGCTGATGAAGAGATTGTCATTAAGGATGACAATGATACCTGGTTGTAGGCAAAGAGATGAAGGACAAGAAGCCAAGTCTTTGGCTCTAATTAAATTCTCAACATTGGATGTAAAAGCCATAGTCCAGAAAGTACAGGAGCAAGAAAGAGAAGCCATGATAATTGGCTGTGAACAGGAACAGCAGCGGGTCAGAATTTTGACCCTTGGCAAATACTGTGCATTGGACATTGAAACAAAAGTCCAGGAAATACAAGAAGAGGATGCCTTATGGACAGACTTTGTTTATGAGAAAGAGGGCAAAGATGTTGAACTAAAGAACCTGGGAACAGAACAAGGCGAGAAGGTTGCTTCAAAGGTAGAAGAAACCAAGCAAGAAACTTCAATAAGTTCTCAGACACAGGACCCCTTAGAAGAAGTAAATTTAGGGGAAGGTTCTATGCAACAGCCCACCTATATAAGTGCTTGCTTGAATAATCTGGACAGAGACCAGTTATTGGTTGTTTTGAAGAAATATAAAGATTGCTTTGCATGGCCATATAATGAACTACCAGGATTGGATAGGTCATTAGTCGAACATAGGCTCTCTATGAAGCTTAATTTCAAGCCATACAAGCAGAAACCAAGAAGAATGAGTCCAGAAGTAATTCAGAAAGTCAAGGAAAAGATTCTTAGACTACTCAAGGCAGGCTTTATTAGGACAGCCAGGTATGTTGAATGGCTATCTAATATTGTGCCTGTAATCAAGAAGAATGGTAAAATGAGGGTATGCATTGACTTCAGAAACTTAAATCTAGCAACTCCAAAAGATGAGTACCCTATGCCTATAGTGGATCTATTGGTAGACAGTTCAGCAGGGCATCAAGTTTTATCAATGATGGATGGACACTCTGGTTATAATCAAATCTGCATTGCAGAGGAGGACATCCACAAGACAGCATTCAGATGTCCTGGAAATATTGGCACCTTCGAATGGGTTAAAATGCCATTCGGCCTGAAGAATGCTAGAGCCACATATCAGAGAGCTATGAACACTATCTTTCATGACCTCATTGGAGGGTATTTGGAATGTTATATTGATGACATTGTAGTCAAATCCCAATCCATGGAGGAGCATTTGTTTCACTTAGAAGCAGCCTTTGAAAGAATGAGAAGGTTCAAATTGAAGCTCAATCCTCTTAAGTGTGCTTTTGGCGTATCATCTGGAAACTTCTTGGGTTATGTAGTGCACAAGAAAGTGATACAGATTGATCAGAATAAAGCCAAAGCCATCATTGAAGCTAGGCCTCCATCAAGTAAGAAAGAATTACAAAGGTTCCTTGGACAGGTTAACTTTCTTCGAAGGTTTATTTCTAACACTGCAGGGAAAACTAAAGTATTTTCTTCCTTGTTAAGGCTGAAGGATGAAGAGGAATTTGTGTGGACAGCAAAGCATCAAATTGCTTTCGAAGGTATCAAAGCCTACTTGGCCAACCTTCCAGTGCTGATGCCACCAAAGGATAATAAATCCTTGAAGTTGTACATAGCTGCAGCAGAAGATTCATTGGGAGCTTTCTTGGCCCAAGACAATGAAGAAGGCAAGAAACAAGCTGTTTATTACCTTAGTAGGTTTTTAAATTCTTGTGAATGTAAATATTCAGCTATAGAAAAGCTGTGTCTTACTTTGTATTTTGCTGCAATGACATTAAGATATTATCTTTTACCTACAACTGTCTTGGTAATTGCAACCACAGATTTGGTTAAGTACATGTTATCTAGACCTATGTTGAGAGGGAGAATTGGCAAGTGGATACTAGCCTTATCAGAATTTCATTTAGAATATGTCCCTTAAAGGGCAGTAAAAGGGCAAGTTCTGGCCAATTTTCTGGCAGATCATCCCTCTCAAACACAGAGCCAAGAGATAATGGAACTTGGCATGGCTAGTGTTGAGCCATGGCAGATGTGGTTCGATGGATCGAAAGCCAATGGCTTGATTGGAATTGGTATTGTGATTAAATCTCCGCAAGGGATAGAGACCACACATGGGTTCAAAGTGGATGAAGCTAGCTGTTCCAATAACCAGGTTGAATATAAAGCCTTAATAGTGGGACTAGAAATCCTTATTGGATTACAAGTACATGCAGTTGACATATTTGGAGACTCTAAATTGGTGGTTAACCAAGTGAAAGGGATTTTCAAGTGTCAAAGCATAAGTATTTTGCCATACTATGTTGTTGCATTATATTTGCTTTCTCAATTTCAAATAGCAAATGTAACTTATGTTCCAAGATTCTTGAATAATAGAGCTAATGATGTGGCTCAAAAAGTTTCAAACTTCAAGAGAAGGGAAAATGCCCAAAGGGACATAAGCCAAACAATATATCAAAAATTGATGCCACCTTTGAATAAAAGAAATATGGTCTTGGAAGTCCATCATAATGACTAACAAGAACAAGATTGGAGACATCCAATAATGCAATAATTAGCTGGTTCATCTTCAAAGGCCAGCAGGAAAATCAAATTGCAGTCTATGCAATATATGATATATGACAATGCTCTCTACAAAGGGGGGGGGAGATGGTTTATTGCTGGACTGTTTAGGCCCAAAAGAGGCATTAACAGCTATGGCTGAGGTTCATGAAGGCATCTGTGGTGCTCATCAGCCTGGTGTAAAGATGAGATGGTTGCTTCGAAGGCATTCCTACTATTGGCCAACTATCCTTAAAGACTGTATAGAATATGCAAAGGGTTGCCAGGCATGTCAAAAGCATGGCACAGTAAGGCATGTGCCGATAACTGACTTACATGCAGTAGTGAAGCCTTGGCCATTCAGAGGATAGGCCATGGATATGATGGGAAAAATACACCCACCTTCTTCGAAGCATCATTGTTTCATTCTAGTGGCCACTGATTACTTCACTAAGTGGGTTGAAGCCAAACCATACAAGGCTGTAGATCAGACAGAAGTCATTGGGTTTATTAAAGATTTGATCCATAGGTTTGGCATCCCACAAACCATAACTGTGGACAATGGGACTGTGTTCGATGGGAAAATGGTGAAGTCTTTTGTAGTAGAATTTGGAATTAGCCTTATTAATTCCACACCCTATTATGCACAAGCAAATGGTCAAGCGGAATCATCCAATAAATCCTTAAAAAAGGGAATACAAAAGGTTGTGGAAGATAATCCCAGGGATTGGCATAACTTGTTGTTGGATGTTTTATGGGCTTACAGAACTTCCCCAAGATCAAGCACAGGAGTTACACCTTATGCCCTAGTATATGGGCATAATGCAGTGTTACCTGTAGAGATTAATGTTAAATCTTTGAGGGTAAGATGCCAAAACCAGTTGGATCCGGAGCAGTACCATCAGAGTATGTACTTGGAATTAGAAGGCATAGATGAGGTCAGAATTTTGGCATTAAATAGCATTCTTTTCCAAAAGAAGAAAGCAGCCAAGAATTATAATAAGAAAGTCAAACACATTGGCTTTGATGAAGGTAATTTGGTATGGAAAACAATACTCCCAATAGGAATTAAAAGCCATAAGTTTGGCAAATGGTCACCTAACTGGGAAGGACCATATCAAATTCATAGAGTTCTGCGTTTTGGAGCCTACCATTTGAGAAATTTGAATGGGTATGTACATCCTAAAAAGATTAATGGCAAATATTTGAAGCCTTATTTTCCAACCATTTGGGAAACACAAGAAATAAAATAAACATTAAATACAAGAACACAAGACTGCTCAAATGATAGACAAAATTTGTTCTTTCATAAAGAATTAAGTACATTGTGCCACAAATTGGCCCAGAAATCATTACAATGTCTTAATTGTTTTTGTACGGTAGATTTCCTATTGTTAAGTGATGGAAATAATTGAATAGCTGCAGTCATCTCTCCCTTGCGATCGGCCAGTTCTTGGTTGGTGATTTGCAATTTAGTGTCAGTTCGAACCAAGGCCTAGTTTACTGCAGCTAACTCCTCTTCAAGTTGAGTTTTCCTCTCCAGCAGCTGGGCTCGAAAGAGGGAGGCCGAGGAGTGTTGTTCCTTAAACTTTGATACTTCAGCATGAACTTAGGAAACAAAACTCTGGTCGCCAGCCAATTTCTTAGCCTCAGCCTTGGCAACTTGACAAATGCTGATGTAAAAGTCAACAGTGGCTGCTGCCTCAGACAAATCACTTGAAACATCTATGCCTGACTGTTCAGCAAGTTTGCAGCACTAAAGGAACCCATTTCTAATTATAGGCCTTTGTAGAGCCTCGAAGGGAATCCTCGAAAAGGAAATCAGTAATTCCAGGCATGTGTCCAGGTTTATTGAAGGTACAGAAGGCTTGCGGCTGGAAGAAGAAGAGCTTTCAAGAATTTCCAACAAGGAGTTAGCCAAAACTAATGGCTCAGCTTCAATACTGGATATTGGAGAGGTAGAAGGTATGTCAAAAAGACTAGCTAATCTGGCCTCAAAAACATCAACCTCATCCATAGACATGAGGGGTGCAGAGAGTGTTGCAGTGGAAGGCATAGAAGACTGCATGGGGATAGGAGAAATGAAAGGAGCATCTTTGGCAGCTTCTATGGTCTTAGCCACCAATGAATCAAGGGAAGAGGCGCTCTAAGTAGGCAAAGGTGATGAACTATGGGTTGGAAGACTACCAGCACCCTCTGTAAGGGGATCAACTGCCATCAGAGATGGAATAGCAGTTGGAATTTCTGTGAAGGAAGGAGGAAGCGCAAGGCTCGAAGGAGAAGTGGACTGAGGTAGATCAAAAGTCAGAAAAGGGAGGTATGGCTCTAAGACAAGAAGGAGAGATGCAAGAATGCTTGGTCTCAGGGAAAGTACAGGAAGTGTAGACCTTAAAAGTGGGAAGATAAATTGAGTAGTCCTCACATCCTGCATCTGGCCAGTCCTCACATCCTGCATCTGGCCAACTTCAACTGAAACCGAGGGAGGCCTCACTGGAAAGAGAAACGCAGTAGTTGTTGCTGCAAAAGGAAGAAATACAAAGGACTGTCAAATTTCAGCACCAAAAGTTGACAAAAGAAAAAAAAAAAAAAAAAAAAACAGCAGAAGTGTGAGAGAAAGTACTCGTTCCAGAGGTATTAGCACTGATGGGAGAGCTGCGAAGGGAGTAATGTTCGGCAGTTTGTCGCCTTCTTGCAGCTTCCCTTTATAGTGCATCAGCAGCAGCGGCTTCATCTCTCAAAAATTGTTGCTGCCGTCTCCTCTCGGCCCTTTCAAAAACAATTATTGCCTTGGAATGTTCCTACTCTACTGCCTTGGCAGCTGCTTCATGAATGGGGTCTTCAACCAAGTTAGTAGTAGGAACAGTCACTTTCCTTCTCTTCCTTCTTGGCAGTGTTGCTACTGGCTCCTTTTCGATTCCCGTTTCTTCAAATTGGGGTTCAGATTCTTCAGAGGTAAGTTCTTTCCCCATCACTGTAGTAGTTGCCTCGAGAGGAGGATGTTCAATTATATCAGAAGGGGAGGTAGCCACCTTTTGTTTCTTTGTTCTTTGCAAAGGCACTTCTTGCTCTTGCTCAATCTCTTCTTCTTCCAGAGATTCAGATTCCTCATAAGGGAGGACTAGCTTCCTTTTCTGTTTTTGTTGTTGTTTCTTTTTTTAGGATAGCTAGAGTTTCAGCTCTCTTGGGGGATTCTTCTTGCGGGGACCCTGCACCAAAGAACATAAGTGTAAAGGAAATGAACAAAAGATTCAAAAGAAAGAAAAGGGAAATCTGAAGATATTTACCCTTCTTCGAAGCAGCTCTAGTAACTCTAGCTGGAGGGGATGAAGCTGCAGGAGTAGTTGTGGCAGCTTCAGGAAGAAGGGGAATGTTCTCAGCCGTTGCTGACTTAGCCTTTGAAGGCACTCCCAACCCTATTAGCAAGTCATGAGGGTGCACAGATAGATGCACTTCCATATTGGCTGTCCACCAGTTCTGGAATCTTTTCAAAACTAAGCCAGATGGAAGAAAGGGGCCAAATTGGAACTCATTCAATTCCTTCAACAGTTTAAGTATTGCCGTCTCTAGCTTGGATTTGGATATCCTCAAATCTCTAGCAGTAAGGTGGACATTCGAGAGACTGCAAAGTGGAATAGGTATTCCTTGAGTGAGCCTAAATTGTCTGGCAAATTGAAAAGGGCAATAAACCTCAGAGATGCACTTATAGGCTCGAGGGTTCAAGGTGCCAATGAACAATTCCCTTGGTAGCAGTATAGAGGCCCACATATCTTTATGAGATGAGGTGGAGCACTCTTTATCAGCCAGAAAAGTCTACAGCCGGGATGGTCCTCTATTGGCTTCGAACGGACAAAAGAAGGAGGCAGACGGAGAAATAGGGAGTTGATAAAAGAAAGTAAAGTAATAAGCAAAAGAAGTAGGATAAAGGACAATCCTAGCATACTTCTCCCCATAAGTGCTAGGATCCTAGACAAGGAATCTTAGGCATTTTGAATGCAGATCAGTAAAATAGGCGAAGAGCCAGAGCTGGAGCACCCAGAGGGGACCTCTTTGGTTAACATCAAGTGGTCTTTCACAAAATTGGGAACAAGCTCTGTAAACATGGCCTAAAAGGTAAGGAGCAAGAGCTATATGTTTTTTCAAGACAAGTGCCTTCGCGAGGGGAGCGAACTCAGGCATAATCCTCTGAGACGATGTGCAAAAAAGAAATTTGCATAACCAGTATAAAATAAAGGAAAAGAATTCTCTGTCTTTTACAGGGCCTTCCTTTTTATTTTCAGCCTTCACAAAGTCACTATAAGAAGAATTTAAGGCTGGAAGGGAAAATTTGACATGGAGGTCCGGATAGTTGGGAGTAAAAGGAGAGCCATGAGGGGAAAGCCCTAAAAGATGACAAATATCGAGAATGGTGGGAGCCATCATGCCACATCGAAATTGGAAGAAATTAAAAGCCATATTCCAAAAACATAAAGCAGCTGGAATTAAAAATGGGTCCTCAAGGATGATGAACCTGGAAAGACGAAGGGCGTCAAGGATATAGAGCTCCTGTAAGTCATCTTCTCTCGCAGGTACAACCCTTTCATATCATTCCTCCCATTTAGCTCTCAATGTCGGCCAGCAGCGATGAGGCCGGGTCAATCTCCAATTGCTCCAGTCAAGCCCTCCTTCGTAGAGAGGAAAGTGATCCTCCAAACGAGGGTATAAAGCTGGGAGTTGGTCAGGAGCTTCCCGAAAGATGGGACCTAGAACGTATTCTTGTTGGCTGCTGTGACGAGGAACAAAGAGACGTCCATCTATAGCGCTCGACCCACCAGTTGTTAGTTTGGTGATTTCTTCATTGATGCATTTCTTTAAAGCCATGGTAGGGCTAATACGGTCGCCAGCGGGCACTTTCAGCGAAGAAGGATCCATTGAGGAAGAGAGAGTTATTAGAGGATCGGTAGGGTTTGTGTGTTAAAAGAGCAAGTGATTTCAGGACACAAAACAAAAGGGCTTGTGAAGGTTTCGTGTCTGAAAAATATATTGCGTAAGTCGTTAAGTACTAAAAAGAACGAATACGAAGAGTTTTCCTTCAATATTGGTACTTTTGGAGGGAAAAAACACAACCCAGATACTGAGACTAGCTTCGAAGTAGGGTATTTGGCTTTGAAGCCAAATTTTGGTGCCAAAAAATCAAATAACAACGGCTGCGAAATACAGAAGTCGGCTTCGAAGCATACTACATATTTAAAGATGCTAGAATGCTCGAGTATTGGTCTACTTCAAAGGGTTTAAAGAACTATTTCAGGGTTATTAATGAAAATAACGGCCTTCGAAGCAAAACTAAGGATTCTTTAAGGGTGGGAGTTACTATTCGAAACATCAAAACCAATCGTTGGTTTTTATAAAAGGAGACTGTCTTTTAAACTAAAGCAGCATGGACTGCTCTTCGAAGTAAAAGTGGCCAATTTAAAATTGATTGGTTATATCAACCATGGCCATATATTGGTTGTAGTTAGTTTTGAAAGGTAAGGTTGTTAAATTCAAAGCACTAATTCTAGATGATATCAGCCAGAATTGTCAACTTTACTCCATAAATTGGAAAAAGACATGTTGGTCCCTTTTAGTATTTCATCAAAAACAATTGAGTCCAGATTCGAAGAATGAGTTTGTTTGGTTCGAAGCTCTAAATTGGCTCTCAAAGGCAAATGGAAACAAGGTCAAATAATGCTAAATGAAAGATTCTATTTATAATTGAAGCCAAAGCAATTACATCAAATGACCCTATCTGGGTATGAACTCAAGTTCATAAAAATAAGGAATAGAGTAAATAACAAGATCATGAAATTTGGTCCAACAGTGATCAATGAATTTTTGTTCTTTCTTTATTATATCTTCTATTTCTTCTAATGTTGGCTGCATAAGTTGGTGAGCTCTCACTTCGTAGTAGAGTTCTTCAGCCTTTGTTTCGAAAGCTTCCTCTCTCAATCTTTGTTCCAATTCATCTATGACCAAACCATCCCAATATGCAGAATCTTTATTTTTGCAATCATCGAATTCTTCGATAAAGTTCTCTGCTTCGTACTGGGCTTGAATTCGGAGAGACGAAAGTTGGTCCAAAGATTGTGTAGTAACCATGGAATTTCGATGCCAGTAGAGGAGCACTGGGAGTTGGTCGAGGAACATATGAAGTTCTGCTTGGGCAATGGGATTAAGGACATGGCCCCTAGTCAGAATATCACAATCCCATTGAAAGTTCTTGAGAGGGACTTCGTCCTCAAGAACATTGAAGGGCAAGTGAGAGAAAGCTGCAAGCAGAAGTTGAGCTTCTTTCCGCTCAGCTGGAGTAGGGATTGACGGAGGTTTGTAAGGTGGAACGACTTCATTCATGGGGAGGGCAAGCCTCAGTTTCTCTGTCCAGGAAAGCGTTGGTGGAGGAGAAGGGGTAGATGGTTCTGCTTCAGAAGATGAAGAAGAAGGAGTAGATGCTTCTGTTTCAGAGGATGGAGAAGAAGGTGTGGATGCTTCTATTATGGGAGATGGCACGGGAGCGGAAGGAACAAAGGCATTAATATAGTCAAGCCAGTCAGAAGAGCCAATCTTCGCCTTCTTGGCTAAAAATGATGGGTTGTACCCTTGTGCCTCTTCTGGGCGTCGGGCAACAAGCACTGACTTTGTAGGCATGGAGGATGTGTACCATGCCACAAGAAGGTTCTCCTCCAAACTACGTCGATAGTCAATGGGCACGTAAGGGTAGACCACTGAACTTCGAGCATAGGAAGGAAACTCCAAAGGGTCAGTGAACTCAACAAAATGATGGTTGATTCGTTCCCTCAAATCATAAGTCTCAGGTGTTGACCAGCTCGTCCAGCCAGAAACTCCAGAAGATGAAGAAGTTATAGCTTCATCCCATGCAGAATTTTGTGAAGAAGAGTTTCCTAAGTCCATATTTGCAACTTGCCAAATCAAAGGTTTGAAAGCAGTTTGTTCAAGGTACAAGGGGGAGTTAGAGGAAGAACTTCTTGTATCTGTGTCTGCAACTTGTTAAATCGAAGGATTAAGGACAATGTGTTCGTAGTCCAAAGGTTGGTAATTTGCAAAGGCTCCCATGACCTGAATATAGAAAGGCGGGTAAAGATGGCTAATGAATGCGTGAAGGTTCTTTCGAGGGGAAACAACATTACTCAATGGCTCTTCGTGTGCTTGAGCAATAGAAAGGAAAATTGATTTAGCCATAGTCTGTTCGAATGCTAAGGTATTGGGATGTTCAACAAATTGAAAAAGAGTTAATGCAAATGATCACCAAAGAGATGACGGTTGTGTGTCCAGAAGATAGACTCTATGCACGTTCCAAAAGCACGGGAAAGGCTGCGATCCACTAATATCACCAAGTATTGGGTATATTAGTGCGGGGGGTAATGTTGGCTACATATTTTGTAAAAGCCAATTACAGTTCGACACGTGGCAAAGTAAGGGCAATATAGGGAGACTACTCGAGTCTTCGATCCTGATCATACACGTGGCAGTGAAATTTGGTTCTCACGTGATCTGAGTGGCACTGGATCAGTAAAGAGATACAAGGTGACGTGGCTTCAACGGTTACTCATATTCAAATTCGAATACAGGAGGGAAGCCCAACTGCAAGTAATGGCGTAGTGGAACTACTTCTAAGGCAGCATGATCAGCGATCATGGAGGAGCAGTTCGACGGTTTGAAGTGCAGTTTGATGGTCATCCTTGAGGAGTATAAATAGCAAGGAGGTCCCCAGAAAAAGCCCCCAGACTCAGATCATACAAACCAGTCTTACTTTATATATTTTCCTTTCCAGTTTTTTACATTTCCAGTCTTTACATTCCTGCACTTTAAATACCTGCTCTGCACTTCATTTATAGGAGTAGTTTCAAGTAGATTCAAGTAGATTGTCGCTGTAAACCTCTACGAGGCTGAGTTCAGACCATTGTAAGTTTTTCATTTTAATGAAATACTCCAATTGCTTTTTGTTTAACTGTTATTTCGCTTAATTTCTCCTAAGTCAAGCCACCAGTAAAAATCCTCTTCATTGAGGCTGAAAGAACTAAAACACAATCGTCTGATAATTGGTTGGCAATTATAATTTCTGTAAGGACTGATTGATCCTTGCTGGCACGCTCGCATTTACAAAAATACCCTTCGAAAGCCAAAAAGCCAACAGGACTAAAGTGACACAAGTTCCAAATTATAAAAACCGTTAATGTAATTTGTTCTTGGATAAACAAACCTAAACCACAATTCAGTAACAAATTAAAAATTTAAACATGATATAAGAGTAACAATTTATTAATATTTTTAACTTGAGTTACCAATTGGACAAATGTTGCCTTTTAACACTGGGCTCGCAAAAAGGATTGTTTGAATTGTAATTATGAATCAATAGCTACCTTACCTGGACCACATGTGTATAAGAAACTGCATTTTTAAAGACGATATTTAAAAACAAAACAAAATTTTTTTTAAAAAAACAAAAACATCTTGTTAACCAGTATTCTAAAGATATTAGTTAATAAAAATTGAAATTGATTACACATTTTTATGAAATGCACAATATACAGTTATTCAAGCATATTAACTAATGTATTTGTGGCACCAATTTATAAAATCTTTATAGAGAAAGACAAAAGTTAAAGACTGTGTCATTGGGCATTATTCAATGTTAAAATTGAGATAAAAAATATTTTGAAAAAAAAAAAGTGAATTGTTTTGAGTAACAGGTGAATTAAAATTTAATAAAAAATATCTATATTTTATTTTATTTTTAATATTTATCTTACAGAGTAATGCTCGGAATCTCAAAAGTTCTACTAAAATTTATACTAAATGTCTCACATGAATATGTGATTCATACGATGTAGGTCCTATGTGGGTCTCATACCTATGTAAGATATTTGGTAGAACTTTTTAGATATCTACCATTTTTGTATCTTTATATCCTAAAAATACAATAAAATAAATAAATAAAAGGTAAATTACAAATATATTTCCTGAGATTTGTTTAAAATATGAATTGTTCCCTATGATTTGAAAATTACAAATATCTCCCTAGAGGTGTAAATCTGGCTCAGCCCGGCCCGGCCCATGTTGAGCCTCACGAGCTCCCGCAAAATTCAAGCCGAGCCAGGCTGGGCCGGGCCATGGGCAAAAAAATTTAGGCCCAGGCCCAAGCCCAAGGCTAGAGGTATTTGGGCCTTGGGTGGACCGACCCAATGAGCCTGGGTTTGGCCTCGAACTTGGGTGGCTTGACCATTTTTAATTTTTTTTTTTTTACTAAAATTTTATTATTTTTTACTAAAAAAGACACTAGGTCTCGGGCGGGTCGGAGCCTTGAGTGGGCCTTAAGTGGGCCGATGGGCTGGGCCACGGGCGGGGCATCAAATTGATGGCCTAGGCCCAAGGGCTTAGGTCCGGGCCCAAACGGGCCTAAATGGATCGGGCCCACCCCAGGCTCGAGTAGGCTTTGGGCCGCCTACGGGTCTTGGACCATTTGTACACTCTTATACTTCCCTGTCAGAAATTTTTTATTTAACAGTATTAATTGAAAAAATGAAATTTCTAATTGTTCATCTATACAATTATAAAATTATATGAATTATTAATTGAAATAAAATTTTAATATTATTAAAAATTATTAATTAACTTGATAATTTATTAATAAAAGAATCTATTTATTATAAAATTAGAAACATTAAGAGACGTAATATAATTTTTAAAAACATAAAAAATAATTTATAATTGGCAAAAACCCCGAATGATGCGTTTGTAATTTACCCTTAAATAAACAAACATTAACACCTCAACCTATTTAACTACCCCCAATCACACATTTGGATAAGCTTTTAACAAAAGTCAAAGTCACTTGGAATGTCATTGAATACCTAATTAATTCCTACCATCCAACTAATCCCCAAACCAACAAACCTAGCCGACAACTCTAAATGCCCATACAACGAAAATGATTTGATGATTTTTGGCCAAAGTTCACGCGGCGTCCAAACTTAATATTTATCAATTAAAATAAAATTTTATATTTTTTTTAGAATTTTATAAAATAACTTAGCACTAGTTTGGGAAGAATGGTTGAGTTAGATTTAGGACTATTTTACTTAAAAAAAATAAAATAGACTTTTTAACTTAATAAAACAAAACATTATATTCAATTCATAATCATTACGTTATTTCTTTTACAAAAAGTCAAAAAATCTAAAAAACTCTTTCCAAATAAGATTTTTTAGTCCCATGCTAAAATAGTTAAAAAGTCAAAAAGTCAATCAACTTCCCAAATGAACTCTTAATAATGTTGCATTTGTAAATTGATTGTTTTAATTAATTTTTTATAAAAAGATGTGTATAAAAATAAAAATAATAGTATAATAACTTGGGCTAGGTTTCTCTCCAATTTAAGATTGGACTGGAGCATTTGTTGGGCTTGTGGAGGCCTACAATGGATTTTATTTCGATAATTTGAATTGTTCAATGTGTAGAACTTGTTAAGTACTTTATTCCTGTCAAAAATAACATTAATCAGATATCGATAGCTACTTGATCGGATCAGATTTCTGTCAATAGTAAATATAATTTTCAAAATAAATTGTTGACAAAAATATGATCCGATCCAATAGGTATTGATATCCGATTAATGTGATTTTTTATAAGGATAAAATACTTGACAAGCTCTACACATTTAACGGTTCGGATTATTAAAAAAAGGCTCATGATGGGCCCCACAAGCCCAATAATATCTTTTAATTTACCAAATAGACTAGAAAAAAGTCTTACCCTAATAACTTATAGTAACTTTTGACTAAAAATTATGATTCCCGAAATGAATCTATTAGTAAGTGATAAATGAGATAAATATTATTTGAACACCATCAAATAACTATTTTCACACCCACTCTCAATGTCGGGAGAAATTTAACATTTAGGATTGTTTTAGAAAGTGTTAAATAAATTTAATTTTTTATTTATTATGAATAGACGTATAAAAATGTTTATTTATTAATTTATTAATCTTTTCTTTTAAAATATACAAAAAAAAACTAGAAAGTTAATATAACTCAAAAAAATTAAATAATTAAAATATTAACTTTTAACCATATTATTAAAATAAGCCAAAATAAAAAGATAATATATTTTAAATAAATTAAATTGGGTAAATTACATTGACCTCCCCTGAGGTTTATCTTAATTACAGGGACCTCCCCTGCAGTTTCAAAAATAACACAGACCTCTCTTACTTTTGAAATTAATATACAAATACCCCCTTCTATTATCCATCCGTCCAAATTCAAATAAATTCTGTTGATGGCATCCATAATTATTCTTCAAATTCCAATACTACCCTTCAGGGGAGGTAAATGTAATTTACCCATATATATATATACATACATAAAAACACATACGTATCATGCCTGTCACTATTTCTGATGTTCAAACTCTCTCTAAAATCTCTCTCTTCCCAATTTTTGTAACAAATAATTCAAAGGGAAAACCCCTATTACGTAGATCTGGTGAACTCTCCCAAAACCCATAGCTTGATTCGTTGTTTGTAATTGTTGTTGTGGTTTTTCTTCTTCATCACACCAAGAAAGTAATCTAGAGAGATTTAGAGAAGGTGGTTTGGGATCAGATGAGAAACCCATCATCAATGACACCCATTACTGTTATGGGTTTATTAAATCAAACCATGCCCAAGTTCATGACTTGGCTCATCCTATTCGTCTCCGTCACATACATCATCTACACTCTGAAACTTGTCTCCTCTAATTCACGCAGTTATGACGACGACCCTCTATTCACCATTACCCACAACAGCCTCGTTTCTCTCCAATCTTTAGGGATTTGTTGGCCAAGCTTTTGCTTCACTGAAGCTCTCTACTCCAGAGTCTCGTACTAAGCCAAGAAGACCCCCCTCTCCCCCTCTCTCTTTCTATATATATAACATATCATAGATTTATCAAATCGCCACTGCCATTGCTTCTAACTTCATCTTTGTAAACCATAATCATCGATTGAACCCCTATATATATATACATACATACATACATACATATACATATCTAGAGAGAGAGAGAGAGAGATATGGGGTCGGAGTTGATTCTAGGGATCACGAGACAAATACATACGTATATATACGACAGTTGAGTAAGCGAGTTTCGCCTCCCTTGCCTCCAGCTCACCAGACCACTCTTAACCCAAATCGATAACCTGCGTATGTAGAGAGAGATTGAGAGAGACTGAGAGGCAGAGAAAAAGAGGCAGCAATGATCGCAGGAAAGAGAGAGAGAGAGAGAGAGAGACAGAGCACACTAAGAGAGTGAGAGGGAAGATAGATGGAATGGGTACAGCGATATATATATATAAAAGATATGTATGTGATTATATATATGTATTCTCTCTCTATATATATATAGATGAATGAGAGGGGTATTATGGTCAATTCTGCTGTCAAGCTAACGTTGTTAAGGCTCTTTTAACGGGAAGAGGGTATTTGTATATTAGTTTCAAAAGTAAGGGAAGTTTGTCTTATTTTTGAAATTTCAGGGGAGGTTCCTGTAATTAAGGTAAACCTCAGGGAAGGTCAGTGTAATTTACCCAATTAAATTTATAAGCATCTCCAACGGTGTATCATTTTTTCACCAAATTTAAGTAAAAGTTTTATTTGATATCAAGTGCTTCAACGGAAGATTTTGGAGCATCATCAGAACATCGGTCAACTTGGCAGACGATCAAGTGGATATCTGGCCGGTCGACCGGTCAGTATAATTTTATTTTATTTTTGTCTTGAGATGGTTATCCAAAAACATCTGGCAACGGCAATGAATAATGATTTAATAAAAACTCAATTTGATGCAAGAAAAATAAAATTCTAAATATAATATCTATTTAATAAAATCGTTGAAGTAGAATTTTTTTTTTTTAAACTAAATTTAAATTTAATGACAAATCTAAATAATTATTAGAAATGGTCTAATAAACAAGAGGGCATAAGGGCATCCACAATGGGATGGCTAAAAAAATGTATTAAGGTGTGTTATATGACAAAAAGTAATAAAAGTGGGGCCCAAAAATGTTTGTTAAGATATGTTAAGAGTTTGTTAATTTTAGAGAGTGAGTGGTGGTGCAATGGATGTGTTAAGGGGTGTGTTAAATATATATATATGTGTGTATATAATAAATAAAATAAATAAATAATTTAGTTTAATCAAAAATTTCAAGTCCAAAATTAAATTTCAAATCCAAAAAAAAAAAAAATCACAAGAAGTAAAAAATAAAATAAAATAAAATAAAATAAAATTTGCCGTTGACGGGTCAACCAGTAAGACAAACAAACGCACTCCTCCGCTAGCTAAAAGACTAGCTGCAGATAACAAACAAATTAACAAACACCACTAACACACTCGCTAACAACTCTATTACAGCCCTAAACAATACCCTCAGTTAGCCAAAACTTAACACCTGACACTAACACACATGTTAGTGTGTCCATTGTGGATGCTCTAAGGGCATCCACAATGGATGTGTTAAAATTGTGTGTTAAAGGGTAGGTTTGGGAAGTGGGTTGGCTTTTTGGCTTTTTAGATTTTTTAGCTATTTTAGTCTGGGCTAAAAAGTTTGGTTTGGGAAGGGCTTTTTGGCTTTTTGGCTTTTTTGACTTTTTTTGTGAGAGAAGAGTGTAATGATTATGGGTTGGATGTGATGTTTTGTTTGTTATGGCTAAAATAACCTATTTTGTTTTTTGTGGCTAAAATAGCCAAAAAAGCCCACAAAACCACTTCCCAAACAGTGCCAAAGTGTGTTATAGACAAAAAGTGTTAAAAGTGGAACCAAAAAATATGCGTTAAGAGTTGTTAATTTAGTGAGTGAATAGTGAATGAATGGTGATACAATGGATGTGTAAATGGATGTGTTAAGGGGTGTGTTAAGGTATGTGTTAAATATATATATATATATATGTGTGTGTGTATATAATAAATAAAATAAATAAATAATTTAGTTTAATAAAAAATTTCAAGTCCAAAATTAAATTTCAAGTAAAAAAAAAAAAAAAATCTCAACAAGTAAAAATAAAAAAAATAAAATAAAATATTTTTTTTTTTTGCCGTTGACCGGTCAACCAGCTGGACATCCGGCCGGTCAACCAGCTGGACATCCGGCCGGTCAACCGGTAAGACAAACAAAGGCTCCCTTTCGCTAGCTAAAACGCTCGCTGCAGATAACAGACATATTAATACACACTACTAACACACCTACTAGCAGCTCTATTGTGAGAGCAAAAACAAAAAAATAACTAACTAAAAAATGATAACTAATATTAATACATGCCTTAATAGCTCCGCTGTGGATGCTCTAAACTTGCGTTGGAACCATCAAGTTATTTTCCCCAATACCTAATCCTTCAATCAAACCCCATCATCTTTATTACTTGATTTGGCACGTCCCCTTTCTTAAGCCCCTCCTCCGTCATTATCAAGACAAATCAGGCAAGGAGAACTCTTTAAAATTTCGTTTGATACTGATTATGGTAGTTAATTTTTTATATTGAGTTTTTTTTAGTCTTATTTGGTTTTTATTTTTAGATTTTTTTAATTTTTATGAGGAAAAAATATAATGATTATGATTTAAATATGATATTTTATCTTATTAAGGGATATTTTGAAAAGTTGATAAAAAATTAATTTTTTTACTTTTTTGGTGACTTTTTTGACAAAAAATTGGATTATTTTGGATAAAAAATTAATTTTTTTAATTAAAAAAATTAAAAAGTCAAAAAAACTAACTTTTTACTAATCTTTCCAAAATGTCCCTAACTTAGACCATCTCCAACGGTGTATCAGAGTTGATATCAAATTTAAATTTTGATGAAAAATGCACTATTCACTGCTCCAACGGTTCATCAGAATTGATATCAAATTGACAATTCATCAAACAATTCATCAAATCGACGACAGAATACTGATTTCACCAAAACACTGTTCCTGACCGTTGGAAAGAGGATCCGGTTGACCAATCGGTCGCCTGGTGAACCATTTCAGCCGTGGTTGGTTTGAACTGTAAGGACCCACATTTCATGCCTTAGTCATGCTTGCATGCAGTTATATGATTTGCCATGTTAAGATTTGCTATCATGAATTGTGCCTTATTTTGTATGTATTTGATTTGCCTAAGTGTATATGTATGCTCTGTTCCTCCCTTGTTATGTTAAGCCTAAGTCATGCCAAGCCTAAGCTATGTTAAGCCTAGATCATTTCCAAGCCGAGGTCATCTTAAGCCTTTAACTGTTTTGCAATCCCTTTGTTTGATCTCTACCCTTGTTCTGGCATATTGGCCGAGATGATTATCATCCGGGCCGAGGTGTGTATCGCCGAGGCCGAGATGTGTATTATCTGGGCCGAGATGTTATCTTGAACCCAAGTGATCTCGTCCTGGAAGTGGTATGACCTAGACCGAGGTGTGGCACATCTAGGCCGAGGTGTGGCACAGTTCAGTCAAGTGTTGTCCTTCCTAGCCGGATCATTGTCATCTTAGTTGCCGAGGCTCTGTCCTTCCAAGCCGATGTCATTGTTATCTTACTGCCGAAGTGTTGTTCTTAGCTGAGGTCATTGTCCTTTGTTTTGCCGATGTCTTGTCTTTTGCCGATGTCATCACTTGCCGGGGTGTTTGCTGTGAAGCTTGTTAGATACGCTTTGTCAGAACCTTGTCTTGTCAATCAGTCACCTTTTTGAGGAGGACCAACCCGGTAGTGCCACGTGGCCGAGCTGAGTGTTAAATCAGCCGGCAGAGAGAGAAACCTACCATTTGTTATATTTTGTTCTAAGGTAGAGAGAGAAGCTCTAGGAGGGGAGAAGGAGTTCTTAGAGAGAGAGAAGATTCCCAAGCTTGATTCCGAGAGATCAAACCGTTAGATTCATGTTCTAAGGTTAGATTCTTGATCAATGTATGATGTTCTTTATGTTTATGTTATTGCATTGCATGATTGAATATGATTTGTAAGCCATGCATTGCTTTGAAGTTCGGTTTTAGAAAGAGAAGATGATATTCAAGTGTTCTTCAAGAAAAGTCATGTTTTGATCCGAAAGCTCATGCCAAGATTCATATTTTCATGTTTGTTTTCATATGATCTTCAAGTATGGGTACCCAGGTCCATGTTTTCGAACTCATGGCATGAAATCCCAGATTTTGTAATGAATAAGTTATGATTTTTAGCATTCATGTTCTTCATGTTCATGTTCATGTTCTTCATGTTCTTCAACCCAGATTTCCAGACTTCACTTCCCGAAGTGTAGTCGCCGAGATCATTCTTACCTAGACCTCACACTTAGGCCAAGCATCGTATCTCACCTTGGCCTACCTTGCATGATCACTTGCACCTTTAGTCTGTCTTGCATGAACCTCGGCATGCAGCTGCACGCCGAAGCCCTGGTAGCCACACCTCGGCCAGGTGGTGTGGGACCTCGGCACAGACCTGGTTGGTACCCAGCATGTCTTCCTGACGTGTAAAACAGTGTTTTGATTTCCAACATGTTTTCCCGAGATCATTTGCATGCATGTAAGACTTGTTTTAAGAAGTATGTTCAGTAGACTTTGCCATGTGTTTGTAGGACTTGGACCTTTGCCTTGATCCCGACGTCCCAAGAGCTAGGTGAGTGGTATTTCTAATAAAGCTATGTTGCAAATGTTTGATAAGCTTTGTTTTGCTTTGTTTTGAAAAGTATTTGTTAAGCATGAATGATTATCCCTATCTTAGTATATCAAGTATAAGTTTTATGCATCAAGTATAAGCTTTGTTTTGATGTCAACATGTTGTGTCCTTATGTGCCAGAGGACTATAAGCTTTAGTGGCACATTCAAGATAAGTCTCTCGTGTTTAAGCGGGCTTTATGCCAATCTGTAAGGGCTTATGCCATTCTGATATGAAGCAAAGTGCTGCACGGATCTAAGTGCTACACTGTGAGACACCTCTAGAATCTACGGAGCTAAGTGCTACAGTGTGAGCCACCTCTAGAGTCTGTGTGAGACACCTCTTGGGATCATATATCTGTGAGTAAGGGCTATGAAGCAAAGTGCTGCACGGATCTAAGTGCTACACTGTGAGACACCTCTAGAATCTACGGAGCTAAGTGCTACAGCGTGAGCCACCTCTAGAGTCTGTGTGAGACACCTCTTGGGTTCACAATATGGTGAAAAAGGGCTACGGGCCTAAGTCACATAAGTAAGCAAGTTTTGTAAGATTTGATTGATGAATACGGTTCATCCTATGTTTTGATGCAAGTTCTGCCAAGTATGTTTCGTACAAGTTATGCTAAGTATATGTTTGAACAAGCTATGATAAATGTATGTTTTGCAAGAACCTCGGGAATCATTCATTGAACCCCTTTATTATTTGTACCATTCACTGAGTTTCAATACTCACCCTCTCTATATATATATGTAGGTTTCAAGCAAGAGGTCGGCTTCGCCGAGATGTGTGTTTGTGCCCGATGTTTTGTATGCATGTTTACGTCGGCAATGCTTATGTCGGCATTTTGTGTTTTTAGGTCGGCAACCTTATGTTTACATCGGCAGTTCTGCAGACGATGATCTCTTGACTTGTATTCGTTATATTTGTTTATGTCAGCTTGTGAAGCTCTTTTGCAAAGATGTATTATGTATTTTGTTTACGTTGTATTCAAGTTGTAAAGTTATGTAAGGATGCATGCCATTCCATTTGACTTATGCACAGCTCTTATGGACCACTTGTATTTTGTTATTGCTTCCGCTCTTGTTAGCCCCATAGATTATACTCTGATTGTGTTTGATTTTGAAAGTTGGCCTTCGGTAACCACGGGTTACTGGCCATCACGGCACCATCCTACTAGGGGCAGGTTGGGGTCGTGACATGAACCGTATGTGTGAACTGTGTGAACCCTGACCGTTGTGTACTACAAATCGGTCAACCACCTGGTTGACCGGCGGGTTGACCACCCGGTCAACCGGGTTGGGCAATTCCTTCACAGCTTGGATGATGGATGAACAGGTTTGGAGGAACAGGTTTGGAAGAAGAGGTTTGAACTTGTTTGAGGTGATTTTTTTTTTAATGTATTTGTGGATTAAAAGGGTGATATCAATTTAAATTTTTAATATATTTGACATACATATTTCATAACTAGCCATATTATAACTGTAAGTTGGACAGAGTATTTTGAAAATTTACCGTTGATGGACAGAGCATTTTGAAAATGTACCGTTGATGATTTGCTCTATAAAATAGATCTGATTTCTATATCAAACTGATATAGTGTTTCATTTTCATAATAGCATTTATATGTTGTGAATTTTTTTTCTTTTCAGTCATTAGATATTTGTTTCCTTCAAATTTTGTCTGATATTATCTGCTTCTGAGTTTGAGCTTCATATCATTACAATATTTTTCAGTAAGTGTATTGTAATTTTTGTAAATTATGGAAGATTTCGAAATGTTTGAAGAATCACAAATGTTTGAGCACAACACTCATATTAATTTTATGTTAGAAACTTCACGAGAACAAAACACGCAAAACAGTGATAATGCCTATATTTCAGAACCTTCTCGTGTTTCTCGTGGTAAAGCATTTTCAATTATAGAAGATGAAACTTTATGTAGATCTTGGTTAGCAGTCTCTCAAGATCCCATTACTGGTAATAGTCAGAGTATGACTATATTTTGGGAACGAGTACTTGTTCATTTTAATTCACAATTCAGTAGTGAATCAAATCGAAATCGTATTTCTTTGACTCACCGTTGGTCTGCCATATAAAAGGCAATTAATAAATTTTGTGGTTTTCTTGAACAAATTCAACTGAGGCAACAAAGTGGAACAACTGAGGCAGATATGGTAAATTTTATTTGTGTTATTAAATATCAAATTTATTTTTTAAATGTATACTTGTTATTGAAATCTTTGTATGTTATTTTTGTAGGTCACTGAAGCAAAGCGGATGTATCATGCAATACAGAAAAAACACTTCATATTTGATACATGTTGGGAGATCTTGCGCCAAAGTTGTAAGTGGGATGAATTTCGATCAAAAAGAAGCACGCAACATACTGATCCATGTTCGAATCCACCAAGTGAATATGAGGCTTCTCACTCTAACCAGAACAATACGGTGCACGAACAACCATCTAATACATCAACACGACCAATTGGTACTAAGGCCGCGAAAGAGAAGTTGAATAATCAAACAACGCACGATAGTAGATTTGATGAAATGGCTGCTAACCAATCTAAAATTGTTGAAGTTTTATCAACTATCTCTGCTAGAACTATTCAGCGAGATGAACAAAAGTTGATAGACCGTGCGCAGAAGGCTGCAGACCGTCGAAGAAGGGCCGAAGATAGGGAAGAACAACTAAAACTCCTATCTATGATGAATGAAAGAGAACAACGAAATGAAGATCATAAAATTATGTCAATGGACATGACAAATTTAAATCCTATGCAAAAGGCGTACTACGAAGATCTTCAACGACAGATTTTATTTCGAACAACTAATAGATTACCTTGAAAGGTTCCGTAATTGTGGGTTTTATGTATTGGTTTTAGTATTATTTTTAGGTTCCGTATTTGTGGGTTTTATGTATTGGTTTTAGTATTTCAAAATATTACGTGTAATGTGTATTGGTTAGTAGTTTTGGTTTTATGAATTTCCTTTTATACGTATTTTTGTCATATTTCAAGTTTAATACCTAATTCTTGCCATGTTTTTTGCCTACGCAGATCTTTGGCCTGTAGTTCAATATGTGTTTTTTTTTTAATTAACCTCCCCTTTCATAAAATGATATTTAAAGTGAAGTCATTGACTACTACAACATGATTTGTAGAAGAGGAATCATAACTGCATCCAAAGACCTTGTTGTCATATTTCCAGAATGTACATAATGATGTCCTTTGTCAACAAGGCATTAATACAAACCAATACAAATTTACCTGACAGAAGGTTTTTAAAACAGTAAAATACAAACCAATACAAATACATAATGGGAAACACATCAACAGTCATGATCTGGTGGTGGTGGTGGTGGAGAAGGGTAGTAGTGCTGGTATATATCATGTACGCGATGCTCAATTGTATCTACGCGATGCTCAATGTCCACACGAAAATCACCAAATTGTTGAATTAATAAGTTCTGTGCTGTGGCAAATGTATCAAACTGACTGCCCAACGAATTGACCTGATTACTCATTTGTTGTTCCCATTGAACACATTGATTATAACGTTGTTCTTCCATTGCCAAAAAATCAGTCCAATATTGAGGTTGTGCAGTTGATGGCATCAAATTGGCATGACGATCTTGTGGAGCATCATCTTCTGGGACTTCATTTTCTTCATCTTCTGAACCATTATCACTTCCCATTAAATTGGAGGCTACACCAGCACGGGTCACTGTATACTGAGTAATTGGTGAACGGATTTTGATATCCATTTCATCTGCAAGGTTAACCTTAAAATGTTTGAAAATTTTTGTTAACAGTGCACCAAACAGTAGTGACCGACCCGTGAATTGACCTTGATTTGCCAGTACCATTTCTTTCATAATTATGTAACACAAATCTAACTTCTGACCAACTTCAAAACAGTATAACAAATAGGCATTAAAATATGGGACAACATCATGGTGTCCTTTTTTTGGAGTGACATTTTCTACAATCCACCGGTGGAGAATCCGCAGATGAGGTTTTAAATGTCTTGCTTGTAAACTAGTCCCAGTAAATCTATTCCGACAAATAGTAGTAAAGACATCAGTAGCATTACCAACGATATTAGCTAACTCAGTCTCAGTCTGAAAATGAATATTTTCATCACCTAACTCAACTCCAACAATGCTTGCCAAAGTAGGAATATCAAACTGTACACCTTTTCCTTTCACATATGATAAAAGAGTAAAATTTCCATCTTCTTCCTCAGTAGCTCTTACGTGAAGATAAAATAGAGCTACCAGCCGTGGATATACCTTCTGAGGCAAATGAATTAAGTTTTGCCATCCCATTGCTTCAAGTTTACTAATTAACAGTGCATCGTATTGAGATGGAAGATTTACCCTTCGCCCTGTTACAATCGATCGGCTATAGAAGTTTGGAAAGGCTAGTGCATGACTTTCAGTGAGAAAATCATCAGTAGGATATGACTGAATTTGAGGCTGTTGTGAACGGTTCGAACTTTCACCAACTTCTGGTCTCGCTCTTTTAGTTCTAGGCATGATGTGAAAATCTATTTAATTTCAAATGAATGAACTTTGAATATTACATTGCATATTAAAATGGAAAAATATTACCACATTCACAGTATGCATACTAATCCAAAAAAAATATCAGTAGGAGTTAAATGTAACTTAGAGCAGTGTAAAAGTGAGTAATTGAATTAAGAAAGCAGTCCTGGATGACACAAATCAGTAGGAGTTAAGGAAATGAAATAAAAATATTAAACATGAGACTGAAATTAAACATGAAGGGTAATAAACATGAAGTGCATCTAGTTGAACAGTTTCCCTTTTAAACATGAAGTGTAATAAACAATTTTAGGCATGTTTCCCTTTTACACCTTCAGTTCAAATATTAAACATGAAGTGCATCTACTTGAACAGTTTTATGTTTTAAAAGATTAAACTTGAGTTTAAATGTAAATTAGAGCAGTGTAAAAGTGCATCCAGTCTAAAATTGCTACTCCTAGCTTTCAAAAATGATTTGTATTTGTTATTTTCAATGCTAGGTTTCCAATTTGGCCTTATGTGAAGTTGATTGCCACATTCTGTTTGGTCCTACCTCAGTTCAATGGAGCAGCCTATGTGTATGAGCACTTTGTTAGACCTTTTTACAGAAACCCCCCACAAACTGCAAACATGTGGTATATATGCTACCATAATAAACTAGGATGTAAAATATAAAATTTTAAAATAAACTATGTGGTATTTAAAATAATAATGAAAATACAGAACTTAAATATACTATCATAATAAGCTACGATGTATATATATGCTCTATGTTGGAATGTGCATCAGTTTCTTCAACAAATGGATATGCTTGGTGTTAAAAGGTATATATTCCCTCCTTCACTCCCAAAATATGCCTCTGTTGCACACAACTTTTTAGTTGTTTTCAGATCAATCAACAGCCATGATCTAGGGAATTCTTTTATTGAAGTGCCTTTGCTGTAGAATCTTCAACACATTGAACCCCTCACAACACTTGTACCATAGTTCTAAGCAAAAAAAGCTAGATGCTCCCTCATTTTAATCACTTTAATGTCAATACATAACAAATTTTTATTTTTGTTTTTATTTTTGGGTGATTCAACAGGAGCATGAAACATGGTATATATGCTATCATAATAAACTAGGTGTACATCCAAACATTAAGTTCAGCATACACACTTCAATTAAACATAAAATTAAAGAAAGAGGAAAAAAAAATACTTAAATATAAAATTATACATAAAATTCAACAAATACAACATACAAACTTCAACTATACAGCATACACTGAATGAAAGAAAGAGAACCAAAAAAAAAAAAAATTTAACAGAACCGGTTGACCAACCGGTTGTCCAACCGGTTGTGGCTTTCACATAATACCTGATCTGCCTTCTTGTTCTGGTTCTGCCTTTCCTGATTCAGAAGTTTCCCTTGCTCAGTCTGTGGAATGACACTTATACTACACTGAATATGTAGAGTTTAGGATTAGATTTTGGTTAAGTCGATTTTGAAGATAGTGGATGGAGGAATACACTGACTGTGTTGTTAGAGGCAATCTGTGGACAGAGAAGCAATGGTATTAAGTGAAAGTTGGATAGGCTTGATGACAGGTTTGGTCATTAGAAGGGTGATTGATATAGGGGCTCCATTCTTGAGGTAGGTGGTGAGGATATTACTACTCAACAACCAGATGCCGTGTGAAAAATGAGGCATGGTAGATGTAGGTGGTGTCTCTAAATTGAATGGTAGGTGTTCAGGAAATAACTGACAATAATTGAGTGAAGGTTGCATCAATTTAGTTTGGAACAGATTCTGTATCACTTTTAGATTTTCTTTTCTTTACTGACAATAATTGAATGGTAGGTGTTGAGGAAATTACGTATGCAATGTGTGCATAAATAATTGAAGCCATTAGGTGGAATGAATTTATCTACTGAATTAAATGAGTGGCTTATTATGTATTTTTAAATTATTGGTCACTAATTGAAGATCAATAAATTTGTTACTAAACACATTATTACTAAATAAGATCAAAACTATGATTATGAAGATCAATTATTGCTCAGTAAACACATTAAATTTTTATCACAAACTATGATTATGAAGATCAATTATCTTTTTGTGATTATCTTCATTTGTTACTAAACACATTATTACTAAATTTTTAAATTATTGGTCAGTAATTGAAGATCAGTAATTGAAGATCAATTGAAGATCAACAAAATATTATAATTTAAGAATTCACCTTGAATGAAGAATACATAAATAACACATTATTACTAAATAAGACATTATTACTAAACTATGATTATGCAGATCACCATGAGTAAAAGAATACATTATGATTATACAAGGCAACATCAATAATTGAAGACAGTTATGAGTATGCACATTTCCATCATAAATTTAATATATTATTATTAAAGTACCATTTAAGACAAGATTATGAAATGTGCATAAATGGATATGGTATTATCATTGGTGGCACATCAACACAAAATTTAGGAAAATCATTTTTATTGTACTTAGTTCATATACTGAGTTAAGGTATAACTTATGAATTAAAGATTGAATCTGAGAACAGGACATCATTACATAATTTATGAATTACTTAGTTCATATACTGCATCATAATAAAGATTACAAACAAGAGAATCTTCCATTCCAAAACTGTAAACCAAAAGTACATGTATTGATGTGGTTAATCTACTGTTCACCACGAAGATACCACATATGTTCTACTAAATCATTACGGAGGGCATGATACGCATCCTTATCTCTAATTCCTAAATGACGAGACATAAATGATTGGAAGTCATTGGTAGGAGTAGAGGAAAGTTGCACTGGTGTGTTGGTTGATGCAATATCATAATTGAAATCAAGGTGCTCCTCCCTCTCATCTTCGACAATCATATTATGTAATATGATGCAACTCTTCATTATGTTGGCAAGCATTTTCGAATCCCAATAACGTACAACACCACGTATAATTGCGAATCGAGATTGAAGGACTCCGAATGCCCGCTCTACATCTTTCCTGGCAGCCTCTTGCATCATTGCAAAATGTTGTCTCTTCGCTCCTTGGGGAGAAGATATTGTCTGAACCAATGTTGCCCATTGAGGGTATATACCATCAGCAAGGTAATAACCCATATCGTAACTATGTCCATTAATTGTGTAATGGACAGGGGGAGCTTTACCTTGCGCAAGATCAGAAAATAAAGGCGATCGGTCCAACACATTCAAGTCATTATGGGAGCCAGGCATTCCAAAAAATGCATGCCAAATCCATAAGTCATAAGATGCTACTGCTTCAAGAATAATGGTTGGCTTTTTTTGATGACCTACGTATTGACCTTGCCATGCCTTTGGACAATTTTTTCACTCACAATGCATGCAATCTAAACTTCCCAACATGCCAGGAAACCCCCGAACCTCCCCAATAGCAAGTAATCTATCAATGTCAGTTGGCGTCGGGGATCTCAGATATTCTTCTCCAAATATTTCAATCACTGAATTACAAAATTGTTGCAAACTTTGAATTGCAGTGCTTTTCCCAATACGAATGTAATCATCAACTGCATCTGCTGCGACACCATATGATAATATTCTCATCGCTGATGTCATTTTTTGTAGGGGAGATAATCCAAGTACATAAGCTGCATCTTGTTTCTGAACAAAATATGAATTGTGTACTTGGATTGCATTCAAAATGCGTAGATACAAAGGACGACGCATTCGAAAACGTCTCCGAAATATTGTAGGTGAATATACTGGATTTGGAGCAAAATAATCTGCAAATAATCTGTAATGACCCTGCCTTCTATTTCTGTATATATATCTATGACCCACAACAGAACCACCTTTTTTCTTTGACCTATCACTTGAGTTAAGAAGCTGAAGCATACTAGTATTATTCTGTTCATAAGCTGCTAAAAGTGTGGCAATATATTCATCATCAGACTCATCATCAGAGGAAGAGGAGGAAGAGGAAGAAGATGAAAATGAAGTAAATATCATGGATTTCAAGGTATTCATGGTGCTCTGTTTTGTTTAAGATATGATCGTATTTGTCTGTGGCATATGGATAATATATTTATATGACAGCATAATCTATATAACAGACATATACGTGTAATGGAGGGAAAAGGAAATAGGAAAAACAATTGGGAAAGAAAGGGAGGGAAACAAAAAAAATAATGAAAAAATAAAATAAAAAATAGTATGCCCGGTCGACCGGCCGGTCGCCCCCCCTCCCCGGTTCAGACAGCTCCGTTCAAACCTGGGTTCAAAGAGTTCAAAACGGTAACACAAAAATAGTGACATTTTACACATACAGGTCGACCAACCGGTCGACCCAACGGTTGACCAACCGGTCGTCCCACAACATTTGATGAACCGTTGGAGTGGGTGATATCAGATTTGGTGAAATGCATCATTTTTTACTCAGATTTGATGAAAAAAGAAATACATCGTTGGAGATGCTCTTATATAATATATTTTATATTTTTATGGTTTTTTTAACTCTAAAATGTGTAGCAAATGAGGGCTAAAAGTACGGTCATAAATACTTAACCTTAATGGACACAATTACCCCTCTCCTTGCACCTACCTGTCATGTTCTCATTGGTCCCCACTCCTCACATCACTTAATGCAATGTGGTGGGTTAGGTTCCTCTGCAGTAGGTACTTCCTCTAGTCGTTGAAGTTTTCAAGTAGAACATTTTATTGCATTAACCACCACCATCAGTGTGGAAGCTGTGTGAGTGTGTATGTGTGTGTACGCGGACATCAAAACTAACTCCAATTAAAGTTAAATCCCCTTTTCAAGTCCGACCTCTGTTTCTGTGCTATTCCTTCCCCCCGAAACAACTCATCATCACATAGAGAGAGAGAGAGAGAGAGATTATACATATACATAGCGAGTTGAGTTGATTCGAATTCTGACGAGTTGCTCTCGCCGGTTAATTCAAATTCCGGTCACCGGAGATCGTCGGAACCCTAACTTTTATGGACTGAAACCGTCGCCGACGTGGTGAAGCATGGCTATCGCTGACCCCCACAAGTCTCACTCCGACGGGAAGCTGTGGAGACTCTGCCCTTTGTGGCAATCAGGAACCGGTTCTTCGTCTTCTTCTTCTACTCATAACCTGAACTCCATAACCTGAACTCGAGCCACCAGAACGGAGGCGTCTTATCGAACACTCGCTCTTCGAATAAGGTTTCTACGGTGGCCAGGTCGATCCTTCCTACCAGGCGTCGACTCCGTCTCGATCCTTCCAACAATCTCTACTTTCCCTGTGCGTTAATTTTACTTATACTTCTGTCTCGTTTATGGTTTGTTTTCATGTTGATTGATTATTCATAAATTAATTTTACTCGCGGACTAAATTATTGTTTCTTGAGCTCTACATGTACTGATTTTTAGTTTTTGTTTGTTTGTATGTTTGTTTGTTGTTGTTGTCATTTAATGGTAAAGCTTAAATTAATTTCTCTGTTAATAAATTGATTGTTTCTGTTCAATTGGTGCAATTGATGTTGTTCATCTGTAAAGGCACACTCGCACTCACAATAGACCTGTGTATTCGAATTGCTTTTCAGAGTTTGTATGTCTTTTTTAAGTCATCTGATTGTTTGTTTTGTTTGTTTGACTTTGAAGATGAACCGGGTAAGCAGGTCAAGAGTGCTGTTAGGATTAAGAACACTAGCAGGTCCCATGTAGCTTTCAAGGTAATGGTTCTTTTTAGTGCTTTATGTAGTTTGCTTATATTTCGTGAATTCTGAGTGTTGCATAAATTTCCAGTTTTTTATGTGCAGCCAATACTTATCAATGCATCAGTTTTTCGAGTGTTACATACAAATTTTTTTTTTTTTTAAAAAAAAAATGACACTTTTGACTCATTTCAGAACAATTTTCATTGATTTCATAAAACTTTTGATCTTCTTACTTTTTTCCACAACATTTTTTAATCTCAATTCTTATATTAACTGCCCTGGGAGCAGTCATTAGCATTTTTCTTATTCTTTAATTGCAGATATATGGCTATTCTAAATTTAAGATGAGTCATTGATCATCACTGAAGGTTATTATGTGGTTTGACTATTTATAGCCACTTGAAAGGAGGATTGCTAAATTCACACATGAGAGTGTGGGTTGTGGTTGTGTATACAACCTTTTTGTCTATGGATTCAGCAATCTTAAGTACTTTCTTGTTTTTATGCTTCATTTTTCTTCTATTTAAACCCCCCATTAAATTGTTGTTTTCATGATAAACTACCAACTTGTTTTCCAAAGCAATAAAAAGCATAATGCACTTGTTGATGTCATGAGAAACTAGGAAGATCAAATCCCTGTTTATCTTTGTTATACTTGTATCTGCACGTCTACTCAAATTTTTAACTGATTTGTTCATCATGCTTTAGTTTCAAACTACTGCACCAAAAAGTTGTTACATGCGACCTCCTGGAGGCATCCTTGCACCTAAAGAAAGCATTATTGCTACTGGTAATAATCCATTGCTTGGTTGTCTTTTTCTTTGGAAGTATAGCTTTTGTTTTCATGTGTGCCATGAGTTGAATTCCATGCAATACACAAGATTTGTTCAAGTAGTGGAAAGTAATATGAACTTCTGGTTTATTTTCGAAAGTAATTATATATTCCATTCCATATTGTTATAATGCAATATGTTTGAACATTTGAATAAACTAATATATAGGAATGCTAGAAAATGTCGTTACTAAACAACAAACACACTTCCAATAAAACCTGTTTAGCAATTTGCTTTCACATAGTTTGGGAAATAAATTCAAAATATCCCTAGTTTTTTTTAAATGTGTTTTTTAAAAATTGTGAGATCGTTAGAGCCCCTAAAAGCCTTTTAAGCCTCATCTCAAACTAGGACTAGGTCTAGCATCGGCGTGTCAGTTTTATCCCATACGAGTCAACCCATTCAACTTGTTCTTCTGGATTTAACTTCCCACCAGTTCTATTAGTAATTTGAATCCTTAAGTTGTGGAAATATAAAATGTTTTAGAAAGAGATAGAAACCGATGGAGAGATTTGTACCTAGCAGTCCATCTCAAGACTTGCATGCATGTTGGCCTAATGGTTTATCTCACAATCTATTCTACCCTTTAGCGCTATATCATTCTCTCAGTACCAGTGTTTTTAAAGGCTCAAGGCGCACTAAGGCGCTGAAGGTCTCTCGGGGCCTAGGCGCAAGGCGCAAGGCTAGGCGCGGGCTTTATTGAAGTAAGGCGCACAGCCTTCGTAAAAAATAGAAAAATTAATATAGACTAATCAATTAATTAATTCATACATACAATTTCAGTATAATGAATGTAAATAAATTAATTAATTAATTTATACATACATAAATAAAAAAAATAGATACATAAATTAATTAATTATTATGATTATTACATACATAAATAAATTAATTAATTAATTCATACATACATAAATAAAAAAAATAGATACATAAATTAATTAATTATTATGATTATTACAAACATAAATAAATTAATTAATTCATTCATACATACATAAATAAAAAAAATAGATGTATGTAAAAAAAATAGATGTATTAATTAATTACACTGATGTTATGTGATGAATTAATTAATGTATGTAATATAATGTATGTAATGTATGAATTAATTAATGTTATGAATCAATTTTCTATTTTTTTAATTAATGGTGAATTAATTAATTTCAGTATAATGATGAATCAATTTCAGTATAATCATAATAAATGTAATATATCTATTTTTTTATTTATGTATGTATGTATGAATTAATTAATTAATTTATTTATTTATGTAATAATCAGGGTTATGAAACTCAAATAATTGGAAAAAAAAATTATTTATTTATTTATCATAATCAATTTATTTATTTATTTATTATCATAATCAATTAATTAAGTTATTTATGAATTTATTTATTTATTTATTTATTTATTTATCATAATCAAAAGAAAAAAAAAAAAAAAAAAAAAAAAAAAACAGATCAGGTTCGTCTATGTAAAAGAAAAGAAAAAAAAAAAAAAAAAAAAGGGGCAAAAGTCGATCGAAGAAGGAGAAGGGGAGAGAGTCGAAGCTGCGAAGCTGCGAAGTCGATCGAACCTGCGAACTCGAACCTGCGAGAAGTCGATCGAAGTCGAACCTGCGAGAAGTGGATCGAAGTCGAACCTGCGAACTCGAACCTGCGAAGTCGATGAAGTCGTAGTCGCAGAGGAAGAGGAAGAGCCATTCGACAGGTTATCTGAGTCGTCAGATCAGATCAACAACATGAAACACTGAGTCGCGCCTAGGCGATCGCCTTGCGCCTCTCTCGCCTTGCTCAAGTCGCGTCTAAGGCGAGCGCCTGGTTCAAGTCGCCTTGCCTGGTACCTGTACAGGCGCAGATGCTTCGCCTCGCCTCGCCTTGCGCCTAGGCGCGCCTTTGACAACACTGCTCAGTACTTCAGTTCATTATCAATCTAACAATAAATTGAAATATTACAGAGCAGAGGAGAGAGAGAGAGAGAGAAGATGCGTATATTGATATAGATCAAAGTTTGTAATAAATCAAGGAAGGTGGCAAACATGGTAAAAAATGTCCAAGTTCTGTGAAGGACGGTAGTGGGTTTTCCATTCGTGAGGTGGTTACTTAAATCCATTTAAAATTTCTTTTGCATTTTACCACTTTATCATTAAAGTTAACAGAAATCAAATAAAGAGGAAGATGAAACTAGTTTTTTTTTTTTTCCTCTCAGTTTCCAAAAGAATAATAATAATAATAATTGAAAACAAAAACACAAAACAGAAACTTTATCAAACGAAGATGGATAAATTATGATTATTGGTAAGTTATGATTCTGTGGTGCAATGTCAAGATTATGGTCAAGTTGGCAACATGAATAGGCAATAGTTGCAGATTATGTCAGACTCTATGTATCCTTAGTAGAAATAGTTCCAGTATAAGAAATCAAATGTGAAATGCAGCATAGCAGTCAATAGACATGACCTCGCATGGATAGCTTAGAAAGTTTGATTTCATTACAATGGTTAAAAACTTGTTCTTCTCTTCCAGAAACATTCTTCTCCTGAAAGGAAGGCATTCTTTCAAAAACTAATGTTCTGTATATAGTTCAGGCTTATATCTGGCTTATGCTTTTGAATGTTATTGTTGGCAGTGTTCAAGTTTGTGGAGCAACCAGAGAACAATGAGAAACAACAATTAGACCAGAAGAGCAAGGTCAAGTTTAAGATCATGAGTTTGAAGGTGAAAGAAGGAATGGATTATGTGCCTGAATTGGTGAGTTGTAGGGCCTGTAATGTTATGTTACTTTATTTGGGCTCCGTGTGCCTTGACCCCTTTAGTTGTCACACATATTTCAAAGTTTGTAAGGGACTGTAGTTGAAAACTACATCTAGCAAATCATCAAAGAGGCAAAATGTTACGTTCCATGGGGGTATCATTTAGGAATACCACCATTTAGTGTTCATAGTACTAATCTAGTCAATATTTGCTCTAGTTAGCACACTCAGTTTAAAAACAGTATTGAATTCTATAATTTCCTTTGCCTGATTGAGTCACTATATGTACGGTCTAGTTAACTAAAGACTTTAGTTCCAAAAAAAAAAAGAAAAATGGAAGTTAACTAGAGTCATTTGTACTAGAAATTGTACACACTTGGCCCAACTGATTCCCAAGGTTTGCTCACTAATTAAGCATGCCCCTTTATTGGCTACTAACTGTGCAAATTTCCTTTAAATATGATTATAGTTGTAAATTATAAACTCTGTTAAATGTCTTAACTAGAAGAAAATACTGTTAAATGTGTGATTCCAGCCTAAAAATATTTTTTTTGACGAGTATTTCAGCTTGGAAATCATATGCTTGATTTAATGGCCGTAGTCATCTGAAGATTGTTTTCCAGTCTTTGAGAGTTTGTGAACAGATTCCGAATTGAATTTGATACTTTTTTCAATACAGTTTGATGAGCAGAAAGAACAAGTAACTGTTGAGCGAATTTTGCGTGTTGTCTTCTTGGATGTGGGACGACCTAGTCCTGTAAGTAGAAATTAAATAAGTTTACTTCTTTATGTGATTTTTGTGTGTTCATCCTCTTCCATGATTTTTTCATGAATAATGTCCAATAATTACATCTTGGTTCTTTGTACTAGGCATTGGAGAAACTGAAGCGCCAGTTGGCTGAAGCTGAAGCTGCCATTGTAGTACCAAAGAAACCTACAGCAGATACAGGTCCACGAGTTGTCGGGGAAGGTCTTGTTATAGATGAATGGGTTAGTGCACTATATTGATCTTTGAATTAATAATTTGTATTTGGAAATTTCTAAGCTTTCTTCCTCTAAAAACGTATCTTTCTTTTTCCCTCTTCTTGTTTGTAGAAAGAGCGAAGAGAGAAGTACCTTGCTCGGCAACAGGTTGAGGCGGTAGATTCAGTGTAAATTGCAATTTGCTTTTCTTGGAAGTGCTGCTTCCGCCTAGAAAGAATTGTTAAAGCTGCCTTGTATTTTAATTTCTTCTGATGTTCAATGCTTAAAATAGAGGAAAAATAATGTGACGTTATGTCATTGTTAGTGAGAGAAACCATCTGTTGATAATACCCCTTGTTCGGCCTATATGCCTTCCTCCTTGTAGATAATGGATTTTCTTTTTCTGTGAAAATATATATCTCCAATCATATGCTTCCTATATACCCATATGGAATAATTTTTATGTTCTTTTGGTAAGAGGTGATTTTCACTTCGAGGTTGCTTGTATGTTGTACCTCAGACCCCATAGGCTTTAGTACTATGTATCTTTATGTGAATGTGAAGTAACAGTGACATGAAATAAATAGTAGTGAAGATTTGTGTGTTTAATTGATTTGTCTGGTTATTATGCTGAATCGAATTGAAAGTTTAGCAACTTCAACTCTATTGCTATCCTGTTTGGTATTTTAGTTAATTTTTTTATTTATTATAAAAAAATATTCAAAAAAGTAGGGAGAATGATTTAATAATTTATAATAGTTTGACTTTCGGAGAAAATCAAAGTCCCAAACGGGTTAGTTGTACGAAAATTATAATAAAATAATTATATTTTTACTGCATCTTGTTTTCTCTTTTAGTTTTCCAATCTATCTGTAACGCTAACTCGTCAAAATTTTATGAATTTTTAACTTCATCCATGTAATGACCAGAGGGAATCTATTTTGACCTATTTGGTAAACCAAAAAAAAAAGTTACCTCTTTTTTTGATTTTTTTGTTTTTTTGTTTTTAATGATTTATCAAAATGGGTCAAAGTAGGTTCCGGCTGTGCATTATGTGGATGAAGTTAAAAATTCATAAAATTTTGACGAGTTGGCTGTTACAGATAGATTGGAAATTTTTTTAAAAATTATGTCAATTTTTTATTTTTATATTTCTAGTCTGTCTTCTCATCATGAATTTAAAAAGTATATTTTTTATAAAAAAAAATTCTAAACAAAAATTACTGAAGATGAAAATAAATTTAAAAAGATTGCTTATTTTGGTTTATTTTTATTTTTTTAAAAAATTATAATTTTCGGTTTGTCTTATCGAGTTGGATCTAGAGACTTGGTTCTGTTTGGTTTAGTTTTAGAATCATAATTTGATTGTGGAGTTGTGTTTTGAGTTATGAGTTTTGAATAGTTTTGAAAAAAAGAAAATTTGTTCGGTTATAAGTTTTGAAAAGAATTTTGAATTGTATTTTGAAATTTTTTAGATTTATTTTTTTAAATATTTTAAATTTTTTTTTAAAAAAAATTATTATTTTTAAAAAAATAAAGTTTTGAAAATGATATTTTAATTGAGCTTTGAGTTGTAATTTTTTAATTGAGTTTTGGAAAAGGTCTTGAATTTTTTTTTTTTTTTTTGGAATCACAATTTCAAAATTAAACCAAACATTATCTAATGTTGTGTTTGGTTGAGGGATTTGTGAAGGGATTTGGAAAGAGAAAATGAAAAGTAGGCGAAATGTGAATAAAATATATCTATATTTTACTTAGCTTCAGATATCTTTTTTTTTTTTTTTTTTTTTTTGCAAATTTATTTTCAAATCTCCAACCAAACTCACCCTCTAAGGTTTGCTTAAAATACAGATTGGCTTTTATGGTTTAAAAAATTATAAACATCTCATTATTAGAATTTTTTATTTAACAAAATTAATTAAAAAAATAAAATTTATAATTGGTCTCCTATACAATAATTAAATTACTTAAATCATTAATTGAAATATATTTTTAACATCATTAAAAAATATTAATTGACTTGATGATTTATTAATAAGCTCTTGTTTGGTTTTCTCATTGGAGTTAAAAAAGTACAAAAAGACAAAATAAATTACATAAGCTCATAAGACAAAATACTACTTTTTATCCATAATTATTACATTTTTTTCTCATAAAAGTCCAAAAGTCTCAAAATAAAAATTAAACGAAGCTAAAAAAGTCAGGTTAAAAAAGTCTCAACACAAAAAGTTAGTTATATTAGCCAATGTCAAACGACTCCTAAAAAGGAGCGATTTGTTATGAAATTAGAAACTTCAGGGGTGAAATGTAATTTTTAAATTCACAGGAGGCGATTCGTATTTTAATCAAATTTCAGGGAGTGTATTTATAATTTACTCAAATTTTTTTAAAAAATTCACTAAAAATAAAAATAAAAATAAGTCAAAAAAAAAAAAAAAAAATGAAAAAATGCCATTCCCAAACCACCAACTTATGACTGTTGAGTTTTCTCCTCCATAATGCAGGTTTGGTCAAAAAAAAGTGGGAAATGAGAGTACTTTTTAGGCTTATTATGTTGAGAAGGGGTTAAACACCCACCTTAAATGGCTTATGCAGGTTTAATTATTATTATTTTTTTACTTTATTTTTTTTCTGACGGGTCTACCTGCTGGTGGTTACAGATATAGCAAAAACATGACTGCAATTTTTCTACCATTGGATCAAGATAACTGAACCAACATATTTTTTCATTGAAAAATGATTGAGAGTACTAAAAGTGGTGCTCTAATAGCACAACTAATGATATGGCAGTAGGTTCCGTCCACTGCTTACGTCTTTTTTTTTTTTTTTTTTTGACATTCTTAATTCATTAGTATTATAAATGATCTTTTTTTTAATGATATGAATTATTATTATTTCACGTTTTGTTGCGGCTTTCATTTTCATAATAATTTGATTTCATGGTGATGGTGACGTAAAAAAAAATATTAGTAGATTTGATAACCCTGAAGAAAAAATGTTACACGTCCTGCCACGGAGTTCACAGCTCCAAATTTGTTTCAATGGATTTCTAGCCTCATTATTATGCCTCATTCCTCAAAATTTCTGCATTTTAGAATTTTCAACACATCGCACAATTAAAAAATATATTACGAACAAAGAGAGGAATTTTGGAGATGGAGGAGGGAGGATATGTGTACAATTATGTGCACCTTACATTTTATTATTTTATTTTAGAGTTAATTGTTAAGATCCATGACGAAATTAATTTAGAAGTTGATTGTTGCTTGAAACTGAGATTGCGTTGATTAGGATGAGTACCATAGTCAATGAGACATTTATAAATTTCTCACGGAACATTACTTGCTCTATCTTTGATTAAGATAAGATAAAATTAAGATGATTATTTATGTAATAGTGTTAGAGATAGTGAAGTTACTCCAAACTGAAATTATTACTCTAAAAATGATAAATATATTAGGATAAATTATAAATACACTTTCTAAGATTTGTTTAAAATACGATTTATTCTTTGAAAAATGAGTGAGACCCCCTTTGTGGAGGACCCCTTTTGTGGAGGACCCCCACAACCCCCTTATTGATCTACACCATTCATGATGTGTGAGGTCCACTCATGTATGTGTGGAGTCCACATCATGAATGGTGTGGATCACAAAGGAGATTGTGGGGGTCCTCCACAAAGGGGGTCTCTATCATTGCTATAACAATTAATAGTTTTTAATGATGTTAAAAATTTATTTCAATTCATATTTCATGTAATTTTATCATGATATAAGAGAGAAGTTAAAATTTTTATTTTTTCAATTAATTCTGTTAAATAAAAAAATCAGACAAGAGAGTATTTGTAATTTTTGAAATCACAAATGATGATTGATTAAGGCCGAAATATACATCATTGAGGCCGTTAATTAGAATCTCTTAACTTCACTTGCTGGTCAAACCGTATACTTTATGTGTGTTGAATGTCAATTAGGTTGTACATCGTCGGAGCATAAAATGGGCAAAAAGACAAAATTTGGACAGAGTTGACTTTTTCTGGAAAAGTCAAACTGATGTTTTAAACCTGTTTGGAAGTGAGTAGAAGTATAAAAAGAAAAGGAAAAGGCTTTTCTAGGGTTCTGAAATTGTTTTGACCTAAAGGGAGAGGCTAGGGTTTGGAAGGGAAGGAAGGGAAACAAAAAGTTTCAAGGATATCTCTCATGGTGGTTTCTTCCTCATCTTTTTCCTCTTTCCACTTCTCCATGAGTGGCTAGTTGTCTTTTCTAGGGTTTTGATGAAACCCTAGCCATGTAATGGAATTTTTCATGAGCTTTAATTGTAAATTGGTTTGAATAAATATATGGATGTTTGAGAAGTTTATAAATAATTGTTTCGTTCTTCTCTTCAAGCATTTTACTCTCTGTGATTGTTTAATGCTTTCCATACATTAGTATTCTTTGTGCTTGTATTCAAAGTATGAGACGAGTCATGCTATGAGAGACAGGTCGTTTTGCTAACTTAGTTTAGAGCAAACGACTCGCACTACTCGGGATGATTCGTGCCTGTACATTGAATGCAACAACCCTCTTGATCAATATTTCAAACTTGTAGTTGTGAAATATTGGGTTGTTCAAATCGAATTGCGATTGATGGTTAATGTTAAGTCTCATTCATGTGGTTAGTGGTGAATTCTCTACCCTAGGATTTTTCCCCAATTCAGTAAACCCAATTTCATTTATTATTGATAATTTAATTCCTTAGTTTAATTTATTCGTTATTAAATTAGGTTATGATCATTCAATCTTTTTATCAAAATTAATTTAGGAATTTAACAATTAAATTAGTTTAATTTCACAATAGTCCCTGTGGATCGATATCTGGACTTGCCATTATTCTAATTGAATTTGGTATAGTTTAGTATTTAATTTTGGTGTGTTCAACGACCCATCAACGATTCATATTTTAAATAAATTTCAATATAATTATTTGTAATTTATTCTAAATATTAGTGGAAAAAAAAAGAAAAAGAAAAAAAAGTACATGTTGTCCATCAGTGATTCTATTACACTACTAAGGGGTTGTTTGGGATGATCGAAATAAGTGTACTTTTTGTCTTTTTATGAAAAGATGTGCAGAAAAGTAAAGAAATGATGTGATGGAAAAAAGATAAAAAGATAAAAAGATGAATTATTTTTGGGTTGCCAAACTTGGCCTAAATAAATTCCTTACACCAATTTTCTTTTTACACCACACCCAAAAATTCCTCTCTCTTACACTTCTCATAATGCCAAACTTTCCCTCATTTCTTTCGTCCCAACATTCCAAATCCTTCCAACCACCACTTCTAGCAACTATTTCATCTCCGGCAGCCACTGTCACCACCTTCACAGCCCTTCAACCACCGCGATTACCACTGTCTTAACCACCACTTTCGCAACCTTTATCGCTATAGCCACCACTTTCTCCGTTGCTCCACCGCCGTGACCATCACCACTGCTTCAACCACCCTATTCTGCAACACTTTCAGTTCTGCTTCTCCACTACCACGATCCACTAGTAAAGCGAGAGAGAGAGAGAGAGAGAGAGAGAGACAAACAGAGATAAATGAAATCTAGGATTAAGTTTTCGAATGAGAAAAGAAGAAAGAGGAGGAGGAGGGTAGCGACGGAAGGAGATGAGGGTGACGGAGAATCGCTGCAACCACCCCTTTCTATAACACGTTCATATCTGCATCTCGATCACCGCAATCTACCATCACGATTGCCCCATTTCTATGAGAACGAGAGAAAGACAGAGAGAGAAAAAACCTAGGGTTAGGTTTTCAGATCTGGAAGAAGAAGAAAAAGAAGAAGAAGAAGAGGGAGAAGGAGGATAAGGCGGTGGGGTGAGGTTGTGGTGGGCGCGGTAAAGAGCTGGCTGACGACGAAGGGGCTATAGCGGTGAAAGGCTGATAGAGGTGGTAGTGATAGGGTGTAATGAAAAATTAGGGTTTTCAAAGTTTAAAGTGGAAGGATATTTTAGTAATTTTATACTAGGATTGAAATGTAATAAAAAAAATAAAATAAAATAAAATTGAAGGGTGTAAGGAATTTATTTAGTGGTGCAAGTAGAATCACTATTATCCATCCTCAACTTTCAACACTAGATACATTCAGTTGCTGTTTAAGCAGTGACTCTTTTAATTAACTTTTTAATTTTTTAAGAAAAGATGTAAAAAAAATAAAAAGAATGATGTGATAGGTGTTATAATTTTTTAGAAAAAGGACCCTCACAAAAGAGGACCCCCATGACTCCCACTGATGTATTGGTCATTAATGTGTTTGAATTTTTTTTGAGAATTGTGTTTAACAGTGACATAAATGGTTGAAATCATTTTGGGAGTTGTGGGGTTGTATTTTGTGAGGGGTCTCTATTATTACTTAACTTTTTAACTATTTTTGTCAAAAAAAAAAAAAAAAACCAACACCCCAAACAATAAACAGCAAATTAGTTCACCAAATCTTAGCCCGCGTATGGGAAGAAAAAGTTTGGGATTTTTTAACTAAAAGAGTCACAAACAAATAAAATAGATTAAAAAGTCAATAAAATAAAATATCACATACAAATCATAATCATTTTATTTTTTTTGTTACAAAAGTTAGAAAAGCCAAAAACCCATCTCAAATCAAACTTTTTAATCACAAACTAAAATAACCAAAACACCAACGCACATTGAATTCTCTGTCAATCCCCTAAACATGAAATCAGAAAAAATAAAACCCAAAAAGAAAAAGAAATAGAAATGAAAAGCTATTAACCTAAACCTGAATATAGTTATCCTGTACATAACAACTAAAAATGAATCTTGGCCACAATGATCATTGAAACATACAAGAGAAGATGCTCAAACTTGAAAGCTGGAAACACCATATATAGCCCAAAATTAACCATTTAGACATACTGAGGCTATGAAACTCATAGATCATCTGGCAATGGAAAGTTCTGCACACCAAAAATCTGATGAGAGCTACTCTGAACGAAGACCGCTACGCTACATTTGCTGCCATTGAAACGTTCCCAGACTGAGAAATTCACAGTTCCAGTCACAGTCTTCTTGGCAGAGATGTCTTTGACAGAGCAGAGCTTTTGGAGCTTCCTAACGACGAAATCGTTTGGCAAGACTCGGCCTTTGTTCTCACCGTTGGTGCAGTCAGTCACCAAACTGTTTTCGTATAGAGCCACCATGACATTGGCACCTTGACTGTCCACCTTACTCCTCAGAGCCCCTGTTAGAGACACTTGCAGGGTCTCCGGTGAAGGCCTCTGGAACGTTGCCTGTTCATATTGATTTAGATTTGTCACTATGAATCACTATAATTGGATAGAATAGAACAATCTTTTGCCATCATTGTAATATAAATCATGATTTTAATTGAGGGCAAGTAAAATATATGCCCAATTTAAGTGAGATTATTGTACTCCATGAATTGATAATTATTTTCTTAGTTTTCTATGTTTAATCCAAGAAACAAACCTGGAGAGTGGGAGCAGGGAATCGAGGTGCGGAGACGATGGTAGAGAAGAGAGCTTCCTGATCATTGCCAACGCAGTGGGCCCTACCTTGGACCACAACTTGAGGTGTGAAAATGGTGTCCTGCTTCAGTGCCTCCACGTAGGCCTTTTGCCTCACCGTCCACTGGCTCGATCCGAACGGGTCCTTCCAACCCATATAGTCCCAGTAGTCGACGTGGTATGCCAACACCACCACCGGCACTTCCAGGTTGAAGTCACCCCTCCCCAGCCTCGACACCAGCAGCTCCGCCTCCGGAGAGGTGGCGCATCCCTGCGACGAGAACAGCTCCACCACCACTGCCCCTCCCCTCCTCTGCTCCTCCGCCGTCAGGTCCGCCGTGGCATTTTCCGACGACTCGTTTTTGGAGGAGGAGGACGAAGTGGCGCCTCTTCCGAAGCACGCCAAGAGACAGCGAGGCATTGCGATGGCGGTGGCGGATTGCAGGAGGAGAGAGAAATAACAATAGAGAGAGAAAGGTGGCGAGAAGGGAGTGAATATGTGTAATTATTAGATTATGTGTGAAATTATTTCTCTATAGTAGTAGTAGTAGTGAATAAGGAAAAGGAAAAAGGTAAAGAGAGGTATATAGTTGGGTAAGGATTGAGGGAGATATTTTGGAGTTGGGGGATTTCGTTGGAGACACGAATGTGTGTCGGTGACACGTTGCTGGTGTTAGGATGTCAGTCCGAACTACCACCGCCCTTATTTTATTTTATAGGTGAAGTAAGGTAAGGTGGGATGCTTTGACAAGGAATCTCCAACTACTATTCTATTTTATATACATATGCACAAATATATATATATATATATATGTCTTCAATATATGCATTTTATCTTGGCATGGCTTGCCTCCATTCCATCATTTGGATTGAAGGATCCAATTCCATTTATTAGTTTCACATTTTGATCATTTAAATTGTTTATATTTTAAGATTTATCGAGTATATTATCCTTCAAAATTTAAATTGTTTATATTTTAAGATTTATCGAGTATATTATCCTTATATAAAATCACATCGATCAGATAATGAATACGATGCATTCGGATCATTTTTTTATCAATCGTTAATTTTCTGATCGTCTATTTTTTTTCAGACAAAAGTAATCCAAATACATAGTATCCGTTATTCGATCGACGTGATTTTTTACAGAGATAATATATTCAAGAAATCCTAAAATATAAACGATTCGAATTATCAAAAAGAGATTAAAAAATGAGTCCAATGAACCGAATCAGATTGGTCTGTTCCAGACCTGAACTGGAGAGAGTATCTTTTACCAAAGGTAGACTAGCCTTCATATTTTTGTGTAGTTACAAGTTCCTCTAGCTGATCTTGGACTGTTCAAAATTTATCCAGTTAATTCTTTACGTAAGCAATTAAAGTAATTGTATTTTAACAATTACTTGATCAGACGATAATAGTAAGTTTAATTTAAAAAATACAATTTGTTTATTTTTATTATTATCATTTTTCTTATACAAATATAAGTTAACTATATAATTATCAATTTTATTTTTTTACATAAATAATTTACTTGACAAATTCTATAACTTCAAGTTTCAACGATTTAGATCACCCGGACTCTTGATGGAACCATAGTGATACAAACTGAACCCTCAAAATACTTCCAAAAAAAAAAAAAAAGAAAAAAAGAAAAAGAAAGGTGTGTGAGGTACAGTAAATAGTAAACAATGTTGGGTGCAAATTCTCCGTCACGATGTGGTAGCCCATCCCATCTTTCTTGATACGGGACGGAACATGACTGATCTGTCTTATTTGATGGATCTCTATCCTATTTATTATCTTATTTTCCAGCTGTAAGCATCTTATGAGGTAGCTTTTTTATTTTTTATTTTTTTTAAAATTAAAAAAACACCTATGTTGAGAAAAAAATATAAACATTCCTTTACAATAGTTTTGGGCTTTGGAGGCTGAAAAAAGTTAGGAATGATGAAATTTTTTTTATGAAAATGATCATGAAAAATTTATGATTCTTAGATTACATTGATTAGTGTGTGGTGCTTTATTCTAAATGTAATCCAAAGGTCACAAAACTTTCATGATTATTTTCATGAAAGGTTTTTCATGATATCTAGCGTTGCTATTGGAGGCTTCGTAGCCATTTTGGTTTGAGAAAAGTTAGGGATCATGAAAAAACTTTTATGAAAATAAGCATGAAAGATTTATGACTCTTGGATTACCTTGAATAGTGTGTGGTGCTTTTCAAGTGTAATCTAAGAGTCATAAATCTTTCATGATCATTTTCATGAAAGTTTTTTCATTATACCTAACATTACTGTTTTGGCTTAAATGTATGTATTATGACAAAAGGGTTCAAATGATGGGTCCAGAATTGGGCCAGTTGTACCCATCCAAAACCAACACCTAGCCACTCGTGGGCTTAACATGGACCATGTATTTGGGTTCGACTCAGTTTTTTCCCTTCTCTTTATCTTCTTCAGAAATCCAGAGAGTTCTTTTTCTTTCCTTCACTAAAAGGTCGTTTTTGTTTGGAGGGATCTGCAGACTGCAGGACGTGCACCCCCTCATTTTTTAATTTTTGTATATAAGGAAAATAATTAATAAATAGAAAACTTATATAGAAATAATATTTAGAATGATTTCTTAATGGTATTTTTTAATTACGAAAATAATGATGATTGTTTTTGATTGAAAATAAAAAAAAATTATAACAAGCTAAACTATTATGTATGAAAATGTTATAAAAAAAATTCAGTGTAACAATGATACCAAATCATCACTTACATATAAACATAGTTAGTCCCATTACGAAAATGTAGAATTATTGAATTGTTAATTATATTTGACAAGTGTGACTAACCTTTCATGCGTTATTTTACTATTGGTTAATGATATCATATATTGATGATTGATGTGGTATCACTATTATTTATATATTATTAGACATACAACACTATTTTGCATTGTTTATAATACACTAGTTATAAATAAAACTATATTTCTAATTCTAATTTTTCACAAGATCAATTGTAAAAACAAAAATTTAAAAACTTTTATATTAAATATTTAAGATTTTGAGCTTAATATTAATTTAAAAAATATTATCTATTGTTATTGATTATGAGAAAAAAATTCAAAATTTTAATTAATAAGTGTCCCATCTAAACTATTTTTCTAACTCCACCAGGTGTCCTACACCAAGGATCCTCTAGAGTGTTTTTTTCCTAAAGTTTCCTAAAGTGGTGTATTGGGTGGTTGAGATTTAATGCTGAAAAATTGATGTGACTTGTCATTAAATCTCAACCACACAATGTACCACTCTAGGAAACTTTAGAAAAAAAAAACTCTAGAGGATCCTTTTCGGGTGTCCTATCCCTTATAAAACATTTATATTTCATTTTGTATTTAATCTATGTGTTCCTAATATTATTGTTAGTTTTAATAGTCCAATATAATTCAGTTTAGTATGAAACAAACACTCACAGACAGACAAGTGTGTTTAATGTTGATAAACATTAATGTTATAGTTATACTTTATTTTTAGTTTTTTTTTTATTAATATATATATATATATATATTTTTCTCTCCCTCTAAATAAAAAATATGGAGCTGTTCCTAGCACCAAACCTAACGAAACCAAAGTCCTTTCATAGTTCAGGAAATTTCTAGTACCATATTTTTATTTTTATTTATATTTTTTAGAAAAATAAAAAATTTCTAGTACCATATTTTTATTTAAGTACTCAAATCTTTTTTTTCTTTTTCAGCCGTCACTTCAACACACATTTTCAAGAAAAATAGGCCATAGTAAAAATAAATCAAATGTGCTAATATTACCAACCAACGCATGGCAGAAGCTGAGACATAATGGTATTTTGGAAAATTAGTAAAAAGTTGATTTTTTAATTTTTTGATTTTTTTTGTGTAAAAAAATTAAAAAGTCAAAAAATAAATTTTTAGCAATGTTCCCAAACCGCCCACAATAATTGACCACGTGTCACACCATAAAACAGGACCAGAAAACTCTTCAATTTTAACCATTCTGTGCTTTGCCCTCACCATACTCCCCCCTGCACCGTCATGTGTTGTTGCTCGATCGTCTATATTGGATAGACGACTGATACATACAAAGAACCTAGAAAAAAATAAGAAATCTAAAAAACTATCCAAAATTTTAAATTTATAATTAAGATTCACTTAAAATTTAAAATATACACTATTAATCTATTTTTCATAATAAAAATTTAAGACATTTTCTGATCTGGTAGGCTTTTCGGACGACCATTTGGCATGAGATGCCACAGCATCAGTTCCCGAACCACTACTAAAATTGATGGCCACAAACAAGATATCCACATCTTCGTGGTTAACGCACTAGCACCAACCCCCCTTTATATTTCGAATAAATTATTCAAAAAAGTAAAGGACCATGAAAATTGATTTTCACAATCTTTTGATATAAAATGAATCTTACACTTATGTGAGAGGATTTTGTTTGATTTTATGTCGAGAAAAAAACTGAAAATTATTAGGTAGTTTCAAATTGTAGGTAGTATTATTACTTAGGTGAAGTAAAAAATAAAAGAATTTAAAGAGTGAGGATGACGTGTCTTTTATTGTCGAGTTTCCCGAATCATGTATATAAAAAACCATTACCCCATCTCTGCTTCATATCCACAGAACTTAGAAACTAAAGTTATCTCATATCCAAAACTTGGTCTATATTTGCTTCTTTTTTTTTATTATATATTTTTAATCAGTAACCATGCTTGAAGGCAAAGCAGTGATTGGGGAGACAGATATGCGTCAAAATATGCAACGAGATGCTCTTGATTTGGCTGCAAAAGCACTAGACTTCTATGATGTCACTGAGCCCACTGAGATTGCCCGCTTCATTAAGAAGGTACTTTCCCCATATTTAACAGGCTTTTCTTCTTTAATTTACTGGCTTACACTTGGAAAAAGTAACTCAAACTTTTTAGGGAAAAAAAAAAAATACTTCACATGAGAAATGATGAACTGAGCTCAAACTTCACATGCATAAGGCCTTTCTTAGCGTTTGATTTATTGGAAGGAAGTTGAAATCAGATGATGATTTCATTTGAATAATTTTTTTTATACAATTAACGTTAGAGGCTTCTAAAATATTATTACTAAATCTACATAATATGACAGCGGGTTGGGTTTTAACTTATTGATTTCTAAACAAATTAACAATTGACATGTAATAGCTTATGTCATTTGAAATAAATTTAGGGAGAGTCCTAAACAATTTTCTTTTATATTTGGTTTGATGATTAAGGGAATCATCATTCATCAATTTCAAAGAATAATTATTCTATAGGAAATTAAGGATCCTTTGTCCTCAAATCTCCCTATTTCCTTGTCTCAAAATACTCGTAACCTTTGGATCATTGAAAAACTCAAAAGTGCAGTAATCTCAAAACATGATCTAATAGATGTGAATATTTTGGGATCTGAAGGATTAAAAGATTTGGAGACAGATGGACTCATATCCATTAGAGACGAAAAAATAGTCATTTTATTCCTTTTAAATATTAATATGGGGTTGAAATGGATATATGTAATGCAGGAATTTGATAAGGCATATGGAGGAGGATGGCAATGCATAGTGGGTACAGATTTTGGGTCGTTTGTGACTCACTGCTATGGCTGTTTCATCTATTTCTGCATTGGCAGCCTTGCCATCTTGCTCTTCAGGGGTTCTGCAGCTCCTGAGGCCTCCCAATTTGCTTCCTTGGAGACAGTCAAAGCTTGAAGCTCTCTCTCTCTCTCTTTTTCCTTTTCTTTTTCTGCATTACTTGCTTGTACATGTAGACTTGAAAAGAGGTAGTTTCCAAGCTTCAATGTCACAAATCTAATTCTGCTTCCAATGTTTTCTGTATCAGTAAATCATCTTCTATTGGATAACTCCAATTTGATGATTTTTTTTTTGTATATTATTATCAGTTTGGAAGAAATTTTGCAGCTACTATATATTATTTAGTTTATTATCTCTTACATAAAGGAAGAGCACTAAGAATTTTGTTAAATATTTATGATTGTTATCAAGAGAAATCCAGTAGTATTACACTATATTTAGCAAATTCTGAGATAGTTGCAATAATATTAAGACCCTCAGAATACTTGAAAATGAGAAAATATTAGAAAATTATTCAGTGCCCTGCATAGCCATGCCACAATTCAATAACAAAATTTCATGCTCTCATGCTGTCTTCCCATGATCATCGGCACAAAATGGTGAACCTCGCTGTATTTACTAATCACAATTCTTGAGTGGCACCACCTCACAATGCCATTGAGACATGGAATAACTTCTAAAAAATATTGGTTTCGATAAAAAAAAAAAAAAAAAAGAATAGAGAAATTATGCATGTCATATCATATGAGTGTTTTAAAAAAAAGAATTCCTTGCGTTTCAATTTCAACGCACTTTCAGCCTTAGAATCATGTTGAAATCTGAAGATATGATTAAAATAAAAAAATTGAGAAATTTACAAACAGAGCATCTTGTGCCTTTTCTATCCTTTTTATTTATTTATTTTTCTCGGGTTCAATAAAAATCAATCAATTTTCTGCTCTTGCAAAAAAAAGAAAAAAGAAAGAGCATGCATGAATTTTGACTGAGCAATTAAACAAATAAGACTAATTAATTTGATGGCATCATTTTATTTGGCTTCCTAACTTATAGCAATGAACTCGATTCTATAAAAATAAACAAATAAAATAAAATCATTATGCATGGCAACTATTTCGAAGATCAGATAAACCATATACATGCAACCAAACTTCTATAGGCCACCCATAAAACACATGGTCATCAATTTGACAAAATTCCATACTGCTGTATCTTTCAACACCACCTTTTTCAGTTTTCTTTCTCTTTTCTCCTTTTTCTTTTCTTTTTTATGTCTTAATCAAATTGTTGGATTAGAATTGATTTAGATAGTTTTGTTTTGGCAATATAATTGAATAGGTTTCGGACATGACAAGTTGTTTGTGACACACCAAAAACAGTATTACTTGGACTTTTGAAGGATAGACATGAAACTTATTTTTGATGTTTCTTTTTTCTAACAAATAAATAAGCTCGATTTCTCTCTGTTTTTTTTTTTTTTTTGGGGGGGGGGGGGAGGTGGCGTGGGGTAAGAACTTCAGTAGCAAGTATGATGTCCCTCACATATTTAATTTATTTAAAAAATAGTATTTTTTTTAAATAAACTATTTCTTTTTTATATATATATATATTTTTATTTTTAAACTGAGATTTGTTCTAAGAATAATTGTATACAACATTTTTTTCATTCAAAATTTATATGATGTTTCAGTTCAAATTAAAATACTACCATTTGACTTAAAATTTAAAGAATACCACTATCACATTATTTAATAAAATTTTACGTATAAAAATTCTATATGTAAACAACAATGTTAGATTGACGAAATTCGTTTTGAAACCGTGCCTGATCTATCAGTTGATTGATGGTTGGTTGATTGGCATGATTTCATAACGGATTTTGTGAAACAATTTTCGTGATCTTAAGAATTTGTTAGTTACACTGAAACAAATACCCAAAATCTGCAGAAAGACAAATTTATGCAACTTCTAAAGTAGAATTAAAAAATTAAAAATTAAAAATTAAAAAATTTAAGAAACACTAATCTTCTTGATGGTGAGACTGGGAAGTGCTTGGGGTATTTTTTTCTCCACTGTGACTTGCACTGCTTCTTCTGTTGCCATCGCCACCCTCTTCAACTATAACAAGAGCAAAGCATAGTTCATCACCCGGTCCACGAAACGACCAAACTTGCACCATCATACCTTGTTCTATTCCATTCCTCCTCTTAATTTCATTCCATTCTTTACTAAACACATACATTGAGCTAGTTTTGCCTCTTTCTTTCTTCATATCCCACTTCTTGAACGTTACATCGCATTCTTTGCACGAACCAGGTTGGATTAGCTTCGCTGGTATCTCTGCCACATTCGTTCCAGTATGCGAGTCTAGATGCTTCTTCTCTTCATCACTTAGGAAATCTACTTTGATGCCATTCAAAGGCATTGATATACGATTGTGAGTATGACTTACATCGGTCGCGGTCACCTTCTTCTGTATCAACAACTTCAATTTAGAACCATTCAAGTTGTTGATTTTTTCCTTAAATTCTGAAGGAAGTTCTGGTGGTGGGTATGAAACATTGTCAATTCCCGTATTACTACTCATCTTCTTCTTCTTGATTGGATTGGGTTTTTCTTGATCTTCGCTCTCTTCACTCTCATATCTCTTCTTGTTCTTGGGTTTTTCTTCTGTGACAGGCCTCTTGAGCCGCTTTTCTCTCTTCATCCTCTCTTCCTTGGGCAAATTATCAACTGGCTCATCAATAACAGGCATCTTGAGTAGCTTTTCAATCGTTTTTTCGAAGTTTTCTATCTTCATCTTCGCTTTCATCTCTTCCTTGGCGATAAACGTTTGAATTTTAATTTTAAAATGCTCTTCTAAGCCAGGACCAGGACCAGGATTGGCCTCCTCTGCCATGGATGTCTTTTTAATCAAGTTTTCTTCCTCCAATTTTTTCTCTGCAACTTTTGAAATCTGTCTCAAGCACTCGAATGGAGAACAACTAGAATTAACCTCAATAAAATTCACATCTCTAAGTGTCAAGAACCTCTTGTCGATCATCGTGTTTCTCTATTTCTTCAACACTCCAATCTTTTTATTTTCTTGCATCGAACAACTGTTCGTCTCTGATTAGTTTGGAGACACATAAAACACACATATATATAGGTCACCTATAGGAAAAGAAAACCCTTATTGGTTTCAATAAAATTAGGATTCCTTTCTTGAAAATATAATAATAATTATTATTATTTTCAGTTTTCTAATTTTGGAGCAATTGGGATTGCTTTGTGGTAACGTAATGGCATGTCTAGAAAGCTAGTTTTCTAATTTTAGACGTAGAAGGACTTACTAGTCATGTTTTGAGTTGTGCTTTCCTCTCATCCATCTGAACTCAATTGAAGCTTGTTATTTAGGTTTATAACTATTTTGATAATTTAAATTTTTTATCTTTGTAAAATTATTAATATATCCTTAAAAAAAAATTTAATCGATCTTACTGTGGTAAATTATTTAATTTGTTATAAATTTTTTTTTTGAATGATCAAGAAGTCAGGTGTTTTATGAAGGAATTACATGCATGTGAGAGTTGGAAATTTTTTTTACAAACACATAGGGGTGTAAGTGTGTTTGTGGTGGAGTGTAAATGAAAGGCTAGCACTTGCACTCCTCTATTTATTGGTAATTTTTTTTTCTAACTCCCATTTGCATATAGTTTACCCATGTTTTACAACTAGTATATATATATATATATTTAAAAATATGAAAAGCACACTAAATTCATTTTTTTAGCAGAAATTACAAAAAAGAAAAAGAAAAAAAATCTCAAAATTTGACCCTTATAACCAAATAAATCTTGAATTTTTAATTTTGTCAATTTAAACCATGAAATTTTTAATTTTTTTTTTCAATCTGAAGCATTTGTCATTTTCTTTAAATAAAATTGACGAAAAAAATAAATATTTTAGTTATTAAACTCAATAAAAATAGATATTTGAAACATTTTACATATACTTATATTAAGTTTAATAATTAAAATAATATTTTTTTTGTCAGTTTCAAAATAGACAAATAGTTCATATTGAAAACAAATCATAAAATCAGGATTTAAATTGACAAAATTAAAAATCTATAATTTATTTTGTTATAAGAGTTAAACCTAACAATTTTTTTTGGGTTGTAATTATCCTTTAAAAAGAAATTAATAATTAGAAAATGCAACGCTGATTAGAAGTCTTTGAATGGTTAACGGACTAGACAGCTCAATCAATTACTAGCTTTTCCACCCCAAATCGTAGGATCAACCCCAAGCCCACTAGCTTGATTATAATAGAACATTAAAGATTTGACCAATTGACAAACTAGGTCCATTCCAACAGTTTAATTAGGTATAATCAAATATAGGAATGATAATTATTTTTTGCTCCCTACATCATTCTATGTTAACAACTTAACAGTGGAAGAAGCAGAATGAGCTCGTCATTCCATTCACCATACCACCATAGAGTTTACTTCAATTCCTTAATGTGAGAATCTGTAAAAATTATTAATTTAACGAAAAGACTTAAAAAAAAAAACTTAACCGATTAGTTGGCCATAATAATTGCACGAAAATACTATTCCTTTGCTGCATTTACTGGTTCCAAATTCCAATCAATACTGCCATAAAAAAAAAAAAAAAAAAAATTCCAATCAATACGAACAGAACTCTTTACTTCTAAAATTCTAATTGATCCTATGGCAATTAGTTTCACTATTATATTTTTCTTTTCACCCCTCTGCTTTCACAGCCATGAATAAATAATCTGACTTCGTTGTTGTCAGGTGAAGTCCAAATATCCATGCACTCCTGCAAGTCTGCATCACAGGCCATTAAGATCGACTCGTGATTGTCATCCTCATACTTTATGTTAAAAGTACCAACCTTTAACGGCAGCCTCTTTGTTACCTCATTCTTCAGCTCAATGATTCCAGAGGTTGACGGAAATCGAAATCGTATCATGTCTTTTCCATATGTTGCCTTTACAATCAGGGTGCTCACTTCTTGCCTTGCAGTAAAATTTGGCACCGCTCGAGCCAGATTAGTCTTGGCTCGCTTGGGAGCTGGGCCAGTTCTCTGACTAGATCCCAACACTGCATTCTCTGAAAAGCCTTCCGAACTTCTAATTAGCAGCAGATCTCTTGAGGGGGTTTGAGACAGTGTGGAAAGAATGGCATCAGGGTTGCGATGAGCAACTGAGGGATTTGGTCTAGTTGGTTGAAACACCAATTCAGAGGAGCCCCCAACTTTTGAGCATTGTTCATTAGTAACACCAATGAATAAATTCTCCTTTCGAGTCATTCTACCAAACTCTTGCAAAATACCAGTTTGCACATGGAGTTCATTGTGATAGCCCCCAGGCATATGATCCAGCAGCCTCTCAACCTGTCCAAAACCCACTTCCGTTCTATAGCAGAGTGATTTGCCCTTTTCTCTTTGAAGTTCAGAGCCTGGAGGCTTTGGTTGATCAAGTACAACAACAGTGGGAAGTAGACTTGGACTCGTAGAAAGATTAGGATCGTTTGCTCCTGCACTTGGTACAGATTCATCTACTGGCTTTAGCTTGTTTCTCTTGTGAGATGGCCACTCTGAGATCCCAAGCTTCCTACAGATACGCTTTAGAGTAGATCGGCTAACTGCAAAAACAACAGTACAAATAAGAAATACTCTATTTCTGTGCTGCTGCTATTTTTTTTTTTCATTATTTATTGTATTTTATTATTACAAGTGATTTCTGATGCTACTACTATTGGATTAGTCAACTTTCATATAACATAAGAACAATTCAGCCAGTTGAAAGCAACATGAGCAGGAAGCAACACTTCAACTTCAAGAACACATGCGTACCATTTAGCCTGCTTGCAGCATCTAGAAGAGTCAGATGGAAATGCTGTTGAAGAATCTCCAGACCAATTGATTCCTCTTTTTTTCCAGATTTTATCTTGGATGATTCTCCAGTATCTTCTATCTCTGACAACACAACAGCATTGTGGCTTTGACATGCACTAATAACATTACTTCCATTCTCTATAGGACCACCATTTTGTCGGGCTTGAGGCTGCAGTGGAGACCTGGCAGTTTGTAATATCTGAAAACAGTCGAGCCTCAAATCAAGTTTCTCATTTGTAGATGATTTGGTAACTCTGACATGCTGCATCATTGTTACCAACAGGGAGTACAACAAAAGGAATTAGTATTTGTGAACTGAAAACCAAAATTATATTTTAGTAACTTCACTAACAAAATGACAAAATGTGAGCGCGATAAATCTTGTATATCTTATTAATGTTGCATTATGATCAAGAAGGTAATCATTTAAATTTATAATGTTTAAATGATAATCACTCATGCAAAACTGCGTGTCAATATAGAACTGAGGTTAGATTCAAGAAAAATAATAGTTAATTTAAATTTGAATAGCCATTAAAAAGAAAGAAACTGTAAATATTTACAAATTTCAGCAGTCATATTGTATAGATTAATTTGCCCCATATTTGGACCAAAATTGATAAACATAAAATATGAGAAATCAAACCAAACACCAAAATAATTTTAACAATTTGGGTTGTACAAATTTGATCATCAATCTGGTAATAAAAAGAAACTTAAGACTAAGGTAAAAAGGGAAGGGGAAAACTTGCTTAATATGCCAATTCGAAAACTGACGGCTCAAGGATTGCCATGATAAAAAAATCTGCTGCCGACAAAATAATATATATTATATATTTCTCCATCTGATCCTGAAGCATGCACATTTTCTAATACTGCAGGAATAAAATTCAGGCTTATATTAAACCAGCCAACTAGATCCTTTACATAAAAAAAAGGGAAGAAGCAATTTCATTCATCTTTGAATGTACACCCAATGGATTATGTGTGATCCATATTGATGCAATACGTCTAGATGAAGAACACTGGCGCTTACTAAAATAAAGGGGAATAAATGATGAGGATTAAAATGACGATTTAAGGTGGCTTTGTCCACAGAGAAACCACCCCAAAGCTGAGTCATTATGGTATCTCCTACTACAGGTATTGCATTATAGAGCATCTTGCACCCATAATATATGGAATGCACTATGATCTTTAATATCTGTTAGAATAGTCGTGTTATTTAATTCTATAATTACGCCAGTTTCATCACAGAAAAACTTCACCACAGAGGACCATGACCACCATACCATTAACTGCTCATCTCAACTAAGTCACTTTGTAACATACAAATATAATAAGAAAGCCAAGGCAAGAACTGCAATCATGAAAACTAAAATATATTTTCAAATTTTAAGATAAGAATAAAAATAGGTATATATTGACATTTATTTGCTTAAATAATTTCAGGACCAGCTGCAAGTTCTCTGTAGATTTTGCTTACCTCAGGAGCGTAGCTGATCTTTTGCGAAGTCATTATAAGCTCAAGTACACCAACACAGGATTGTTGAGAGGCTTCAAACACTGGCAAAGCCAAGGTCCCCCTAACATTGTAATATTGAGCATGATTGAGCATAACGGGCTCCTTGCGGTAGTAAAACTGCACATTTGGGTTCCAAAATGGTAACTTCAACAGAAAAGGATGGCTATGATGTCCACAGTCCACACCCATACCACTGTCCAAGGAAAACATATATATTAGAGAGGCAATCTTGCACCGATGAAGTTCATTGTTATGCGGGTCAAGAACCAAAGGTTGCAATGAAGTTGTAAGTGCACTCTGGTGCAGATTCTCAACAGTTGCTGAAATTTGAGACAGAGCATATTGTGCAGTCGATTCTATCAAGAACCGAAGTGAGTTTGTCATTGTCTCTTCAATCATAAAACCTGGTATTGGCTTCAAAGTTTCTGCCTCCTGCAGTAATAATTTTAGTTTTCCAGACGGACATTTTGCTAAGTCAAGAAGCACCTCTTTCATTATTGAGAGCTTCAAGCAAACCAGCTGTGCTTCATCACCAAGCTTTTGTAATTCTACGCTTTCGGACTCCAAATCAGATCTGTCTGCGATTACTGAAATTTTCACGTTATGAGTGATTGCATGAACCTCTGGAATGCATTAAATAAGCAACATGACCATCATTGGTGATAGCCCATGAAGTTAACAAATCCACATATTAGAACAACATGACATTCCAAAGAATTTTACTTAATATCATTCTATTTTTTTTTTTTTGAAACATTCTAGACTAAGATAAGTGAAAGTTAACAATAATCTATGCTATATTTGAAACAGCAAATAAGAGTATCTTTCATATTTGTCTATGTTTGTTTCAATGTGTTCTTTGTCTGCCCTTGCTGTGTTGGGCTCGTGCCAAAGAGATATCTTTGATGATTAAATGAATTATATTCTTACTAAGAGGGAGAGAGAGGAGCAAGTCTCCTGTTGAATTCAAAAAAAAAAAAAAACACTGTTTCTTAATCATTCTCAATTTCGTTGTACTTATTCCATCTTGATTGTAACTTATAATACACATATATTTGTACGACATGCAATATGATATACAAGATACATAATAAACATACGGATACATTTCACTCTTTCCTTATGTACCATGTGTATTTTAATGTTCTACAATTATTTTTCATTTTTTATAATGCAATTGTTACTTAAATAATATCTTGATATTTATGTTATGATATATGAATTCTTAGTGTTAATTTTTTAAAATTACCTTTGAATAAATAATTCACATACTAATTGAAACAAAATAAAGAGTAGGCTACACTTTTCACGCGTAAACTTTCATTTGAATTTTATTTTAATCCCTCGTCTTCTAATTGCCACAACTAAGTCATCATACTTCAACCCATTTTTTAAAGTGGTCATGACTCATGACGTCACTTATCGTTACAAATTTGAATGGAAAAAGTACTCATGGGGGCTATGTGAGTTCATTTTAGGAATATAAGAGGAAAGAATTGACATGTAAAATTGCACTTCACCCTCAAACTTTAGTCAAATTCTACTTTGGCCCTTTTAAGTTTAAATTTTTACTCAAATTTTAAATGATGGGCCAATAGGAGATCCACACTAAAAAATGGGTTGAAATTTAAGAACTTAATTGTTATAATTAGAAGATAAGAGATCAAAGTGAAATTTAAATAAAATTCAAAAGTGAATGGTAAATTAATAAAATATAAATTTTAAAAATGTCTCAACTATATTGCGTCTTTCATATTTTTTTTGAAAATTATCATGAGAACGGGCCTATTGTGCTACTTAGCCTCTTTTGGAATGACAAAAAAAAGCTAATTTATTGGCTTATTAACTCTTATCATTAATCTACTTTTTACACATTTTTTCATAATAAGCCAATAAATTTTAAAAAGTCATTTATCAAAATAGGCCTTAATTAATGTGTTAAAATTGCTTTTCCTAACTATTACATCAACAATTATAAGGGTTTATTACACTTTCTACCCCTAAACTATTATTAAATTATCTATTTAGTCCCTAAACTATCATCAAATTCTCTATTTAGTCCATAAAGTATTAAATCAAAATCTATTTAGTCCTTAAACTATCGATTGAATCTATTAAGTCCCTAAAATATTTAATTCAAACCCATTTAGTCCCTAAAAAGATTATAAAAATAAAATATATGCCCATAGGTATTATAAATTAGTAAAAAACCCTCTCTAATTAAGATTTTATTAAGAAAAATCTTTTAAATTTTTATTTTGTCTTTAAAAAATATTTTATTTCGTTGTGTGTTTAAATTAATATTAGAGTTTGACTTTTTAGTCTTACCAATAGATTATATGAATATTAGATATATTGAAGAAGTAGAATCATATAGTTTAAATAATAACAATTCTCTACAAATAGTAATAGAACAAAATAATACATTAATTAAGTAATAAAAAGAACTTAGCAAAAACTTAAAAACAATCAATTATAGATTATAAATGAAATCTGACATATAATACTAGATATTAAAGCAAGCACGTATCTATTGTAGAAGATAAGTAAAACAATACTATAGATAATTACCATTGTCCTTATAAAGGAAATTCAATATATGGATTGGCAACTGCTTTTCAAAGACAGAATCAAAATTTAAGGTTTTTATTTTAAATTTTTTTCTTAAAAATAAAATTTTAACTAAATAGGATGTTTTACTAATTTATAATACCTATGGGCATATATATTATTTTTGTAATCTTTTTAGGGCCTAAATAGATTTGAATTAAATATTTTAGGACTAATAGATTCAATCGATAGTTTAGGGACTAAATAGAGTTTGACTGATATACTTTAAGGACTAAATAGAGAATTTGATGATAGTTTAGGAACTAAATTGATCCACTTGATAATTTAGGGATTAAATAAAAAATTTGATGATAGTTTAAAGGTAGAAAGTATAATAAACCCCAAATATAATTTTAACTTTTTCCTGCTTCTATTACATCGACAATATAAATTATTAACCCAACGTCAAAATATAAACTAGTATATATGTATAATGGTTTAACCACTCTCTCTCCATATTGAAAAACTTTTCCATTTTCTCCCTTAAATTGTTTCTCTATTTATTTACCCTCCATTTATCATTAATTATTTACTTATATTTTTATTACCTTATTTTATCAAAAAAGTTCTCTCTTTATTTTAATATCTCTTAGAGAAAATAAAATTAATTAAAACACAATATAGGTATTGGTGAATTTTGAAAAATTCAAAATAAACCTCACGTGAATTACTTTAGCATTCGAATTCGTTAATAACATATAATTAACACATAAAATCTAATTCCAAAAAAATTAATTGAAAAAATTTCATTAAAAATACTTACATTTAGCGAGGAGAGAGAGACAAGTGGAAGTAGGCAACGAGATAGTAGTAGTGGTATCCGATAAATTACATTTCGGAGACGAGGGCGGTTGATGCTGGTGGAGAGACGTAAAAGGGACGGTGGGGCTGCAGGGATTGATGTTAGCATCAGAGAACAAATCTCCCAAAAGCCCGTCTGTTGGAGAATCCAGCGACGACAACCAATCGGAGAACTTCGACCGATCGGAGAACTCCGACCAATCGAAGAACTCCGACCAGTCTTCTTTTTCACCTGACATCTTCACCGACGACAACCAATCGAAGAACTCCGGCCAATCGAAGAACTCCGACCAGTCTTCTTTGTCACCTGACAACTTCAGTGGTTAAACACAAACCAGCAGAGATACAGTCGACTACACACAAAAAACACCCATTAATTCCATAACTCAACTCTACTATTAAAACTTTCTCACTGTTGACTTCAAATTTTGACTTTCCTTCCTCCCTCCTCTCTTATAATTCGACTGTTGGACTAAACCCCAATTGTAAATGAACCCCAATTTTGAAGGTTTCAAATCTAGAACCCACGATGTTATTAGAAAAGCACAAGGGTCCTACGTTATTAGGGGTTCATGGGGTCAAACCGCGTAGGCGCCGACGGAATGGATGACCCATGGCAAGCTGACTCACCAGTGTTTTCCCATTAATTATATTGACAAAAAAAAATGTTATCACCTTAAAAATTTTATCAGATGTCTTGGATAGATATGAGCAGTGGCGTAGCCAGGAAATTCATAGAGGGGGGCACAAATTAATGATAACATCAGTGTGTTTGGTTTGAATTTTTTGAAAATTAAATTTTTTTGTTTTCGTGTTTTTTTTGTTTTTAGTGAATATTTTTAAAATTTTAAATATATTTTTTTACTTTTTTAGATGCACTTTACTTAGATATATTTAAAAAGTAAAAAATTTGTGAAAAAATATTTTTAAAATTAATAAATACATAAAAATACAAATAATGTATAGAATTTTCGTATTTTTTTTTGTATTTTTGGTATTTAGTGAATTTTTAAAAGGTTTTTTTCACAAATTTTTTACTTTTTAGGTATATTTATGTTAGGTATGTCTAAAAATTAAAAAAATTACTTAAAATATTAAAAAAATTCAGTAAAAATAAAAAAAACGGAAAACAAGAAAGTAGAATTTTCTGAAAAGTGTTTTTGGAAAACTCTAACCAAGCAATTATTTTTTATTTTTTTAATAAACAATAATGAGATATTACTAAACTTAAATATTAAGAGTCCATTTGGATAAATGTGAATTTTAAATTAAAGGATTTGAGATTAAATTTTATATAAATATTAGGGAGTAACTATTTACAGGTAGATTGGAAAATTAAAAAAGAAGATAAGTTAAGATAGAAATAATATATTTTAGTAGAGAAATTTTATAAAACACACCATAAAAAAAAGTATCAATCATATGTCGCAATTATGATCTTTGTGGTCTTTAGTTATGACACATTATAGTGTTAGATATAATTTAGTTATAACTTTTTGTGGTTGTTATTTTGGTTATGACTATATATCAAGTAATAATTAATTATGACTCATTTTGATATTAGTTATAACTTGTTATAATTTTTTATTTTTATTTTTATAATTGAAGATGTATTGCTTGATTATAATTTATATAGTGGTCATTTTAGTTATGAATGGAAACAAACATATGGAGGACAAACTCTACATATCAAATGTACCTAACAATCCAATAAATTTCATATATCTTCATTGATGTTAATTATGTTTGCATATCAATAATGATAGACGTCACTATTATATTAAAATTTTCATAAATAATAATATAACTTATCATAGTCTCTTTACTTTCAATTTAAATAATCATTATTGTTCTCATAATTTTAAAAATGTCATTGACATTTCACTTTAAATAATATTTTTATAAATTTTTTATTTAAAATATTTTCCTTATGTTTGAAACCCAAAAAAAAAAAAAGAAAAAAAAAAATTCCAAAAACCCAGGGGGGGCACGTGACCCCCCTGGCCACTGTGTGCCTCCGCCCCTGGATATGAGAGTCACACCATATGGGCGCCGACGGCTCGATAATTTTTTTTAATATTATTTATATTATTTAAATAAAAATATTTCAATAAAAAATATTATTTATATTATTTAATATATAAATAATATATTTATTACGTAATTTAAATAATGATAAATGAGTCAAGCTTGACGAGTCGAATTTATGCGAGCTCGAACTCGGCTCGTTTATTAAATGAATTGAGCTAAGCCAAGTCCTTAACGAGTCGAGTTGAGTCGAGCTTGTTTATAAACAACTCCCGTTTTGCTCTTCAAACATGAGTGCAAAAGAAGTAAGAGGATTTTTTTTAAAAAGTAAATTACACTTTTCATTTTTATAGTGTGACCTAAATTTTATTTTGGTTGTTATTTTAATTTAAATAATTTGATTACTATTACTCTAACATTTTTAATGAATTTTTTTGTATATGATAATCAAAGTAAACATGAGTGCAAAAGAAGTAAGATGAATTTTTTGCTTGTTTTTAATGAATTTTTTTATGTGATAATCATTTTTTTTATACATTTTTTGAATACATTCTAGATGCATTTAAAAAATAAAATAAATTGACTAAAATGTATTAAAAATAAATACAAATCTGAACAAAATTATGTGCGCATTTTTGTTTGGTTTCGTTTGTTTTTAGTAAAGTTTTTTATTTTTATTTTTTAATATTTTAGTTATTTTTTATTTTTTATTTTTAGATGTATCTAATCGTGATATATCTACAAATTGAATGAAATTGATGAATCCTTATCAATCAAAATAGTAAAAGGCTCCAAACATGAAAAAAAATTTAGGCCTTAAATAAGGCATACCATAACATTTTTTTTATAGTTGTTATGAAAATATAATTGTAGTTTCTAGCATTTAACTTCTAGTGATGCTGAAAGAAGTGAATGTAGCATGTTTGTTGCAAGGCAAGAATAGTAATGACAATTTGTTAGATAAGGTGGTATGTAATGAAGACGAAGCATATGCTTTATACAACAATTATGCATTATGAATGGGTTTTAGTATTCGGAAAGGAAAGCCAACATATTATAATGGATCAAAGAACATAAGGCAACGTGAATTTTTATGTTTTAAAGAGGGTTTTAAAGTAGATGGAGACCCTTGTGAAGAGAAAAAATTGAATAGGCTGGAGACTAAAACTAGTTACAAAGCATTTATTCGTTTAACTATTGAAGATGGAATTTGGAGGGTTACTGCCTTCATGAACTTGCATTACAATCAGAGCGACATTTGCTAAGATCTACTCGTCACATTTCAAAACCGAAGGCAAGTGTGATTGATTCTATGGTAAATATGGGTATAAGCACAGAGAATGCTTATTCATATCTAAGAGAAGAAGTTGGAGGCAGTGAGAATGTGGGTTTTACCAAAAGGGATTGTTATAATTATGTGAACAAGCAAAAGATGACGATGATTAGTGCTGGAGATGCTCAAAGCCTATTGAATCATTTTAAGCAGAAACATACAGAAGATGCCATGCTCTTTTTCACAGTTCAAGTAGATTAAGAAAATCACATGACTAATTTTTTCTAGAGAGATGGGAGATTAAGGGTTGATTATGATTGCTTTGAAGATGTGGTTGTTTTCGATACCACCTATCGCACCAATAAGTATAATTTGATTTGAGCTCCATTTGTTGGTGTTAACCACCATTGGCAAAATGTGATGTTTGGTTGTGCTTTCCTTTTGGATGAAACCACTGATTAATTTATATGGTTGTTTAAATCATTTTTAGAATCAATGGGGAATTGGTCTCCGGTTACAATTTTTACTAACCAAGATCAAGCCATGTCTAATGCTATTGAGGCAGTATTTCCAAATACACATCATCATCTATGTTTGTGGCATATTTCGAAAAATGCTCCTTCTCATTTGGGGGAATTAAATATTGACACAGAGTTCAAGTACCTTTTCAACAAGTGCCAAAAATATTGTGATTCTACACTAGAATTTCAACAGACCTGGGATGAAATGATACAAAAGTTTAGTTTGGAGTCATCGGTGGCTTAATATGATGTACAAGATTCGACACAAGTGGAGCACTGCATTTACTAAGGATAGTTTCACCGTTGAATTTAAAGCTTCCTTAAGGAGTGAAAGTACAAATAATGTTTTCAATAATATAGTAGGTAAAACAACTAGCCTCACTAACTTTGTTATTGAATATGACAACTTAGTGCCAGGTAACCGTTCTTCAGAGTTGGATGAAGATTTTCGATGCAAGCAAGGTGCCCCATGAAAAGTAGTAAAAAAAAGTGGTATTTTGGGTCATGCAGCTCAGGTTTACACCTGTAAGATATTTAAATTATTTGAAAATGAATTTCTTACTAGTCTTGCAATGGTGCGGAAGCAAGTTGATTGTCAAGATACAGTTGATGTTTTTGAGTTGAAAGAAGAAAATAGTGTTATTCACCCAAAAAGAAAATAGTGAAAGGGTACGTACTGTTCACTTTGATCATCTCACTAACAACATTTCTTGTTCTTGTAAGAAGTTTGAATCATTAGGAGTTCTTTGCTGTCATGCATTGAGGGTTTTCAGTATAAAAAATTTGACTACAATTCCAAGTCAATATATTTTGAAACGTTGGACAAAAGATGCTAAGAAAGGGATTATGGCTTATGAACAAGGTGCCGATTCCATTGCGAATGGTAAAGAGATTGAGATCATATGGTGTAATAGTATGATACGTATAGCTAATACAACTATACACAAGAGTCAAGGAAATGATAGCCTTAAGAACATTTGCCAAAAGATACTTGTAGAACTTGATGAAAAAATTGAAAGAGAGTTTGCAAGGTTGAAATTGGGTACAAATGTGCATGTTGAAGAAGATCAAGTCATACAGTGTGATACCACTAACATGTCAGTGTTAGATCCCCCACATGCGAGATCGAAAGGTGTACGAAACACTAGACTTAAAGGGCATTTTGAAAAGAGCAAGACAAAACCGTCCAAGGATACATCAACTTCGTGTGAGAATCTTTTCTTTTTTTTTTTTGGATTCAAGCTGAGGAACTATTTGCTTGCTCAATAAATGTTACATTCTCATTCGTAATAATATTTTTTTAATGAAGTTCTTATGTTGTAAGGTATTTGTGATTTATGCACATACTCAGGAAAATTAAAACAAGTAAAGCAAGGACCATCACATGCCTCACTTGGTGTCACATATGATACAACAATCTTCCAACCACCAAATGGGTCCCCTTATGTAAGACCAATAGATGCCAACATACATGGTCAATCTTACCCACCATGGACCATGCATACTCAGGAATTGAATATTTATATTGATTCACAAAGTTAAAATATCTACTATTTATACTTAAAATTATGGTCGTAATTAATTTTAAGTATGAAGCATTTCTATGCATAGGGTATGGACTTTGCAAATATTCTATTTACAACTATGTCGCAAAATGTCAATGTTGTAAACCAATTTAGTTAGGTAAATATTGACACAATTCATTTATTTATTTGGATGCCTTTATTTGTTAATATTATTATATGCATTTATTGTTCTCTTAACAAAGGCTTGATTTGTATAATATTTTTAATATGTTGTTTAGAAAAATGATAGTCACACAGAGAAGCTACAAAAGTAAGATGAGAGTTGTACATAAGGGGTTCAGAGAATTACACAAAGCAATACTTTGAAGGTGGCTAGTGCTCGAAGAATGATATTTTGGAAGTTTGCTCAAGTGCAAAGAAAGAATTTCAAACAAAGTTTCTAGGGAAAGACAATTTTAATTTAAGTTGTGTTTTTTGTTTTTTTTTCCCCCTGCATTTATGTAATGGAGCTTTATATATTACAATGGTTTTTTTTTTATTTTTTTATTTCTTGATAAGATTATAGATAAAAAGACTAGTTATATTTTCATTACTTAATTTTTGGTTGTGGTAGTGAATTTTTTGATGAAAAATTTTAGATATATATTTAACAAAGTGAGATGACATTCATTAATAAAAAAAATTTAAAAAGTGAAATGTAACTCAATAAACTAACATGATAGGTTTCACATCAGTTTGTAAAGAGAATTTTTAATTTTTAACATAATAGGTTTTGCTTGAATTTGGTATAAAATGGATAGATGTGTTTGGTGTTGTATGTTTTTGTTAGATTAACAGATTTTTAGTGACCGAGTACTGAGTTTTTTTCACAAGCTTAATGTTATTGTAATTGGGAAGGAGTCTCTCTATTCTGTAATTTAGAAAATCTCTTCCTCTTTCCATCATTATTGTAAATAAGAAAATTTGTCCTGTAATTTTTTTTTTTAACAAATACTATAAATACATAATAAAATATTCTCTGTAAGAAAAAATTCTCAATTTCTCCTCTTTACAATTTTTTAGTGGAGTACTGAGTTTTGCCTCTTTCTTTCTTCATATCCCACTTCTTGAATGTTACATCGCATTCTTCGCACAAATCAGGCTGGATTAGCTTCGCTGGTATCTCCGCCACATTTGTTCCAGTATGCGAGTCTAGATGCTTCTTCTCTTCATCACTTAGGAATCTACTTTGATGCTATTCAAAGGCATTGATATACGATTGTGAGTATGACTTACATCAGTCGTGGTCACCCTCTTCTGTATCAACAACTTCAATTAAGAACTATTCAAGTTGTTGAATTTTTCCTTAAATTCTGAAGGAAGTTCTAGTGGCGGGTATGAAACATTGTCAATTCCCTTATTACTACTCATTGTCTTATGGATTGGGTTTTTCTTAATCTTCGCTCTCTTCACTCTTATATCTCTTCTTGTTCTTAGGTTTTTCTTCTGTGATAGGCCTCTTGAGCCGCTTTTCTCTCTTCATCCTGTCTTCTTTGGACAAATTATCAACAGGCTGATCAATAACAGGCTTCTTGAGAGGCTTTTCAATCGCTTTTTTGAAGTTTTCTCTCTTCATCTTTGCTTTCATCGCTTCCTTGGCAATAAACGTTTGAATTTTAATTTTAAAGTACTCTTCTAAACCAGGACCAGGATGAGGACCAGGACCAGGATTGGCCTCTTTTACCATGGATGTCTTTTTAATAAAGTTTTCTTCCTCCAATTTTTTCTCTGCAACTTTTGAAATCTGTCTCAAGCACTCGAATGGAGAACAACTAGAATCAACCTCAATAAAATTCACATCTCTAAGGCAATATTTGTTTGGACGGACTGGATTAGGTTGGATTAGCATTCCCATGACTATAGTCCTAGGATTACGAATCCCTTTGGATTGTGTATTCTATCCTATGTTTGGATTGAGTTCGGATTATAAGGAGGGACTAATAGTCCAAACTTTGGCTTAGTCTTCCAATTTATATTTCACCCCTTATGTGGGATTGAATAGTCCATCACATATAGGATACCATATCCGGATGGATTGTTAGTCCGTACTTCAGTTGTTTAACCAAACATTGGAGTAATAATTTTATTGGACTATTAGTCTAATCACAAGTTCATGTCCACCCAAACAAACATGGCCTAAGTGTTAAGAACCTCTTGTTGATCATCTTGTTTCTCTATTTCTTCAACACCCCAATCTTTTTTTTTTCTTGCATCGAACAACTATCTGTCTCTGATTAGTTTGGAGACATAAAAACACACATATATATAGGTCACCTATAGGAAAAGAAAACCCTTTGGTTTCAATAAAATTAGGATTCCTTTCTTGAAAATATAATAATAATTATTATTATTTTCAGTTTTCTAATTTTGGACCAATTGGGATTGCTTTATGGTAATCTAATGGCATTGATGTCTAGAAAGCTAGTTTTCTAATTTTAGACGTAGAAGGACTGACTTACTAGTCATGTGTTGAGCTGTGCTTTCCTCCCATCCAGTTATCTAGACTCAATTGGAGCTTGTTATTTAGGTTTATAGTTATTTTGATAATTTAAATTATTTGCTTTTGTAAAATTATTTATAGATGTCCTTAAAAAAAAATAATCGATCTTACTATGGTAACTTACCCAATTTTTTATTAAAAAAAAATAAAATTGAATGATCAAGAAGTCAGATGTTTTATAACTAGTATATATATTTAAAAAAAATATGAAAGGCACACTAAGTTTATTTTTAATTTTTTAGGGGAAATTACAAAAAATAAAAAATAAAAAATAAAAAAACTTAAGGTTTGACCCTTGTAACAAGATAAGTCCTGAGTTTTTAATTTTGTCAATTTAAACATTGAAATTTTTAATTTTCTTTTTCAATCTGAACCATTTACCTATTTTTGTTAAATAAAATTGACTAAAAAATGAGTATTTTAGTAGTTAAACTCAATAAAAATGAATATTTTAAACATTATTGAGTTTAACAACTAAATATAACATTTTTTTGAGATAATTAATCTAACATCCCTATTTAACTTTTGATAATGGAAGAGGTCCACAATATTTATTTTTGTAGCATAAGGTCCCTCGCACCCACAACCATATCCATACCTATACTCTCATTCTCTTTTTTCTCTTTCTTCAACTGGTTCTCTACTCTCGCTGTTTCTATACTTTGTAGCAATCCATCACATCTCCAATATCGTCTGTCACGATATCTACATGGAGTGAACCCTAAACAAGATGTGAATCTCCTTCTCCACCATCACCTCCGAGCTCATCTATCGCGTCCTTCGTATCGGCTCTTACTCCAGCGCCGAGTCCTTTCGCTTTTTCAACTGGGCTCACTCTCACCACCCTTTCTATAACCACCTATTGAATTTGAGAATAAGAAGAAGGCGCACAGATGAAGTCTTCATCTTTGATCATCACCACCATTCCCTTTTTCTTAGTTCCAGAAGCTCATCCGTCATCGGCCAAATCTTCGTCGGATTTCGATACCCACTTCCACATGGGACCTACAATAACACGAAGAAGAACAAGAGGACTTCATCTTCTTCTTCCTCTTCAATCTTCAAACCCTTTTCCCCTATCATGGAATGGCAAGATTGCACGTAATTTTAATCTCTCCTCTCCCTTTCTTTCCTTCCTCTCTGTGTGTTTTTTTTCTTTCTTTCCCACTTCTACTTTATTATTATTATTGTATTCATTTTACTACAATCAGATCTTCATCTTAATGTCACAATGGGGTTGTATTGTGTGAAACTCCGATTCTAACTCACTTTTGGGAATCATTCTTGTTTATTGATTTCGAGTTAATTTTGTCAGAGAAAATCACAAGGAAGAGAGTGTAATTTGGTTAGAGAAAATCATGTTAGAAATGGGTTTTGAAGGTTTGGAAAAATAGAATTTTTCCTCAACTTTGGTCTAATTTTTAGATGGGAATCGTGTGCCAAATTTGGCGGGTCTAAGTGGTAACGCGTTCTATGCCGCGTTGTGATTCACGTGGTATATTTGGTTGCTCAAAACCATTATCGGGTGAATGGAAAATTGAAGCCAAAGTGAGCTCCATGGAAATGGAGTTTTTGGTAGAAATTCCTTAAGGTTTGAATAATGGCTTGTTCCACATTGATTTGGTGAACATACTTCGAGTGGGTTTATAAGGCTTGAGTTTGGAACTTGGGGTAGGCTCCAAGGGGCACCCAAGTTTTGTAGAGAGGGAGATTATGGACAAAGTGGGCTAGACCTATTGGACCCAAAATAAACACGCGCGCCACCGCCGCCCGCCCGTCCGGGCTGGCTGGGCTTGGGTGTGTGGTTGGGTTGGGCTTGTCTGGCCCAATACCTATCTTTTTGGGCCAAAAACATTTGAATTTTATTTTCTAAAATTAAATTCTAATTTTTTGGAATTTGAATTTCGAAAATTAATTTCAGAAATTGGCTTCGGTTTTATTTTCCCTAACCCGGACAGATTCAAATTTGTTCAATACAGATTTTATTTGTTCAAAATTTGAACCCAATAGACTTGTATCTGTTTATTCAAACTAAATAGGTACCATACCTGTTCATTCAAATCTGTACCTATTTAATTCAAATTAAACAGCCACCACTCGATCTATAAATAGGCAGCCCCTCATTTGATGTTTTACTTTAATTTGCATCCAAAATATTCTGCAATTTCTCTTTATATTTTGCGGCATTATTTTCTTGTGAGAAAGAGTGTATACACAAAGTGTGTTCGTTGTGCAAACAATTTGTAATGCTGCTATTGTTTGTTGTTGATCATTTTATCTTAGGAGGTAGACGTCCACAATCTGAAAGAACCATGGAGAGAACGAATCTGTCTTAAGAACATAGTGTTAAACACTAGACTTGATCAGAAAATTTGTTCAAGAAATTAATTTGGTAAGTAATTAATTTATTTTTCGTTTTATTATTTTTCTGTTTCAGATTTTCATTTTGTTTTTGTAACAAAATAAAAATCTGTTTTATTTTATTTTATTTTCTAGTTTGATTTTTGTAATCAAACAATCTCTCTCCTTTCCTTTATTTCTTTTGTATTCCGTTTGTTGTTTAGTACACAAACAGAATTTATTTTTTAAATTCAATGAAGATTGTCCAACAATCTTAAGACAGATTTATTTTTTGGTGTCTTCACTGTATTTAATTTTCTGTGCATTCACAAAGTGATATTCTGGTTGGAAAGTACAAATAGTAGTAATACACTGTTTGACAAATAGTAGTAATATACTGTTTATTTTCTTTGACAACTAGTAGTAATATACTGGTGTCATTAACAATTGCATAATATTAATTTGTATTACAAAAAATTATTGTGGTATTTTATTTTTCTAGTTTTAGTAACAAGGAAAATAAAATTATTTTGTATTATAATTTATTTTTTGGTTTTAGTAACTAGAAAATTAATTTGTGTTTTGGTTTTTTCTAATTTTTGTAATATGATATTATGGTTGCAGAAAGTAGTACTCCAAATCTGATCGTTACAACGACTCCGGTCCCTATCTAGAACCATGTTCAAGTTCCGATAAATCATGGAGAAAAATCGAAAAAATTTAATGGCACTGAGTTTAAGAGATGGCAGTAGAAAATGCTGTTCTATCTTACAACTTTAAATTTGGCTCGGTTTCTCCGTAAAGAGGCTCCAGTACTTAGAGAGGATGAAAGTGATCAGCAAGTTGTTGTCGCTGTAGACGCTTGGAAGTATTCTGATTTCCTGTGCAGAAACTACTTCTTCAATGGCCTTGACAACATGCTGTATAATGTTTATAACCCTCTGAAAACAGCAAAAAAATTGTGGGATTCTTTGGAGAAAAAATACAAGACAGAAGACGCCGGCATAAAGAAATTTGTTGTCAGTAAATTTTTGGACTTCGTAATGGTAGACTCTCAAACGGTAATTTCTCAAGTTCAAAATTTTCAAATAATTTTTCATGATATTCATTCTGAAGGTATGTCTTTTAGCGAGTCTTTCCAAGTCGTTGCTTTAGTGGAAAAGTTACCACCGGCTTGGAAAGATTTCAAAAATTATTTAAAACATAAACGTAAGGAGATGACCATGAATGAACTGATTGTAAGACTAAGGATTGAGGAAGATAACTGAAAGGCTTAAAAGAGGAATGGTAAAAATCCCATTGAGTCCAAGGCTAATGTGGTTGAACAAGTGCACAAACCACATAACAAAAAGAGGAAGTTTACTGGAGATGGTCCTAAACAAGGCGACAACAATGACAATAAAAAGTTCAAAAGTAAATGCTATAATTGTGGCAAGACCGGGCATCGAGCTTCTGACTGCCGCCGCCCTAAGAAGGATCGCAGAAGTACAAGCAAGAAGACCACCAATCAAGCCAATGTAACAGAATTAGATTACATCTCTGATAGGGTAAATGACATCAATCTCTCTGCTGTGGTGTCTGAGGCTAATCTGTTTGGAAATCCCATGGAATGGTGGGTTGACACTGGGGCAACTTATCACATATGTGAGGACAAGAAGATGTTCACTACTTATAATGAGGCTGCAAATGGTGAGCAACTATTTATGAAAAATTCTTCTACTTTTACTGTGGCTGGACAAGGAAAAGTGATCTTGAAGATGACATCAGGGAATGAACTTACCCTTAACAATGTACTGCATGTACCAGACATCTGGAAGAATTTAGTTTCTGGTTCTTTGTTAAGTAAAAATGGTTTTAGGCTTGTATTTGAGTCTGATAAATTTGTATTAACAAAGAGTGGTATGTATGTTGGTAAGGGATATATGAGTGATGGTCTCTTCAAGTTAAATGTAATGACGGTTGTACCAAAACTTGTTATTAATAAGAATAACACATATTTTGCTTATATTCTTGAGTCGAATTTATGGCATGGTAGATTAGGACATGTGAATTTTGATACTTTGCGTAGATTAATTGGTTTTGATTATATACCAAAGTTTGAAATTGATCCTAATTACAAATGTGAGATTTGTGTAGAAGCGAAACTAACTAAGGCTCCATTTAAATCGGTTGAAAGAAAAACCGAACCTCTAGAATTAATTCATACTGATGTATGTGATCTTAAATTTATTCAAACTAGAGGAGGCAAAAAGTATTTCATAACATTTATCGATGATTGCACAAGATATTGTTATGTTTATTTACTTAGAAATAAAGATGAAGCCTTAGAAATGTTTAAACTCTACAAAACTGAAGTTGAAAATCAACTTGGTAAAACCATTAAAATGGTTAGAAGTGATAGGGGTGGTGAATATGATGCACCATTAAATGAATTTTGTGCACAACATGGCATTATTCACCAAACTACAACACCCTATTCTCCACAGCAAAATGGAATTGCTGAAAGGAAGAATAGAACCCTTAAAGAAATGATGAATGCTATGTTACTAAGTTCGGGCTCACCGCAGAACTTGTAGGGGGAAGCAATATTGTCTGCTAATTATGTTCTTAACAGAATATCTCACAAGAAAACCAACAACACTCCTTATAAATTATGGAAAGGTTGACCACCTTCTTACAAATACTTAAACGTGTGGGGGTGCTTGGCAAAGGTAGAAGTTCTTGTTTCTAAAAAGACTAAGATAGGACAAAAAACAGTGGATTGTGTGTTTATTGGTTATGCTCAGAATAGTTGTGCATATCGATTTCTGACTTATAAATCAGAAATACCTGATATAAATGTGAACACTATTATAGCGTCAAGGAATGCTGTATTTTTTGAACATGTCTTTCCTTACAAGAAAGGACAGGAATTAAGTTCACAGAAAAGAACTTATAATTGTACACAAATTCAAGAGACTAATGACAATCAAACACAAGAGACTAGTAATGGTCTCGACCAACAGGATTTAACTAATGATGAACCAAGACGAAGTAAGAGAGCAAGAACATCAAAATCCATTGGTCCAGATTTTCTGACATACCTGTTAGAAAATGAACCTCAAAGCTTTAAGGAAGCAATGACAGGTCCTGAAGCACCTATGTGGAAAGAGGCTGTTAATAATGAAATTGAATCCATTATGCAAAATCATACTTGAGAATTGGTGGATCTTCCACCTAGTTCTAATCCTCTTGGGTATAAGTGGATATTCAAGAGAAAAATGAAAGCAGATGGTTCAATAGATAAGTATAAAGCAAGACTTGTACTAAAAGGTTACAGACAAAAGGAAGGTCTAGACTATTTTGACACATATTCCCTTGTGACAAGAATAACATCCATTCGTATGCTGATTGCTATAGTAGCGTTGTATAATTTAGAAATACATCAAATGGATGTTAAGACAACTTTCTTAAACGGTGATCTAAATGAAGAGATCTATATGGAGCAACCCGAAGGGTTTGTAGTGCCGGGACAAGAAAAGAAAGTTTGTCGGCTTGTAAAATATCTTTATGGATTAAAACAAGCACCTAAGCAATGGCATGAAAAATTTGATCATGCTATGCTTACTAATGGGTTTTAGATAAACGAATGTGACAAGTGTGTCTATGTTAAAAACACTGACAAAGGTTATGTCATCGTTTATCTTTATGTGGATGACATGCTTATCATTGGAAGCAGCCAAAACATGATCAAATCAACTAAGCAAATGCTGAATAGAAGATTTGATATGAAAGATATGGGGGTCGTAGATGTAATATTAGGAATGAAAATTACTAAAACATCTGACGGATATGCATTATCTCAATCACATTATATTGAGAAAATTCTTGATAAATTTATCAAGGATGATATGAATGTAGCTAGAACACCTGTAGACATCAGTCTTTATTTATCGAAAAATAAAGGTGACACGGTGTCTCAGTTAAAATACTCCCAAATCATTGGAAGCCTAATGTACCTAATGAATTGTACTCGTCCTGATATAGCTTATGTTGTCAGTAAATTGAGTAGGTACACTAGTAACCCCGGAGAAGACCATTGAAAAGCGATCATTCGGGCTCTTAGATATCTAAGATTTACCTGTGATCATGGTTTGAACTTTACTCGATATCCAGTAGTTTGCACATGGAGTTCATTGTGATAGCCCCTAGGCACATGATCTAGGAGCCTCTCAACCTGTTCAAAACCCACTTTCGTTCTATAGCAGAGTGATTTGCCCTTTTTTCTTTGAAGTTCAGAGCCTGGAGGCTTTGGTTGATCAAGTACAACAACAGTGGGAAGTAGACTTGGACTCGTAGAAAGAGTAGGATCATTTGCTCTGGTACTTGGAACAGATTCATCTACTGGCTTTGCCATGTTTCTCTTGCGAGATGGCCACTTTGAGATATGAATCTTCCTACATCTGCGCTTTAGAGTAGATTCAGTAACTACAAAAACAACAGTACAAATAAGAAATACTCCATTTCTGTGTTGCTATTATTTTTTTTCATTATTTATTTTATTTTATTATTGCAAGTGATTTCTGATGCCGTTACTTTTGGATTAGTCAGCTTTCATATAATATAAGAACAATTCAGCCAGTTGAAAGCAACATGAGCAGGAAGCAACACTTCAACTTCAAGAACACATGCGTACCATTTAGCTTGCTTGCAGCGTCTAGACAAGTCAGATGGAAATGTTGTTCAAGATTCTCCCGACTAAGTGATTCCCCATTTTTTCCAGATTTTATCTTGGATGGTTCTCCGGTATCTTTTATCTCTGAAAACACAACAGCATTGTGGCTTTAACATGCACTAATAATATTACTTCCATTCTTTATTGGACCACCATTTTGTCGGGCTTGAGGCTGCGGTAGAGACCTAGCAGTTTGCAATATCTGAAAACAATCGAGCCTCAAATCAAGTTTCTTATTTGTAGATGATTTGGTAACTCTGACATGCTGCATCATTGTTACCAACAGGGAGTACAACAGAAGGAATTAGTATTTGTGAACTGAAAACCAAAATTATATTTTAATAACTTCACTAAAAAAATGATAAAATGCGAGCACGATAAATCTTGTATATCTTATTAATGTTACATTATGATCAAGAAGGTATTCATTTAAATTTATAATGTTTAAATTATAATCACTAATGTAAAACAGCGTGTCAATATAGAACTGAAGTTAGATTCAAGAAAAATAATAGTTAATTTAAATTTGAATAGCCGCTAAAAAGAAAGAAATTGTAAATATTTGCAAATTTCAGCAATCGTATTGTGTGGATTAATTTGCCCCATATTTGGACCAAAATTGATAAGCATAAAATATGAGAAATCAAACCAAACACCAAAATAATTTTAACAATTTGGGTTGTACAAATTTGATCATCAATCTGGTAATAAAAAGAAACTTAAGACACAGGGAAAAAGGGAATGGGGGAAACTCGCTTAATATGCCAATTCGAAAACTGAGGGCTCAAGGATTGCCATGATAGAAAAATCTGCTGCTGACAAATAATATATATTATATATTTCTCCAGCTGATCCTGAAGCATGCACATTTTCTAATACTTAAAAAAAAAAAAAAAAATTCAGGCTTATATTAAACCAACCTACTAGATCCTTTACATAAAAAAAAAAAAGAAAAGACAAGGGAAAAAGCAATTTTATCCATCTCTAAATGTACACTGAATGGATTATGTGATCCATATTTATGGAATATGTCTAGATGAAGAACATTGGCGCTTACTAAAATAAAGGAGAGTAAATGATGGGGAGTAAATGATGAGGATTAAAATGACGATTTAAGGTGGCTTTGTCCACATAGAAACCACCCCAAAGCCGAGTCATTATGGTATCTCCTACTACAGGAATTGCATTATAGAGTATCTTGCACCCATAATATATGGAATGCACTATGAGTTTTAATATCTGTTAGAATAGTTGTGTGTTGTTTAGTTCTATAATTATGCCAGTTTCATCACATAAAAACTTCACTACAGACGACCATGACCATCCACACCATAATAGCTCATCTCAACTTAGTCACTTTGTAACATACAAATATAATAAGAAAGCCAAGGCAAGAATGGCAGTATATTTCCAAATTTTAAGAAATTAATAATAAAAATATGTATTTATTGACTTTTATTTGCTTAGGAAATTTGAGGACCAGCCCCCAGTTCTCTATAGATTTTGCTTACCTCAGGAGCATAACTGATCTTTTGCGAAGTCATTATAAGCTCAAGTACACCAACATAGGACCGTCGAGAGGTTTCAAACACTGGCAAAGCCAAGGTCCCCCTGACATTGTAATATTGATCATGATTGAGCATAAGGGGCTCCTTGCAGTAGTAAAACTGCACATTTGGGGTCCAAAATGGTAACTTCAACTGAAAAGCATGGCTATGTTGTCCACAGTCCGCACTCATACCACCGTCCAAGGAAAACATATACATTAGAGAGGCAATCTTGCACCGATGAAGTTCATTGTTACCCGGGTCAAGGACAAAAGGTTGCAATGAAGTTGTAAGTGCACTTTGGTACAGATTCTCAACAGTTGCCGAAATTTGAGACTGAGTGTATTCTGCAGTCGATTCTATCAAGATCCGAAGCGAGTTTGTCATTGGCTCTTCAATCATAAAAGCTAGTATTAGCTCCAAAGTTTCTGCTTCCTGTAGTAATAATTTTAATTTTCCAGACGGACATTTTGCTAAGTCAAGAAGCACCTCTTTCATTATTGAGAGTTTCAAGCAAACCAGCTGTGCTTCATCACCAAGCTTTTGTAATTCTAGGCTTTCGGACTCCAAATCAAATTTGTCTGTGATTACTTAAATTTTCAAGTTCTGAGTGATTGAATGAACCTCTAGAATGCATTAAATAAGTAACATGACCATCATTGGTGATAGCCTATGAAGTTAACAATTCCAACCATATTAGAACTACATGACATTCCATAGAATTTTACTCAATTTCATTCTATTTTTTTTTGAAACATTCTAGACTATGATAAATGAAAGTTAACAATAATCTATGCTATATTTGAAATGGCAAAGAACAGTAGCTTTCATATTTTTGCCTATTTTTTTTCAATGTGTTCTTTGTCTGCTCTTGCTTTGCTGGGCCCGTGCGAAAAAGATATCTTTAATGATTAAATGAATTATATTCTTACTAAGAGAGAGAGAGAGAGAGAGAGAGAGAGAGAGAGAGAGAGTGAGGAGATAAGTCTACTGTTGAATTAAAAAAAAAAAAAAAAAACTGTTTCTTAATCACTCTCAATTTCGTTGTTCTTATTTCATCTTTGATTGTAGCTTATAATACACGTATATTTGTCCGACATGCAATATGATATACAAGATGTTGAAACAATTCGCCTTGAATTCTTTAGTTGGTGGTCTTCGGGTCTACAAAACTTGGCGATGATTTTGTCTATGTAGAACATAAATTTGGTATTTCATGTCACGTTACTTAGTCGTTTTCCTAAAGACAATATTTGCACCCACCAAAAGGTGTGCAGGGAATTACTACAAATTTGCTTTCAGAATACAATAAAGCCTGATCTAAGGATCAATTCTACCGATATCTGCACTAACAACAGTAGATCAAAATACTCTTGATATAATAAAGAAAACCAAGACACTGATAATCAAGTCCGTAGAATTTGATTACCAGTAAGAAAAGTAGAAACTTGCTTAAGAAACTCTTGATCGAAAACTGTAAATCAAGAGGGAGAGAGAGAAAATTACAGGAATGCTTTTTGGATTTTTTGGATGATTGAAATGGTTGATTTTGCAGCCTATTTATAGGCCTTAATGCATCTAATCAAATGGTCATGTCCCTTGATCGCATCTTATCAGATCTAACTGTTGGATCGACGATTTATGGAGTAGATCAATCTCACACCAAATAGATACCTTGATTGATCACACCTGATCATGATCGGGTGCTATCTCAATCGTACAATCGCGTGCATCTCCAATGAATGGCTATGATCAAACTGCTCCAGATCGAACATGCAACCGTTTGATCAGTTGGTTGACTCATCGCCAATGGATGCCACATCACTGCTACGTAGAGCTAACTGTATTCCACGTCACCCATGCAGCGTCGAATCCACGTCATCGCTCCAACCCGTCCGATTCAAATAGAAAAGCACCCTAATGGCGCCTTGCACCGATACGTCCGTGCAAAGTGCAAATTGTGTCATCAAACGCCACACAACCCACTGCACATGCCACGCGTACGCATGTACGGACCATCCTTGCGGTGTGAGTGCATACACACTAGTATCCATTCCATAATTCCATATTCAAAGGAATATTCCATGTAGCACTTTATTAACATTGTGTTTGATTGGAGGATTTGGGGAGGGATTTGGAAAAGAAAAGGGAAAATATGTGTGAAACTATGTAAAATATAAGTATATTTTATTCACATTTCACCTACCTTTTCTCTTTCATTTTCCTAATCCCTTCCCAATCCCCCAACCAAATGCAACGTAAGTGCTCCATATTTTCCTCTCTTTTCGATGTGGGACAAAGTCTCCAAACTTATTTCAAGCTTTCCAAAGAAAAGTAAGAAAGGTTTTGAAAACACCCAAAACTAAATTATAATTTTTGAAAATCATTTTGAAAATTCCCTAACACAAGATACATGACAAACATACGGATACATTTCACTCTTTCCTTATAAACTATTCAATTGTTTAAGAACCATTCAATTGTTTTATATCATGTGTATTTTAATATTCTACGATTATTTTTCATTTTTTATAATACAATTGTTACATAAATAATATCTTGATATTATGATATATGACTTCTTAATTTTAATTAGTGTTAATTTTTTTTAATTACCTTTGAATAAATAATTCACATACTAATTGACTAATTGAAATAAAATACAGAAAAAATTATACTTTTCACTCTTAAACTTTCATTTGAATTTTATTTTGATGCTTCATCTTCTAATTGTAACAACTAACTCATCATACTTCAACCCCTTTTTTTAAGTGGTCATGAATCATGACATCACTAATCGTTAGAAATTTAAATGGAAAAAGTACTCATGGGCTTAGAAATGTAAGATGAAAAAATGGCATGAAAAATCACACCTCACCCTCAAATTTTACTCAAATTCTATTTTGGCATTTTAAGTTTAATTTTTACTTAAATTTTAAACGATGGGCTAATAGGAGATCCACAATGAAAAGTGGGTTGAAATTTAAGGACTTAATTATTACAACTAGAAGATAAGAGATCAAAGTAAAATTTTAAAAAAAAATTTCAAAAGTGAAAGGTAAATTAATAAAATATAAATTTTAAAAATGTCTCAAGTATATTGCGTCTTACATTTTTTTTTTTTTTGAATTTGAACTTTTCCCTGCTTCTATTACATCAACAATATAAATTTGAACAAATTTTCCTTTTTCTCCCTTAAATTCTTTCTCTATTTATTTACCCTCCATTTATCATTAATTATTTACTTTTATTTTTATTACCTTCCAACATTGTATGTATTTTATCTAAAAAGTTCTGTCTTTATTTTAATATTTGGGTGAAGTACCAATAAATCATAAAAAGTGATCTTATTAACTGTTTAGTCTCTCTCTCTCTCTCTCTCTCTCTTTTTAAATGAATCCAAAGGTCTCATTAAAGTGAAAATTATGGAAAATGGTAGTCACTTAAATGTTTGGGTTTAATTTTCTAGGGATAAAAGTGAATCTCTCTAAATATAAAATTACATATTTGGACAATCCGCACTATAGATAATTTGAATTTTCCTTCCTAGAACAAATCTCACATTACGACAAAAAATGTGACACTCTAATAACGTAACACTCTACTATAACACTCCAATGTAACATACTAAAAACTCCTTGGTGCATTTTTCCCAAACGTCACAACGTAACACCTCAAAAAAACTCATTAGCGTATTTTTTTCCAAACGTAACACTCCAATGTAACACACAAAAAAAATTCCTCAGTGTACTTTTCCATAAACGTAACACTCTAATAAATATAATCTCAAACGTAACACTCCAATGTAACACACACAAAAGTACTAAAAAATTTCTTAATATAATTTTTTCAAACGTAACATTCATAATTTGAAATTATATATTTGCTCAAAATTTATTAAGAAATTTTTGTACTCCTTTTGGAATGGTTTGAAGAATCTCACATCGTTTTGGAATGATTTGAAGAATCCCATATCTTTTTTTTTGGAGTGTTACATTATATTGTTACCTTTGAAAAAAGTACACCAATGAGTGTTTTTTTTTTTGTGTGTGTGTGTGTTACATTGGAGTGTTACACTAAAGATTTTTTTGGAGTGCTATGTTTGGAAAAAGTATACTAATTTTTTTTTAAGTGCTACATTGGAGTGTTACGTTTAAGTGTTATGTTGGAGTGTTACGGTTTGAAATTATACATTTGCTCAAAATTTACTAAGGGGTTTTTATACTCCTTTCGAAATGTTTGAGGGATGCCATATTTCAACTCATTTTTGTAGTCTTTTTAAAATGTTTTCTAAATAAAAAAGATTCTCATATAAAAATTCATCTAAAATTTGATTCTCATAACTGGCACAAAAGAAGAAAAAGAGAAGGAAACATAATACAAATAAGGGTATAACCGTAAATCTAATCTCTAAATAATATATTAAATCTATCTTTCTAAAATTACTAAGACTAATTGGTCTATAAAAAAATCATTGAAACTAAATGGATCATCATTCCTCAAAATGAGATTTAAAGGTAAATTTTCCTTAATATTTCTTATATAAAATAAAGTTAAGGTAACAAAATATGAGCATGCTTGATTGATAGGATTAGAACATGGAATTGAGATTATCAATAATCCTGTGTTTGTTTTGAAATTTTGTTTCAGAATTATTATCCAATGGATAATTAATCCAATAAATTAGTAAGATTATTAGTAATGGTGGTAAGGGTAGGTGAGATTATATATCTATGAGTTGGGAAATAAAATAAAAAAACTCTTTTACCCTTGACTAAAAATTAAAACACTTATTTATTTTTATACAATTTTATATTTTAGAAGGCAAAAAATAATTTTTAAAAATTTAAAATATTTTTTGATATTTATTTTATCAAATTAGTTTTATATTTTCAAAAAAAATAAAAAAATAAAAAAACAAATCAAGCATAACTTTGTATTTTGTATTTTTATTTTGCTTTTATTTATTTATTTATAATTTTTTCAAAACGACGTTTGTGAAGAAATTTTGATAAAGTATGAGATTGTGAAGAAACATTGATAGAGGGTAAGATTGAAAAAAAGATAATATAGTTATAATCTTACATTCATATGTTTTCTTATCCAATGCAAATTAAACAATGGGTAAGGGGATAATTTATCTTACTAATCCAATTGGATAGTGAATACCACACTAATTTGATTGAGATTATTAATATCTTCACTATTAATCTTGTGAATCAAACATGGTCTATAGGTATTGGTGACCTCATGTGAATTACTTTAGCATTCGAATTCGTTAATAGCATAATAATTAACACATAAAATCTAATTCCATCAGTCTAGAAAAAATTAATTGAAAAAATTTCATTATAAATACTTACATTTAGCGAGGAGAGAGATGACAAGCCGAAGTAGACAACGAGGTGGTGTTTCCGGCTGGAGTATTAGTAGCATTAATGTGTTGCAAAAGGCTCGTTAATATTAAGTGTCGAAGACCAGGACCATTGGGTTGATGGGGACGAAGAGATCGATGTTAGCATCAGAGATCAAATCTCCCCACAACCGTCTCTTGGAAAATCCACCGAACGAACTCCAATCGTCGAACTTTCGCGTACTCTTCTTCTTCACCTGACATCTTCAGTAGTTAAACACAAACCAGCAAAGAGAGAGATAGAGAGAGAGAGAGAGTCGACAACACACAAAAAACACCCATTGATCTATAACTTAACTCTGCTATTAAAACTTTCACTGTTAACTTCAAATTTTGACTTTCCCTCATCGTCTCTTATAATTCGACAAATGATTAAACCCAAATTGTCGCCAATACTATTATTAAATGAACCCCAATTTCGAAGAGTTCTAATCTAGAACGCCACGATTTTAGTTAGAAACGCACAAGCGTCCTCAATTATTGAGGGTTCATGCGGTCAAATTTTGACTTTTCCTCCTCCTCTCTTATAATTCGACGAATGATTAAACCCCAATTGTTCCCAATACTAGTGTATTTGGTTTCAGTTTTTTGAATTCAATTTTTGAAAATTGAGTTTTTTGTTTTCGTATTTTTTGTTTTTAGTGAATATTTTTAAAATTTTAAACAATTTTTTTTTACTTTTTTAGATGCACCTTACTTAGATGTATCTAAATAATAAAATATTTGTGAAAAAATATTTTAAAAAACTAATAAATACAAAAAAATATGAAAAATGTATTGAATTTTTTTTTCTTTTTTTTTGTATTTTTTTGGTATTTAGTGTATTTTTAAATTTTTTTTTCACAAATATTATACATTTTAAGTGTATAAAAATCTAAAAAAAATCTAAAAAGTTAAAATTCATTGAAAATATTAAAATACTTCATTGAAAATATGTTAGGTGTGTCTAAAAATTAAAAAAAAAAAAAAAAAAAATTCAAATGTTAAAAAAATTCATTGAAAATATTAAAATACATAAAATAAAAAATTAAAATTTTCTAAAAATAATTTTTTAAAAACTCAAACCAAACAAAAACGAACCCAATTTTGAAGAGTTCTAATCTAGAACCCACGATTTTATTAGAAAAAATGCACAAGAGTCCTCAATTATTAGGGGTTCATGGGGTCAAATTTTGACTTTTCCTCCTCTCTTATAATTCGACGAATGATTAACCCCAATTGTCCCTAATACTATTTAGCTGGTTTGTTTTTAGTTTCAAAATTTACTTTTCAAAAAATTCTACTTTCTTATTTTTTGTAATTTTTTAGTTTTATTGAATTTTTAAAATAATTTCAACATTTTTTTAATAAATTTTTAAATACACTTAACATACATACACTTAACTGATTAGTTGGCCATAATAATTGTACGAAAATCCTATTCCTTTGCTGCATTTGCTGGTTCCAAATTCCAATCAATACTGCCAAAAAAAAAAATCAATTTTTTTTCCATTCAATACAAACAGAACTCTTTACTTCTAAAATTCTAATTGATCCTAAGGCAATTAATTTCACTAATATGTCTGTTTTCTTTTCACCCCTCTGCTTTCACAGACAGTCCTTGAAGTGGTAATTTTATCATGAATAAATAATCTGACTTCGTTGTTGCCACTTGAAGTCCAAATATCCATGCACTCCTTCAAGTCTTCATCACAGGCCATTAAGATCAACTCCTTGTCATCCTCATACTTTATATTAAAAGTACCAACCTTTAACGGCAGCCTCTCTGTTACCTTATTCTTCAGTTCAATGATTCCGGAGGTTGACCAAAATCGAAATCGTATCATGTCTTCTCTATATGTTGCCTTCACGAGGGTGCTCACTTCTTGCCTTGCAGTAACATTTGGCACCGATTGAGCCAGATTAGTCCTCGACTCACTTGGGACCTGGGCCATTAGAGACCAAAAAATAGTCATTTTATTCCTTTTAAATATTAATATGGGGTTGGAATGGATATATGTAGTGCAGGAATTTGATAAGGCATATGGAGGGAGGATGTGGCAATGCATAGTAGGTACAGATTTTGGGTCTTTTGTGACTCACTACTATGGCTGTTTCATCTATTTCCTGCATTGGCAGCCTTGCCATCTTGCTCTTCAGGGGCTCTGCAGCTCCTGAGGCTGAGGTCTCCCAATTTGCTTCCTTGGAGACAGTCAAAGCTTGAAGAGCTCTCTCTCTCTCTCTCTGTTTTTTCTTTTCTTTTTCTTTTTCTTTTGCATTACTTGCTTGTACATGTAGGCTTGAAAAGAGGTAGTTTCCAAGCTTCAATGTCACAAATCTAATTCTGCTTCCAATGTTTTCTGTATCAGTAAATCATCTTGTATTGGGATAACTCCAATTTGATAATATTTATTTATTTATTTATTTTTTTGTGTGTTTATTATTATTATCAGTTTCGAAGAATTTTTCAGCTAACTATATATTATTTAGTTTATTATCTCTTACATAAAGAAGAGTACTACGAATTTGTTAAATATTTATGATTGTTATCAAGAGAAATCCAGTAGTATTAGACTATATGTAGCAAATTCTAAGATAGTTGCAAGATGATATTAAGACCCTCGGAATACTTGAAAATGAGAAAATATTAGAAAATTATTCAGTGCCCTGCATAGCCATGCACAATTCAAAACAAAATTTCATGCTCTCATGTTGTCTTCCCATGATCACGGCATAAAATGGTGAACCTCACTGTATTTACTAATTACAATTCTTGAGTGGCACTATCTGGCCATGCCATTGAGACATAGAATAACTTTTTAAAAAATATTAGTTTCGAGCTAAAAAAAAGAATAGAGAAATTATGCAGGTCATATCAATATGAATTTAAAAAAAAAAAAAAAAAAATCCTTGTCTTTCAATTTCAATGCACTTTCAGCCTTAGAATCATGTTAAAATCTGAAGAATATGATTAAAATAAAAAAAATTGAGAAATTTACAAACAGAGCATCTTGTGCCTTTTCTATCCTTTTTATTTATTTATTTCTTGGGTTCAATAAAAACCAATCAATTTTCTGCTCTTGTGAAAAAAAGAAAGAGCATTCATGAATTTTGATTGAGCAATTAAACAAATAAGACTAATTAATTTGATGGCATCATTTTATTGGCTTCCTAGCTTATAGCAATGAACTCGATTCTATAAAAATAAATAAATAAAATAAAATCATTATGCATGGGAACTATTTCGAAGATCAGATAAACCATACACATGCAACCAAATTTCTATAGGCCACCCATAAAACACATGGTCTTCAATTTGACAAAATTCCAGACTGCTGTATCTTTCAAGAACACCACCTTTTTCATTTTCCTTACTCTTTTCTCCTTTCTCTTTTCTTTTTTGTGTCTTAATCAAATTGTGGGATTAGAATTGATTTAGATAATTTTGTTTTGGCAATATAATTGAATAGGTTTTGAACATGACCAGTTGTGACACACCAAAAACGGTATTACTTGCACTTTTGAAGGATAGATATGAAACTTATTTTTGATGTTTGTTCTCCCTAATAAATAAATATGCTCGATTTCTCTCTGTGTTTTATTTATTTATTTATTTATTTTTTTTGGGGGGGGGGGGTTTAAGAACTTCAGTAGCAAGTATGATGTCCATCACATATTTAATTTATTTAAAAAATAGCAAATTTTTTTAAAAATAAATTATTATTATTATTTTTAAACTGAGATTTATTCTAAGAATAATTGTATACAACATTTTTTTCATACAAAATTTATATGATGTTTCAGTTCAAATTAAAATACTACCATTTGACTTAAAATTTAAAGAATACCACTATCACATTATTTAATAAAATTTTACGTATAAAAATTCTATATTTAAATAGCAATGTTAGAATGACGAAATTCGTCTCGAAGCCGTGCCTGATCTATCGACTGATTGATGGCTGGTTGATTGGCATGATTTCATAAACGGATTTTGTGAAACAATTTTCGTGATCTTATGAATTTGTTAGTTACACTAATAAACAAAGACCCAAAATCTGCAGAAAGACAAATTCACGCAACTTGTAAAGTAGAATTAAAAAAATTAAAAATTTAAGAAACACTAATCTTCTTGATGGTGAGACTGGGAAGTGCTTGGTGTATTTTTTTCTCCACTCTGACATGCACTGCTTCTTCTGTTGCCATCGCCACCCTCTTCAACTATAACAAGAGCAAAGCATAGTTCATCACCCGGTCCGCGAAACGACCAAACTTGCACCATCATACCTTGTTCTATTCCATTCCTCCTCTTAATTTCATTCCATTCTTTACTAAACACATACGTTGAGCTAGTTTTGCCTCTTTCTTTCTTCATATCCCACTTCTTGAACGTTACATCGCATTCTTTGCACGAACCAGGTTGGATTAGCTTCGTTTGTATCTCTGCCACATTCGTTCCAGTATGCGAGTCTAGATGCTTCTTCTCTTCATCACTTAGGAAATCTACTTTGATGCCATTCAAGGGCATTGATATACGATTGTGAGTATGACTTACATCGGTCGCGGTCACCCTCTTCTGTATCAACAACTTCAATTTAGAACCATTCAACGTTGTTGATTTTTTCCTTAAATTCTGAAGGAAGTTCTGGTGGTGGGTATGGAACATTGTCAATTCCCTTATGTACTACTCATCTTCTTCTTCTTGATTGGATTGGGTTTTTCTTGATCTTCGCTCTCTTCACTCTCATATCTCTTCTTGTTTTTTGGGTTTTTTCCTCTGTGACAGGCCTCTTGAAACCGCTTTTCTCTCTTCATCCTCTCTTCCTTGGGCAAATTATCAACTGGCTCATCAATAACAGAATTCTTGAGAAGCTTTTCAAACGTTTTTTCAAAGTTTTCTCTCTTCATCTTCGCTTTCATCTCTTCCTTGGCGATAAACGTTTGAATTTTAATTTTAAAGTACTCTTCTAAGCCAGGACCAGGATTGCCTCCTCTGCCATGGATGTCTTTTTAATCAATTTTTTCTTCCTCCAATTTTTTCTCTGCAACTTTTGAAATCTGTCTCAAGCACTCGAATGGAGAACAACTAGAATTAACCTCAATAAAATTCACATCTCTAAGAGTTAAGAACCTCTTGATGATCATCTTGTTTCTCTATTCTTCAACACTTCAATCTTTTTTTTTTTTTCCTGGCATCGAACAACTGTTGGTCTCTAATTAGTTTGGAGACGCATGAAAACACACATATATGGGTCACCGGTAGAAAAAGAAAACCCTTATTTGGTTTCAATAAAATTAGGATTCCTTTCTTGAAAATATAATAAAAATTATTATTATATTCAGTTTTCTAATTTTCGACCAATTGGGATTGCTTATGGTAATGTAATGGCATCGATTTCTAGAAAAGTTAGTTTTCTAATTTTACACGTAGAAGGAGTTACTATGATGTGTTGAACTGTGCTTCCCTCCCATCCATCTGAACTCAATTGGACCTTCTTATTTAAGTTTATAGTTATTTTGATAATTTAAATTATTTATCTTTTTAAAATTATTTATATATATCCTAAAAGAAAATCAATCGATCTTGCTGTGGTAACTTATTCAATTTGTTATAATTTTTTTTTTTTGAATGATCAAGAAGTCAGATGTTTTATGGAGGAATTATATGCAGGTGAGAGTTGGGGAAAAAAATTACAAATATATGGAGGTGCAAGTGTGTTTGTGGTAGACTGTAAATGAAAGGACTCTGAGGGTGCAAGCACTTACACCCCTTTATATGTTGGTAATTTTTTTTTTTTTTTCTAACTCCCACCCACAATGTAGTTTACACATGTTTTATAACTAGTATATATATTAAAAAAAAAAAATATGAAAAGCACACTAAGTTTATTTTTTTAGGAGAAATTACAAAAAAAAAAAAAAAAAAAAAACTCAAAATTTGACCCTTGTAAGAAAATATATAAATCATGAATTTTTAATTTTCTCAATTTAAACCCTGAAATTTTTAACTTTTTTTTTTTTTTTTTTTTTTCATTTTGAACCATTTGTCTATTTTCTTTAAAATAAAATTAATGAAAAAAATGAATATTTTAGTTATTAAACTCAATAAAATTTTTATGTATATTGAGTTTAATAACTAAAATAATATTTTTTTTTGGGTCAGTTTTAGTTAATGAAAATAGACAAATAGTTCATATTGAAAACAAATCATAAAATTAAGATTTAAATTAACAAAATTAAAAATCTATAATTTATTTTGTTGTAGGGGTTAAACCTAACAATTTTTTTTGGTTGTAATTATCCTTTTTAAAAAAAAAAATTAAGTTAAAAAAAATAGAAAACGCTACGTTGATTAGAAGTCTTTAAATGGTTAACGGACTAGACAGCCCAATCAATTCCACTCCAAATCGTAGGATCAAGCCCAAGCCCACTAGGTTGATTATAATAGAACATCAAAGATTTGACCAATTGACAGTTTAATTAGGTATAATCAAATATAGAAATGATAATTATTATTTGCTTCCTACATCATTCTATGTTAACAACTTAACAGTGAAAGGAGAATGAGCTAGTCATTCCATTCACCATACCACCATGGAGTTTACTTCAATTCTTTAATGTGAGAATCTGTAAAAATTATTAATTTAAAGGAAAGAAGGAAAAAAAAAAAAAAAAAAAAAACTTAACTGAATAGTTGGCCATAATAATTGCACGAAAATACTATTCCTTGGCTGCATTTACTTGTTCCAAATTCCAATTAATATTGCCATTAAAATAATAATAAAAAAAAATTCCCAACCAATGTAAACAGAACTCTTTACTTCTAAAATTCTAATTGATCCTAAGGCAATTTGGTTTCACTAATATATGTCTGTTTTCTTTTCATCCCTCTGCTTTCACAGACAATCCTTGAAGTGGTAATTTTATCATGAATAAATAATCTGACTTTGTTGTTGCTAGGTGAAGTCCAAATATCCATGCACTCCTGCAAGTCTGCATCACAGGCCATTAAGATCGACTCCTGCTTGTCATCCTCATACTTTATGTTAAAAGTACCAACCTTTAATGGCGGCCTCTTTGTTACCTCATTCTTCAGCTCAATGATTCCAGAGGTTGACGGAAATTGAAATCGTATCATGTCTTCTCTATATATTGCCTTTACAATCAGGGTGCTCACTTCTTGTCTTGCAGTAACATTTGGCACGACTCGAGCTAGATTAGTCTTGACTTGCTTGGGAGCTGGGCCAATTCTTTGACTATATCCCAACATTGCATTCTCTAAAAAGCCTTCCGAACTTCTAATTAGCAGCAGATCTCTTGAAGGGGTTTGAGACAGTGTGGAAAGAATGGCATCAGGGTTGCAATGAGCAACTAAGGGATTTGGTCTAGTTGGTTGAAACACCAATTCAGAGGAGCCCCCAACTTTTGAACATTGTTCGTTAGTAACACCAATGAATAAATTCTCCTTTGGAGTCATTTTACCAAACTCTTGCAAAATACCAGTTTGCACATGGAGTTCATTGTGATAGCCTCTAGGCATATGATCCAGCAGCCTCTCAACCTGTCTAAAACCCACTTCCGTTCTATAGCAGAGTGATTTGCCCTTTTCTCTTTCAAGTTTAGAGCCTGGAGGCTTTGGTTGATCAAGTACAACAATAGTGGGAAGTAGACTTGGACTCATAGAAAGTCTAGGATCGTTTGCTCCTACACTTGGAAAAGATTCATCTACCGACTTTAGCTTGTTTCTCTTGCTAGATGGCCACTCTGAGATCCTATGCTCCCTACAGATGCGCTTTAGAGTAGATCGGCTAACTGCAAAAACAACAGTACAAATAAGAAATACTCCATTTCTGTGTTGCTACTTTTTTTTTTTCATTCTTTATTTTATTTTATTATTACAAGTAATTTCTGATGCTGCTACTATTGGATTTGTCAGCTTTCATAAAATATTAGAACAATTCAGCTAGTTGAAAGCAACACGAGCAGGAAGCAACACTTCAACTTCAAGAACACATGCGTACCATTTAGCCTGCTTGCAGCATCTAGAAGAGTCAGATGGAAATGTTGTTGAAGAATCTCCAGACCAATTGATCCCTTTTTTTTTTCCCCAAATTTTATAATGGATGATTCTCCAGTATCTTCTATCTCTGACAACACAATAGCATTGTGGCTTTGACATGCACTAATAACATTACTTCCATTCTCTATAGGACCACCATTTTGTCAGGCTTGAGGCTATAGTGGAGACCTATCAGTTTGCAATATCTGAAAACAGTCGAGCCTCAAATTAAGTTTCTCATTTGTAGATGATTTGGTAACTCTGACATGCTGCATCATTGTTACCAACAGGGAGTACAATAGACGAAATTAGTATTTGTGAACTGAAAACCAAAATTGTATTTTAATAACTTCACTAAAAAAATGATAAAATGTGAGTGTGATAAATCTTGTATATCTTATTAATGTTGCATTATGATCAAGAAGGTAATCATTTAAATTTATAATGTTTAAATGATAATCACTCATGTAAAATAGTGTGTCAATATAGAACTGAGGTTAGATTCAAGAAAATTAATAGTTAATTTAAATTTGAATAAACCGCGAAAATGAAAGAAACTTGCAAATTTCAACAATCATATTGTATGGATTAATTTGCCCCATATTTGGACCAAAATTGATAAACATAAAATATGAGAAATCAAACCAAACACCAAAATAATTTTAACAATTTGGGTTGTACAAATTTGATCATCAATCTGGTAATAAAAAGAAACTTAAGACTTGGGGAAAAAGGGCAGGGGGGAAACTCGCTTAATATGCCAATTCGAAAATTGAGGGCTCAAGGATTGCCATGATAAAAAAATTTGCTGCCGACAAAATAATATATGTTATATATTTCTCCAGCTGATCCTAAAGCATGCACATTTTCTAATACTTAAAATAAAAAAAAAATTGAAAAAATTCAGGCTTATATTAAGCCAACCTACTACATCCTTTACATAAAAAATAAAAAAAAAGAAGCAATTTTATCCATAATGTACACCCAATGGATTACGTGATCCATATTGATGCAATACATCTAGATGAAGAACACTGGCGCTTACTAAAATAAAGGGGAGTAAATGATGAGGATTAAAATGACGATTTAAGGTGGCTTTGTCCACAAAGAAACCACCCCAAAGCTGAGTCATTATGGTATCTGTAGACCACCTGAACTCGCTCCGCGTGCGAGGGCGTGAATTGGGTTCTAGCCACTACAGTTCGCACTCCTGTCACGGTTCTGAATCTAATCTCACAAAGTGCAATGTAAGACTGATAAATCACCAAAGAGTCCAAATCCGGCAAATTGTTTTGGGAAATCGATTTTAATCAAAAAAAGCACCAAACATGGATTGCTTTGCCAGATTTCAGAGTCGCCACCTAAATATTTTATTCTTGGAAAATTTAGGAAACCTTGACTCGTACCTAAGGCCACATGTTCGTCATCACCAAAGTTGCCTCGGCTCGGGAACTTGGGTACGAGAGGGGAAGGTCCTTAAATGAGTACCCCCGCTCGCTCGATCAAAGGATCGGCCTCTACTAAACATGATATGTTATTTTGAAAACACATGTGTTCTTTTTCCGGTTTATTAGCTAACCTTACTATATGATGCACACAACATACAATAATAGACTAAATCGCTCGATTCGGAACAAAACATCTCATGTTTGTTTTTTGAAAATAGTTTGAAGATGCTACTCGCAAGTAGGCTAAAACGTGGATTTGCCACCAAACAAGGTGGGCTTAAAACATGATGATTTGCCACTTCAAGTGGGCTTAAAACTCACATTTTGATGAATTGTCCCAATTCAAGCAATCAAGCCTTCATCCATAGGCATTCAAGCAGTTAAATACTTAAGCAAATAGCCTCATGGCAAGCATGCTGTCATGGCAACACTCACACTTATGCAAGGATGCTAAAGCGTAAACACTTACAGTGTACTCCGAGCCAAAACAAAAACTAGTTAGTAATTATGCATGATCCTAGCTATGTTAAGATGCCTAATGCAACACATGCAAGAATGCAACTAAATAGGCTTGGTTATCTAAGATGGCATATGAATGCAACATTTGATAATCATGTATTCAAATAGGTATTGAAATACAATGCAGTTTGAATGATGCGCCAAGCCTGGTGCATGCAAGACAAATGAATGATGCACGCATGCAAAGCATAAGTATGCTAATTGAAACATGCCCTAAAGCTAACCATTGAAAGCTGGTAAATAAAAGGGAGAAAGACGTGGGGTTGGAAGACATTCACACACACACACACACACACACTTATTACAACTTTTGCCCTCTCGACGGAGGGTCCAAATGAATAAGCTAAGCTACATCTAAGCTAAGCTAGCAACTAATCTGATAATCTAATTAGACTAATTATTACACAACCAAATTGAATAATAAGCAATCTACTTACTAATTATTACACCACTTAACTAATTAACAAATTAATTAATTAATTACAAATTTAATGCTAACTAACAAGTAAGCATAAAACAAAGCTGCTCCAGCTTTGTTTGAAGAAGAAGAGGATGCATGCTCGGTTTCCGCCCTGAAAAGCTCTCCGGTTGCTTTCTTGAGGCTCTGTTTGCAGGGTGTCCTTGGAAACTTGCTACTGGATTTTACCAAATCCAGGTTGAGGAGTGCACCAGTGGCCTGCCGGCCATCAAGGCTTGCTGCCGGCCACCTGCCGGCCAAGGGTGGTCCTCTACCGGCCAACAATGGAAGAGTGCCGGCCATCTATGTGGCACTGCCGGCCACTGGTGTGCTGTGACACCATTCTGCAACAGAGCACAAAAATAGAGGAAAATGAGAGTCTCCCTAAGGCACGTGTGTACTATGCCACCCCATATCACTTCAAAACATCAATGGAGAGGCATCATTGGATCCAAGACCATCAATCGAGCATCTCAATGCTTGATGGCCAAAGATCTAACTTGCACAAATTCGATGAATGCACAACAAACAAGACACCAAGACCACGGCTTTATCATGAGTGATCAAAGGCAATGGAGACAACGGGGATTGGCTAACTTTCATCACTTTGAGCATGTGTAACATGCCCGGGGGGTACCCGTGCGCGTTAAGCAGTTCAGACCCCAGAGATCTCTTTGATCTAGTCTCACGAGTGCAATGTGAAATGTAGATGAGAGTCCAGATTTGGCAACTTTTATTGAAAATCCATTTTACTGTACTTTTGTCAAAAATGGACTGCGTCATCAGATCTCAGAATCGCCACCTAATATTTTGGGAAATTAGGAAACCCATGACTCGTGCCAAGGCCACTGTTCGTCGTAACCAAAGATGCTTGGCTCGGAACCTTAGGTATGAGAGGGGAAGGTCAATAATGAGCACCCCCGCTCACCCGATCAAAGATCGACCTCTACTAAACCATGATATGAATTTTATTTTCTTTATATGTTCATGTTCTGATTATTTAGTAAATCCTAAAATTTACTATATGAAGCACACAAGGTATAGACTAGTTTGCTCAAATTGAAACAATTCAATTTCATGTTTGTTTTACAAAGGGTTTGAATTTGCTACCTTAGTGGGCTTAAAGTTTGTGAATTTGCCACTACAAAGTGGGCTTAAAACGTACAATCGTTAAATTATTCCAATTCAAGCAACAAGCCTTCATCCACAGGCATTCAAACAGTTTATCATTTAAGCAATTAACCTCATGGCAGGATGCTAAACATAATAAGAAAAACGCACACAAATGGGATGCTAAAGCATAAAAACTCACATATTGACCGACGTCCCTCGAACAGCTACAAAACGAAGTTAGTGAAATATGCATGATCCTATATACAGAATTTCTAATGCAATTCACTCATGAGATGCAGCTAAAGATTCGACTTCTAAAATATGGCATGTGAATCATCTCAAGAACATGAGGTAGCGCATAGAATCACATAAGAATTGATTACATCCAGAAATACAAACTTAGCCGAATCAAGATGCATGAAACATGGATGCAAAGCATAACTATGATGAAAAATAAATATGATGTTTATGTACAAATAAAGAGAGCAAGTAAAAGAACGGGATATAAAGAAGCGGGGCGGGGAATTATTACAACATTTTAAAGAATAATTACAAACTAAATTAGAGAGGGATGAGGAGAATATTACAACAAAATAAAAATCTCACAATACACTCAAAATAAAAAATAAATAAAATAAAAGTTTCATGTTCTTTGGAACTGCCGGTAGAAATTGGTCAATATTGGGAGATTACGCCATCTTGTTCGGAAGAAGCTAACCGACAGGCCAAATAGGCCAGCCGGCCAACTAGGCCAAGCAAAACCTGTCTTGTTGCGAAACCAAGAAAAGGAACAAACAAAAAATATGTAGGTGGTTCAATTAAACACTACCGGTTAGATTAAAGAAACAAGAAAACAAATATAAAATAAAATAAAAAGTGCAAACTCACAAAATAAACCTAAAGCAATAAAACAAATATAAGATAGAACATGCAAGATTACAACAAAACTAATATGAGACTAATACAAGAAAAAAAATAAATATGAGGTAGAACATGCAAGATTACTACAAAACTAATATGAAATTAAAGCATGCGAATAAAAATAAATAAATAAATAAATAAATAATTATGAGATAAACAAACCACTAGGATTATAACAACACACTATGAAATATAAAGTAAGAAAGTAAATATGAGATAAACAAACCACTTGGATTATAACAAAACACTATGAAATAAGAAGCCAGAAAATAAATATGAGATATAAAATATAAGAAAATGAAAGACTAAAAATTCATCTTCCAAAGAAAGATTGAACTTCTTGATTTCCAAACTTCCTCTTGATCACCCTCAAGTGTAGGAAGTGTGTTCTTAAATCCTCAATTTGAAATTATGGAGTTTATGGAGTATGTGGTATGGAAAGTGGCTAACTCTCTAGTTTTTCTCACTTTCAATTACTAAACATTCTTCCTTATGATCAAGGCAATTGATCTTTGGCTATATCAGAATTTTTGGAGTGGTTTTGGTGTATGGAAATGAGGAATTTCAGCAGCTATGGAAGGTATGGGGTGTATATGGAAGATAGAAATATTTTTGGCTCAAAAACTCCATTTTTCTCTATTTTTTCACCATTTTCTCACTCTTTTCTCTTCAATTTCAAACCTATAAAGAAGATGTTTTTAAACATTTTTCAAAAAAGTTCATCTCCCTTCCATTTCCACTTTGTCCTTACTCGATTTACTGAAAAGTGCAATATTTTAATCGAAATGGGAGCCTCGGAACATCGTAGAAACATTTAAAAAAAAACATATTTTGAAAAGAGGATTTTAAGGACTAAAATAGTTTGGCCAAAAAATGGGTGAAGGTTGGGATTAAAACTTAAATTCCATCTTTTTTACTGAGAATTTTGTGAGAAACACATTCTAATTGTCATCATCGGATAATCAAAAGAAAGCGCCCAAGTCTTAGGGCCGGTCAAAATGGGGTGTCTACAGTATGAAGTGGGCCAATCCACCTTGTGTTCAACATAACGTCCGGTTGAACATGATGCAATGCAAAATGCAACATGCTTATCTATCAATGCTAAGGTGGCGTGTACAAGACTCAATCATGTAAACAAAACATGCAAGACATGTTAAGGGCCCAAACACTAAGGCTAATGAAGAGCATCATACAAGAGGCATGCAACACTAATCTCAAATGGTCAAACCAACTATGGACAGACCTAAGATACTCCAAAATAGTGGCCAAAACACACTGAAACTTAGGCACAAAAAGCAAGGAATGCATACTCGACTCATGGCTTACAAACAAGGCACAAAGCTCAACACTCAAACACATTGAAAGAGTGATACATATGAGAGTATGACAGGGGCATATGCTCTGAAAAAACATGTTAAATGGCACCAAGGCATGCAAACAACTCATGCTTAGCATGCAAGAGGCCCTAAAACTCAAAGTAAATCAAGGCATTCACACAAGAGACATGTAATATATAGCCTAAATGACTAAACCAGCTCTAGATAGAGCTCAGACATGCCAAGTTGGAGGCCAAAAATATGCTGAAATGGTAGCCCAAGAGCCTAGACAAGCATGCATGCAAGCAAATTGGCTCATGATCAAAGCACAAGGCATAACTCTCTAAAGCATTGAAAGAGTGGAATATGTAAGAGTGTGACTACACCATACATGCTGAAATCATGTAAGAAATGAGGCTAAGGCATGCAATCATCACATTCAAAGCATGTTAGGGACCTTAAACCCAAAGCTAGTGAAGTTCAACTACACTACAGCTATACAAAGCAAGGCATATATGACCAAGACCACTTAAAACAAACCTCAAGCATGTTAAATCAATGGCAAAAATGTGCTGGAGCAAAGCTAACACATGCTAGAATGATGAACTAAAGCATGGAGCATGTTAAGCCAACAAGCATGATTGTACTACAAGTATAAGATGCAAGCAACCAATGACCAAACCAACCTAAAATAGAGTTGTAGTAGGTCTGAAAGGTCACAAAAATATGCTTGAACAAAGCCACAAAGAAGTAGGAAAGCATGCTCAAGTATGAGACTAGCAAGGCAAGCAAACATGACAAGAGGAGAGGGGACCACCCCCTCCCATTTGAGACTTCAAAAAAGGTTTTTCACCACTGAAATTCCTCTGGAATTCAGTGGTTAAAAGGCCAAAACGAGATAGTTTCAAAGGCCTCAAGAGATAGCACAAAGCATAGCAAACAAGCCACAAAAGAGAGGGGGAACACCCCTAACCCCAACAAGGCCTTAAACCACTCTTTTTAACACTTAAAATCAGAACTTTTTATAGTTAACAACCAAGCCTAAAATAGCATGCAAAGGTGGCTAACATGGTATACAAAAATAAGGCTAAAAGGGGAACATGCTCACCCTTGAAGCACAACAAGGGGAACATGCTCACCCTTGAAGCACAACTTCAAAACAGCAAGTTCTCTGAGCCAAAACCAGCTTTTTGAGTTCAAACAAGACCCTCAAATACCTCCGCAACAAGGCAATGGTGTTTTACTAGGTGTTGTAGTACAAAAGTGTGAAGAAAATACACTTTAAAGCACTATTGAGCACAATATAGAGAGAGAGAGAGAGAGAGAGAGAGATATTTTCAGCTCTTAAATTTCTAAACCCTCAATAAGGGGGAAGCACCTCCCCTTATATAGAGCAATGCAAGCACAAGCTTGCTTGACAAGCCTAAACCTGCCTTCATCCCTCCATACACGTGTATGGAGGATGGCTCAGTGAGCCACAGCTGGCCCAAAATATCTAACAAAATATTTGCTGAAACAAGGTGGCCTGCTGGCCATCAGTGGTGGCCGGCAGTGCCTCATTGATGGCCGGCAGGCTTCATCAATGACCGGCAGGGCATACACCATGGCCGGCAGCCTTTGATCATGGCCGACAGGGCACCACAAGAAACATGCTGAAAGGACCAACACATGGTCCAAAAATGGAGCATAAAGGATACAGGGTTTGGAAAACTCAAACTTGTGACATTCCGCCGTGAAATTCGAGTACTCGACGAGCAATTAAACTTGTCATCGGGTGTACCTGCAAGCATATCCAAGTCTTGAGGGCGGTCAAAAATGGGGTGTCTACAGTATCTCTTACTACAGGAATTGCATTATAGAGCATCTTGCACCAATAATATATGGAATGCACTATGATCTTTAATATTTGTTAGAATAGTCGTGTGTTATTTAGTTCTATAATTATGCTAGTTTCATCACAGAAAAACTTCACCACAGAGAACCATGACCATCCACACCATAACTGCTCATCTCAACTCAGTCACTTTGTAACATACAAATATAATAAGAAAGCCAAGGCGAGAATGGCAATCATGAAAACTAAAGTATATTTTCAAATTTTAAGAAATTAAGAATACAAATAGGTATTTATTGACTTTTATTTGCTTAGCTAATTTGAGGATCTGCCCCAAGTTCTTTGTAGATTTTGCTTACCTCAGGAGCATAGCTGATCTTTTGCGAAGTTATTATAAGCTCAAGTACACCAACACAGGACTGTTGAGAGGCTTCAAACACTGGCAAAGCCAAGGTCCCCCTAACATTGTAATATTAAGCATGATTGAGCATAAGGGGCTCCTTGAGGTAGTAAAACTGCACATTTGGGGTCCAAAATGGTAACTTCAACTGAAAAGCATGGCTATGATGTCCACAGTCTACACCCATACCACTGTCCAAGGAAAACATATACATTAGAGAGGCAATCTTGCACCGATGAAGTTCATTGTTATGTGTGTCAAGAACCAAAGGTTGCAATGAAGTTGTAAATGCACTCTGGTGCAGATTCTCAACAGTTGCTGAAATTTGAGACAGAGCATATTGTGCAGTCGATTCTATCAAGAACCGAAGCGAGTTTGTCATTGTCTCTTCAATCATAAAAGCTAGTATTGGCTTCAAAGTTTCTGCCTCTTGCAATAATAATTTTAATTTTCCAGACGCACATTTTGCCAAGTCAAGAAGCACCTCTTTCATTATTGAGAGTTTCAAGCAAACCAGCTGTACTTCATCACCAAGCTTTTGTAATTCTATGCTTTCGGACTCCAAATCAAATATGTCTGTGATTACTGAAATTTTCAAGTTATGAGTGATTGAATGAACCTTTGGAATGCATTAAATAAGCAACATGACCATCATTGGCGATAGCCTATGAAGTTAACAAATCCAGCCATATTAGAACAACATGACATTCCAAAGAATTTTACTGAATATCATTTTATTTTATTTTTTTTGAAACATTCTGGACTAAGATAAGTGAAGGTTAACAATAATCTATGCCATATTTGAAACAGCAAAGAAGAGTATTTTTCATATTTGTCTATGTTTGTTTCAATGTGTTCTTTGTCTGCCCTTGCTGTGTTGGGCCCGTGCCAAAGAGATATCTTTGATGATTAAATGAATTATATTCTTACTAAGAGAGAGAGAGAGAGAGAGAGAGAGAGAGAGAGAGTGAATTAAAAAAAAAAATCTGTTTCTTAATCACTCTCAATTTCGTTGTACTTATTCCATCTTGATTGTAACTTATAATACACATATTTGTACGACATGCAATATGATATATAATATACTGGAACAATGCGTCTTGAATTCTTTAGTTGGTGGTCTTTGGGTCTACAAAGTTTGGCAATGATTTTGTCTATGTAGAACATAAATTTGGTGGTTTAAGTTGTGTTACTTAGTCGCTTTCCTAAAGATTGCATCCACAAAAAAGTATGCAGGGAGTTACAGCAAATTTGCCTCCAAGATACAATGAAGTCTGATCTAAGGATCAAGTCTATTGATGTCTGCACTGATGACAGCAGTTCAAAATACTCTTGATATAATCAAGAAAACCAAGACACTGATAATCAAGTCTGCAGAATTTGATTACTAGTAAGAAAAGTAGAAACTTGCTTTAAAAACTCTTGAGCGAAAACTCTAAATCAAGAGGGAGAGAGAGAAAAGTGCAGGAATGCTTTTTGGATGATTGAAATGGCTGATTTCGTAACCTATTTATAGGCCTTGATGTATCTGATCGAATGGTCATGTCCCTTGATTGCATCCGATCAGATTTGGCTATTGGATTGACAATCTATGGAGCAGATCAATCTCACACTGAATAGATGCCTTGACTGATCACACCTGATCACGATCGGGTGCCATCTCAATCGTACAATCGCGTACATCTCCAATGAACGGCTATGATCAAACCACTCCAGATCGGGCACGCAACCGTTTGATCAGTTGGCTAGCTCCACATCACTGCCACGTGGAGCTAACTATTTCCATGTCACCTATGCCACATCAGATCTACGTCATCGCTCTAACCTACCGGATGCAAATAGAAAAGCGCCCTCATGGCACCTTGCGCCGATGTGTCTGTGTATAGTGCAAAGTGCGTCATCAAATGCCACACAACCCACTGCCCATGCCACGCATGCACGCATATGCGTGTACGGACCATCATTGCGGTGTGAGTGCACGCACACTAGTATCTGTTCCACAATTCCATATTCAAAAGAATATTCTATGTAACACTTTATTAACGTTGTGTTTGGTTGGGGGTTTTGGGGAGGGATTTGGAAAAGGAAAGGGAAACTGTGTGTGAAATTAGATGAAATATAGGTATATTTTATTCACATTTCACCTAACTTTTTCCTTTCTCTTTCCTAATCCTTTCCCAAATTCCCCAACCAAATACAGTGTAAGTGCTCCATGTTTTCCTCTCTTTTCGATGTGGGACAAAGTCCCCAAACTTATTTCAAGCTTTCTAAAGAAAAACAAGGAAGGTTTTGAAAATACCCAAAACTAAATTATAAATTTTGAAAATTCCCCAACATAAGATACATGATAAACATACGGATACATTTCACTCTTTCCTTATGTACTATTCAATTGGTTAAGAACCATTCACTTTTTAAGAACCATTCAATTGTTTATATCATGTTTAGTTTAATGTTCTACGATTATTTTTTCATTTTTTATAATACAATTGTTACATAAATAATATCTTGATATTTAAGTTATGATATTTGACTTCTTAATTTTAATTAGTTTTAATTTTTTTTTAGTTACCTTTGAATAAATAATTCATGTATGAAGCATGGACACACCAAAATAGAAGCCGTGGCAGTGTCGGATACGGAGACATGCTAGGGACACGTATGGGACATGGCATCTGGCGTGTCCCCTTAATTTAATTTATTTTTTTGCAAGGGACTCGATGGAGACACTGTGGGGACACGGGTGTCTAGATTTGGACACGTCATGGGACACGGCGAGAAGAGTAAACAAAAGAGAAAAGGAGTACAAACCTGGTTGGCGACTTCTCAGACTTCGATCTCAAGCCAATTGACCTCCATCCAGTCCATTTCAGCTAGTGATAGCCCTTCGACTTTGACGATCTAGTCCACTTTGACTAACTATAGCCCCCTTTGACTTCAACGATCCAAAGCCCTTCGACTTCTTAGAGCTCTCTCTCTCTTGCCTTCTCTCTCTCCCTCGCGATCGCGATCGCTTCTGTCTCCCTCTCTATCGCTTCTGTCTCCCGTCTTTATCTTCTTGATTAATATATAATATATATAACTATTATTATTATATATTATAATAGTTATTATATAACATAAATATACTTATAAGATAATATATAATACATATTATAAGATAATATATACTTATACATATTAATAAATAAAAAAATAAACACATGTATGTAAAATAAAATAAAAAAATTAATTGGAACACATTATTTAAAAAATATAATAAATGAATAAAATAATTAATGTGTATTAAAATAAAAATATTTATAAAAAAATTAAAAAAATTTCCGTGTCGCCTGCTGTGTCCCTATCCTCATTTTTTAGAAATTGCCGTATCTCGTGTCCGTGTCCATGTCCGTATGCGTGTCTGTGTCCGTGTCTGCTTTATAGTAATTCACATACTAATTGAAATTAAATAAAGAATAAATTACACTTTTTTATTCTTAAACTTTCATTTGAATTTTATTTTGATGCTTCATCTTCTAATTACAACAACTAACTCATCATACTTCAACCCCTTTTTTTAAGTGGTCATGACTCATGAAGTCACTAATCGTTACAAATTTAAATGGAAAAAGTACTCATGGGGCTACGTGAGCTCATTTTAGAAATGTAAGATGAAAAAATTGACATGAAAAATTGCACTACACCCTCAAATTTTAGTCAAATTCTATTTTGGCCTTTCAAGTTTAATTTTTACTTAAATTTTAAACGATGGGCCAATAGGAGAACTACAGTGAAAAATGGGTTGAAATTTAAAGACTTAATCGTTACAATTAGAAGATAAGATATCAAAGTAAAATTAAAAAAAAAAAAATTCAAAAGTGAAAGGTAAAATAATAAAATATAAATTTTAAAAATGTCTCAACTATATTACGTCTTACAAATTTTTTTTTTTTTGAATTTTAACTTTTCCCTGCTTCTATTACATCAATAATATAAATTTGAACAGATTTCCCTTTTTCTCCCTTAAATTCTTTCTCTATTTATTCACCCTCCATTTATCATTAATTATTTACTTTATTTGTATTACCTTCCAACATTGTATGTATTTTATCTAAAAAGTTCTCTCTTTATTTAATATTTGAGTGAAGTACCAATAAATCCTAAAATGCGATCTTATTAATTGTTTAGTCTTCTATTTTTTTATTTTTATGAATCTAAAGGTTCCATTAAAGTGAAAATTACAAAAAATGGTAGTCACTTACATGTTTGGGTTTAATTTTCTAGGGATAAAAGTGAGTTTTTCTAAATGTAAAATTACACATTTGAACAATCCGTACTATAGAGAATTTGGATCTTTCCTCCTAGAACAAATCTCATATTACGACAAAAAATGTGACACTCTAATAACGTAACACTATAATATAACACTCCAATATAACATACTAAAAAATTCCTTGGTGCACTTTTTCCAAACGTCACAATGTAACACTTCAAAAAAACTCAATAGTATGTTGTTTTCTAAACGTAACACTCCAATGTAACACACAAAAAAACTCCTTAGTGTACTTTTTCATAAACGTAACACTCCAATATAATACACACAAAAATACTAAAAAATTTCTTAATATAATTTTTTCAAACATAACACTCATAATTTGAAATTATACATTTGCTTAAAATTTACTAAGAAATTTTTGTACTCATTTTGGAATGGTTTGAAGAATCCCACATCCTTTTGAAATGATTTGAAAATTCCATTCTACTTTTTTGGAGTGTTACGTTTGGAAAAAGTACATCAATGATTTTTTTTTTTTGGTATTACATTGAAGTATTACACTAAAGATTTTTTTAGAGTGTTATGTTTGCAAAAAATGTACTAATTTTTTTTTTAAGTGTTACATTGGAGTGTTACATTTAAGTGTTATATTGGAGTGTTACGGTTTGAAATTATACATTTGCTCAAAATTTACTAAGGGATTTTTGTACTCCTTTTGAAATATTTGAAGAATCCCATATCCTTTTAGAATGTTTGAGGGATGCCATATTTCAAGTCATTTTTGTACTCCTTTTAAAATGTTTTCTAACTAAAAAAAATTCTCATATAAATATTCATCCAAAATTTGATTCTCATAACTAGCACAAAAGAAAAAAAAAAGAAGGAAACATAATAGAAATAAAGGTATAACTGTAAATCTAATTTCTAAATAATATATTAAATCTACATTTTTAAAATTAATAAGACTAATTGGTGTATAAAAAAAATCCTTGAAACTAAATGGATCATCATTCCTCAAAATGAGATTTAAAGTTAAATTTTCCTTAATATTTCTTAGAGAAAATAAAGTTTAAGTTAACAAAATATAGGTATTGGTGACCTCATGTGAATTACTTTAGTATTTGAATTGTTAATAGCATATAATTAACACATAAATGCTTCGTTTGGGAAGAAGGGTTGGGTTGAGTTTGGAGTTATTTTAACTACAAAAAGACAAAATAGGGTTTTTAGTCCAATAAGATAAAATATCACATCCAACCCATAATCATTATATTCTTTCTTTCACAAAAAAAATTAAAAAAGCCAAAAAATCTTCCCAAACGAGATTTTTTAGTCCCAAACTAAAATAGCCAAAAAATCAAAAAGCCAAAAGGTCAATCCACTTCCCCAACGAACCCAAAATCTAATTCCATCAGTCTAGAAAAATTAATTGAAAAATTTCATTATAAATACTTACATTTAGCGAGGAGAGAGAGACAAGCCGAAGTAGACAATGAGGTGGTGTTTCTGGTGGGAGTATTAGTAGTATTAATGTGTTGGAAAAGGTCCGATAAATTACACGTCGGAGACGAGGGCGGTTGGATGATGGGGATGAAGAGATCGATGTTAGCATTAGAGATCAAATCTCCCCACAACCTGTCTCTTGGAAAATCTATCGTTGAACTCCAATCGTTGAACTTCCACATATCTGCTTCTTTGCCTAACATCTTCAGTAGTTTAACACAAACTAGCATAGAGAGATAGAGAGAGAGAGAGAGTCGACAACACACAAAAAAAATACCCATTAATCCATAACTTAACTCTACTGCTAACTTCAAATTTTGACTTACCCTCCTCCTCTCTTATAATTCGACGGATGATTAAACTCCAATTGTCCCCAATACTATTATTAAATGAACCCCAATTTTGAAGAGTTCTAATCTGGAACCCACAATTTTTATTAGAAAAGCACAAGGGTCCTCAATTATTAGGGGTTCATGGGGTCAAATTTTGACTTTTCCTCCTCCTCTCTTATAATTCGACGAATGATTGAACCCGAATTGTCCCAATATTATTGAGTGTATTTGGTTTCAATTTTTTGAAAATTAAATTTTTTATTTTTTTATTTTTAGTGAATATTTTTCAAATTTTAAGTAATTTTTTTACTTTTTTAGATATACCTTAATTATATGTATCTAAATAGTTAAATATTTGTGAAAAGATATTTTAAAAAATTAATAAATACACAAAATTATGAAAAATGTATTGACTTTTTGTATTTTTTAAATATTTTTTGGTATTTAGTATATTTTTTAAATATTTTTTTAAAGTATATTTATGTTAGGCGTGTTTAAAAATTAAAAAAATGCTTAAAATATTAAAAAAATTTATTCAAAATATTAAAATACAAAAAAATAAAAAAATAGAATTTTTGAAAAATTATTTTTTAAAAATCAAAACCAAACCAATGATTATTAAATGAACCCCAATTTTGAAGAGTTCTAACCCACGATTTTATTATAAAAGCCCAAGGGTCCTCAATTATTAGGGGTTCATGGGGTCAAATTTTGACTCTTCCTCCCCCTCTCTTATAATTCAACAAATGATTAAACCCCAATTGTTCCAATAGTATTGAGTGTATTTGGATTCAATTTTTTTAATTTAATTTTTTGAAAATTGAGTTTTTTATTTTCGTATATTTTTTTTGTTTTTGTTTTTAGTAAATATTTTTTAAATTTTAAACAATTTATTTATTTTTTTAGATACACCTTATTTAGTTGTATCTAAATAGTAAAATATTTGTGAAAAAATATTTTAAAAAAGTAATAAATACACAAAAATATGAAAAATTTACTGAATTTTTGTATGTTTTTGTATTTTTTGGTATTTAGTGTATTTTTTAAATATTTTTTTCACAAATATTATATTTTTTAAGTGTACCTATGTTAGGTGTGTCTAAAAATTTTAAGAAAATGCTTAAAATATTAAAATACAGAAAATAAAAAAGTAAAATTTCCTAAAAATCAAAACCAAACAAAGTGATTATTAAACGAATCCCAATTTTGAAGAGTTCTAATCTAGAACCCACGATTTTATTAGAAAAGCATAAGGGTCCTCAATTATTAGGGGTTCATGGGTCAAATTTTGACTTTTTCCTCCTCCTTTGTTATAATTGGACGGATGATTAAACCCCAATTATCTCCAATACTATCAGTGTGTTTGGTTTCAATTTTTTAAATTGAGTTTTCTGAAAATTGAGTATTTTGTTTTCGTATTTTTTTTTGTTTCTAATGAATATTTTTTAAATTTTAAGCAATTTTTTTAGTTTTTTAGATACACCTTACTTAGATATATCTAAATAGTAAAATATTTTAAAAAAATTAATAAATATACAAAAATATTAAAAATATACTGAATTTTTGTATTTTTTAAAATAGTTTTTGGTATTTAGTGTATTTTTGAATTTTTTTTTCATGAATATTATACCTTTTAAGTGTATTTATATTAGGTGTGTCTAAAAATTTAAAAAAAAATACTTAAAATATTAAAAAAAATCATTAAAAATATTAAAATACAAAAAATAAAAAAATAAAATTTTTGAAAAATTATTGTTTAAAAATCAGAACCAAACAAAGTGATTATTAAACGAACCCCAATTTTGAAGAGTTCTAGTCTAGAACCCACAATTTTATTAGAAAAACACAAGGGTCCTCAATTATTAGAGGTTCATGGGGTCAAATTTTGACTTTTCCTCCTCCTCTCTTATAATTTGATGAATGATTAATCCCAATTGTCCCAATACTATTCATTTGGTTTGCTTTTAGTTTTCAAAAATTCTATTTTCTTATTTTTTGTAATTTTTTTGATTTTATTGATTTTTTAAAAATATTTTCAGCATTTTTTTATAAAATTTTTAGATACACTTAACATAAATACACTTAAAAAGTATAATTTTTGTGAAAAACATCTTTAAAATTTTTATTAAATATCAAAAATACAAAAAAATACTAAAATTCAATATATATATTTTTTATATTATTGTGTATTTATTAATTTTTTAAAATATTTTACTTTATAGATACATATAAGTAATATGTTTCTAAAAAAATAAAAAAATGTTTAAAATTTTAAAAATATTTAATAAAAAAAAAATATAAGATTCAATTTAAAAAAAATTAAATTTAAAAACTTAAACTAAACATACTGATTATTAAATGAACCCAACTTTGAAGAGTTCTAATCTAGAACCCATGATTTTATTAGAAAAGCAGAAGGGTTCTCAATTATAAGGGGTTCATGGGGTCAAACCCCTTTTCGGTCATGTAGGCCGATGACAAGCTGACTTAGTGTTTTACCATAAATTATATTGGAAACAATATCAAAAAATAAATAAATAAATAAAAATATTATGAAATGCTTTATAAAAAATTTTCATTTTATATTTAGTGTGTGATGTTTTATTAGAAGAATAATCCTTCGTAGCTCGAAATTCCTTTGGCCCGAATGGCTTGACTGTCCAAAACGACGTCGTTTTGGGCTTTTTTCCCCCCCTTCTTATATCTCGGAAACAGAGGGAGAGGGGAAGAGAGAGAAGAGAGAAGAGAGAAGAAGAAAAAGAGAGAGAGAGAGAGAGAGAGAGAGAGAGAGAGAAGAGGGAGGAGGAAGAGAGAGAGCACCTATTACCGGCGCCGCCATCACTGGCACGATCACCAGCACAACTATTCTCTATGTGTACACATATAAATAGATCTATATAGATCTGTGTACCTCTCTCTCTCTCTCTATTTGTGTATGCGTGTGTATACACAGATCTATACCTCTCTCTCTTTCTCTCTGTGTATCTCTCTCTCTGTGTAAGAACAGATACAAGAAGATGATGATGATGATGATGTGTTGTGATTATTGGTTGTTGATGATGATGTGGTGTTGTTAATGTTGATGCTCTCTCTCTCTCTCTCTCTCTCTCTCTTTTCTCTTCTTTTTCTTCATCTTCAGAGAGAAAAGAAAAAGAAAAAAAAAAAAAAAAAATCCAAAACGACGTCGTTTTGGATTCAAGTCAGTCGGGCCAAAGCCATTTCGAGCTACCTAGCAACGCTGTTATTAGAAAAGCACAAGGGTTCTCAATTATATTTGTAGTTTAAAGGTGGAATTTTTTTCATGATTGTCTTCGTGATATATTTTTTTTATGATCTCTAATATTACTTGATTGAAAAATATTTGATAGTACTAATTGGGCACTCTCAATTCACCAATAATAATATGAAATGAATCATGTAAAGGGATGAACTCATGGCAAATGCTATGAACCCTAAATAATTTATCAAATCTCTCACATGAGTGTAAGATTCACACAAACCCACATATGTGTGGGTCTTACATCCATGTGAGAGGTTTGGTAAAATATTTAATAGATTATTTGGAGTCCCTAGCATTACTCATGAACTCATACTTTTGATTTCTTCTCTCTTTGGCTATGTTTGTCATGTGAGGTTGGGATTATTTTAGCTACAAAAATATAAAATAGATTAAAAAATTAATGAGACAAAACGTCACATCTAGACTATAATTATTTTATTTTTTCTTTTAAAAAAGTTAAAAAACTAAAAAAATTTATCCCAAATAAGATTTTTTAACCCAAATTAAAAAAATCAAAAAACAACTCACTTCCCAAATGAATGCTCTCTGTATCTCTATTTGCTTCTCCAACTGACATTCATTAGTACTTTTTGTTGATATTTTGTTGATATTTTAAAAAATATTTTGATAAGTGTCAAAATAATAAATGGTATTAAACACCAAGCAATCACTTCGGTTTTGCTCTTTAACACATGAGTGCAAAATAAGTAAAAGGATTATTTGAAAAAGTAAATTACACTTTTTATTTTTATAGTGTGACCTAAATTTTATTTGGATACACAAATTCTAATTTATGAACGTATAAACTAAAATTTTTCAGACTTTCAAGTCCCATTAAATTTTTAATAGTTAGAATTCTCTTTTAAATAATGATTTTTCATCTTTATGATTATCTACAAAAGAATATAATGATTTGATAATAATTTTAATATGAAAATGATAATTATTATTCGCTTCCTAAATCATTCTATGTTAACAACTACATCATTCTATGTTAACAACTAAACAGTGGAAGGAGAATGAGCTCGTTGTTCCATTCACCATACCAACATGGAGTTTACTTCAACTCTTCAATGTGAGAATCTGCAAAATTATTAATTTAAAGAAAAGAAAAGAAAAGAAAAGAAAAGAAAGCTAACTGATTAGTTGGCCATAATAATTGCACGAAAATACTATTCCTTTGCTGATTTACTTGTTCCAATTTCTAATCAATACTCTGATCATAAAAAAATTCCAATCAATACTGCCATAAAAAAAAAAAATCCCGATCAATACAAAGAGAACTCTTTACGTCTAAAATTCTAATTGATCCCAAGGCAATTAATTTCACTAATATATGTCTGTTTCCTTTTCACCCCTCTGCTTTCACAAGCAATCCTTGAAGTGGTAATTTTATCATGAATAAATAATCTGACTTCGTTGTTGCCAGGTGAAGTCCAAATATCCATGCACTCCTGCAAGTCTGCATCACAGGCCATTAAGATCGACTCCTGCTTGTCATCCTCATACTTTATGTTAAAAGTACCAACCTTTAACGACAGCCTCTTTGTTACCTCATTCTTCAGCTCAATGATTCCGGAGGTTGACAGAAATTGAAATCGTATCATGTCTTCTCCATATGTTGCCTTTACAATCAGGGTCCTCACTTCTTGCCTTGCAATAACATTTAGCACCGCTCGAGGTAGATTAGTCTTGACTCGCTTAAGACCTGGGCCAGTTCTCTGACTAGATCTCAAGACTGCATTCTCTGAAAAGCCTTCTGAACTTCTAATTAGCCACAGATCTCTTGAGGGGGTTTAAGACACTGTGGAAAGAATGGCATCAAGGTTGCAATGAGCAACTGAGGGATTTGGTCTGGTTGGTTGAAACACCAATTCAGAGGAGCCCTTAACTTTTGAACATTGTTCATTAGTAACACCAATGAATAAATTCTCCTTTGGAGTCATTTTACCAAACTTGTGATAACCCTGTCCCTTATTATGTTAATTAGTCCTTAATACGAATGTGATTATGTGTTTCGATATGATTTCGTGTGCCGTTAGGTAAAAATATGTGGTTTTGAATTTCTATCTGTTCACCGTAGGAATATCTGTTTGATTGTCTGCTTTGAAAATTAAATTGAAGGCCTTATCAGCCACAGAACCCGGAACTGATTGCGCTATTGTGATTGACATAATTTTTAGAGCCTGCGGTGAAGTTTAATTGAAAAATTGATTCGAATCAGATTAAATTGATTTATTTAATGGCATAGTGCTCAAATTATTTAATATTATAATTTTGGTTAGTGGGACTTTTACTTATAGAGCCATATACACTTTCCTTTAATTCTTTTGAACTCAAAAATCTGAGGGATACAATTGTGAGAGAGAGAGGGCCGGCCATAGAGAGAGAAAGGGGGAGAAATTGTGCAATTTTAGCTCAAAGCTTGGAAACCTTGAAGATTTTCCAAGAATTTGTTATAGATTGTGAGAATCAAGGCTCCTAGGTGAGTATTTCATGGATTCTAGTTGTGATTTTGTGAATTCAAGATTAATTGGTGAGCTAAATCACGAGTTGTGTTGATTTTGATGAGATATGGTCATGCATGCATAGAATTGCTATCAATTGCCATAAGTTTGCATAATCTAGCATGTAGCATGCCAATTAAACAAGATTGGAAGTTTGATCATACATGCAAGCTTGGTTTTGTGGAGCTTTATGAGAATAGACACTATTTGCATCTTTTGAAATGGGATTGGAGTTAAAGGATTGCATGCATGTATGTAATTACTTTAAATTTGCATGTTTGAGCTTGATATACATGATTCATGTAGAGTTTTGATTAAAGCTCATGTTATGGTCACCATTTGTATCATCTAAGTTGAGGATGAGAGTAATACATCACATGCATGTACAATTTATGAGGATAGGAGCTTTGAATACATGAATGTGTTATGATGAAAATGAGTTTGGTGTAATTCGAGCCATGCATGTGATTATTTGTGAAATTGAGCTCTATTATGTTGTAATTTAGTGTTTGTACCATGTTAGTACATGTATATGTGAAATTTGAGCCATGTCATGCAAGAAATGTTGGTTAGAGTGTTGAATTCGAGCTCAAGAACCATTCTGGAAAACCCAGAATTTTTGATGTTCGCTCGAGCGGGGGATTGCCGCTCGAGCGGGGATTTCGAGCTCCCAGTATTTTCTTGCAGGCATGGTGTCCGCTTGAGCCGGGAAGTTCATGCTCGAGCGGGGAGCTATGTAGGATAAACTTCCCCTCGAGCGTCCGAGTTCACGCTCGAGCGTAAAAATGATGCATCCAGCACTTTTTGCAGACATGGCGTCCGCTTGAGCAGGGTAATTTCACGCTCGAGCGGGGAGCCACGTAGAGAGGCCTTCCGTTCGAGCGCTAGACCTCAAGCTCGAGTGTAATTTTGATGTTTCCAGTACTTTTGCAGGCCTCAAGGGTCTGCTCGAGCGGGGAAGTCCACGCTCGAGCGGGGACCCTGTTTTCTGAAATTTTGAAAATGCATTCTGAGTTCCGTTTTCCATTCTCTTTCACTTCTAAGTACTCTTAGGCATGCATTGAGCATTGTAATTGAGTTAAAGAGATAAGAATAAAGCCTAAAGAGGAAAATGTGAATTTAGAACGGATTCAATTGTTTGTGACCCATTTGTGTTCATGGAATGTGTAGGGTCGAGCTCTAGGGCAAACCAACCAACCGATCACTGTGAGTAATATCTTAACAAAGATATCTGAGATATGTTATTGTCCAATTGCTTACTTCTATGTAAGTTTTATAAGTTCATTGATTCGTTTAGTGGACAATGGTTGCTATACCAAATATGAATTGGGCCGAAGGCCGTTTTAAGATGAATGAATGGGCCAAAGGTCGTTTTGATATGAATGAATGGGCCGAAGGCCGTTTTGACGTGAATGAATGTGCCGAAGGCCGTTTTGACGTGAATGAATGGGCCGAAGGCCGTTTCGACATGAATAAATGGGCCAGAGGCTGTTTCGACATGAACGAATGAAAGTTTGATTGGGCCAAAGGCCAGTTTGTAGGAATCGCAGTCACATGACTTAAAATGTATATATATGCTAATAAGATATGAATTGGGCCCAAGGCCGTTTGAAGCCTGTTGTTCTACATAACGTTTGTATAACTTCTGTATTTGATATTATTCACTGGGCTATCACTCATGCTCATTCATGTATTTGTAGGTGAGCCAAGAGAGGTCCAGACCCAGCCCTAGTGAAGCCTATGTGGAACAACCCAAGTTTTGGAGAGTCAGCCCTACGTCTCACGCATGAGACCCATCTTCGCCTTTTTGTTGTCTTGTTTATTTTGTCATGTTGGCGAGGACTTTGTGTATACTTGTATATAGTTTTGATGGGTTGACTTAGACTTATATGATCCTGTCTGTACAGAACTTTATGGTACTATTTTTCCGTTGTGAGTTATTAATGTTTATATGTTGGTTTAAATGATGTGCCATGTAAGCACAGCTCTATGGACAAAATTTTAAATTTTGCTTCCGTTTGGCCTCTTTACTCTGATAAGTTATGTCTGTTTCGGTTTGAGGCCGTAGGTAATCTCAGGATTGCTGGCCAGTTATGTCCTTAACCCATAGGGGTGGGTTCGGGTCATGATAGAGTGGTATCAGAGCACGAGTTATTAACTTACACACTTGTCCAAAAGAGAAATAAGCGTCTAGAAAAGATTTATGATGCATTCATGTGCTAAGTTTGAATTTGAAAGCATCCAGTATGTGCTTAAATGTTTTGATATGAACAACTATGTGTTATAAGTTATGATTTGCTTACATTGCAAATTGTTGGAATATGTATGCTTTCTGCTATATGCATACTTGTGTATCTTTTGTATAAAGTATAATGTGAGTTTAATCAGATGGTGAGAACAAGAGGTGATGAGATAGAAGAGTCCTCTACTGCCAGAATGGATAGAATGGAAAGGTTGATTCAGGAAATGGCAGAGACATTGAGGCAACAACAAGAATGGCAACAATAGTGGCAGCAACCACATCCTCTACCACCACCTCCGGCACCACCTGTGCCAGATAATTAGAATGATGATCGGATAATAGCTCTCACCAAAGAATTCAAGAAAATGAAACCACCACAGTTCCATGGCGGATTAGACCCGTTAAAAGCCGAAGCATGGGTTCTCGGCATTGAGAAACTATTTGAAGCGTTCCCTTGCTCGGAGACACAGAAGGTGCTTCTAGCCACTTTTATGCTAGAAGACGAGGCAAGAAGATGGTGGATGTTAATGCGTGAGAATCATAAGGATGTTGATTGGGCAAAATTTTTGGAAATTTTCTATGACAAGTACTTCCCGCAGTGTGTCCGGGATAGGAAAGTAGCAGAGTTTATGGAACTTAAGTAAGATAGTATGACTGTAGCGGAGTATGAGGCCAAATTCACCGAATTGGCCAGGTTTGCACCACATGTAATTGACACTGACTATAAGAAGGCGAGACACTTTGAAGGTGGGCTCCGAAGTGACATTTTAGAAAGAGTGAATGTCTTGAAGCTGGAGACTTACATTGGGGTGCTAGACAGGGCCATCATATTAGAGGCTGACATAGCTAGACAGGCTAAGCCAACGATAGAATGGAAGCGCAACAAGAGGCAAGGCTTCTTTTCAAAGAAGAAATTTCTGAAGAAGCAAAACACGGGCTCTTCAAATACTTCGAATTCTTCCCGAGACACAGCTCCTATGTGCAACATTTGTAGTAAAAGGCACCGTGGAGTTTGTTACCGTGCATCAGGAGCCTGTTTCAAATGTGGAAAACAAGGGCATATGGCCCGAGATTGTAATCAGAATGGTGGAAAGATGGCTGCTAGTTCCACTGCATCAATCCCAAAGCCGGGAAATACTATGAGACTTGCTATCACCGGGGATACCGTAAGACAGGGGAGAGTTTTTGTGCTTGTTCTGGGCGATACACGGAATGCCAATGCAGTTGTCTCATGTACTATTTCTATATGTAATTAGGATGCTTTTGTGTTAATTGACTCCGGATCCACACACTCTTTTGTGACACATGCATTTGTATCTAGACTGAATAGACCCTTAGAATTATTGCCATATCTGCTATGCGTGTCTGCTCCATCTGGGGAATCTGTATTGTGTGAATCTATATACCGGTTTTGTGATATGCGTGTTGAGGATGCTATCCTATATGTAGATTTGTTGCCCTTGAACTTTAGGCATTTTGATGTAATTTTGGGCATGGATTGGTTGACCAAATATTGTGCCACCATTGATTGTGTGACAAAACGGGTTGTGTTTAAACCACCAGAACAGAAAGAGATTGTGTTTGTGGATAATGGGGTAGTGCCTCCATCTTATTTGATATTTGCAATGAAAGCATGTAAACTGATCAGGAAAGGGTGTTAGGGTTATTTGTGTTATGTGTTGTCTGAATAGTCTGTGAATGTTGAATTAAATGATATCCCTATTGTTAGAGAATTTCCAGATGTGTTTCCAAATGAATTACCAGGGGAATTGGTAGACAGGGAGATAGAGTTCACTATTGAAACTGTGTCAGGCACCCAGCCCATTTCTAAAACTCCCTACAGAATGGCTACTGCCGAAATGAAAGAATTGAAAGAACAGTTGCAAGACCTGCTTGATAAGGGGTTTATTCGATCTAGCACTTCGCTTTGGGGTGCACCAGTATTGTTTGTGAAAAAGAAGGATGGAACTTTGCATTTGTGCATCGACTATCGGGAATTGAACAAGGTAACAATAAAGAACAAATATCCCCTACCCCGCATTGATGACTTATTTGACCGGTTGCAGGGATCACAGGTGTTTTCTAAAATTGATTTGAGATCTGGGTATTAGCAACTGAAAGTTAAGGCAGAAGATGTTGAGAAAACCGCATTCAGAATGAGGTATGGACATTTTGAGTTTCTTGTTATGCCATTTGGAGTGACTAATGCTCCGGCAGCATTTATGGACTTAATGAACTGAATTTTTAAAACCTACCTTGACGAATTTGTTGTGGTTTTTATCGATGATATTTTGATATATTCCAAAGATAGACTTGAACATGAACATCATTTGAGAACTGTTCTACAAATACTTCGGGAAAGGAAATTACTTGCTAAACTAAAGAAATGTGAGTTTTGGTTGGATGAAGTTGTTTTCTTAGGGCACGTAATCAACAAGGAAGGGATTTCAGTGGACCCGCAGAAAATAGAGGCGATTGTGAGTTGGCCTACACCGACCAATGAGACAGAAGTCTGTAGTTTCATGGGCTTAGCTGGGTACTACAGGAGGTTTGTGAAGGACTTTTCAAAATTAGCTGTGCCTCTTACCCAACTGACACGCAAGGGGCAACCTTTTGAGTGGAACGATGAAAGAGAATCAGCCTTTCATGAATTGAAAACGAGATTGACCACTGCATCGATTTTGACACTACCTTCAGGTACGGAAAATTTTGTAATTTTCAGTGATGCGTTTTATAAAGGTTTGGGTTGTGTGTTAATGCAGAACGGAAAGGTTATTGCTTACGCCTCCCAACAGTTGAGGCCACACGAGAAGAACTATCCAACGCATGACCTAGAATTGGCCGCAGTTGTTTTTGCTTTGAAAATCTGGCGGCATTATCTGTATGCAGCGAAGTGTGAAGTCTACATGGATCACAAAAGTCTGAAATACTTCTTCACGCAAAAGGAGTTGAATATGCGACAGAGGAGATGGCTGGAACTAATAAAGGATTATGATTTAGAGATTTAGTATCACCCCAGGAAAGCTAACACAGTTGCTGATGCCTTGAGTAGAAAATCAACGGGGAGTATGGCTTGTTTGCTTACTGAACAGAAAGAAATCTTGCAAGATTTTGAGAAGTCTGAAATTGAAGTGGTAATGTGTGAACAGGGCGAATTGATAGCCGCTATTACAGCTGAGCCGGCAATCATTGATGAAATCAAGCAGAAACAGAAAGAGGATGAATTCCTCAAAAAAGTGATTAATGAATTTCAGAGAAGTCCGAAAGTAGAGTTTGGCATTGAGAATGAAGTGTTGAGATTTTGGAACAGAATGTGTGTCCCAGATATTCCGGAACTAAAGAAGAGGGTTTTAGATGAAGCCCACAGATTCGTATTTGCTATGCATCCGGGTAATAATAAAATGTACCGGGATTTGAAACAAACCTACTGGTGGCCTAAAATGAAGAAAGAGATTGTAGAATATGTGTCCAAGTGTCTTCAATGTCAGCAAGTTAAGGCTGAACATCAGAAACCAGGCGGTCTACTTCAACCTCTCCCTATTCCTGAATGGAAGTGGGAACATGTGACTATGGATGTTATTGTTGGCCTACCTTGGGCTTCTCGAGGTATGGATTTTATTTGGGTGGTAGTTGATAGACTGACTAAATCTGCACATTTTCTGCCTGTCAAGACTACATTTAATGCTTATAGATTGGCTACTATTTATGTTGATGAGATTGTCCGTTTATACGGAGTTCCGGTATCTATTGTGTCGGATAGAGATCCGAAATTTGTATCTAGATTGTGGAAAAGTTTGCAGGAAGCTATGGGGACAAAACTAAGGTTCAGTACTGCATTCCACCCACAGATAGATGGGCAATTAGAACAAACAATACAGACTCTGGAAGATATGCTTCGGATGTGTGCTTTGGATTTCCAGGGGAGTTGGGAAGACTACTTGCCACTTGCAGAATTTACTTATAATAACAGCTTCCACTCCAGCATCAGTATGGCACTGTACGAGGCTTTGTATGGCAGAAGGGGTAGATCACCAAATTGTTGGACAGAAGTCGGAGATAGGGCTTTACTTAGGCCTGAAATTGTGCAAGACACTTCTGAGAAAATCAAGACTCTTCTGAGAAAATCAAGACTATTCGACAAAGGCTCAAAACAGCTCAGGACTGACAAAAGAATTATGCAGATATTCGGAGAAGACCTCTTGAGTATGAGGTTGGTGACCATGTGTTCATTTATGTTTCTCCGATGAAAGGCCAAGTCAGGTTTGGAAAGAAGGGCAAGTTGTCACCCCGTTATATTGGGCCGTTTCAGATTCTGGAAAGACTTAGCCTAGTTGCCTATAGAGTTACTTTGCCACCGGGATTCGAACAAATCCATAATGTGTTTCATGTGTCGATGTTGAGGGGTTACCTCCGAGACCCGTTTCATGTGATTGATTACCACCGGGTAGCTTTGGATGAAAATATGGAGTACGCTGAATGGCCGGAACGAGTTGTTGACCGACAAGTGAAGCAACTGAGAAACAAGTCCATCCCAATGGTGAAAGTTGAATGGAAAAAACACTATGGGACGGATGCTACATGGGAAAAAGAGGAGGAAATGCGACTACGCTATCCACATCTGTTTCCCGACGAAGGTAAAATAAGTTTGGAGGACCAAACTTCCTAAAGGGGGGAAGACTGTGATAACCCTGTCCGTTATTATGTTAATTAGTCTTTAATACGAATGTGATTATGTGTTTCGATATGATTTCATGTGCCGTTAGGTAAAAATATGTGGTTTTGAATTTCTATTTGTTCACCGTAGGAATATCTGTTTGATTGTTTGCTTTGAAAATTAAATTGAAGGCCTTATCGGCCATAGAACCTGGAACTGATTGCGCCATTGTGATTGGCATAATTTTTAGAGCCAACGGTGAAGTTTAATTGAAAAATTGATTTGGATCAGATTAAATTGTTTTATTTAATGGCATAGTGCTCAAATTATTTAATATTATAATTTTGGTTAGTGGGACTTGTACTTATAGAGCCATATACACTCTCCTTTAATTCTTTTGAACTAAAAAATCTGAGGGATACAATTATGAGAGAGAGAGGGCTGGCCATAGAGAGAGAAAGGGGGAGAAATTGTGCAATTTTAGCTCAAAGCTTGGAAACCTTGAAGATTTCCCAAGAATTTGTTATAGATTGTGAGAATCAAGGCTCCTAGGTGAGTATTTCATGGATTCTAGTTGTGATTTTGTGAATTCAAGATTAATTGGTGAGCTAAATCACGAGTTGTGTTGATTTTGATGAGATATGGTCATGCATGCATAGAATTGCTATCAATTGCCATAAGTTTGCATAATCTAGCATGTAGCATGCCAATTAAACAAGATTGGAAGTTTGATCATACATGCAAGCTTGGTTTTATGGAGCTTTATGAGAATAGACACTATTTGCATCTTTTGAAATGGGATTGGAGTTAAAGGATTGCATGCATGTATGTAATTACTTTAAATTTGCATGTTTGAGCTTGATATACATGATTCATGTAGAGTTTTGATTAAAGCTCATGTTATGGTCACCATTTGTATCATCTAAGTTGAGGATGAGAGTAATAAATCACATGCATGTACAATTTATGAGGATAGGAGCTTTGAATACATGAATGTGTTATGATGAAAATGAGTTTGGTGTAATTCGAGCCATGCATGTGATTATTTGTGAAATTGAGCTCTATTATGTTGTAATTTAGTGTTTGTACCATGTTAGTACATGTATATGTGAAATTTGAGCCATGGCATGCAAGAAATGTTGGTTGGAGTGTTGAATTCGAGCTCAAGAACCATTCTGGAAAACCCAGAATTTTTGATGTTCGCTCGAGCGGGGGAATTGCCGCTCGAGCGGGGATTTCGAGCTCCCAGTATTTTCTTGCAGGCATGGTGTCCTCTTGAGCAGGGAAGTTCATGCTCGAGCGGGGAGCTATGTAGGATAAACTTCCCCTCGAGCGTCCGAGTTCACGCTCGAGCGTAAAAATGATGCATCCAGCACTTTTTGCAGACATGGCGTCCGCTCGAGCGGGGTAATTTCACACTCGAGCGGGGAGCCATGTAGAGAGGCCTTCCGCTCGAGCGCTAGACCTCAAGCTCAAGCGTAATTTTGATGCTTCCAGTACTTTTGCAGGCGTCAAGGGTCTGCTTGAGCGGGGAAGTCCACGCTCGAGCGGGGACCCTATTTTCTGAAATTTTGAAAATGCATTCTGAGTTCTATTTTCCATTCTCTTTCACTTCTAAGTACTCTTAGGCATGCATTGAGCATTGTAATTGAGTTAAAGAGATAAGAATAAAGCCTAAAGAGGAAAATGTGAATTTAGAATGGATTCAATTGTTTATGACCCTTTTGTGTTCTTGGAATGTGTAGGGTCGAGCTCCAGGGCAAACCAACCAACCGATCACTGTGAGTAATATCTTAACAAAGATATCTGAGATATGTTATTGTCCAATTGCTTACTTCTATGTAAGTTTTATACGTTCATTGATTCGTTTAGTGGACAATGGTTGCTATACCAAATATGAATTGGGCCGAAGGCCGTTTTGATGTGAATGAATGGGCCGAAGGCCGTTTTGACATGAATGAATGGGCTGAAGGCCATTTTGACATAAATAAATGGGCCGAAGGCCATTTCCACATGAATAAATGGGCCAGAGGCCGTTTCGACATGAACGAATGAAAGTTTGATTGGGCCAAAGGCCAGTTTGTAGGAATCGCAGTCACATGACTTAAAATGTATATATATGCTAATAAGATATGAATTGGGCCCAAGGCCGTTTGAAGCCTGTTGTTCTACATAACGTTTGTATAACTTCTGTATTTGATATTATTCACTAGGCTATCGCTCACGCTCATTCATGTATTTGTTGGTGAGCCAAGAGAGGTCCAGACCCAGCCCCAGTGAAGCCTGTGTGGAATAACCCAAGTTTTGGAGAGTCAGCCCTACGTCTCACGCATGAGACCCGTTTTCGCCCTTTTGTTGTCTTGTTTATTTTGTCATGTTGGCGAGGACTTTGTGTATACTTGTATAGAGTTTTGATGGGTTGACTTAGACTTATATGATCCTGTTTGTACATAACTTTATGGTGCTGTTTTTCCGTTGTGAGTTATTAATGTTTATATGTTGGTTTAAATGATGTGCCATGTAAGCACAGCTCTATGGACAAAGTTTTAAATTTTGCTTCCGTTTGGCCCTTTTACTCTGATGAGTTATGTCTGTTTCGGTTTGAGGCCATAGGTAATCTCAGGATTACTGGCTGGTTATGCCCTTAACCCATAGGGGCGGGTTCTGGTCATGACAAAACTCTTACAAAATACCAGTTTGCATACGGAGTTCATTGTGATAGCCCGAAGGCATATGATCCAATAGCCTCTCAAATTGTCCAAAACCCACTTTCCGTTATCGAGTAGAGTGATTTGCCCTTTTCTTTTTAAAGTTCAGAGCCTGGAGGCTTTGGTTGATCAAGTACAACAATAGTGGGAAGTAGACTAGGACTCATAGAAAGAGTAGGATCGTTTGCTCCTGCACTTGGAAAAGATTTATCTATAGGCTTTAGCTTGTTTCTCTTGCGATATGGCCACTCCGAGATCCCAGGCTTCCTACAGATGTGCTTTAGAGTAGATCAGCTAATTGCAAAAACAATAGTAGAAATAAGAAATACTCCATTTCTGTGTTGCTACTATTTATTTTTTCATTATTTATTGTATTTTATTATTACAAGTGATTTCTAATGCTGCTACTATTGGATTAGTCAATTTTCATATAATATAAGAACAATTCAGCCAGTTGAAAGCAACATGAGCAGGAAGCAACACTTCAACTTCAAGAACACAGCATACCATTTAGCCTACTTGCAGCATCTAGAAGAGTCAGATGGAAATGCTGTTGAAGAATCTCTAGACCAATTGATTCCTATTTTTTTTTTTTTTTTTTTTTCCAGATTTTATCTTGGATGATTCTCCAGTATCTTCTATCTTTGACAACACAATAGCACTGTGGCTTTGACATGTACTAATAACATTACTTCCATTCTCTATAGGACCACCATTTTGTTGGTCTTGAGGCTGCAGTGGAGACCTAGCAGTTTGCAATATCTGAAAACAGTCGAGCCTCAAATCAAGTTTCTCATTTGTAGATAATTTGGTAACTCTAACATGCTACATCATTGTTACCAACAGGGAGTACAACAAAAGGAATTAGTATTTGTGAACTGAAAACCAAAATTATATTTTTAATAACTTCACTAACAAAATGATAAAATGTGAGCACGATTAAATCTTGTATGTCTTATTAATGTTGCATTATGATCAATAAGGTAATCATTTAAATTGATAATGTTTAAATGATAATCACTCATGTAAAATAGCGCGTCAATAGAGAACTGAGCTTAGATTCAAGAAAAATAATAGTTAATTTAAATTTGAATAGCCACTAAAAAGAAAGAAACTGTAAATATTTGGAAATTTCAGCAATCATATTGAATGGATTAATTTGCCCCATATTTGGACCAAAATTGTTAAACATAAAATATGAGAAATCAAACCAAACCCCAAAATACTTTTAACAATTTGGGTTGTACAAATTTGATCATCAATTTGGTAATAAAAAGAAACTTAAGACTCGGGGAAAAAGGGAAGGGGGAAACTCGCCTAACATGCCAATTCGAAAACTAAGGGCTCATGGATTGCCATGACAAAAAAATCTGCTGCAGACAAAATATTTTATATTATATATTTCTGCAGCTGATCCTGAAGCATGCACATTTTCTAATACTTCACGAATAAAATTCAGGCTTATATTAAACCAACCTACTAGATCCTTTCCATAAAAAAAAGGGAAGAAGCAATTTTATCTATCTTTGAATGTACACCCAATGGATTATGTGATCCGTATTGATGCAATACGTCTAGATGAAGAACACTGGCGCTTACTAAAATAAAGGGGAGTAAATGATGAGGATTAAAATGATGATTTAAGGTGGCTTTGTCCACAGAGAAACCCCCCAAAGCCGAGTCATTATGGTATCTCCTACTACAGGTATTGCATTATAGAGCATCTTGTACCCATAATATATGGAATGCACTATGATCTTTAATTCTATAATTACTCCAGTTTCATCACAGAAAAACTTCACCACAGAGGACCATGACCATCCATACCATTGATTGCTCATCTCAACTCAGTCACTTTGTAACATACAAATATAATAAGAAAGCCAAGGCAAGAACGACAATCTTGAAAACAAAAGTATATTTCCAAACTTTAAGAAATTAAGAATACAATAGGTATTTATTGACTTTTATTTGCTTAACTAATTTGAGGACCAGCCCCAAGTTCTTTGTAGATTTTGCTTACCTCAGGAGCATAGCTGATCTTTTGCGAAGTCATTATAAGCTCAAGTACACCAACACAGGACTATGGAGAGGTTTCAAACACTGGCAAAGCAAAGGTCCCCCTGACATTGTAATATTTAGCATGATTGAGCATAACGGGCTCCTTGTGGTAGTAAAACTACACATTTGGGGTCCAAAATGGTAACTTCAACTGAAAAGCATGGCTATGATGTCCACAGTCCACACCCGTACCACTGTCCAAGGAAAACATATACATTAGAGAGGCAATCTTGCACCGATGAAGTTCATTGTTATGTGGGTCAAGAACCAAAGGTTGCAATGAAGTTTTAAGTGCACTCTGGTGTAGATTCTCAACAGTTGCCGAAATTTGAGATAGAGCATATTGTGCAGTTGATTCTATCAAGAACCGAAGCGAGTTTGTCATTGTCTCTTCAATCATAAAACCTGGCATTGGCTTCAAAGTTTCCACCTCCTGCAGTAATAATTTTAATTTTCTAGACGGACATTTTGCTATGTCAAGAAGCACCTTTTTCATTATTGAGAGTTTCAAGCAAACCAACTGTGCTTCATCACCAAGCTTTTGTAATTCTATGCTTTTGGACTCCAAATCAGATATGTCTGTGATTACTGAAATTTTCAAGTTATGAGTGATTGAATGAACCTTTGGAATGCATTAAATAAGCAACATGACCATCATTGGCGATAGCCTATGAAGTTAACAAATCCAGCCATATTAGAACAACATGACATTCCAAAGAATTTTACTGAATATCATTCTATTTTTTTTTTTTGAAACATTCTAGACTAAGATAAGTGAAAGTTAACAATAATCTATGCTATATTTGAAACAGCAAAGAAGAGTATCTTTCATATTGGTCTATGTTTGTTTCAATGTGTTCTTTGTCTGCCCTTGCTGTGTTGGGCCCGTGCCAAAGAGATGTCTTTGATGATTAAATGAATTATATTCTTACTGAGAGAGAGAGAGAGAGAGGGAGAGAGAGAGAGAAGAGCAAGTCTACTGTTGAATTCAAAAAAAAAAAAAAAAAACCTGTTTCTTAATCACTCTCAATTTCGTTGTACTTATTCCATCTTGATTGTAACTTATAATACACATATTTGTACGACATGCAATATGATATACAAGATACATGACAAATATTCGGATACATTTCACTCTTTCCTTATGTACCATGTGTATTTTAATGTTCTACAATTATTTTTCATTTTTTATAATGCAATTATTACGTAAATAATATCTTGATATTTATGTTATGATACATGACTTCTTAATTTTAATTAGTGTTAATTTTTTTAATTACCTTTGATTAAATAATTCACATACTAATTGAAATAAAATAAAGAGTAAGTTACACTTTTCACTCTTAAACTTTCATTTGAATTTTATTTTGATCCCTCATCTTCTAATTGCAACAACTAAGTCATCATACTTCAACCCATTTTTTTAAGTGATCATGACTCATGAGTCACTTATCGTTACAAATTTGAATGGAAAAAGTACTCTTGGGGGCTATGTGAGTTCATTTTAGGAATATACGAGAAAACAATTGACATGAAAATTGCGCTTCACCCTCACACTTTAGTCATATTCTACTTTGGCCCTTTTAAGTTTAAATTTTTACTCAAATTTTAAACGATGGGCCAATAGGAGATCCACACTAAAAAATGTGTTGAAATTTAAGGACTTAATTGTTATAATTAGAAGATAAGAGATCAAAGTGAAATTTGAATTAAATTCAAAAGTGAAAGGTAAATTAATAAAATATAAATTTTAAAAATGTCTCAACTATATTGCGTCTTTCATTTTTTTTTTTGAAAATTATCAGGAGAATGTGCCTATTGTGCTACTTAGCCTCTTTTGGAAAGACCAAAAAAAAAAGAAAAAAAAGCTAACTTATTGGTTTATTAACTTATTTAAGACACATCATAATTCTACTTTTTACACGTTTTTTTATAATGAGCCAATAAGCTTAAAAAAAAAGTCATTTATCAAAATACACCTTAATTAATGCGTTAAATTGCTTTTCCTTACTATTACATAAAAAAAAAAAAATATATATATAATTTTAACTTTTCCTTGATTTTGTTACATCAACAATATAAATTATTAACCCAATGTCAAAATATAAACTTGTATATAGGTATAATGGTTTAACCACTCTCTCTCTCTCTCTCTCTCTCCCCATATTGAAAAACTTTCTTTTTTTCTCCCTTAAATTCTTTCTCTATTTATTTACCCTCCATTTCTCATTAATTATTTACTTATATTTTTATTACCTTCCAACAATGTATGTATTTTATCTAAAAGGTTCTCTCTTTATTTTAATATCTCTTAGAGAAAATAAAATTAATTAAACACAAAATATAAGTATTGGTGAATTTTGAAAAATTCAAAATAAACCTCATGTGAATTACTTTAGTATTCAAATTCATTAATAACATATAATGAACACAGAAAATATAATTCCATCAGTCTAGAAAAATTTATTGAAAAAATTTCATTAAAAATACTTACATTTAGCGAAGAGAGAGACAAGTGGAAGTAGACAACGAGATAGTAGTAGTAGTATCTGATAAATTACATTTCGGAGACGAGGGCAGTTGATACTGGTGAAGAGACGTAAAAGGAACGATGAGGCTGCAGGGATTGATGTTAGCATTAGAGATCAAATCTCTGAAAAGCTCGTCTGTTGGAGAATCCAACAACGACAACCAATCGAAGAACTTCGACATTAAATCTTCTTCTTCACCTGACATCTTCAGTGGTTAAACACAAACCAGCATAGAGAGTGTCGACAACACACAAAAAACACCCATTAATTCCATAACTTAACTCTGTTATTAAAACTTTCTCGCTGTTAACTTCAAATTTTGACTTTCCTCCCTCCCTCCCGCCTCTCTTATGATTCGACCACTGAACCCCAATTGTACCTGGTACTATTATTAAATGAACCCCAATTTTGAAGGGTTGAAATCTAGAACCCATGATTTTATTAGAACAACACAAGGGTCCTAAATTATTAGGGGTTCATGGGGTCAAACCCCGTTTCGACCACGTAGGCGTCGACATAATGGATGACCGATGGCAAGCTGACTCAGTAATGTTTTCCCATAAATTATATTGACAAGGAAAATGTTAGTCAACCTAAAAATTTTATCAAATTTTTTATTAAATGCTTAAATAGGTAAGAGACTTACACCTTGTAGGTTTCATGTAGGTCCCATACCCATGTGAGATATTTAGTAGAAAATTTGATAAAACTTTTGAAATCTCTAACATTACTCGATTGAAAAACAAGAAAAAAAGATGATATGTGGTGTTGTCACCGCATCTGTGGGCCTTGATTTCAGAGTAGTCGGTTGTCAATTAGATTTAACCAAACCCATAGCAAGGTACTCACTACCGAGGCACCAATAAAGCTCAGCCACACACCACAGACGAACCTAAGGTCGAACGGAGTATAGTGCGAGGTCTCAAAGAGAGCCAGCTAGAAAATCAACTATTTTTTGCACCCCCTATGATTCAAATTTGGGTCACCCCTATGGAGAGAACTGCATTCTCTACTAGACCACCACCCTTGGTGGTATATTGAAAAATGTTCGATATCACTAATTGAACACTCCCAATTCACCCCTAATGATATAAAATGAATTATATAAGGAGATGGACCCACATTCTTCTTTCCTTCTCTCTTTATCCGTCTCTATTTTGCTCCTCCAACTTGACATTCATCAATAATTTTTGTTAATATTTTGAAAAATATTTTGATAAGTGTCAAGTAATAAATAGTATAAAATACCAAATAATCACTCCCGTTTTGCTCTTCAAACATGAGTGCAAAAGAAGTAAAATGATTTTTTTTAAAAGTAAATTACACTTTCTATTTTTATGGTGTGATCTGAATTTTATTTTGGTTATTATTTTAATTTAAATACTTTGATTACTATTACTCTAACATTTTTAATGAACTTTTTTATATGATAATCAAAGTAAACATGAGTGCAAAAGAAGTAAGATGATTTTTTTTTTGCTTGTTTTTAATGAATTTTTTTTATATGATAATCAATTTTTTTTATACATTTTTTAAATACATTCTAGATGCATTTAAAAAATAAAATAAATTGACTAAAATGTATTAAAAATAAAAAAAATGTAATCAAAATTATGTGTGTATTTTTGTTTGGGTTTCGTTCGTTTTTAGTAAAGTTTTTTATTTTTATTTTATATTTTAGTTAATTTTTTTTTAAATGTATCTAATCTTGATGTATCTAAAAATTGATGAATTCTTATCAATCAAAATAGTAAAAGGCACTATCTTGGCCATACTGTTCCGACATGAAAAAATTTTAGGCCTTAAATAAGGCATACCATACTGACATTTTTTATTTATTTATAGTTGTTATAAAAATACGATTATAGTTTCTAACATTTAATACAGGAATTACTGCGGAAATTAACACTTCTAGTGATGCTAAAAGAAGTGAACATAACCGCATGTTTGTTGCAAGGCAAGAAAATAGTGATGACAATTTGTTAGATAAGGTGGTATGTAGTGAAGATGAAGCATATGCTTTATACAACAATTATGCATTACGAATGGGTTTTAGTATTCGGAAAGGAAAGCCAACATATTATAGTGGATCAAAGAACATAAGGCAACATGAATTTTTATGTTCTAAAGAGGGTTTTAAAGTAGATGAAGACCCTTGTGAAGAGAAAAAATTGAATAGGCTGGAGACTAGAACAGGTTGCAAACCATTTATTCGTTTAGTTGTTGAAGATGGAATTTGGAGGGTTATTGCCTTCAATCCTGAACATAATCATGAACTTGCATTACAATCAGAGCGACATTTGCAAAAATTTGCTCGTCACATTTCAAAACCGAAGGCAGGTGTGATTGATTCTATGGTAAATGCGGGTATAAGCACAAAGAATGCTTATCCATATCTAAGAGAAGAAGTTGGAGGCAGTGAGATTGTGGGTTTTACCAAAAGGGATTGTTATAATTATGTGAACAAGCAAAAGATGATGATGATTAGTGCTGGAGATGCTCAAAGCGTATTGAATCATTTTAAGCAGAAACATACAGGACATACAAGAAAATTGCATGACTAATTTTTTCTGGAGAGATGGGAGATCAAGGGTTGATTATGATTGCTTTGAAGATGTGGTTGTTTTGGTTGGACAATCTTCACTGTATTTAAATAAATTAAATTTTGTTGTGTACTAAACAACAACAAGAATATAAAGAAATAAAGGAAATGAGAGAATTTATTTGATTACAAAAATCAAACTAGAAATAAATAAATAAATAAAAACAGATTTTATTTTGTCACAAAAACAAAATTAAAAACTGATTTAATAAACAAATAAAACAGAATAATAAATTAAACAACTTACTTGATTAATTTGTTCTAATAAATATCTGATCAAGTCTAGTGTTTGACACTGTGTCCTTAAGACAGATTCGTTCTCTCCTTGGTGCTTTCAGAATATGGACGTCTATCTCCCAGGATGAAATGATCTATCAACGAATAAAAGCAGCACTACAATTTATTCGTTCGTCGAACACACTAAGTGTTTATACTCTCTCTGACAAGAAAATAATGTAGCAAAATGAAGATTATGTATGCAGAATTTTATGGATGAAATTAGTTAATGAATCCAAATGAGGGGCTAGTTTATTTATAGGCAAAATTGTGGTTGTTAGATTTGAATTAAACAGGTGCAAAACCTGTTCAATTTAAATAGATAGGCACTGTTTAGACAGGTTGAAAACTGTTCGGTTTTGAATTTAAACAGATTTAAATCTGTTGGGTTCAAAAGGGACCTGTTTGGGTGTACAGAAAAAGACCAGTTTATTTCCGGTTTAATTTGAATTTTGGATTTTATTTTACCAAAAAATAAAATTAATTCAAATGTTTTCGGCCCAAAAAGATAGGTATTGGGCCGGATAAGCCCAACCCTACTTCACACCCGCGCCGAAGCCCAGCCCGCCTAACCGACCGGACGGACGGCGGTGGCGGCGCGCGCGCATATGGTGGTTTTTTGAGTCCAATGGGTCTATCCCATTTTGCCCATAACCTCCCTCTCTAAAACACTTGGGTACCCCTTGGGGCACACCCCAAGTACCAAACCCATGCCTTATAAACCCATTCAAAACTTCCCACCAAATCAATGTGGGACAAGCCATTTTCTAATCTTAAGGAATTTCCACCAAAACTCCATTTCCATGGAGCATACTTTGGCTTCAATTTCCCATTCACTTGGTAATGGTTTTGAGCAACCAAATATACCACGTGAATCACAACGCGGCATAGAACGCGTTACCACTTTGACCCGCGAAAATTGACGCACAGGGCCCACCTAAAAAATAGACCAAACTTAGGAAATTTTTTTGGTTTTACCCAGAATTTTATAACCATTTCCAACAGTTTTTGATACCAACTATTGCACCAATAAGTATAATTTGATTTGTGCTCCATTTGTTGGTGTTAACCACCATTGGCAAAATGTGATGTTTGGTTGTGCTTTCCTTTTGGATGAAACCACTGATTCATTTATATGATTATTTAAATCATTTTTAGAATCAATGGGGAATCGGTTTTCGGATACAATTTTTACTGACCAAGATCAACCCATGTTTAATGTTATTCAGGCAGTATTTCCAAATACACATCATTGACTATGTTTGTGGCATATTTCAAAAAATGCTCCTTCTCATTTGGGGGAATTAAATAATAACACAAGGTTCAAGTACCTTTTCAACAAGTGCCAAAAATATTGTGATTCTACACTAGAATTTCAATAGACTTGGGATGAAATGATACCAAAGTTTAGTTTGGAGAGTCATCGGTGGCTGAATATGATGCACAAGATTCGACACAAGTGGAGCACTGCATTCACTAAGGATAGTGTCACTGCTAAATTTAAAGCTTCCTCAAGCAGTGAAAGTACAAATAATGTTTTGAATAATATAGCAAGTAAAACAACTAGCCTCACTAACTATTGAATACGACAATTTAGTGGCACGTATGCGTTCTTCAGAGTTGGATGAAGATTTTCGATGCAAGCAAGGTGCCCCACAAAAAACAGTAAAAAAAAGTGGTAGTTTGGTCATGCAGCTTAGGTTTACACCCGTAAGATATTTAAATTATTTGAAAATGAATTTCTTAATAGTCTTGCAATGGTGTGGAAGTAAGTTGATTGTTAAGATACAGTTGATGTTTTCGAGTTGAAAGAAGAAAGTAGCGAAAGGGTACGTATTGTTCACTTTGATCATCTTACTAACAACATTTCTTATTTGTGTAAGAAGTTTGAATCATTAGGAGTTCTTTGTTGTCATGCATTGAGGGTTTTCGGTATAAAAAATTTGGCTACAATTCCAAGTCAATATATTTTGAAACGTTGGACAAAAGATGCTAAGAAAGGGATTATGGCTTATGAACAAGGTGCCAATTCCATTGCGAATGGTAAAGAGGCTCAGATCATATGGCGTAATAGTATGATACTGTAGCTCGGCTTTTCGCGCCCCTTTCAGAAGAATGAATAGCCCTTACAGTTTGGACTCAACTTGTGTTGGTTCTGAATTTGATTTCACAAGTGCAATGTGAAACAGTGGAAACACAAAACAATTCCAAATCCGACAATTATTTTTGGAAAATCAATGTTTGAATTAAATGCCAAAAATAGACTGCTTTGCTAGATTTCAAAGTCGCCACCTAAATATTTATTTTGAAAAATTTAGGAAACCCGTGACTCCTGCCAAAGGCCATTAGTTTGTTGTTACTAAAGTGTCTTGGTTCGGGAACTTAAGTATGAGAGGGGAAGGTCAATAATGAGCACCCCACTCACCCGATCAAAGATCGACCTCTACTAATCATGATATGATTCTTATGTACAGTATATGTTCTCATTTTATCTTTAACATACAAGTATAGACTAATTTCATGGACAGTTGGAACATTTGATTTCATGTTTGTTTTAGAAAACAAGTGTTTTGCATATGTATCACTAGAAAAAGTGATCTCATATATATATATACATTAATCAAAGTATCCCAATGTCAGTGAATAGCCTTCATCCACAGGCATTCAAACAGTTTATCATTTAAGCAATTAGCCTCATGGTAGTATGTTTGATACGACAACAATCACACTTATACAATATGCTAAAGCATAAAAACTTACCTCGTACTCCAAGTAAAAAAAAAGAACTAGTTAGAAAAAAAAAATGCATGATCCTAACTATGAATTATGGCTAATGCAACACATACAATATGCAATTAATATGCTTGGCTACTAGCATGGCATGTGAGTCAATTCAAGGCATGTGATTGTGCACGTATTCAAGTAAAGAGTTTGAATCTGACATTTGAATAATATGATGAGCCGAACTTTTATGCATGCAATACAAGTGGATGCAAACATGAGTATGCTAAATTAAACATGATGTCCTTAAACTAACCATCATAAGCTGATAAATGAAAGGGAGAAAGAATGGGGGTTGGAAGACATACAACTTATTACATATTTGTTCTCGCGAAGGAGGGTTCGAATGTCCAAGTGTTCGAATAATTAATTATTACAAATCCGAATGAATAATAATGAAAAGGGGCTGTCTAATTTATTACGACAAATAATATGTAATGATTACACAATGCTCCTCAAGAATTACTCTGTCTGCCTTGTTGAGACTTGTTCTGTTTCACCTTATCATTGCTTTCGACCAAAAGTGTATTGTTTGCAATTTATTGGAACCATGTCAACCCAAAACAAGACTTAGTCGAGCCCCAAATAAATCCAAGCATACCTTGTTTTCTTTGCGAAAATCTGTTTTTTGTGCCTGAGGTGAAACAATGCAAACAAGGTATTCCTAGTCATGTTTGTCTCTTCTACTCTTCTCTATCATGGAAAATACTCAAGAGAGGAGTGAACTTGGTTCCCAAACCTTCTATGGTTGCAAATTGATTTGCAAGATGATTTTGGACACGATAGGACAAAGATCAATAAATGCAATGCATAACAACCACCTGTAGACACCCCATTTTTGACCGTTCTCAAGACTTGGACGTCATCGTTTGAACACTCGATGATCATCCATGATCGTGTTCATTTTGAGTTCTCGGAGGTCTTGGCCGCGCGCCTTGCCTCAAGATCTCTTAACTTGTCTGTTTTGTGCTTGGTTGTGGACCAAACACTTTTGTTTTGCTTCTGAGGGAAGAGGGTGGCTTGTTGGCCATTTTCTCAACCCACCGGCAAAGGCCTAAGGCCATCGGCCATGTTTTCTTGCTATCGGCCAAGAGTGTTGGCCGGTCGGCACTGTTTTTGGTTGGCCGGCCATTATGTTGGTCGATCGGCCATTTTTGCTGGCCGAACCCTATTCATCTGCTTTATGCAGATATTTAGTGACAGTTGGAACAGCTGGCATGCACAATTGCCCTCCTCCATACACGTGTATGGAGGGATTTGTCCCTTGCCTTAGCTTGCTTTAGAAGCTTAGAACTTGGATTTCTATAAGAAGGGAGCTTCTCTTCCCTTATCAGAGGTTCTAAAAATTAGGTTAGAGTGATAGATTTAGTTTTGTATCTATCTTACCTTGTTTGATCTTGTTTTGTACTCAAAAGTATAGTATTGTCTTACTATTGTACACAAACACACACTAGAACACCATCCTCTTGGAGCTGAGGTCCCTTGAGGTTGATTTCAGAGTTTTTGGGTTGGTTTTAGTCAGAAAAACCTGCTGGAGCTTTGTTCTTGAAAGTGTTCTTCAAGGGTGAGCTTTCTTGCTTTTAATACCCCTTTCTTGCTTAAGCTTTTAGACCTATTTGCTTATTGTTTTAAGCTTAACTCTTAACTAATAAAAGTTCTGATTTTACAAGCTTTAGACCTTTGTTTAAGGTCACTTTTTGGTTTGGGGTTGTTTACCCCCTCTTAGGCCTTGTTTGGCCTTATTCTTGTGCCTTCTTTTTAAGCCTTGGGATCACCTTGTTTTGGCCTTCCCACCACTGTTTTATGGTCCCAAAAAGGAGAGGGTCATCCCCTCTTCTTGTGTTTTCAATATTTGCCTTAATATGCCTCATGTATGAGCATGTTTGTTAAGTTCATGTTGGCCATATTCTAGCATGTATTTGTGGCTATTTTGCTGAGGCTCACCACTGTTTTTGCTTGTCTTGGTCAATCCATACATGGTTTATACACTTGTAGTGTAAATCACACACACTAGCTTTATATGCTTTATGTTTGAGCATGTCTTTCTAGCCTATGTTGTGTCCATTTCAGTATGTTTTAGGTGATATTTTACCATGTCATACCTTTGTTTAGGTTTGGTTTGGTTAGCCTTTACATGCTCCTTGCACTTGTAGTGCATTTCCTTTCATTTGCCTTAACATGCATCATGCTTTAAGCCATGTTTCTAGCATGATTTTGGCTCGACTCCATGAAGCTTTTAGCCTTGTTGTAACATGCTTAAGCTCTGACTTGAGTTGTTTTGACCATATATGCCATGCTTTGTATAGCCATAAGGCATTCTAGCTTGTTAGCCTTAAGTGTCCAAGTCACTAGCATGCTTTATTTGGACCATTTCAATGATTTGGCATCATTTGTTATACTATTGCAGTCCATGTTTCATGCTCAAACACTTGCACTTGTCACTCCTTTAATGCTTTAAAGAGTTGATGTTTTATGCCTCATGAATGGGTCATTGTGTATGCTATCATGCTTAGGTCTTTGGGATGCCATCTAAGTGGGTTTTTGGTCTTGTTTTACCATGCCATAACTCTGTTTTTCATTGTTTATGTCATGCCATGTTTGGTTTTGATAGGTGTAGTGTAACACCCCTTTTGTGGCCTTGCATGCCTCATGCTTTTGGCATTGTGTTCTAGCTTGTGTTGGCTAGTTTCGAGCATATTTTTGGTCTTGTTTGGACCTGTCTTGGGACTGTTTTAGGTCCCCTTGGCCCTTTGGGGCTTGTCTTGCATGGCCTTAGTTTGAACCCCTTGGCTAGCCTTAAGCCTTGAGCCTTCTTGCATGATTTACTTGCTTTGTTTGGTTGGTTTGGTACCTTTCCTAACATAATTTCAGAGCTTATAATGTATGTCATATGTCCATGTTTGTCTCCTTTTAAGTGCTCTTGAAAGTTTTCCTTTTATGCCTAGGTGATAGGTCAATTTGGCATGCATGTCTGTATGTACCTTTGTCTTCATTTCCATAGCATTTTGGCCACTGATTTGGGCATGTTTGAGAGTTGCCCATTTTGGTTTAAGTCCATCTTACCATGTTGTTGCATGCTTGCTTCATTTTACATGTTGTTGCATGCTATGAATGTTTGCATATTTAGGTTATATGCCTATTGTATATTGTATGCTTGCATGCTCATATTGCATTAGATTTGTATCATGCTTGAGTTGTTTGCATGTTTGCTTGCATGCTTAGGTTGCATTGCATTGTGTGTGCATTCCCTTGCCTCTTGATCAAGCATGATATAGGTTGGGGCCCCTTATGTGTTTTTGTGCATTTCATTTGATATTAAATTACACACTTGGCTATTTTGGCCATCATGCATTGAAATGCGTGATTGGTGGTCTGAGGGTCGAGAACCATACTCCCTTGAGTTCATAACATGATAGGGAGGGTGGTTGTGCAAACATTGTCTTGTAAATGCATTGTCATGCTCTATTTGTCCTTTACTGCAGCAAAACAACATTCAGCAGGAGTAGATGGCCGATCGGCCATCTATAGTGCCGGCCCGCTACAAATTGTTGGCTGATAGCCTCACAAATGGTCGATGACCTGATCCCTTTGGCCGATGGCCTTGCCTCTTGGTCGATGACCTCCTACAGTGCTCATGGAGTGGTTTAGAAGCATCCTGGAGACTTGTGTAGTTCTCAGAGATGCAGAGCAGTGTAAACAAAGGCAACATGAGGCATGGCGATGGATTTCCGAGCAGAGCCGAGCATACATGCATTTGCCCCTCTTCCTGAGGCTGCTTTACTGCCTTAGTAGCTTAATTGATTTGTTTAATTAGTTAAGTGTTATGTAATAATTAATTAGTTTGTTAGTTAGTTAATTTGTATTATTCTTTCTATCTCTCCCTCGAGAGAGCCAATTGTTGTAATAAGCGTGCGTGTGTGTGATGCATGTCTTCCAACCTCAATTTCTTTCTCCCTTTTATTTAACCGCTTATGATGGTTAGTTCTAGGGCATATTTCAACTAGCATATTTTATGCTATACATGTTTGCATCTATTCATCGGTATTGCATGCACCGGGCTCGGCGCATCATACTAACTGCATTGTATTTCAATTCCAAGTTGAATACGTGTATTAAATTGTCGCATCTCATATGCCATTCTTAGGATAGCCAAGCCTATCTTAAATTGCATTTCGCATGTGTTGCATTAGCCATCTTAACATGAACTAGGATCATGCATTGATTACTAACTAGTTTCTTGTTTTGGCTCGGAGTACACTATAAGTATTTATGCTTTAGCATCTTGCATGTATGTGAGTGTTAACATGACAGCATGCTTGCCATGAGGCTAATTGCTTATGTGATATAACTGCCTGAATGCCTGTGGGTGAAGGTTGGATTGCTTGAATTGGAACGATTCATTGAAATCCGTGTTTTAGCCTACTTGTGAGTAGCAAATTCAAAACTATTTCCAAATAAACGGATATGTGATGCTTTGTTCCAAATTAGGCGATCTAGTCTATACTTGTGTGTTGTGCGCATCACATAGTAATTCTAGCTAATTAACCGGAATAAGAACGCATGTGTTTTCAAAAACTCGATATCATGCTTAGTACAGGCCGATCTTCGGATTGGGCGAGCGGGGGTGCTCATAGATGACCTTTCCCAATCGTACCCAAGTTCCAGAGCCGAGGCAACTTTGGTGATGACGAACACGTGGCCTTAGGCAACGAGTTAGGGTTTCCTAAATTCCCCCAAAATAAATATTTAGGTGGCGACTTTGTATCTGGCAAAGCAGTCCATGTTTGGCACTTCTTTCTTAAAAATCAATTTTCCAAAACGATTTGCCGGATTTGTACTCTTTGGTGATTTATCGGTCTCGCATTGCACTTTGTGGGATTAGATTCAGAACCATGACAAATGAGTCCGAACTGTGGTAGCAAGGCCCCCCAAGGGCGCGCCCATAGTTTCTGGCGACTCTGCTGGGGAGTTAGAGAGCTTGACTCGAACTCATGATATCTTGTTTTGATTACACTTATGTGTTTCTTTGCATTGCATGTGCATTGGTGCGCCTAGGACACCATGTTTGCCGTATGCTATTCCTGAATGGTTTGCCGGAGGCTTGCTTTGAGAAGCGTGCCATAAAGCTGACCGGTTGCGGGTACTGCCACGATGGGAACACAAACCCCGATTTTTACCGGGGCACCCTTTTTGACCATTCGACCTAGTGCATATTCGGAATCCATAGTGACTATTCCAAACTAGGACAGGTTGCATACCCGATCATAGGTTGTTTGAAACCGCTGTGTGCGTAGTAAAACTCTAGCTCTTGACAAAATATGACAAGGAAACCCTACCCCAACATAGGGGTGTATTGGCTCTCATTTACTTGTTATGTGCTTTTAGAGTGTATCTCTATAGGGAACACATATATCAGTTTGCAAGTTTGAGTATCAGGCCTGCGGGCATCAGTGTTTTGAGGATCGGTTATATCTGCGGGTATCAGATTTAGATTTGGGGCAGTGATTTCGAGAAACAGTGATCAGTGGTTGAGAACAGTTCATTCGGCTTGTGTTTACCAACTGTGTGTTGTCTTTATTTTAAGCTGTTATGCTGTCCGTTTTTCTGTTCATTATTTCCTTATTATGCTTTATTTATCTTTTTGCAAGGTAGTTTAGCATCATTGCATCTGACCAGTTAGATATCCCCCGAGCACTCTGGATCAGAGGTCGTAGACTTAATCGATCTAGGGATGTGATAGACGGACAAGCGGTGTTCCTTTCTCTACCCCCGGTTACCAGACGGAGGTCAAGAAGGCGCAGTGTATCGTTACAGCGGTTGTCAGATCAGTGGTCTACCCCATCAGTGGATAGTCAGGCTGAGGTCTCAGTTTTTACTATAGGAATAGATATACCAGTTGTTCAGCCAGATTAGCATAACATGGCAGGAATGGAGGAAATGATGCGTCAACTCCAGGAAAGTATGAGAACCATGCAGCAGGACACTGTCCGTCAAGCAGAATTTGCCAAACAACAGGCTGAGGTCATGGCTCAACAGGCAGAGTTGATTGCCAGGCTACAACAACAAACCGGAGCATCAGCTTCACACCAAGCTCCTCCCCTGCCAAGAGTGCCAATACTCGGGTAGACAGCTAACGTCCAGGAAGATACGGACATTCCAACAGGGCCGGCTCCGCCCCCGATCCTACCCCAGTTATCCAAAGCACCTACCAACCCACCAGATTCTCCCTTTGAGTTCGAGGTGGACCCCACAGCATTGAAAGTGAGCAAGCTTGAAAAGCTATTCAAGAAATCTCAGGGTGTGAAATCCATTCCAGATATTGAGGATGGGTATACCAACTTGGCCGTGACGCTGCCAGACCGTTTTAAGATGCCACATATTGACCGCTTTAACGGATTTGGGGATCCCATGGTGTATTTGCGGCTGTTTTCGGACATACTAAGGCCGATGGGCCTCACCAGATTACATAAGCTTTCTTTGTTCGGCCGGACCCTGTCGGGTGTAGCGGCCATTTGGTATGCGAAATTGGAAGATTCCATCAAGAGGAGTTGGGAGGAGATGGCCGAGGCCTTCATAGCTCAATACTCCTATAATACATAGATTGAGATATAAATACGACCCGTGATCTTGAGACAACAAGGCAAAAGCCAAAGGAGAGTTTCTCCGAGTTTGTGACCCGGTGGAAGGCCAAGGCTTCGATGATGACCGTTAGGCCTGTGGACAAGGATCAAATCCAGATGGTTGTGCGCAACCTCCAGCCCAAACTTATGCAGAAGATGATCGTCCTCCCCCTCCCCACCTTTTCAGATTTACATGAGATAGGGGTACAGATCAAGGATGCGATGAAACAGGGTCTGATTGACCAAGATAGAGAGCAGCCCAAGAGGGCATTCAACCGTAGTACTAATGCAGGCACAAGCAGTGCTGCAGCTACCAGATCTTCAGACGTGGGAATGGTCACCACCACCACCACCCCGAGAACCCTTCTAGCTACGCCATTCACCGGTGCATCCGGAAGTAGCCCACAAACAACCAAGTATTCCCCCCGAGGCCAAAGAACCTTTACCCCACTATATATGCCTTTGTCCAAGGCTCTGGGGGTTCTGCTCAGGAAAGGGCACTTGAAGCCCCTGGAGCTGGGACCACTACCAGAAAAACTCCCTGCTTTCCACAACCTAGCCAAGTACTGTGTGTTTCACCAACAGCATGGTCATGAAACCGACTATTGCTTTCGACTACGTCATGAGATTCAGGATCTCATTGATAACAGGGTGATCATGCCTCCGGAGAAACCGAATGTCACAACCAACCCTCTCCCACCACATAACCAAGCTCCACCCCCCCAAACACATCAATTTAATCCAAACCGGGGTTGTGTCATACGACCCTAGCATATATATCACCCCTTCTCACCTACCCAATCCGGAGGTGTTCATTCCTGACAGCACTGATTTGTGCATGTTGGACATCTCCCAAAACCAACCCCAGACGGTGGTGGTAACTAACGGAGTTAGAATTGGGTCGATTACTGGGGCATATAAGATTGATGATACAGAGCCTGAGGGATCTGCAAGCTTTGTGAACAACCTAAGCAGTTACATTATATCAGCAGGCCAGGCTAGGCTGAATGTGGAATTGCCAGTAGGGGCAGAAATTTGTGTAGTCCAGGAAGATGGACTTAACCAGGGGTTGGATGACCTGGTGGAACTAGAAGAGGACATTGCGAACCTTCAGTTTTTCAACGAACAAGACTCAGGGGACGTGACTGTCAACTGGTTTGGTTTGGATGGTTCAGCAGAGTCTACCAGGTGGCTTGACGATCAGCTGAATATTGTTGAACAACCTCAATTAGAACAGGGTCTGTCAGAGATGAGGACATCAGTTGTGGCCGGCAGGGCCGAGGAACAGAATACATCACCGGAGAGCACCGGTGTTAAGAATTTTGCTCAGAATACGGGCAGTTTGGGGACAGAAGAAACCGAACAGCAGGCTGTGTTGAAGCAGCTTAAGCGGGAAATGATTGAAGATTCTGAGAGGATTAGGAAAGCCAAAGCCCGTATGGGGACAGAATATGCTGCGGGTATGGGAACGGAAGGTGCTGTGGGCACAGGAATAGTTGTGACGAAGCCGGACAGGTGTCTGTCGGCTGCCGATGGCATATGGTGGGAAGATGATGATCTATGTCTTGCCCACATAGATGAGGACTGGGGGAATAACCAGCCGAGTGATACTTATTACATTGGTGAAGTGGACCACATGACTAGGAGCGGGCGTTATTTCAAGCCCCCGCACTTAGATCAACTAGAGGCGTTCGGAAAGGACAAGAAGGCAGAGAAGCAGAAAGATAAATTGCTCGAAGAGGAGGCTGTGTTGAAACAGCTGAAGAAGATACAGGTAGACATCTCCATCTGGGGACTGCTTATGGCTTCAAGAGTACATAGACAGGTTGTCCTTTCAGCAATGGAGAAGGCCAAACTTTCAGTAGACACTACACCTGAGCAGTTAGTAGGACTGGTCTTTCCAGGAGGAGCTTCCCCGACATTGACCTTTTCTGACAAGGAACTACCGCCTGAGGGCGCAAATCACAACAAACCACTCTACATCTCTGTGGAATGTAGAGACAAATGGATACCCGTGGTTCTTGTTGATATAGGATCTGCCATTAATGTGTGCCCGTCGAGGACAGCATATGCAATCGGGGTTGAAGCCCGCAAACTTTGAGCCAACTGCCCAGGTGATAAGGGCCTATGACAATACAAGTAGATGAGTGATGGAGACCGTGAAGATTCACACCTAGGTTGGTCCAGGATAACACGAGATTGATTTTCATGTCTTGGACGTTCCCGCAACCTTTAATCTACTCCTGGGGCGACCGTGGTTGCACCAGGTAAAGGCGGTCTCTTCCACCCTGCATCAGATGTTGAAATACCCCCACGAGAAGGGGGTGGCTATAGTTTTCAGGAATTCGTCAATTGATCCGCCACCAGAGGTGTCTACACCGGTTTTGGAAATCGAACATGGCATGGAAGATGTGTTCCTATCCGGATTTACCCTAGCCGAGGCCCGGGTCGTTCAGAACATTTTGGCTGTTGATGAAGGGTTGTATGTCAGCGCGCAGTCAGTGTATCTTATGAACAAGCTTCAGCATATCCCCGGGATGGGATTAGGAAGGAATGGCCGCAAAGGCGTTGCAGTATCGGCCGAAGTACCGCATAACCCGCATACCTTTGGTTTGGGTTATCTACCCACCAAAGAGGATTGGGTGAGAAAAGGTAAAGAGATGGCCGGAAGAGCCAGAGCCAAGCAGGCCGGGAGGCATTTTGATTTAATGCATCAACCTGTTTAAGGCACCCTAAACGGACGCTTCGTCTGAGAGGGGGAGGATTTTCCATTCTGTGGCTTCCCAGAGCCATGGTTGAATGCTGAGAAGAGGCGCTTGCTGGGTTTTGAGATCTTCTTCGACTTGCAGTTATCTGGGGATGATGTCGTTGAGGAACAGACAGACCCATCGGCCGAGGTTGAGCAGTGTAAAGAAGTGGATTCCGAGAGTATCGAGATCGAAATGGGGGTAGCATTGGCTTGTCTACTATCAGATCCTCCGATCGTGCATGAGTGCTTAGGGGATGATCTCTCAGTGTCTATGATTGGAAATGAAACGGCTGCGAGCCCACCTTTAAACATTTTGGATGCATCCGTCGCACCATCTCTCGTCTGGCAGTACGAGGTGGGATTCTTATCGAGCAGCACCGGGTCAGGTAGTGAGCCGGAATCTGATTCTACCGAGTCTGTAGAGTCGGAATCAGGTTCCAGCTCATCTGAGTTTGAGTCTGGTATTCCTGGGGGTGACAACCCGGATGCCACAGTCCTGTCTAGATCGTCTTTTTCTTTCTCTTTTGAGTCTGTTGTAACAGAAGAATCAGATGGACTGGATGAAGTACTTAATGAGAATCGTGCGGCTGTGGCCTTTGATTACTTTTCTGTACCCTTGATTTATTGCATTAATTTAGACTTTCAAAACTTTGATGAAAATGACGAGGAAGAAATTCCTCTGGTTTTGAAACATTTGCTAGAACAAGAGCATGAGAGGTTTGTAAAACTGCTGGTTGATGAAATCACCCAAATTAATGTTGGTACTGAGAAGGATCCGCGACTGGTCCAGATCGGGTCCACGTTGTTTTCAGAGGAGCGCAAGCGCTTAGTCGCTTTATTAAAAGATTTCAAAGATGTTTTCGCGTGGTCCTACGAAGACATGCCTGGAATCGATCCTGAGATTGTACAGCACTGATCCCTCTTGATCCAGAGGCCCGACCTGTCAAGCAGAAGCTCAGAAGGATCCGCCCAGACTGGGCTATCAAGATCAAAGAAGAGGTCACTAAGCAAATTGACGCAGGGTTCTTGCTGGTATCTGAATAACCCAACTTGGTTGGCCAACATTGTTCCAGTGCCGAAGAAAGATGGCAGAATTCGGGTATGTGTGGATTTCAAGGATTTGAACAAAGCCAGTCCAAAGGACGACTTTCCTCTGCCGCATATCGATGAGTTAGTGGATTTCACTGCAGGGCATGCGCTGCTTTCGTTTATGGATGGCTTTTCAGGCTACAACCAGATTGTGATGGCACCCGAAGACGGGGAGAAGACTGCTTTTACCACCCCGTGGGGGACCTATTGTTATAGGGTAATGCCGTTTGGGCTAAAGAATGCTGGGGCTACATATCAACGAGCTGCGACCATGATATTGCACGACATGATCCACAAAGAGGTTGAGGTGTACGTGGACGACATGATTGTCAAGTCCAAAGAAAGAGAGGGCCACTACACCGCCTTGCAAAAGTTCTTCCAAAGGATCAGAGAATTCAGGCTGCGGTTGAATCCTCAGAAATGTACGTTTGGTGTTACAGTAGGGAAAATGCTGGGGTTCTTGATTACACAGAGAGGTATCGAAGTCGACCCTTTCAAAATCAAGGCCATCTTAGAAATGCCACCACCAATGACTGAAAAGGAGGTGTGAGGGTTTCTGGGTAAAGTGCAATTCATAAGACGGTTTATCTCTAAATTAACCTTGACTTGTGAACCACTCTTTGATCTCCTGAAGAAAGGAACAAAGTTCCAATGGGACAGCCGATGCCAAGCTGCTTTTGAACAGATTAAGCAATACTTATAGAACCCACCCGTGTTGTTACCACCTGAGCCGGGAAAACCGTTGATTTTGTACCTTTCAGTGACTGAAACTACAATGGGCTGCATGCTCGCACAAGAGTCTGAAGACAAGGTGGAGAGAGCTATCTACTACCTGAGCAAGAAGATGCTGGGTTATGAGACTCGCTATACTCCGCTGGAGAAGGCTTGCTTAGCCTTGATATGGGCTACCAGGAAGCTGCGGCATTACCTGTTAGCTCACTCCATGATGTTGGTTTCAAGATTAGATCCCATCAAATATCTCTTCGAGAAACCAGCACTTACGAGTAGGCTAGCCCGTTGGTTGCTTCTGCTTTTTGAATTTGATTCGAAATATGCGACGCGCAAGTTAGTAAAGGGGAGAGCAGTAGCAAAATTCTTAGCCGATCACCCGGTGGACAGGGATGAAGCAATTGAGTACCTATTCCCAGACGAGGACATTCTGCATGTCGAAGACGAAACTTGGATGATGTACTTTGACGGAGCGTCAAACCAATACGGGTATGGGATAGGGGTGTTGCTGATAGCACCCGATAATTCCCGTATCCCTCTAGCATTCAAACTCCGGTTCAAAGTCTCGAACAATGAAGCAGAGTATGAGGCATGCATTGCCGGTTTAGAAGCCGCCCTAGAACTAGGGGCAAAACGGTTGGACGTCATCGGGGACTCAAACCTTGTTGTATCTCAAGCAAAAAAAGATTGGAAGTCAGAGAAGAAAAGATGATAATTTATCACCAGACCTTGGACATGCTGATTCCTCGGTTTGAGAAGCTGAACTTTGCTCATCTGTGAAGAGAGAACAACAGGTTCGCAGATTCACTAGCAACTCTATCTTCCATGATAGACATCCCTTTTGGAGTTCGGATGCGTCCGATCATTATTGACTAGAAATTTATGCCGGCCTACAAGTTGATTGCTGCCATAGATGAGGTTCAAGATGAGAATCCCTGGTATTACGATGTCTGGAACTTCTTGGAAAAAGATGTGTATCCATTAGGGGCAAATGCCAAAGATAAAAGGGTAATTAGAAGAATGGCTGTTCAGTTTATCATTTGCGGAGGTAAACTGTACAAGAGAGGTCATCTGGGAATGCATAAGCTATGTGTTGATGTTGAAGAATCGAAGTGCCTGATGGAGGCCATCCACGGAGGAGAGTGCGGAGCGCACATGAATGGGGTGATGTTAGCCCAGAAGATCCTTAGACAGGGTTACTACTGGTCCACCATGGAGGAGGATTGTATTGGTTTTGTCTGGCGATGCCACAAATGTCAGATCCATACGAACCGCATGAATATTCCGCCGTTGAAGCTTTACAACATGACTTCGCCATGGCCATTTTCAGTCTGGGGCATTGATGTAATCGGGGCTGTTACTCTGAAGGGATCTAATGGCCATGAGTTCATTCTGGTCGCGATAGATTATTTCACGAAGTGGGTTGAAGCCTAATCTTATGCAGTGTTGAAGGCTTCGCATGTTGCAAAGTTTATCAGAAATAACATTATTTGTCATTACGGGGTCCCGAACGAGATCATCTCAGATAATGGTTCCCACTTCAAGAAGGAAGTGATCGACTTGTTGGACAAGTACAATGTGGCTTTTCATAAGTCGTCTACGTATCGGCCACAGACTAACGGAGTAGTTGAGGCCGCCAACAAGAAAATCAAACACATTTTGCAGAAAATGGTGGAAACCTACCGGGACTGGCCAGACAAGTTGCCATTTGCTCTGTGGGGCTACCGGACGTCAATTCGGACTTCCACTGGGGCGACTCCGTATTCATTGGTGTATGGGATGGAAGCTGTCTTGCCTATTGAGATTGAGGTTCCGTCGTTACAGGTACTGGCTGAGTGTCAGATAGTTGAGGCAGATTGACAGCAGAGCAGGTTCGAAGAACTCATGCTGTTTGATGAGAGAAGATTGAAAGCACTGTACCATGTACAGGGTTATCAGCACAGAATTGCCAGGGCTTTCAACAAGAAGGTTAAGTCTAGGAATTTGAAAGAAGGAGATTTGGTGCTCAAAGACAACCGAGCTCCCATTCACGATCCTAGGGGCAAGTTCAGACCCAATTGGACTGGTCCTTACATCGTCAAGTCTATCTGGTCAGGTGGAGCTGTCGTTCTGATGGACCTAGATGGCCTATAGTTCTCCCAACCGATCAACATGGACAAGTTGAAGAAATATTTTCACTGAGAGGCTCACTAGGCCGAAAACCCAAAAGGGCGACCTAGGCAAAAGTTAGAGCACAGAAAATTTGAAATTATAAAAACTGAGCTCGCAAGGTTAAAAACCCGCAAAGGGGGGCCTTGGCAAAAGTTAAAGCATAAAAGGTGAGGGTTAATACACGAGTGAACCTGAGCCAAACTATGTAAGGCTTGATTCCCATCTTTGGGATACGTAGGCAACTTCATCCTGAAGTCCAGCCATAAACACTTCCCTGATCAACTTTGTCCATTTGATCATCTTGGTCATCTTTGTCTATTCAGCATTCAGGAGCTCAGTTGTGATCTCCCGTGCAGTGTTACTCAGACTAGGGGCAACTTTCCAGTTGCTGGAATCCGGGGTTGTGCATATCAGTGATAGATCTCAGGCGTGTCCAGTTCTGATCCATATCGAAAATGGTTTTGACAAGTTTTAATAAAAGTTGATTTTGTTCAAATTAATCTTTTTACAACTTAGACCATTTTTGGACCAAAATAGAAATTTTTCAGTACCACAACCTTTAATTTTATTGATTTCGATACAGAGTTCTCCTGCTCTTGAATACAAAGTTGAAGTTGCTTTTCATTACATTCATAAAGAAAACTTGAAAGTTCTGATTAAAGCAAATAAATCTGGGGCATAGTCAGGTGTTCCTGCATCCCCTTCCAGAGCTAGTTAAAGCCTCTAATGCTAAGCTGGGCCCGACCTGTGCCTTTTCGTTAAGCCAATCTATGCACTCACCAGAGAGAGTGCAGCTGAAAGTGGGAGCGGGGGCTAGAAGCTCTCTCATCCTCCATGCCATGGCATACCGAGCTAGTTGTGCGCCTCGGACCGAAAATATAGCAGGATATTCAATCCCCTCTTCCAGGCAAGTCTGATCATGTCCGAACTGGCGTTGGAACCAAAACGGAAAATAGAAGACGCAGTGTGTCAAGCCTATCAATTGGATCCCGGGCTGACGGGTTATACTGTAGCTCATTGTCGGTAAGTTAAGCCAAAGGCAACGCCAAGCAATCTGGTCCGCAGACAGATTGCACATCCAGTTGTACCACCATCCCTCATCCAGAGCATCGACTAGACGTCGTCAGGAGAGGTAGCTGTGAGCTGAATATGTCAGACATGAGTCCATCACTCTCAGTTTGTCCATCAACCATACCTAGGGAGGGATGAAAAATGAGAGATTAAAGAATAAAGAGATGTAAGTTGAGAGAAAAAGTGAGCAAAGGGTTTTGAGAGAAAAACCGAGCTTGAGGGTCGAGTGATGTGAGCAATATACACATGAGATGGAGTGGGAAACATTACTTGCAATAGTAGTGGACTCCCTGCAAACCTAGCCGTCTCCCGACGATGGAAGGCGTCGAAGCCTATCAATGTCTCGGCCAATGTCATGGCGATGCAACTCTTACCTTCTCTCAAGCCCTTGGCAACTTCGATCAAATGAGTGCTGAACCCACCGGAGCTTGGGACTAGTAAGAAATGAGATAGCATGCACAGGCAGAGTGCATGCTGTCGATAACCTTGCCAATGATGGTCGCCGCAGTCACCAGCATCAGAAAACTGACAAACCAAGCTCGGGATGTTCATCTCTCCATCATGAATCAATGACCGAGGGTCGTGCAAAGTAAGGCCACACATCCGACCTAAAGCTTGGACGTGGCCGAAGCGGAGTTGAGGCAAGATTTCTTCATCGTGCTCGGATTGCATTAAAGCTTGGAAATCCTCAAAAGTGGGACACATCTCTTGACCGCCAAAGCTAAAGACGTGTGTTACCGGATTCCAAAATCTTGTCGCGGCATAGAGGAACGGGAAACGCAGCGGGGTGCGACCCAAACTGAATAGTGCGTTTATGTCGAAACCTCAGAAATTTAGCCTTTCCGAGCCATCCAAGTTAGCAATCCAATTTGTGAGATTTTGGACAAGAAACTCTTCCATTTGGTGCAAATCAGTGTTGAAATGAGAAAAACCACGAAGCTGAGGCTTTTGTAGAAGATAAGGTGTTGAGTAGAAGACAGGTGTCAACAATCTGGAGGTTCTTGCCATTTTTGGCCGACCGGCCAAATATACTGCCGGTCGACCATACCTTTTGGTCGACCGGCTAAAAATGTTGGCCGATGGCAATTTCTTGTGGTCGGTGGCCCCTCCCTTTGGCCGGTGGCCTATCCTCTTGTTCCCTGAGCTGTCTATGCATTGAACATGCTGAGAATTTGTGATTGGCACTACTTCCAATGCCTTATGGTGATGATTTTGCGAAGTCACTCCGGTTTGCTTATCGAGTTGTTGTACATTTGCTTATTGAGTTGTATTTCGCATTCTCTAAGTATTTGTTTTGCTTATCGAGTTGTATTTACACTTGGTTAGCTTATTGAGTCTTTTGTTTTGCTTATCGAGTTGTTTTGTCGTTAGTTGGTTCACTACCTGACTTATTACAATTCGAGTGTTTGGTTTTCAAAACAAAAGTTCTATCTCATTTACATTGTTATGTGATGCGATATGATGCGATGCGATGCATAAAATGTACAAATGTAACCCTTTTTGAACAAAATAGCTATTTCATTTCATCATATGTTCTCTTGCAAAAGTACATAGTTTTGGGAAAATAAAACCTGCCTGAGGCAGTACAATGTGCTCAAATTACCAGTAAAAAGGAAAATAAAGCAAAGAAGGAAAAGTAACAAATGTCTGAACAAATCAAAAGGAAAAGAAAAACAGTAATGTCTGGGTCAACATCAAGTGGTCTCAGGCATGGAAGTCGGTCCTGGTCCTCTTCTTGGACGAGGGTCCAAGATCACCACCACCATCTCCGAAATCAGAATCTGAGTAATCTCCAGCCTCGCCCTGAGAAGACTCCACCTCTGCATCAGAATCATCAGGGGAGGGCTTCCGAGAACTGCTCTCAGTATGGACGTGCTTGTGTCTGCCATGGCTGTGGAACGTCATCCCCCGCTTGGCTCCCCTTCCTCTTCGAGCAGGAACAAATGGTCCAGCTAGAGCGCCTCCCGCGGCCGGATTCTGGAATGGGGCCTGAAAAGAACAAACGGCGAATGCATCAGTTATGCTATGTAGTACAAAGTATGAATACTGAATACAGTGTGTGAATGCAGTGTATAAATGATGTGAGTAGAGAATCAGTATAGAATACAGTGTGTGAGTACAGTGTATGAATGCCGTGAGCAATGCCGTGAGCAGTGTGTGATTATAGTGCATCAGTGCCGTGAGTGCTGCGTATCAAGTGCCGTATTGATAGTGCGATGCATCAGATCATGTATGGAACAGATTATGCAAAGTTTGGGACTAAGTTTGAAAGAACTTACCAGGATGCCGTAGATGGTCAACAAGTCGATGCTCCGCTGTAGCATCCTTATCACGGAGGCGGTCAACTCCAGAGACTGGCGAGTGTACTCGACGGAAGCCTGCAAAAGTGTTAAAGGCATTAGTATTTTGCGTAATATCAAACAAAATGAAATGTAATGACTATACAGAATGCAAAGTATAGTGGTACATATCGGGGTCGAGCCGTAGACACCGACAAGCTCATGATCAGCCGGAGGAGGAGCAATGGGGATCTGGTAAGTCTCCCACCCTGCCCTCGGCATGTCATCGTCGTGGGCAGCTCGGGCCACCTAGCTCCCTGCCCCCTCCGAGACCCGCTCCTACTACGGGCCTGAGCTGCCCGTGATGCTCATGCTCCCACCGCTGGTGTCGCAGGTCTCTCTCGCTCAGCTTGGCGAGCACCGGTCAAAGGCCGCATGATATAAGCTTGAATGAACTCGGTGTAGTCGCTCTCGTCCCTGAATAACTCGGAGTCCCAGCTGATCGTATAGTCGATCATCTCCTCTGGGGTGTATCTCTCCATGTGCCTCATATGGGTAGGAGGTGGTCGCGGTACTATCTGCTCTGGTAAGCTGAGGGTCTGGCGTAGGAAGCGCTCCTCCAGGTACCAAGCCCGACAGACCGGGCCTTCCAGCAGAATCCTAAATCGGGCGGTCTCCCGAACGCCGGCATACCGCTCCTGAATTGCGTCAGACAACAGGGCCCACGACTACTAGGTGATCTGCAAATAATATACAGTTTGTTATCTACTGTTATTGAAAGTACAATGCAAAGCGAAGCTTAAATGAATTGAAAAGTTAAACATACCTCTGCGGCGGTGATGGTGTCGAAGTATCAGCGGAAGAACATGAAGGACTCCTGGGTCTCCGCTTGCACCTCACATCGAAGCGGTGGGAAAACGAAACCATGGGGGGTGTCTCCACATCTGGTGCCTAGGAAAGTAGGCATACACCCACAACTACAAAATGTAACAGAGCGGACATCAATATGCTTATCAGATAAAGCAGTATACAAATAAAAGCAGAAATCAGAGAACAGTGTGCAGTGTATGGCGCAGTGTGTGCAGCGTGTTATGCAATGTCTGCAGTGTACAGCCAGTGTAAAGCAGATTGCGTGTGCGTAGTGTGTGTGGTGTACAGATATTGAAAAGCAGAATTGAAAAGGCAGAAAGGGAATGTGTACCTCTCAGGCTCGCTAGTAGCCTCCAAGCAACTGCCCGCTGCGGCAGGAGGATGAGCTCATATATCCGTAAAGGGTGGCCAGGCTTGCGCCACCCCAATCATAGCGGCGGATTCGCGTCACGTCTACGAGCGCATTCAGCAAATAAAGGGCGACGGTGTTTGCCTGGTCAGCGAAAAGCGTGGTCCCCAGCAGAAACATGATAAACCCACGAGCATACTGCTGCTCCTCCTTCCGGGAAGTAGGCGCCTGGATCCGGAAGTGGTCCTCGAACCATGAGTACCTCACAAACCGTGGCCGGGCAAGAGGTGGCTGAGTGCCAAGCAGGTATAGTTGAGCCACGTCCCACTCGTCCATATCAGTATCGAAGGGGATCGAATCACCCCCTACTTTGATGCCTGTGAGCATCAAGAAGTCAAAGGGAGTCATTGTCATCTCCCCAGTGGCGGAAAGGTGAAAGGAGTTGGTGGTGTCCCACCACCTCTCCACCAAAGCAGCAAGAAGGGGCCTGCTTGCAGTGAGGCACGAGAGTCCCATGCAGAAGGTGCCGAAGCCGGCTTGGTCGATAATCTGGCAGACTGTATCAGGCAGCTCCATATACCATCCACAGGCAACGACGTTCCCATACCCCCAGAAGGCATGGGAATCTCCCTGTGTTCAAAACAAACAGTTGCGAAGCAATGTTAGAAATACAGCGTTTAAATGCGTTTAGAGTTGGGAAAATATAGTGTGTGTGCATGTGTTCAAGTCAACACAGATATCGGGTGTGGGTGTGCTCACAGTGAACTAAGCATACGATGTATCAGTGTGTTTGGGTTATTCAGTCGAAAGGACAGTGTGTGTGCATGTGTTCAAGTTTAAACAGATATCGGGTGTGGGTGTGCTCACAGTGAACTAAGCATACGATGTATCAGTGTGTTTGGGTTATTCAGTCTAAAGGGCAGTGTGTGTGCATGTGTCCAAGTCTACACAGATATCAGGTGTAGGTGTACTCGCAGTGAACTAAGCATTCGATGTATCAATGTGTTTGGGCTATTCAATTGATGAAAATGCAGTGTGAGTGCACGTGTTCAAGTATACACAAATGTCGGGAGTGGGTGTGCTCATGGTGAACTACAACATGTGGTACATCGGTGTATCGGGGTTAAACAGTTAAAGAACAGTATTGACTATTGTAGTTATACAATCTGCGTTGCAAAATGAAACAGAGAAGGAATGTACCTCGGAAGCGCCAAATGAGAGGTGTAACTGGGGCTCGTGCAACAGAAGCTCTAGTGGCGCGCCCTGCGCATAGCTCCTGAAGTGGTGGATGCCATCAGGAGGAAGCACATGTACCGCCGGCCTGTAGGTCGCCGGGTTGAATGGTCGGGCGCGAAGAGGTAGGAGATAGACCTCGGAGTCCACATCCATCTCCGGCGGAATCCCACCACGTGGAAAGTCGTTTGCCATCTCGAGAAAGGTGTGAAAATGGCCCAAAGTGCGAAAAATGGGCGAGAATGTGAAGGTCAACCTGAAAGTCAACCCCGAGAGGGTGAAAAATGGGCGGAAAGGTCGGAGTGTAGAAAAGGCACGAAGATCGAGGTATAACTTGGGGAAAACAAACCCCAAGTGGTGGGAACCAAGAAATGAGCACCGAAAATGAGATTTGTTCGGTTCAAAGTGTGCGAAACAAGAGGGATTTCACGAATTGAACGACGAAAAAGTGTCGAAAACAAGAGAAAAACGAGGATCGAAGGTGAGGAAATCACCTGGGGAGAGAGGGGGAGGATTTTTGAGCTAGGGTGAAGTGGAAATATGAGGTTTGGAACCCCATATTTAAAGACCCGTGGCCAAAAGACAAAATTGTCCCGAAATTGCCATTTTTGGCCGGTCGGCCAAATTGTTAGCCGATTGGCCAAATATTTGGCCGATGAGCTTATTTTGTGGCCGATGGATGGCCGGTAGCCTCCCCTTGTGGTCGATGCACCTCCCACACCCTTTTTTGGGTCAACTATGATGTTTGGACCTTCATTCTCCAAGAAAGTGCAAGAAAATACACTGTTGAAGCTCAAACCGGTCTCCGTGTTGGCCTCGAATCGTGTCTTCCATGTGCGATGCTCGGAACGCACAAGGTGTATCCTTTTTCGTATCCTTTTGTATTTTGCGAGATTCAGAAACGGCTTTAAATACGCTGCATTACAATGTTTTGTCTTGCTTGTGATAATCACGCATCGTTTGCATTGTTATGCATGTCTACATGCGTTGTAGTGCATACCTGTAGACACCCCATTTTTGACCGTCCTTGAGACTTGGACATCACTGTTTGAACACTCGGTGATCATCCATGTTCGTGTTCGTCCTGAGTTCTCGGAGGTCTCGGCCACGCGCCTTGCCTCAAGACCTCTCGACTCGACTGTTTTGTGTTTAGTTTTGCACCAAACACTTGTGTTTTGCTTTTGAGGAGCAGGGAATGGCTTGTTGGCCATCCCCACACCTCACAGGCCATGGCTTGAGGCCACCGGCCATTGTTTTGTTGCCATCGGCCAAATGTTTGGCGGGCCGGCACTCTTTGTGGTCGGTCGACCATTGTTTTGGCCAATTTGTCATTTTGGGCTGGCCGACCACTGTGCATCTACTTTTGGCAGATATTTTGTGCCAGCTGTGATAGCTGGCACCCACTTTGCACCCCCTCCATACACGTGTATGGAGGGATTTCACTCTTGCTTAGCTTGTTTTGTAAGCTTTGCAAGAGTGAATCTCTATAAGAGGAGGGCTTCTCCTCCCTCCTCAAGGGTTACAAAAAGTTCTAGAGAGGGTCTGAGATTAGGGTTTAGGATTTGTATCTCTCTATCTCTATATCTCCCTCTCTTTTTTGCCTTAAGGTGTTTTGTTCATAGTTTTGCACATAAACACCTAGAGTTACACTTTCCTTTGGCTATTGAGGTGCTAAGGAGTGATTTTTAGAGGTTTTGAGCTGATTTAGACCAAAGGAAGGCTGCTGGAGCATTGTTCTTGAAGAAGGTCTTCAAGCGTAAGAACTTTTCCTTTAAATTCCCCATTTTTGCATAGGCCTTTAGCCATCCTTGCACCTGTTTTTAAGCTTAGTCTATAACATATAAAAGTTTTGATTTTAAGTGCTTAAAATAGTTGTTTAAGGTTGCTTTGGTGTTTGGGGTTGTTTGACCCCTCTTAGGCCTTGTTTGGCCCCTTTTTTATGCTATTTTGGTGAGCTCCGGGACCACCTTGTTTTGGCCTCCTCACCACTGAAATCCAGAGGGATTTCAGTGGTGGGGATGGTGCTTTAAGGTCCTAAGAAGGAGAGGGCCATCCCCTCTCCTTGTTGCCTTCAATATGTTCCATTTTAGCCTCATGTGTGAGCACCATTGTTGAGATCATGTTGGCCATGTCTTAGCTAGTATTTGTGCTTATTTTGTCATAATATAGCACTGTTTTTAATTGGTTTAGACACACCATGCTTGCTTTGCATACTTGTCTTGTAATGCCATGAATTTGCCTTAACATGTACTTAGCATTTAGACTACTATGCTTACTTGTTTTGGCCAAGCTTTGTGAAGCTTTTATGCATATTTTGATGTGCTTGAGGTCTGATTTTGGTCATTTGGGCCATCCATGGCATGCTTTGTATAGCCACCTTGCATTTTGGTTTGTTAGCCTTAGGTGTGCAAGTGTTGAGCATGCATTACTTGGCTCATTTTAGTGGTTTGGAACCACTTACCATGTCATTTCAGTCCATATGGTATGCTTGTATGCTTGCATTTGACACTCCTTTAATGCTTTAAAAGGTTGGTGTTTCATGCTCCATGTTTGTACCATTGTGCATGCCGCTAAGATTAGGTCATTTAGATGCCATCTAAGTGGTTTTTGGGGCTCACTTTGGCATGATTTGGGACTGTTTTGGTCTGCTTTGGTCATTTGCTTCATGTGTCACACGACCGTAGTTTAAGTCCTTGGGCTTGGTTGCATGCTTTGCTTGCATTGGTAGGTTGATTTGGCATCATCTTCTACATATTTTCAAAGCTTATCATGTATGCTATTTGTCCTCTTTTAAGTGTGCTTAAAAGTCCTCTCTTTATGCTTGAGTGTTGGTCCATTTGTATACATGCTTGCATGTGCATTTGTACCTCATTTCCACAGCATTTGGCCACTGTTTTGGGCTTGTTTGAGAGCTGTCTAAATTAGCTTAAGTCTATCATTCGCATGTTGTTGCATGCTCGCCTTGCGCGTTGTTGCATACTTGGCCTATCGCATGTGTTGTATACTTGAATCACATTGCATTTGGCATGCATTTCCTTTTTGTTTGGTTGCCTAACATGTCACATGCCTTGTGTGCTTGTTTGCATTGTCATGTTGCATACTTAGCTTGCATGTCTAGGTTGCATTGCATTTGGCATACATGCCTCGCCTCTTGAATTGATTATGATAGAGGCTGGGCTTTATGTGTTTATTTGGTTTGCATTTCATTAGATATTGAAATGGCACACTTGGTTTCTTGGGCCATCACGCATTGAAATGCGCGATTGGTGGTCCGAGAATCAAGGACCATCCTCCTTTGAGTCATGAACATGATAAGGAGGGTGTTGGTGCACACATTTTCTTGAAATGCATTGCCATGCCATGTTTGCCCTCTGCTGCTGTCAAAACAGGATTCTGCAGGCATACATGGCTGACCGACGACATCCAGTGTTGACCGGCCATGAATTGGTGGCCGAGAGCTCAATAGATGGTCGATGACCACTCCTCCATGGCCGATGGTGTTCCCCCTTGGCCGGTGACCTTCCACTGTGATCAGAGAGTGTTCCTTGGGACTTGTGAAGTTCTCAGAGATGCCAAGCAGTGTAAACAGAGGCAGCTTGTGCATGGCATTGGATTTCTAAGCGGAGTCGAGTATGCGTGCATTGGGCCCTCTTTCCGAGGCTGCTTTACCGCTTTATTAGCTTAGTTAATTTGCTTAACTAGTTAATTGGCTTGTAACTATTTAATTAGCTTGTTCGTTGATTAAATTGTATTATTCTTTCAGTCCCTCTGAGCGAGGGCGAATTTGTAATAAGTGTGGGTGCATGTGTGCATGTCTTCCAACCCCCACTTCTTTCTCCCTTTTACTTACTTACTTTTGATGGTTAGTATTAGGGCATATTTAATTTAGCATCCTTATGCTATGCATGCGTGCATCCATTCATTTGCATTGCATGCACCGGGCTCGGCGTATCATGCTAACTGCATAGTATTTCAAATCTAACTTGAATACGTGTTAGTTGTTGCATTCCACATGCCATCCTAGGATTAGCCGAGCCTATTCTAGTTGCATTTTGTATGCGATGCATTAGCCACTTAACATGGACTTGGATCATACATTGATTGCTAACAAGTTCTTTGTTTTGGCTTGGAGTACTCGGTAAGCTTTTTATGCTTTAGCATCTTGCATGAGTGTGAATGTTAACATGAAAGCATGCTTACCATGAGGCTAACTGCTTAGTTGATTTACTACCTGAATGCCTGTGGGTGAAGGTTGGATTGCTTGAGTTGGAATAACTCGTTGAAATCCGTGTTTTAGCCTACTTGCGAGTAGCAAATGTCAAACTGCCTTCAAACGAGCGGATATGCAATGCTTTGTTCCAAATTAGGCGATCTAGTCTATACTTTTGTGTTGTGCGCATCACATAGTAAGGTTAGCTAATTAATCGGAATAAGAATGCATAATGTTTTCAAAACTAGATATCATGGTTAGTAGAAGCCGATCTTTGATCAGGCGAACGGGGGTGCTCATAGCTGACCTTCCCCAATCGTACCCAAGTTCCCAAGCCGAGACAACTTTGGTGATGATGGACACGTAGCCTTATGCAAACGAGTCAGGATTTCCTAAATTCCCCCATAAAAAATATTTAGGTGGCGACTCTGTATCTGGCAAAGCAGTCCATGTTTGGCACTTCTTTCAAAAAATCTATTTTCCAAAACGATTTGCCGGATTTGGACTCTTTGGTGATTTATCAGTCTTGCATTGCACTTTGCCAGACTAGATTCAGAACCGTGACTATTTGAGTCTGAACTGTAGCGTGAGGCCCACGGGCGCGTCTATAATACCATGTTTGCATTGTTATGCACGTCTATATGCGTCGTAGCGCATGCCATGTTTGCATTGTTATGCACGTTCCATATGTCTTGTAGCGCACACCATCTCTTGCATTGTCATGAACATACTACATGCGTTGTAGCGCATACCATACTCGCATTGTTATGCAAGTCTATATACGTTGTCGTGCATACCATGCTTGCATCGTCATGCACATCCTTCAAGTCGCATTGTCTTGCGTTTCTTAATCTGCGTTGTTCCGCATGTCTCATTGGCATCATCAATACCTCAATACATGCATCGTCATGCATATCTCACATGCATTGTCATGCATTTCAGCACATTACATGCATCGTCATGCATATCTCACAAGCATTGTCATGCATATCTCTCACATGCATTGTCATGCATTTCAGCACATTACATGCATTGTCATGCATTTCAGCACATTACATGCATCGTCATGCATATCTCACAAGCATTGTCATGCACTTCAATACATACATTGTCATGCATATCTCACATGACATGCATTATCATGCACTTCAGCGCATTACATGCATTGTCATGCATTTCAGCGCATTAGATGCATTGTCAGCACATTACATGCATTGTTATGCATTTCAGTTCAAGCATTGTCATGCATTTCAACACTTTACATGCAATGTCATACGTTTCGGTACATGCGTTGTTATGCATTTTAGTACATGCGTTGCTTCGCACATCATTTGCATTGTCATGCATTTCCTTACCTTACATTGTCGTGCATGCATTGTATCGCACGTCATTTGCATTGTCATGCATTTCTTTACCTCGCATTGTCATGCACATTTTATCTGCATTGTCATGCATTTCCTTACTTGCGTTGTCTCACTCATCATGTGCGTTGTTTCGCACCCCCCTGTGACTTGCGTTGTCTCGCTCGTCATGTGGGTTGTTTTGTACCCCCCTGTGACTTGCGTTGTCTCGCTCGTCATGTGCGTTGTTTCGCACCCCCCTGTGACTTGCGTTATCTCGCTTGTTCGCTCGTCATGTGCGTTGTTTTGCACCCCCTGTGACTTGCGTTGTCTCGCTCGTCATGTGCGTTGTTTCGCACCCTCTAACTCGCGTTGTTTCGCACCCACTAACTCACATTGTTTCGCACCCACTAACTCACGTTGTTTCGCACCCTCTAACTTGCGTTATTACTAACTCGCGTTGTTTCGCACCCACTAACTCGCGTTGTTTCGCACCCACCAACTTGCATTGTTTTGCAAATTCATCAACTTGCATTGTTTTGTAAATTCTCTAACTTGCATTGTTTTGCAACTATCTAACTTGCATTATTTTCCAACTATCTAACTTGCATTGTTTTGAAACTATCTAACTTGCATTGTTTTGCAACTTATCTAATTTGCATTGTTTTGCAACCCATTAATTTGCATTGTTTTGCAACCCTTCTAACTTGCGTTGTTACGCATTTTCTCTAACTTGCATTGTTTCGCATACTTTTAACTTACGTTGTTACATTTGTTACTTACATTGTTATGTCCCCCCCTTTAACTTACATTGTTACGTTCGTTATTTACATTGTTATGTACGTCTTTAACTTGCGTTGTTTCGCGTGTTTTACTTGCATTGTTATGCACACTTCACTCACGTTGTCACGCAGTTTTATTGCATTGTTATGCATGTTTCTAACGATATTGTACCTGTTGAGTTTCTTCCTCTTTCAGGCACGATATTGTATGTACAGTTCATTTGAGGCTGGCGCGACCAGACGAACCACACAGGTATTGTATATTCTCCATGTGAGACGTAGCGAGAATTGTATAATTCTCTTACATCCTTTCTGCATGTAATGTAGTTAGATTAGTATTCACTTGCTTAAAACTGTTGCATGTTATGCTTTGTTACAGCTTTCTTCGCATGATCGTAAGTTATGTTCGGCCTTGTGTATTGCCTTTGCATCTTGCCCCTGCCTATGAGCGCATATCTTTATTTGCTAGCTTGTATGCTTTGTCTAAGTCTTCGGCCTCGTCAAAAATGGGTCGTCTCTGGGCTTTGACATTCACTCCCGTCATTGTTATGACTTTCGAGTTCTGTCAAAGAGGGGCAACTGTAGACACCCCATTTTTGACCGTCCTTAAGACTTGGACGTCATCGTTTGAACACTCGATGATCATCTATGATCGTGTTCGTTTTGAGTTCTCTGAGGTCTCGGCCGCGCGCCTTGCCTCAAGATCTCTTAACTTGTCTGTTTTGTGCTTGGTTGTGGACCAAACACTTTTGTTTTGCTTATGAGGGAAGAGGGTGGCTTGTTGGCCATTTTCTCAACCCACCGGCCAAGGCCTGAGGCCATCGGCCATGTTTCCTTGCTATCGGCCAAGAGTGTTAGCCGGTCGGCACTGTTTTTGGTCGACCGACCATTGTGTTGGTCGATCGGCCATTTTTGCTGGCCGAACCCTGTTCATCTTCTTTATGCAGATATTTAGTGCCAGCTCACAATTGCCCCCCTCCATATACGTGTATGGAGGGATTTGTCCCTTGCCTTAGCTTGCTTTGGAAGCTTAGAACTTGGATTCCTATAAGAAGGGAGCTTCTCCTCCCTTCTTAGAGGTTTTGAAAATTAGGTTAGAGTGATAGATTTAGTTTTGTATCTATCTTACCTTGTTTGATCATGTTTTGTACTCAAAAGTGTAGTATTGTCTTACTATTGTACACAAACACACACTAGAACACCATCCTCTTGGAGCTGAGGTCCCTTGAGGTTGATTTCAAAGTTTTTAGGTTGATTTTAGTTAGAAAAACCTGCTGGAGCTTTGTTCTTGAAAGTGTTCTTCAAGGGTGAGCTTTCTTGCTTTTAATCCCCTTTCTTGCCTAAGCTTTTAGACCTATTTGCTTATTGCTTTAAGCTTAACTCTTAAATGATAAAAGTTTTAATTTTACAAGCTTTAGACCTTTGTTTAAGGTCACTTTTTGGTTTTGGGTTGTTTACCCCCTCTTAGGCCTTGTTTGGCCTTATTCTTGTGCCTTCTTTCTAAGCCTTGGGATCACCTTGTTTTGGCCTTCCCACCACTGAAATCCAGAGGGATTTTAGTGGTGGGGATGGTGTTTTATGGTCCCAAAAAGGAGAGGGTCATCCCCTCTCCTTGTGTTTTCAATATTTGCCTTAATATGCCTCATGTATGAGCATGTTTGTTAAGTTCATGTTGGCCATATTCTAGCATGTATTTGTGGCTATTCTGCTGAGGCTCACCACTATTTTTGCTTGTCTTGGTCATTCCATACATGGTTTATACACTTGTAGTGTAAATCACACACACTAGCTTTATATGCTTCATGTTTGAGCATGTCTTTCTAGCCTATGTTGTGTCCATTTCAGTATGTTTTAGGTGATATTTTACCATGTCATACCTTTGTTTAGGTTTGGTTTGGTTAGCCTTTACATGCTCCTTGCACTTGTAGTGCATTTCCTTTCATTTGCCTTAACATGCATCATGCTTTAAGCCATGTTTCTAGCATGATTTTGGCTCGACTCCATGAAGCTTTTAGCCTTGTTGTAACATGCTTAAGCTCTGATTTGAGTTGTTTTGACCATATATGCCATGCTTTGTATAGCCATAAGGCATTCTAGCTTGTTAGCCTTAAGTGTCCAAGTCACTAGCATACTTTATTTGGACCATTTCAATGATTTGGCATCATTTGTTATACTATTTCAGTCCATGTTTCATGCTCAAACACTTGCACTTGTCATTTCTTTAATGCTTTAAAGAGTTGATGTTTTATGCCTCATAAATGGGTCATTGTGTATGCCATCATGCTTAGGTCTTTGGGATGCCACCTAAGTGGGTTTTTGGTCTTGTTTTACCATGCCATAACTCTGTTTTTCATTGTTTATGTCATGCCATGTTTGGTTTTGATAGGTGTAGTGTAACACCCCTTTTGTGGCCTTGCATGCCTCATGCTTTTGGCATTGTGTTTTAGCTTGTGTTGGCTAATTTCGAGCATGTTTTTGGTCTTGTTTGGACTTGCCTTGGGGACTATTTTAGGTCCCCTTGGCCCTTTGGGGCTTGTCTTGCATGGCCTTGGTTTGAACCCCTTGGCTAGCCTTAAGCCTTGAGCCTTCTTGCATGATTTACTTGCTTTGTTTGGTTGGTTTGATACCTTTCCGAACATAATTTCAGAGCTTATAATGTATGTCATATGTCCATGTTTGTCTCCTTTTAAGTGCTCTTGAAAGTTGTCCTTTTATGCTTAGGTGATAGGCCAATTTGGCATGCATGTTTGTATGTACCTTTGTCTTCATTTCCATAGCATTTTGGCCACTGATTTGGGCATGTTTGAGAGTTGCCCATTTTGGTTTAAGCCATCTTACCATGTTGTTGCATGCTTGTTTCATTTTGCACGTTGTTGCATGCTATGCATGTTTGCATATTTAGGTTGTATGCCTATTGCATATTGTATGCTTGCATGCTCATATTGTATTAGATTTGTATCATGCTTGAGTTGTTTGCACGTTTGCTTGCATGCTTAGGTTGCATTACATTGTGTGTGCATTCCCTTGCCTCTTGATCAAGCATGATAGAGGTTGGGGCCCCTTATGTGTTTTTGTGCATTTTATTTGATATTGAATTGCACACTTGGCTCCTTTGGCCATCATGCATTGAAATACGTGATTGGTGGTCCGAGGGTCGAGAACCAGACTCCCTTGAGTTCATAACATGATATGGAGGGTGGTTGTGCAAACATTGTCTTGTAAATGCATTGCCATGCTCTGTTTGTCCTCTGCTGTAGCAAAACAGCATTCTGCAGGAATAGATGGCCGGTCGGCCATCTGCAGTGCCGGCCGGCTACAAATTGTTGGCCGATAGCCTCACAAATGGTCGATGACCAGATCCCTTTGGCCGATGGCCTTGCCTCTTGGTCGATGACCTCCCACAGTGCTCATGGAGTGGTTCAGAAGCATCCTGGAGACTTGTGTAGTTCTCAGAGATGCAGAGCAGTGTAAACAGAGGCAACATGAGGCATGGCGATGGATTTCCAAGCGGAGACGAGCATGCATGCATTTGCCCCTCTTCCCGAGGCTGCTTTACTGCTTTAGTAGCTTAATTGATTTGTTTAATTAGTTAAGTGTTATGTAATAATTAATTAGCTTGTTAGTTAGTTAATTTGTATTATTCTTTCGGTCTCTCCCTCGAGAGAGCCAATTGTTGTAATAAGCGTGCGTGTGTGTGATGCATGTCTTCCAACCTCCATTTCTTTCTCCCTTTTATTTAACCGCTTATGATGGTTAGTTCTAGGGCATATTTCAACTAGCATATTTTATGCTATGCATGTTTGCATCCATTCATCGGTATTGCATGCACCGGGCTCGGCGCATCATACTAACTGCATTGTATTTCAATTCCAAGTTGAATACGTGTATTAAATTGTCGTATCTCATATGCCATTCTTAGGATAGCCGAGCCTATCTTAAATTGCATTTCGCATGTGTTACATTAGCCATCTTAACATGAATTAGGATCATGCATTGATTACTAACTAGTTTCTTGTTTTGGCTCGGAGTACACTGTAAGTGTTTATGCTTTAGCATCTTGCATGTATGTGAGTGTTAACATTATGTGATATAACTGCCTGAATGCCTGTGGGTGAAGGTTGGATTACTTGAATTGGAACGATTCATTGAAATCCTTGTTTTAGCCTACTTGTGAGTAGCAAATTCAAAACCATTTCCAAATAAACGGATATGCGATGCTTTGTTCCAAATTAGGCGAGCTAGTCTATACTTGTGTGTTGTGCGCATCACATAGTAATTCTTGCTAATTAACCGGAATAAGAACGCATGTGTTTTCAAAAACTCGATATCATGCTTAGTACATGCTGATCTTCGGATCGAGCGAGCGAGGGTGCTCATAGATGACCTTCCCCAATCGTACCCAAGTTCCCGAGCCGAGGCAACTTTGGTGATGACGGACACGTGGCCTTAAGCAACGAGTCAGGGTTTTCTAAATTCCCCCACAATAAATATTTAGGTGGTGACTCTGTATCTGGCAAAGTAGTCCATGTTTGGCACTTCTTTCTTAAAAATCAGTTTTCCAAAATGATTTGCCGGATTTGGACTCTTTGGTGATTTATCGGTCTCGCATTGCACTTTGCGGGATTAAATTCAGAACCGTGACAAATGAGTCCGAACTGTGGTAGCAAGGCCCCCCAAGGGCACGTCCATACCACCCCTCCCTCCTATCATGAAGCAAATTCAAGAAGCGAAGTAGAGACGTTTCAAGGTTCATCAAATTATCATGAATTGATGTAAGACACACCTTGACACAATAATAGACTCCGACATAACGTTTGGCCGTACAGACGCTTCAAGATTCATCAAAACATTATGGACTAATGTAAGACAAGCCTTGACACAATAAACTCGGTATAACGTCCGACCGAATTCAATCAATCATATTGGTTCTTTATGTTGGTTGATTCATTTTAAGCTTAATTTTATTAGCCTCTTTTATATTACATTCCCTTTTCTTTAATCCATTTAGTCCACGGTGATATTTATATCCATTAAGTCCGAAATGCAATAAAGGAAAATAAGTGTCGACTTAACCTGAGTAAATAAACCTTATTTTCTTCGGAGGAAATTACAAAGGAAAAGTCAAACTTATTTACAAGTTAGGGATTTCAAGTCAAACTCAAGATGTGCAACAAGAACTAGTCAAACTCAGAAGAGTGATAATGACTTGAAATCCAAACTTGATAATAAGTGATAATGACACTTTTCTTGGTGATTTCCAAGGGTCAATTAATCCCTTAACAGTAAACACACTAATGATAAATTTTTCGGAAGAAATAACAAAGGAAGAGTCAAACTCATTTACAAGTGATAAGGGATTTCAAGTCAAACTCAAGATGTGCAACAATGATTAGTCAAACTCAAAAGAGTGATAATGACTTAGATAAACCCACAGTGAGCGATAATGACTTGAAATCCAAACTTGATAATGAGTGATAATGACACTTTCCTTGGTGATTTCCAAGGGCCAATTAATCCCTTAAAAGTAGACACACCGGTGATAAAAAGAACAGAAAAATAAATGATTGTACTTTAGTATAAGAAAGTTCTTATGCCTTTGGTAGTGAACCTCCGAAGAGATTAAACCATTAAACATGAGAAAGTTTTATGCCTTTGGTAGTGAACCACTTAAGAGATTAAACCATTAAGCATGAGAAAAGTTTCTTTCTTATACTTGAACCACAATCTTAATTTTTCACAACTTTTTAGTCAAAATAATCAAAGAATTGAGGGAGGTTACAGAGGTGATTATGTAAAGTTGATTAATTGGTTAATATAACACAAACATAATATGTAAAACAAACTTATTGAAATAAATTAAACAGCCCCTAAATAACATACAATAGTGCTAAAATTAAACTATAGAAGGTGCATAATCATAGAGAGATTAAAGCTAGTACAAGTATGAGGAAGGGTGGCTAACACCTCCCCACTTTTATAACTTCAAATCATATAGTTTAAATGTTGAAAAACAGCCCCAAAACAGTCCCAAATCAGCCCCAAAAAGGTGGCGAAAGTTGACCAAAACAATTGAGAAACACAAGGATTTAAGTTAGGAGTAAGGTTCAAGTAAGGGGGATTAACCTTTCCACCTTTGGGTAGCTTTGAATCACAAGTTTCAGCCCTCAAAACAGTCCAAAAATAATATGAAAACACAAGAAAAAGATGATCAAAGATTGAAATAAAAGCAAGAAAGCTTTACCTCTTGTAGAGAAGGTGTTCTTGTTGTAAATCAAACTTGATTCCAAAACACCCTTAAGTTTGAGTATGATTTTCAATTCTCAAATCAAGTTCAAGTTCAAGCTCTTGTATGGTATGCATGGATGATATGGGAGCTTCAAGGCTTGTAGAAGAACAAGAAGGATGATAGCTTTGATCTTTTCTACCTCTTGATATTTCTAACTCACTCTTGATATTTCTAACTCACTTGATATTGATTTGATCTCTCTAACCAAATTCTACATATGTTTTTCCACCTCTATATAGCAGTCTGAACCCTGCTATTTATAGGCTCGAGTAGGTTTGATCAAAATATCTGCAGCTTGGGCAGCTAGCAGAACACTGCTGAATCTGTCTGAAAGTCAAGATGTCGGGCCGGATGTTAGTATCTCTGGCCGGATATCACTTAGGTCCGGTCGGACTTCAATGTATTTCCACTATCTCTTACTTTCAGGTTCAATACAAGTTGATACAAGGTGTAATATTGAAGTTCCGAGGTAGAAATACAGTGGGTATGACAGGTTGGAATTGTTTAGAGCTCGAACTCAGATTCTTTTATTGAGAATTTAAACCACTGACTCAATGTAATCGTCATCATCGAGTGCTCGGAATCAAGCGCTTAAGTCTTACGAGTGGTCAAAATTAGGGTGTCTACAGATATGTATAGCTAATACAGCTATATACAAGAGTCAGGGGAATGATAGCCTTAAGAACATTTGCTAAAAGATACTTGTAGAACTTGATGAAAAAATTGAAAGAGAGTTTGCAAGGTTGAAATTGGGTACAGATGTACATGTTGAAGAAGATCAAGCCATACAGTGTGATACCACTAACATGTCAGTGTTGGATCCCCTACATGCGAGATCAAAAGGTGTACCGAGCACTAGACTTAAAAGGCATTTTGAACAGCACAAGACAAAACCATCCAAGGATGCATCAACTTCGTGTGAGAATCTTTTTTTCTTTCTTTTTTTTGATTCAAGTGTGAGAAACTATTTACTTGCTCAATAAATGTTACATTCTCATCCGTAATAATATTTTTTTTAATGAAGTTCTTATGTTGTAAGTTATTTGTGATTTATGCACCTACTTAGGAAAATTAAAACAAGTAAAGCAACGACCATCACATGCCTCACTTGGTGTCACATATGATACAACAATCTTCCAACCACCAAATGGGTCCTCTTATGTAAGACCAACAGATGCCAACATACATGGCCAATCTTACCCACCATGGACCATGCATACTTAAGAATTGAATAATTATATTGATTCACAAAGTTAAAATATCTACGATTTATACTTAAAATTATGGTCGTAATTAATTTTAAGTATGAACTATTTCTATGCGCAGGATATGGACTTTGCAAATATTCCATTTACAACTATGTTGCAAAATGTCAATGTTGTAAACCAATTTAGTTAGGTAAATATTGACACAATTCATTTATTTATTTGGATGCCTTTATTTTTTAATATTATTATATACATTTATTGTTCTCTTAACAAAGGCTTAATTTGTATAATATTTTTAATATGTTGTTTAGAAAAATGATAGTCACACAGAGAAGCTACAAAAGTAAGATGAGAGCTGTAGATAAGGGGTTCAGAGACTTACACAGTGCTCTTTTGGAAGTTTGCTCAAGTGCAAAGAAAGAATTTCAAACAAAGCTTCTAGGGAAAGACAAAATTTTAATTTAAGTTGTGTTTTTTGTTCCCCCCCCCCCTGCATTTATGTAATGGGGCTTTATATATTACAATGGTTTTTTTTTTTTTTATTTCTTTATAAGATTATAGATTAAAAGACTGGTTAAATTTCATAACTTAATTTTTGGTTGTGGTAGTGCATTTTTTGATGAAAAATTTTAGATATATATATTTAACAAATTGAGATGAAATTCATTAATAAAAAAAAATTTAAAAAGTGAAATGTAACTCAATAAACTAACATGATAGGTTTTACATCAGTTTGTAAAGAAAAGTTTTAATTTTTAACATGATAGGTTTTTCTTGAATTTGGTATAAAAGGGATAGATGTGTTTGGTGTTGTATGTTTTTGTTAGATTAACAAATTTTTAGTCAACTGAGTACTGAGTTTTTTTTCACAAGCTTAATGTTATTGTAATTGGGAAGGAGTCTCTCTATTCTGTAATTCAGAAAATGTCTTCCTCTTTCCATCATTATTGTAAATAAGAAAATTTGTCTTGTAATTTTTTTTTAACAAATATTGTAAATACATAATAAAATATTCTTTGTAAGAAAAAATTCTCAATTTCTCCTCTTTACAATTTTTTGGTGGACTAAGTACTGAGTTTTGCCTCTTTCTTTCTTCATATCCCACTTCTTGAATGTTATATCACATTCTTCGCACAAATCAGGTTGGATTAGCTTCTCTGGTATCTCCGCCACATTTGTTTCAGTATGCGAGTCTAGATGCTTCTTCTCGTCATCACTTAGGAAATCTACTTTGATACTATTCAAAGGCATTGATATATGATTGTAAGTATGACTCACATCAGTCGCGGTCACCCTTTTCTGTATCAACAACTTCAATTTAGAACTATTCAAGTTGTTGATTTTTTCCTTAAATTCTAAAGGAAGTTCTGGTGGTGGGTATGAAACATTGTCAATTCCCTTATTACTACTCATCGTCTTCTTCTTGATTGGATTGGGTTTTTCTTAATCTTTGCTCTCTTCACTCTCATATCTCTTCTTGTTGTTGGGTTTTTCTTCTGTGACAGGCCTCTTGAGCCACTTTTCTCTCTTCGTCCTGTCTTCCTTGGACAAATTATCAACTGGCTGATCAATAATAGGCTTCTTGAGAGGCTTTTCAATCATTTTTTTGAAGTTTTGTCTCTTCATCTTTGCTTTCATCGCTTCCTTGGCAATAAACGTTTGAATTTTAATTTTAAAGTACTCTTCTAAGCCAGGACTAGGACTAGGACTAGGACCAGGATTGGCCTCTTCTGCCATGGATGTCTTTTTAATAAAGTTTTCTTTCTCCAATTTTTTCTCTGCAACTTTTGAAATCTGTCTCAAGCACTCGAATGGAGAACAACTAAAATTAACCTCAATAAAATTCACATCTCTAAAGCGATATTTGTTTGGGCGGATTGGATTAGGTTGGATTAGCATTCTCATGACTAATAGTCCTAGGACTACGAATCCCTTTGGATTGTGTATCCTATCCTATGTTTGGATTGAGTTCGGATTATAAGGTGGGACTAATATTCCAAACTTTGGCTTAGTCCTCCAATTTATATCTCACCTCCTATGTGGGATTAAATAGTCCATCATTTATAGGATACCATATCTGGATGGATTGTTAGTTCGTACTTCAATTGTTTAACCAAACATCGGATTAATAATTTTATTGGACTATTAGTCTAATCACAAGCTCATGTCCACCCAAACAAACATGGCCTAAGTATTAAGAACCTCTTGTTGATCATCTTGTTTCTCTATTTCTTCAACACTCCAATCTTTTTTTTCTCTTGCATCGAACAACTGTTTGTCTCTGATTAGTTTGGAGACACATAAAAACACACATATATAGGTCACCTATAGGAAAAGAAACCCTTTGGTTTCAATAAAATTAGGATTCCTTTCATGAAACTATAATAATAATATTTTCAGTTGTCTAATTTTGGACCAATTGGGATTGCTTTATGGTAATCTAATGGCATCGATGTCTAGAAAGCTAGTTTTCTAATTTTAGATGTAGAAGGACTGACTTACTAGTCATGTGTTGAGTTGTGCTTCCCTCCCATCTAGTTATGTGGACTCAATTGGAGCTTGTTATTTAGGTTTATAGTTATTTTGATAATTTAAATTATCTGCTTTTGTAAAATTATTTATATGTCCTTAAAAAAAATTAATCGATCTTACTGTGGTAACTTATTCAATTTGTTATTTAAAAAAAAAAAAATTTGAATGATAACTAGTATATATATTTAAAAAAAATATGAAAGGCACACTAATTCAATTTGTTTTATAACTAGTATATATATTTAAAAAAAATATGAAAGGCACACTAAAGTTTATTTTTAATTTTTTAGGGGAAATTACAAAAAATAAAAAATAAAAAACTTAAGGTTTGACCCTTGTAACAATATAAATTCCGAGTTTTTAATTTTGTCAATTTAAACATTGAAATTTTTAATTTTTTTTCCAATCTGAACCATTTACCTATTTTTGTTAAATAGAATCGACTAAAAAAATGAGTATTTTAGTAGTTAAACTCAATAAAAATGAATATTTCAAACATTATTGAGTTTAACAACTAAAAATAACATTTTTTTGAGACAATTAATCTAACATCTCCATTTAACTTTTGATAATGGAAGAGATCCACAATATTTATTTTTGTAGCATAAGGTCCTTCACACCCACAACCACAACCGCATCCATACCCATACTCTCATTCTCTCTTTTGTCTTTCTTCAACTGGTTCTCTACTCTCTCTGTTTCTGTACTTTGTAGCAATCCACCACATCTCCAATATTGTCTGCCGCGACATCTACACGGAGTGAACCCTAAACAAGATGTGAATCTCCTCTTCCACCATCACCTCCGAGCTCATCTACCGCGTCCTTCGCAGTTGCTTCTACTCCTACGCCGAGTCCTTTCGCTTCTTCAACTAGGCTCGCTCTTACCACCCTTCCTATAGCCACCTATTGAATTTGAGAAGAAGAAGAAGACACATAGATGGAGTCTTCATATTTGATCACGTAATGCCCTCAAAATATACAATAAATACATCCCAGAACATTTATAAATAACAACATAAATCGGGGTAAATAGTTCTTTCATTACATGAAAGTTAAAGATACAAAAGTGTCTAACAAAAATAAATGCCCTATTGGTTTACACCTTTCCAAGCCTTGACTTGGTTACAACAAAAGTGAGCTTCGCTCATTACATCTTAAGCCCTTGGCTTTACAAAAATATACAATCAAGATAAGAAGCTCTTGCTCCCAAAATGTCCCTCTAAGCTATTGCCTTGGTGGAGGCAAGTCACCAAGACCTGAAAATATTATTCCCAAATAGGGTGAGCTACAGCCCAGTATGAATCATCTAACACAATATATGAAATTTAGCAAAGGTATAATTACAAGGAGTGTATACATTGTCTACGATATAACATCCACGAATTTATATATTTGAAAGATACCATATTTAAATCTAACCCATTTTTCCTTCAATTCATATTCCGTTTAGTTATATTTCTCAATTCATGAGTTAATTTCATAATTTCTTTAACAAACGAGGCCACAACTCAATGATTTTCAAATCATACAACACATATACATTAACACTTCAAACTTCCGTTTCACGGATATTTCGCCCGCGGGCAACCGTCAAACGGGACCCATGTAAACGTAGGCTATACAAGCACTACAATTGCCATTTTACGGATATTTCATCCGCGGGCTAGGCACCCATAAATAATTTTGGGACTTTCACCCAGAACACTTCAACTAACTTAATTATAATGGAGTCCATCCCCTTTCTCCTCCCAAACAATCATTCATACATTGCAATGTATTTAAACACATAATTAAATAATGAAGTACATCCCCTTTCTACTCCCAGATAATCATACATATACAATGTATATAAATATAGCCATATTCAATGAGAACCAACCATGGACTAGTTTCAGTTCACCTAATCCACATGCAATTTCTACAACAAGCCAAAGCTATCCTTTACTGATAGCCCAACACAGATATTTCTAAACAGATATACAATCTTATGGCAGATAATTTATTCAAAATTTCCAAATAATGAGATAATACATAACCAATCTCACCATTCACACTAACACCCTTCCAATCCCACATTTTCAATGTTAACTTCAATTGTTTACACAAAATAATAGTTTGATTCAATTAGGGCAAACTCTCCTATTTTTCCCAAATATTTGCCAAGTGTCAAAATCATCAAATTAGACATAACACAACATCATTTTCAAACCCCACAAGCTTTTATTTCACCTTCACCCAAAACCCCTCTTTCCATTTTATACCCAAACTCTAGGTTTGTTTAAAGCATCCCCAAATCACACCATTGTTACACAAGAGACAAATAACTAAGCTAAATATCATATGAATGTATAGAAAGATCCCTACCTCAAAGAGAAGACCAAGCAAAGCAAGGGAGAAATCTCAAAGATGCCGAAAACCAACTCTAATTGGATCGAAATGTAGATCTTGAAGCACTCTACCTTTTTTTCAAAGGCACTAGGGTGAAAGGATCAGCGGATCTAGATGAAATCTAAGAGAGAAGGTGAGTTTTAGAGAGAGAAAGTGTAGATCTAGGTTTTTGAGAAGTCTTAGAGAGAGAGAGAGAAGTGACAAGATGATTCAAAATGACATTTTCACGGACTGTTATACACGCAGTCCGCTTGAGGGTGGAAAGTGACGTTCGAGCGTTAGACACAAAGGTCCACTTGAGCGTGAAAAGTGGCGCTCGAGCATAGAATATGCACTTCCAGTATATTTGCAGACAAAGGACCCCCACTCAAGTGTGGGACTAGACGCTTGAGCGTCTGATGCATTCTTCCAGTAGTTGCAGACCTGCAAAAAGAAATATTGAGACTTGACAAATCTCGCTCGAGCGCAAGAATGGTCGCTCGAGTGGAAGAGCCAAAATCTGGGCATCACAGGTTTCGAAAGACACACAACCAACCTGTTCCAAACACACAACCACAACCTGATAACCAAAATAAAAGGGGAGACAAGGGAAACAAGATATGAATCACTATTCAAAACTATACAACTCAAGTTCAAAACATAACAAGTGATGGGTCAAAACCGGAATTGTTATAACCTCTACCCCTTAAAGAATTTCGTCCCCGAAATTACAAATCAAGTTTACAAATATAGTTAAACCATTCCCAACAATGTTATCCTTACAAGTTCAATACCATGACCCATCCTCCGGTCATCCATTCTCACCAACTTAATGCACAAGTCCCATATTAAAATGAAATTTACAATTTCCAAAACATTTACAATGCTTGACCAAAATCCGAATTTACATAGCATATACATGCTTCCAAAAGTGATATAACACATATGATATTCCACATTCTCAAACATATGCAATGTTTGTAACAACTCATGTTTCCAAAATGCCCATAACATATACAATGTTCTCAAAATTTAAAACATATACAATGCTTATACTTTTCATCATCATAATCGAAATCTCAATACAAAACTAAACGTCAACGAATAAGTCCGGATATTTCTCTCGGACTTCCAATTCACGCTCCCAAGTTGCTTCCTCAACCCCGTGATGTTTCCATAAAACTTTAACTAAAGGAATTGTCTTGCATCGCAAGACTTGGTCCCTCCTATCCAAGACTCTCACCGGTCTCTCCTCATACGAGGCGTCCTTATTTACCTCCAAGTCGGTCCAATCCAACACGTGCGATGAATCCGGCTCATACTTTCGAAGCATACTAATATGAAACACGTCATGAACCCTGGAAAGCTATGGCGATAATGCCAAACGATAAGCAACCTCTCCAATCTGCTCAAAGATCTTAAAAGAGCCAATAAATTAAGGGAAAAACTTCACACTCTTCCCAAATCTCATCAAACCCCGCCTAAGTAATATTTTCAGGAACACATGGTCTCCCACCTCAAAAGACAAGGGTCTTCTCTTACGGTCAGCATAACTCTTTTGGCAACTCTGAACCGTAACCAACCTCTTATGAATAAGCACTACCTTCTCCGTCATTTCCTGAACTAACTCTGGGCCCAACAAAGGTGCATCACTCACCTCGGCCCAACACACCGGAGATCTACACGGTCGGCCATACAAGGCCTCAAACGGTGCCATGCCAATACTGGATTGGAAGCTGTTGTTATAGGCAAACTCCACTAAGGGCAGGTTCCACTCCCACGACCTATTAAAATCAAGCATACAACCTCGAAGCATATCCTTAAGGATTTGAATAGTACGCTCGGACTGCCCGTCAGTCTGAGGATGATATACAGTACTAAAGGTCAATTTAGTGCCCAAGGAACTCTACAAACTTTGCTACAATCAGGCTGTGAAATGTGGATCTCTATCCGAAATGATCGTTATAGAGACACCATGCAACCTCACTATGTCCCTGATATACAAGTCGACAAGATAGTCCACCAAATCACTCACGCGCATAGGTATGAAGTGTATAGACTTGGTTAACCGGTCAACTACCACCCAAATGGCATCACTATCCCGTTGTGTCCTTTGAAGGCCCACAACAAAATCCATCGTGACATGCTCCCACTTCCACTCGGCTATAGACAAGGGTTGCAATAAACCTGCTGGCCTCTTGTAGACGTCCCCGAACGTCCCGAGAGGGAATCCCGTTCTGTTCATTCGGGGCTCACTACAGTTCGGACTCAAATTGTCATGGTTCTTAATCTGATCTTGCAAAGTGCAGTGCAAGACTGATAAATCACCAAAGAGTCCAAATCCGGCAAATCGTTTTGAAAACAGATTTTTGAAAGAAGTGCCAAACATGGACTGCTTTGCTAGATACAGAGTCGCCACCTAAATATTTTATTTTGGAGGAATTTAGGAAACCCTGACTTGTGCCTAAGGCCACGTGTCCGTCATCACCAAAGTTGCCTCAGCTCGGGAACTTGGGTACGATTGGGGAAGGTCAGCTATAAGCACCCCCGCTCGCCCGATCCGAAGATCGGCCTTTACTAACCATGATATCTAGTTTTGAAAACATTATGCATTCTTATTCCGATTAATTAGCTAATCTTACTATGTGATGCGCACAACACAAAAGTATAGACTAGATCGCCTAATTTGGAACAAAGCATCGCATATCCGTTTATTTGGAAAATGGTTTGAAATTTGCTACTCACGAGTAGGCTAAAACACAGATTTCAATGAGTCGTTCCAACTCAAACAATCCAACCTTCACCCACAGGCATTCAGGCAGTTTACATCACATAAGCATATAGCCACATGGTAAGCATGGTGTCATGTTAACATTCACACCCATGCGAGATGCTAAAGCATAAATACTTACATTGTACTCCGAGCCAAAACAAGGAACTTGTTAGCAATCAAATGTATGATCCAAGTCCATGTTAAATGACTAATGCATCGCATACAAAATGCAACTAGAATAGGCTCGGCTGATCTAGGGATGGCATGTGAAATGCAACAGATAACACGTATTCAAGTTAGATTTGATATACTATGCAATTAGTATGATGTACCGAGCCCGGTGCATGCAATACAAATGAATGATGCATACATACATAGCATAAGGTATGCTAAATGAAATGTGCCCTAGTACTAACCATGAAAAATAGGTAAGTAAAAGGGAGAAAGAAGTGGGGGTTGGAAGACATGCACACACGCACCCACACTTATTACACAATTATACTCTCTCTCGGAGAGACCGAATAAATAATACAAATTAATTAACCTACAAGCTAATTAAGTAATTTATACAACACTTAACTAATTAACGAATCAATTAAGCTACTGAAAGCAGTAAAAGGCCTTGGGAAGAGGGATGCACGCATGCTCGGATTGGCTTCACTCGGAAATCCACCGCCATGCACAAGCTGCCTCTGTTTACACTGCTTGGCATCTCTGAGAACTTCACAAGTCCCAAGGAACACTCTCTGAACACTGTGGGATGCAATCGGCCATAGAGGATTGTCACCGGCCACAGGAAAGTGATCATCGACCACCAATGAAGCCATCGGCCAACAATGGATAGCTAGCCGGCACTGGAGATGGCCGACCGGCCATGTCTTCCTGCAGAAACCTGTTTTGACAGCAGCAGAGGGCAAAACAGGGCATGTCGATGCATTTCAAAGCAATGTTTGCACCACCACACCCCTTATTATGTTTATGACTCAAAGGGGTATGGTACTCGACCCTCGGGCCACCAATCGCGCATTTCAATGCGTGATGGCCAAATGAGTCAAGTTGTGCATTTGGATTTCAAATGTAATGCAAAACCAAACAAACACATAAGGCCCAACCTCTGTCATGGTGATTTCAAGAGGCAAGACATGCATGCAAAATGCAACCTAGGCATGTGAGCTAAGTATGCAACATGAGCATGAAAGCAAGTAATGTGCACTAAGCACACAACCTAAACAAACAAACATGCAAGGCATGTAACAACATATGCAAGCTAACAAGCATGCAAGATGCAATGCCAACATGCAAACATGCAAGATACGTAACATGTTAAGCAACCAAGACAAAAGGAAGAATGCATGCCAAATGCGATATGAATCAAGCATGCAACACATGCGATAGGTCAAGTATGCAACAACACACAAGGCGAGCTTGCAACAATATGCAACGGATGGTCTTACACCAAGATGGACAGCTCTCTACTAGGTCCAAAACAGTGGCCAAATGCGAAGGAAATGAAGGCCAAAACACATACAAACATGCAAGCACACATGACCCAACTCTTAAGCATAAAGAAGCAACTTTTAAGAACACTTAAAAGAGGATAAACATGGACTAATGGCAAGCATAGCAAGCTTTGAAAATACATGAGGAATGATGCCAAATCAACCTATCAATGCAAGCAAGGCATGCAACTATGTCCAAAACTCAAGGTAAGCCAAGGGGCTTAAACCATAGCTATATGAAGCAAGTCCCAAAGGGCCATGGGGACTCAAAACCACCCCAAGGTAGATCAAAACAAGGTCAAAGGCACACCTAGATGGCATCTAAATGGCCTAAGTCTAAAGGCATGCAAAAGGGTTCAAACATGGAGCATAAGATACCAACCTCTTGAAGCATTAAAGAAGCATCAAATGCAAGCATACAAGCATACTACAAGGACTGAAATGATGTTATAAGTGGTGCCAAACCACTGAAATGAAGCAAGCAATGCATGCTTAACACTCACACACCCAAAGCTAACAAGCCAAAATGCAAGGTGGCTATACAAAGCATGTCAAGCATGACCAAAACAACCACAAACAGACCTTAGGCATACTAAAACATGCATAAAAGCTTCACAAAGCTAGGCCAAAATCATGTTAGAAACAAGGCTCAAAGCACAAAGCATGTTAAGGCAATTTCATGGCATTACAAGACAAGTATGCTAAGTATGCATGGTGTGTCTAAACCAACTTAAAACAGTGCTATAACATGGGAAAATAAGCACAAATACCACTTAAGACATGGCCAACATGAACTTAAACAAGATGCTCACGCATGAGGCTAAAATGGCCAATATTGAAGGAAACAAGGAGAGGGGATGGCCCTCTCCTTTTTAGGACCTTAAAACACCATCCCCATTTCAGTGGTGAGAAGGGCCAAACAAGGTGGTCCCGGAGCTCACCAAAAATAGCACAAAATGGGGCCAAACAAGGCCTATGAGGGGTCAAACAACCCTAAACACCAAAACAACCTTAAACAACTATTTTAAGCACTTAAAATTAAAAATTTTATATGTTATAAGTCAAGCCTAAAAACAGATGAAAGGTAGGCAAAAACCTTATGCAAAAATGGGGTATTTAAAGGTAAAGTTCTTACCCTTGAAGACCTCTTCAAGAACAGCACTTTAGCTGCTTTTCCAAGCTTGAATCCACCCAAAATCTCCAAGAACAACCCTTTGATGCCTCAGTAACTAAGGGAAGGTGTAGCACTAGGTGTTTGTGCACAAAAGTAAGACTAAACACACCTAAACACACACAAAACTCACAAGAGAGGGAGATATAGAGATAGATGTATACACAAACCCTAACCCTAATCTAAGACCCTCTGGAATTTTCTTGGAACCCTTGAGGAGGGAGGAGAAGGCCTCCTTTTATAGAGATTCACTCTTGGAAAGCTTACAAAACAAGCTAAGCAAGAGTGAAATCCCTCCATACACGTGTATGGAGGGGGTGCAAAGTGGGTGCCAGCTATCACAGCTGGCACAAAATATCTGCCAAAAGCAGATGCACAGTGGTCGGCCAGCCAAAAATGACAATTTGACCAAAACAATGGTCGGCCGGCCAGAAATAGTGCCGACCGGCTAAACATTTGGCCGATGGCATCAAAACAATGGCCGGTGGCCTCAAGCCATGGCCGGTGAGGTGTGGGGATGGTCAACAAGCCATTCCTTGCCCCTCAAAAGCAAAACACAAGTGTTTGGTGCAAAACCAAACACAAAACAGGCAAGTCGAGAGGTCTTGAGACAAGGCGCGTGGCTGAGACCTCCGAGAACTCAGGACGAACACGAACATGGATGATCACCGAGTGTTCAAACGGTGACGTCCAAGTCTTGAGGACGGTCAAAAATGGGGTGTCTACACCTCTGATGCTCGGCCTTCACTTGCTGACAAGTAAAGCACTTTGATACAAACACGGCTACATCCTTCTTCATACCTCTCCACCAAAACTGGCGACTTAGATCATGATACATCTTTGTGCCTCCTGGATGCACTGCAAGGAGCGAATGGTGAAACTCTCGGAGTACTTCCTCTTGGCAAGACTCCGGCACAAACAAACGATCCCGATATCTCACACTCTGGTCAGGATATACATTCAAGCCCCTCTCTACCTTTCCACTGGAAATCTTCTCCCCAAGGGCTTCTACCTCAAGATCACCCCTCTGTGCTTCTAACACTCGGTTCACAAGTGTAGGCTGTGCAACTACTGAAAACAAAGCTGTAGATTTAACGGACTCACCAAGGTACAAATCAAACTCCCCAAGAGTACCCAACATTTCCCACTCCTGGATGGCGATGCAGGCCACACTGCTAATAGACTTCCTACTCAAAGCATCGGCCACAACGTTGGCCTTCCCTGGATGATAATGTAACTCAAAATCATAATCCTCTATGAACTCCATCCACCGCCTCTGCCTCAAATTCAAGTCTCTTTGGGTAAACAAGTATTTCAGGCTCTTGTGATCGGAAAACACTTCAAATTTCTCACCATACAGATAATGCCTCCAAATCTTCAAGGCAAATATCACCGCTGCTAACTCTAGGTCATGAGTAAGGTAGTTCCTCTCATGTGTTTTCAACTGCCGCAAGCCATAGGCTACTACCTTTCCCTTTTACATCAAAACACAACCCAAACCATCTCGTGAGGCATCACAATAAACCGAGTAACCCAAGCCCCTCTCCGGAATAATCAAGACTGAAGCAGTGGTAAGTCTAACTTTAAGCTCTTGGAACAACTTCTCACAAGTCTCATCCCACACAAATTTGACTCCCTTCCTCGTCAATCTAGTCAAAAGTGAGGCTAGTCTAGAGAAATCCTTCACAAACCTTCGATAATACCCGGCTAACCCTAGAAAACTACGAATCTCAAAAGCTTTCTTAGGCTATGCCTAATCTTGCACTGCCTCTATCTTGGATGAATCTACAATCATTCCTTCCCCGGATACCACATGGCCTAAAACTTAACTTCTTTTAGCCAAAACTCATATTTCCCAAATTTGGCATACAGCTTATCGGCTCTAAGCAATTCAAGCACTACTCGTAAATGCTCTTCGTGCTCCTTATCAGAAGGTGAGTAAATCAAAATGTTATCCACAAAGACGACCATGAAACGATCTAGGAACTCACGGAAGATGTTTATCAAATCCATAAATATAGCTGGAGCATTGGTTAGCCCAAAAGGTATTACTAGAAACTCATAATGGCCATACCGTGCACGGAATGCCGTCTTTAGGATATCCTCCTCCCTTACCCTCAACTAATGGTAACCTGACCTCAGGTCTATCTGCGAGAAACAACAAGACCTTTTCAACTGATCAAATAGGTCATCTATACGAGGCATTCGGTACTTATTCTTAATAGTAACCCGGTTCAATTTTCAGTAATCGATACAAAGTCGCAAGGCTCCATCTTTCTTCTTAGCAAAGAGAGCTGGTGTTCCCCAATATGAAGTACTATGGCGGATAAAACCCTCATCTAACAATTCTTGGAGTTGAACCTTCAACTCACTCAACTCAATAGGTGCAAACCGATATGGTGCCATAGAAATCGGTGCCATAGAAATCAGTGCCGTGCCAGGCAATAAATCAATAGAGAACTCAATCTCTTGGTGAGGTGGTAAACTAGTAAGATCCTCGGGAAAGACATCGGGTATTCACAAACCACCCTTGGCAACTCAAGCCGGACTTTGTCACATTCACTATTCAAGAAGCTAGCAAGGAGACAACTAAGTTCACTCCGCCCACGTAGATCATATACTGGCGATAAGACTCTATCCACCTGGCCCCCCAAGAAATAAAAGCAATCCCCGCTCAAGGTACATACAGTAACCCTCTGATGGTAGCAATCTATAACAGCTCGGTATGACGATAACCAGTCCATACCCAAAATAACGTCAAAGCTAGACATGTCAAGCAAAACAAATGCAAATGGAGGTCGACGACCAGCGACCTCTATGTCACAACCCTGACACTCCCGTTTTAAGATAACCTCACCACCAATAGGTGACTCTACACAAATAGGAGATGCTAACTGTGCCAACTCCAACCCCAAAATAGATACAAATGTAGACGAGATAAAAGAATGGGATACGCCCGTATCAATCAACACGTTTGCAACTGAATTGTAAAATAAGAAGGTACCTCTTACTACCGATGGCGCTGGTATAAGATCTAGCGTGGTAACAGTATACACACGCCCTATTGGCCTTTGATCTACTTGCTCACCCCTCGGAGCGTAGGCCTGCTACACGAATTGAGCCAAAGAGGCTCCCTGATTGGCCCTTGTGGCCTGTGCTGACTATGTAGGCTGGTGACTCTGTGTCTGCCTCGAACCAGACGCACCAGATATGCCACCCAACAGCGGCAAGACCTTTTCAGGTGCCCCGCCTGACCACACTGATAACAAGTGGGCGGCTGTCCTCTACCGTGACTCTGGCCCTAAGAACGAGCCGAAGACGAAGTTACTCGCTGCCCGCCTCCTCTCTGCAGGCAAGCTGGAGACTTGTGACCCAACTGGCCACATTTGAAACAAGTCACATCTCCCTGACCACCTCTCCCAGAACCCAAACTCAGTACTGGAAATGTGGACCTCGACTGAGCTCCTTGGGACTGCTGAGGGTTAGAATCTCTCAGCCTCTTGCCGTCCCTTTGACTGTCCTTACTCCTCCTAGAGCCCCTTATTCTCTCTTTCTCTATCTGCATGATGGTCTCAAGATGGATCGCTGCCTCCACAAGGTGCCCATAATCTCTAATCATGGACATGACCACTCGAAACATGAGTTTGGTCCTCAACCTCTTCTCGAACTCCAAACAACGGCACTCCTTAGTCACCACCAACTCAGGTGCAAACCTAGAGAGGCTAGTGAAGGTGGCCTCAAACTCGGCCACATTTGTATTCAACTGCTTGAGGTGAGAAAATTGATTGCTCAACTTCTCTTTAATAGTAGGAGGCAAAAACTTCTCCTGGAAAGCATCGACGAAACCCTCCCAAGTCCCCTCCAATGTGCTCTCGCGCATATTTCCACCACTGACCCACGTCTCCCTTTAACTAGAAAGATGCCAAGGTCACTCTCAAACCTCCATCTTTGATGCCAAGCATCTCAAATGTCTTCACCATCTTCTCCAACCACTTGTAGAAAAGATGGCCCTGCTTCAGCAACTTGGGCCTGGACTTGATTCTTAGCTCTGAGAATGTCCATCGATTCCTTCAATGCTCCGGCCAATTCGCGAACTAAGGTGCCCATGGCCTGTTGACCTACTGGCTCGACCACGTTGGCCTGACCAATTCCTTCCTCCTGGGCCGGAATCTCATCCCGTATAGGCACCTCATGCCTCCTCAGCCTACCACACCTACCTCCACAACCACGTCCTGACATCCTAATGAAGGTAACAAAGAGATTAGCACATTCACAAATGTGTCAGAGCTAACTCATTCGTGTCCTAATACATTAGACAAAAGTAATTCACTCCATATAAACACATAATCATGTAAATACATATAAATTTCATTTTCAGATAATGACTGTCCCGCGGCGTTACTAGAGTTAGAATTAAAAATAGCAGTGATCAAGTGCCTTTCTAATAGGACTCCTAGAAACCCATAGACCCAATCAACATCTTAGAAATTTAATCCCATACCTAAATAATCACATAATCATGTTGTCATATAAGCACATATCGTTCACACTTAAGTCTCTAGCAAGCGAGACAAACCCATGTGGTATTAATCACCTCCCACGTACCCAAAGTATTCAAACCCGGTACGCTCTAATACCAAGTTGTAACACCCTCAAAATATGCAATAAATACATCCCATAACATTTATAAATAACAACATAAATCAGGGTAAATAGTACTTTCATTACATCAAAGTTAAAGATACAAAAGAGTTTAAGAAAAATAAATGCCCTATTAGCTTACACCTTTCCAAACTTTGACTTGGTTACAACAAAAGTGAGCTTCGCTCATTACATCTTAAGCTCTTGGCTTTACAAAAATATACAATCAAGATAAGAAGCTCTTGCTCCCAAAAAGTCCCTCCAAGCTATTGCCTTGGTGGAGACAAGTCACCAATACTTGAAAATGTTATTCCCAAATAGGGTGAACCACAGCCTAGTAGGAATCATCTAGCACAGTATATGAAATTAGCACAGGTATAAGTACAAGGAGTGTATACAATGTCTACGATAAAACATTTACGAATTTATATATTTGAAAGATACCATATTGAAATCTTAACCCATTTTTCCTTCAATTCATATTCTGCTCACTTATCTTTCTCAATTCATAAGTCAATTTCATAATTTCTTTAACAATCCAAATGAGGCCACAACTCAATGATTTTCAAATCATGCAACACACATATAGCAACACTTTAAACTTCCATTTCATGGATATTTCGTCTGCGGGCAACCGTCAAACGGGACCTATGTAAATGTAGGCTATACAAGCACTACAATTGCCATTTTACAGATATTTCATCTGCGGGCTAGGCACCCATGTATAATTTCGAGACTTTCACCTAGGACACTTCAGCCAACTTAATTATAATGGAGTCCATCTCCTTTCTCCTTCTAAACAATCATTCATACGTATACAATGTATTTAAATACATAATCAAATAATGGAGTACATCGCCTTTCTACTCCCAGATAATCATACTTATACAATGTAGATAAACATAGCCATATTCAATGACAACCAACCATGGACTAGTTTCAGTTCACCCCATCCACATGTAATTTCTATAACAAGTCAAAGTTATCCTTCAACGATAGCCCAACACAGATATTTCTAAACAGATATACAATCTTATGACAGATAATTTATTCAAAATTTCCAAATAATGAGATAATACATAACCAATCTCACCATTTATACTAACACCCTTCCAATCCTACATTTTTAATGTTAACTTTAATTATTTACCTAAAATAATAGTTTGATCCAATTAGGGCAAACTCCTCAATTTTTCCCAAATATTTGCCAAGTGCCAAAATCATCAAATTAGACATAACACAACATCATTTTCAAACCCCACAAGCATTTCTTTCATATTCACCCAAAACCCCTCTTTCTATTTTATACCTAAACTGTAGGTTTGTTGAAAACATCCCCAAATCACACCATTGTTACACAAGAGACAAATAACTGAGCTAAATATCATATGAAGGTGTAGAAAGATCCCTACCTCAAAGAGAAGACCAAGCAAAGCAAGGGAGAAATCTCAAAGATACCGAAAACCAACTCTAATTGGATCAAAATGTAGATCTTGAAGCACTATACCTTTTTCTCAAAGGCACTAGGGTGAAAGGATCAACGGATCCAGCTGAAATCTAAGAGAGAAGGTGAGTTTTAGAGAGAGAAAGTGTAGATCTAGGTTTTTGAGAAGTCTTAGAGAGAGAAAGAAGTGAAAAGGTGATTCAAAATGACATTTTCGTGGACTATTATACACGCAGTCTGCTAAAGCGTGGAAAGTGACGCTCAAGCGTCAGACACAAAGGTCCGCTCGAGTGTGAAAAATGGAGCTCGAGCATAGAATATGCACTTCCAGTATATTTGCAGACAAAGGACCCTCGCTCGAGCGTGGGACTAGACGCTCAGGCATCCGATGCACTCTCCCAGTATTTGCAGACCTGCAAAAAGAAATACTGAGACTTGACAAATCCCACTCGAGTGTAAGAATGGCCACTCGAGCAGAAGTGCTAAAATCTGGGCATCACAGGTTTGGAAAGACACGCAACCAACCTGTTCCAAACATACAACCACAACCCGATAACCAAAATAAATGGGAGATAAGGGAAACAAGATATGAATCACTATTCAGAACTATACAACCCCAGTTCGGAACACAATAAGTGACGGGCCAAAATCGGAATCGTTATAGATCATCACCACCATTCCCTTCTTCTTAGTTCTAGAAGCTCATCCGTCATCGGCCAAATCTTCGTCGGATTTCGATACCCACTTCCACATGGGACCCACAACAACAAGAAGAAGAACAAGAGGACTTCATTTTCTTCTTCTTCAATCTTCAAACCCTTTTCCTCTGTCATGGAATGGCAGGATTGCACGTAATTTTAATCTTCCCTCTCCCTTTCTTTCTTTCATTTCTGTGTGTTTTTTCTTTTTTCCCACTTCTACTTTATTATTATTATTGTATTCATTTTATTACAATCAGATCTTCATCTTTATGTCACAATGGGATTGTATTGGGTGAAACTCTGATTTTGACTCCCTTTTGGGAATCATTCTTGTTTATTGATTTCGAGTTAATTTTGTCAGAGAAAATCACAAGGGAGAGTGTGTAATTTGGTTAGAGAAAATCAACATGATAAGGAGAAGAAAATCAGATTTCTTTAGCCAAATTTCTTATAACAAAATCAACTTTTCCCTGCTTCTATTACATCAACAATATAAATTTGAACAAATTTCCCTTTTTCTCCCTTAAATTCTTTCTCTATTTATTTACCCTCCATTTATCATTAATTATTTACTTTTATTTTTATTACCTTCCAACATTGTATGTATTTTATCTAAAAGTTTCTCTCTTTATTTTAATATTTGGGTGAAGTATCAATAAATCATAAAATGTGATCTTATTAACTATTTAGTCTTCCCTTATTTATTTATTTATTTTTATTTTTTTTATGAATCCAAAGGTCTCATTAAAGTGAAAATTACGGAAAATGGTAGTCACTTAAATGTTTGGGTTTAATTTTGTAGGGATAAAAGTGAGTTTCTCTAAATATAAAATTACACATTTAGGCTTCATTTGGGAAGCGGCTGGTTTAGCCAAAAAGCCAAAAAGCCAAAAAGTTACTAAAAAGGTCAAAAAGCCAACAACCAATACCAAAAAGTCAAAGATTCTCTTTTCTCTCTACTTTTTGCACATCTTTTCGTAAAAAGCCAAAAAGTCATCCCAAACATATTAGTTTTTTTTAGCTCATATTTTAGCCAAATAGCCAAAAAATTACTAAATTAGTTTGTTCCCAAACGAGGACAATCCGCACTATAGAGAATTTGAATTTTCCCTCCTAGAACAAATCTCACATTACGACAAAAAATGTGATACTCCAATAATGTACCACTCTAATATAACACTCCAATGTAACATACTAAAAAACTCCTTGGTGCACTTTTACCAAACGTCACAACGTAACACTTCAAAAAAACTCATTAGTGTATTTTTTCCAAACGTAACACTCCAATGTAACACACAAAAAAAATTCCTTAGTATACTTTTCCATAAACGTAACACTACAATCAATGTAATCTCTAATGTAACACTCACTCCAATGTAACACACAAAAGTACTTATAAATTTCTTAATATAATTTTTTCAAACGTAACACTCATAATTTGAAATTATATATTTGCTCAAAATTTACTAAGAAATTTTTACTCCTTTTGGAATGGTTTGAAGAATCCCACATCATTTTGGAATGATTTGAAGAATCCCATATCTTTTTTTTGGAGTGTTACATTATACCGTTACGTTTGGAAAAAGTACACCAATGAGTTTTTGTGTGTGTGTTACATTGGAGTGTTACACTAAAGATTTTTTTGGAGTGTTATGTTTTGAAAATGTATACTAATTTTTTTTAAGTGCTACATTGGAGTGTTACGTTTAAGTGTTATGTTGGAGTGTTACGGTTTGAAATTATACATTTGCTCAAAATTTACTAAGGGGCTTTTGTACTCCTTTTGAAATGTTTGAGGGATGCCATATTTCAACTCATTTTTGTAGTCTTTTTAAAATGTTTTCTAAATAAAAAAGATTCTCATATAAAAATTCATCCAAAATTTGATTCTCATAACTAGCACAAAAGAAGAAAAAGAGAAGAAAACATAATAGAACTAAGGGTATAATCGTAAATCTAATTTCTAAATAATATATTAAATCTACCTTTCTAAAATTAATGAGACTAATTGGTCTATAAATGAAACTAAATGGATCATCATTCCTCAAAATGGGATTTAAAGGTAAATTTTCTATAATATTTCTTAGAGAAAATAAAGTTAAGGTAACAAAATATGGGAATGCTTGATTGATAGGATTAGAACATGAGATTGGGATTATTAATTTGTGGGTCCAATAATCCTGTGTTTATTTTGAAATTTTGTTTCAGAATTATTAATCCAATGGATAATTAATCCAACAAATTTGTAAGATTATTAGTAATGGGGTAGGGGTGGGTGAGATTATATATCCTGAGTTGGGAAATAAAATAAAAAAACTCTTTTACCCTTGACTAAAAATTAAAACACTTATTATTTTTATATAATTTTATATTTTAGAAGGCTAAAAATAATTTTTAAAAATTTAAAAATATTTTTTGATATTTATTTTATCAAATTAGTTTATATTTCAAAAAAAAAATTTAAAAAACAAATCAAGCATAGCTTTGTATTTTGTATTTTTATTTTGCTTTTATTTATTTATTTATAATATTTTCCAAACGACGTTTATGAAGAAATTTTGATAAAGTAAAGATTGTGAAGAAACATTGATACAGGGTAAGATTGGAAAAAGGATAAATATATGTAACGCCCTCAAAATAAAGAGGATAAACCAACCCAATGGATTCATAAATATGATAGAAAATGTTACACATTCATTCATTCAAAGTTTATATTACAAGAGACATTACATGCATTATACTTTCATAAATGTTCATTCTGAAACTACATCATATAACACTAGTTGATTACAACAAAGTAAACGCCCTACGGGCTTACACCTTTCCAAGATATCACTTGGTTGCAACAAAAGAAAGAGTCCTAGCTCTATACATATAAAGCCCTCGGCTTGAATAAACATTTAACACAAAACAAAATAACAAAATGGAGTCTTCAGCCCCTAAACCTCCCAAGCTATGTCCTTGGAGGCGGCATGTCACCTGTACCTGAAAATGGTTTCCCAAGTAGGGTGAGCCAAAGCCCAGTAGAGATATGCTAAAACAGTATATGAGATTTAACTAAGATATAAGCATCAGATAAATGTGCAATATTCATAACCAACACATATTCTTTCCAAGACCACTCAATATAGATAACCATACTTCAATCCATTTCCATTCATCCATTTCGGATTAATCTATTTACCGAATTCATTATCATCTAATCAACCAAAATGAGACTACAACTCAATGGTTTACAATTCAATACATTCATCAATCCAACACTTCTATTTTCTTGCCATTTTACGGAATTCACATCCGATGGAATCGACATCCATATATATATAAGATTTCGAGACTTTCACCCTGGACACTCCGGCTAACTTAATCTTCAGTGGAGTCCATCTCCTATCTTCTCCCAAACAATGGAGTACATCCCGTATCTTCTCCCAAACAATGATACATATACAATGTATTTAAAAGCGTTGTCATATACAATGACTAACCAAATCACATATTTTATGGTTTATTCAAACCGTCATATTTAATGACATAATTCAAATGATTAGTTTAAATTTACCTAATCCTCATGTAGTTTTTACAACAATCATAGCTATCCTCAACCGATATCCCAAAACAGATATTTCTAAACAGATATACAATCTATCAAACAGATAATTTATCAAATTTCCATAGGTGAGTGACTTAATAAATACAACTACATTAATTATTTATACACCCTTCCAATTTCATATTTCCCACACCAATTTCATTATTTATACAAAATAATTTATTTAATACAGATTAAGGCAAGTCTTCTACTTTTTTCAAATATTAACCCCAAGACCCAATTTCACCAATTATACTCAAGTAACATCATCTTCAAGACCTCACATACATATATGGAGCCCAAAGTAGAAAACCCCTTTTTCAAAATTCAAACCCAAACCCTAGTTTCACCTAAATCCTCCAAAATTCCACCATTTATACAAAATGACCAATACCTAGGTTAAAATCCATATTAAAGAGTTGAATATCCCTACCTCAAGTGTAGAAGCTTAAAGGAAGAATGGAGGAAGCCTCAAAGATGTCCAAACTTGATTTTGCTCGGATGAGATGGAAGCCCACAATTTGCTCTATCTTTTTAATAAAGGGACGAGGGTTGAGAGATCCCCAAATCAAGGTGTATTTATAGAGAGAGAGAGAGAGAGAGAGAGAGAGAGAGAGAGAGTTTTAGAGAGAGAGAGAGAGTGAGAGAGTCGGATTAGGGTTCTTAGGGAAAAAGAAGATCAAAAGTGATATAAAAATCACTCTATTGCGAACTGATATACGCGACCTTTACTCGAGAGAAGGAGTTTTCACTCGAGCGACTAGACACAACAAGTGGTCTCGCTCGAGCGCAAGAAGTGTCGCTCAAGTGTAAAATGCAAAGCTTTAGAAATTCCGCAGATGCACACACTCGCTCAAGCACCAGAAGCCTCACTCGAGCGAAGCACTTTACCTTCCCAGAAATTCTGCGTCTGGGAAAAAAACCTGAGGACTCTCAATTCTCGCTCGAGTGCAAGAAACCTCACTCAAGCACAAGAAACTTCGCTCGAGCGAAGAAGCCAAAATCTGGGCAACAACAATCTAGACCAACTAATAACCAACCTGTTTCAAAACACGCCCAACAAGTTCCAAAACTCAAATACAAGGAGTCAAAGGGAGAAAACAAGACATAGATACAATGTTCAACCACGGAACCCGAGTCTGGGACACAATGAAGGTCGGGGAAAAACTGAGATCGCTATAATATAGCTGTAATCCTACATTCATATGTTTTCTTATTTAATGCAAATTAAACAATGGGCAAGGGGATAATTTATCCAACTAATCCAATTGGAGAGTGAATACCACACTAATTTGATGAGATTATTAATACCTTCACTATTAATATTGTGAATCAAACATGGCCTATAGGTATTGGTGACCTCATGTGAATTACTTTAGTATTCGAATTCGTTAATAGCATTATAATTAACACATAAAATCTAATTCCATCAGTGTAGAAAAATTAATTGAAAAAATTTCATTATAAATACTTACATTTAGCGAGGAGAGAAAGACAAGCTAAAGTAGACAACGAGGTGGTGTTTCTGGCTAGAGTATTAGTAGTATTAATGTGTTGCAAAAGGCCCGATAAATTAAGTATTGGAGACCAGGGCTGTTGGTTGATGGGGACGAACAGATCGATGTGAGCATCAGAGATCAAATCTCCCCACAACCCGTCTCTTGGAAAATCCGCCGACGAACTCCAATCATCAAACTTCCGCGTTCCTTCTTCTTCACCTAACATCTTCAGTAGTTAACCACAAATCGATAGACATAGAGAGAGAGAGAGAGAGAGAGAGAGAGAGAGAGAGAGAGTCGACAACACACAAAAAACACCCATTAATCCATAACATAACTCTGCTATTAAAACTTTCACTGTTAACTTCAAATTTTGACTTTCCCTCCTCTCTTGTAATTCGACGAATGATTAAACCCAAATTGTCCCCAATACTATTATTAAATGAACCCCAATTTTGAAGAGTTCTAAACTAGAACCCACGATTTTATTAGAAACACACAAGGGTCCTCAATTATTAGGGGTTCATGCGGTCAAATTTTGACTTTTCCTCCTCCTCTCTTATAATTTGACGAATGATTAAACCACAATTGTCCCCAATACTAATGTATTTAGTTTTAGTTTTCTGAATTCAGTTTTTTGAAAATTGAGTTTTTTGTTTTTGTATTTTTTTGTTTTTAATGAATATTTTTAAAATTTTAAACATTTTTTTTTACTTTTTTAGATGTACCTTACTTAGATGTATCTAAATAATAAAATATTTGTGAAAAAATATTTTAAAAAATTAATAAATATACAAAAATATGAAAAATGTATGTAATTTTCTTATTCTTTCTTTTTTGGTTGTATTTTTTGGTATTTAGTGTATTTTTAAATATTTTTTTCACAAATATTATACATTTTAAGTGTATTTATGTTAGGTGTGTCTAAAAATCTAAAAAAAATACTTCAAATATTAAAAAAATTCATTGAAAATATTAAAATACAGAAAATAAAAAAGTAAAATTTTCTGAAAACTATTTTTTAAAAACTCAAACGAAACAAAAACGAACCCCAATTTTGAAGAGTTCTAATCTAGAACCCACGATTTTATTAGAAAAAAAAAGCACAAGGGTCCTCAATTATTAGGGGTTCATGGGGTCAAATTTTGACTTTTCCTCCTCTCTTATAATTCGACAACCCCAATTGTCCCTAATACTATTCAGCTGGTTTGTTTTCAATTTTCAAAATTTACTTTTCAAAAAATTCTACATTCTTGTTTTTTTGTAATTTTTTAGTTTTATTGAATTTTTTAAATAATTTCAACATTTAAATTTTTTTTTTTAAATACACTTAACATACATAACTAATTTGTTGGCCATAATAATTGCACAAAAATGCTATTCCTTTGCTGCATTTGCTGGTTCTATATTCCAATCAATACTGCCAAAAAAAACAAAAACAAAAAAAATTTCCAATCAATACAAACAGAACTCTTTACTTCTAAAATTCTAATTGATCCTAAGGCAATTAATTTCACTAATATGTCTGTTTTCTTTTCACCCCTCTGCTTTCACAGGCAGTCCTTGAAGTGGTAATTTTATCATGAATAAATAATCTGGCTTCGTTGTTGCCACGTGAAGTCCAAATATCCGTGCACTCCTTCAAGTCTTCATCACAGGCCATTAAGATCAACTCCTGATTGTCATCCTCATACTTTATGTTAAAAGTACAAACCTTTTATGGCAGCCTCTCTGTTACCTTATTCTTCAGTTCAATGATTCCGGAGGTTGACCAAAATCGAAATCATATCATGTCTTCTCTATATGTTGCCTTCATGAGGGTGCTCACTTCTTGCCTTGCAGTAACATTTGGCACCGAACGAGCCAGATTAGTCTCAACTTGCTTGGGACCTGGGACATTACAGACCAAAAAATAGTCATTTTATTCCTTTAAATATTAATATGGGGTTGGAATGGATATATGTAATGTAGGAATTTGATAAGGCATATGGAGGAGGATGGCAATGCATAGTGGGTACAGATTTTGGGTCTTTTGTGACTCACCGCTATGGCTGTTTCATTTATTTCTACATTGGCAGCCTTACCATCTTGCTCTTCAGGGGCTCTGCAACTCCTGAGGCTAAGGCCTCCTAATTTGCTTCCTTGGAGACAGTCAAAGCTTGAAGTTCTCTCTTTCTTTTTTTTTTTCTTTTTTTTTTTTTTTTGTTTTTCTTTTTCTGCATTACTTGCTTATACATGTAGACTTGAAAAGAGGTAGTTTCCAAGCTTTAATGTCACAAATCTAATTCTGCTTCCAATGTTTTCTGTATCAGTAAATCATCTTCTATTGGATAACTCCAATTTTATAATTTTTTTCTTGTGTGTGTGTGTGTGTGTGTATTATTATCAATTTTGAAGAATTTTTTCAGCTACTATATATTATTTAGTTTATTATCTCTTACATAAAAGAAGAGTACTAAGAATTTTGTTAAATATTTATGATTGTTATCAAGAGAAATCCAGTAGTATTACACTATATTTAGCAAATTCTGAGATAGTTGGAAGATGATATTAAGACCCTCAGAATACTTGAAAATGAGAAAATATTAGAAAATTATTCAGTGCCCCGCACGGCCATGCCACAATTCAATAACAAAATTTCATGCTCTCATGTTGTCTTCCCATGATCACCGGCACAAAATGGTGAACCTCACCGTATTTACTAATTACAATTCTTGAGTGGCACTATTTGGCCATGCCATTGAGACATAGAATAACTTTTAAAAAATATTAGTTTCGAGCTAAAAAAAAGAATAGAGAAATTATGCAGGTCATATCATATGAATGTTTAAAAAAAAAAAAAATTCCTTGTCTTTCAATTTCAATGCACTTTCAGCCTTAGAATCATGTTGAAATCTGAAGATATGATTAAAATAAAAAAATTGAGAAATTTACAAACAGAGCATCTTGCACCTTTTCTATCCCTTTTATTTATAAAAACCAATCAATTTTCTGCTCTTGCAAAAAAAAAAGAAAAAGAAAAAGAAAGAGCATTTATGAATTTTGATTGAGCAATTAAACAAATAAGACTAATTAATTTGATGGCATCATTTTATTTGGCTTCCTAGCTTATAGCAATGAACTCGATTCTATAAAAATAAATAAATAAAAGAAAATCATTATGCATGGGAACTATTTCAAAGATCAGATAAACCATACACACGCAACCAAACTTCTATAGGCCACCCAAAAAACACATGGTCTTCAATTTGACAAAATTCCAGACTGCTGTATCTTTCAAGAACACCACCTTTTTCATTTTTCTTTCTCTTTTCTCATTTTTCTTTTCTTTTTTATGTCTTATCAAATTGTGGGATTGGAATTGATTTAGATAGTTTTGTTTTGGCAATATAATTGAATAGGTTTTGAACATGACAAGTTGTGACACACCAAAAACGGTATTACTTGCACTTTTGAAGGATAGACATGAAACTTATTTTTGATGTTTGTTCTTCCTAATAAATAAATATGCTCAATTTCTCTCTGTGTTTTATTTTTTTTTGGGGGTGGGGGGGTGGGGTAAGAACTTCAGTAGCAAGTATGTTGCCCATCACATATTTAATTTATTTAAAAAATAGCAAATTTTTTAAAAATAAATAATAATAATAATAATAACAATAATAATAATAATAATAATAATAATAATAATAATAATAATAATAATAATAATTATTATTATTATTAAAATACTACCATTTGACTTAAAATTTAAAGAATACCACCATCACATTATTTTATAAAATTTTACATATAAAAATTCTATATGTAAATAGCAATGTTAGATTGACGAAATTCGTCTCGAAGTCGTGCCTGATCTATCAGCCGATTGATGGCTGGTTGATTGGCATGATTTCATAATGGATTTTGTGAAACAATTTTCATGATCTTATGAATTTGTTAGTTACACTGGTAAACAAAGACCCAAAATCTGCAGAAAGACAAATTCACGCAACTTCTAAATTAGAATTAAAAAATTTAAGAAACACTAATCTTCTTAATGGTGAGACTGGGAAGTGTCTGGCGTATTTTTTTCTCCACTCTGACTTGCACTGCTTCTTCTATTGCCGTCGCCACCCTCTTCAACTATAACAAGAGCAAAGCATAGTTCATCACCCAGTCCATGAAACGACCAAACTTGCACCATCATACCTTGTTCTATTCCATTCCTCTTAATTTCATTCCATTCTTTACTAAACACATACATTGAGCTAGGTTTGCCTCTTTCTTTCTTCATATCCCACTTCTTGAATGTTACATCTCATTCTTTGCACGAATCAGGTTGGATTAGCTTCACTAGTATCTCTGCCACATTCATTCCAATATGCGAGTCTAGATGCTTCTTCTCTTCATCACTTAGGAAATCTACTTTGATGCCATTCAAAGGCATTGATATACGATTGTGAGCATGACTTACATCGGTCGCGATCACCCTCTTCTGTATAAACAACTTCAATTTAGAACCATTCAAGTTGTAATGCCCCTAAAATATGATACCAATAAACTATTCATAACATCTATGGACATAATGGAAATGTTATTCTTTCATTTATCAGAGTTTATATTACAAAAGACATTACATGCATTACATTTTCATAAATGGTCATTCTGAAACTATAACATGTAACACTAGTTAATAACAACAAAATAAATGTCCTTCAGGCTTGCATCTTTCCAAGATATCACTTGGTTACAACAAAAGAAAGAGTCCTAAGCTTTATACTTGTAAAGCCCTCGGCTTGAATAAACATTTAAACATAAATATAACAAAAATAGAGCCTTCAGCCCCTAATCCTCCCAAGCTATGACCTTGGAGGTGGCATGTCACTAGTACCTGAAAATGGTTTCCCAAGTAGGGTGAGCCAAAGCCCAGTAAAGATAAACTAGCACAATATATGAGATTTAACTAAGATATAAATGTCAGATAAAAGTCCAATACTCATGGCCAACTTACATTCTCCCCATTACTATTCAATATTGGTAACTACACCTTAATCCATTTCTATTCATTCATTTCAAGTCAATTCATAAGTATAGTTCCTTATCATCTAAACCATCCCGAATGAGACTACAACTCATTCATTCACAATCCAATAACAATCATTATTCAAACACTTCAATCTTCTTGCCATTTTACAGATTCTCGCCCGAGGGAATCAACACCCAAATATACACATATAAGGTTTCAAGACTTTCACCCTGGACACTCCGGCCAACTTAATTTAAAATGGAGTCCATCCCCTATTTCCTCCCAAACAATGGAGTACATCCCCTATCTTCTCCCAAACAATGATACATATATAATGTATTTAAAAGCGTTGTCATATGCAATGACTATCCAAATCACATATTCAATGGTTTAATCAAACCGTCATACTCAATGGCATAATTCAATTGATCAATTTCATTTGACCTAGTCCTCATACAGTTTCTACAACAATTATAGCTATCCTCCATCGATAGCCCAAAACAGATATTTCTAAACAGATATACAATTTATCAAACAGATAATTTATCGAATTTTTCATAGGTGACTGATTTATCAAATCCAACTACACCATTCATTCATACATCCTCCTAATTTCATATTTCCCATATCAATTTCATTATTTATACAAAGTAATTATTTAACACAAATTAGGGCAATTTTCCCCCTTTTCCAAATATCAATCCCAAGTCCAAATTTCATCATTTTAACCCATATAACCTCATATTCAATACCCCATATAGATATTCATAGAACCCAATGTCAAATCCCTCTTTTAAATTTTGGACCCAAACCCTAACTTCATCCAAATCCTTCAAAATTCCACCATTTATACAAAATGAAAAATACCTAGGTTAAAAACCATATCAAGAATGTAGAGTATCCCTACCTCAAGTGTAAAAGCTCAAAGGAGATGAAAAAGAACCTCAAAGGTGCCCAAACTCGATTTTTCTCAGATTAAGAGGAAGCCCACAAGATGCTTTAACTTTTTATCAAAGGGAGTAGGGTAGAGAGACCCTTAGATCATGGAGTATTTGTAGAGAGAGAGTGTTTTAGAGAGGGAAGGTGTCAATTTAGGGTTGTGGGAAAAAAAGGAAATCAAAAAGTGATATAAAACTCCTCTGCTGCTATAGCAATCTCGGTTTTGCCCCGACCTTCATTATGTCCCCAGACTCAGGTTCCATGGTTGAATATTGTATCCATGTCTTGTTTTTCTCCTTTGACTCCTTGTATTTGAGTTTTGGAACTTGTTGGGCATGTTTTGAAATAGGTGGGTTGTTAGTTGGTCTAGATTGTAGTTGCCCAAATTTTGGCTTCTTCGCTCGAGTGAGCCTTGTGTAATTTGCTTCTTCGCTCGAGCGAGGTTCTTGCACTCGAGTGAGAATTGAGAGTCCTCAGCTTTCTTTCCTAGACGCAAAATTTATGAGAAAGTAAAGTTCTTCACTCGAGCGCGGCTTCTTGCGCTCGGGCGAGTGTGTGCGTTAGTAGAATTTCTGAAGTTTTGCATTTTACGCTTGAGTGACGCTTCCTACGCTCAAGCGAGGCTACTTGTTGTGTCTGGTCACTCGAGCGAAAACTCCATAGCTCGAGCCAAGGTCGCGTATATCAATTCGCAGCAGAGTGATTTTTATATCACTTTTGATATTCTTTTTCCCTAAGAACCCTAATCTGAATCTCTCACTCTCTCTCTCTCTCTCTCTCTCTCTCTCTCTCTCTCTCTCTATAAATAGACCTTGATTTGGGGATCTCTCAACCCTTGTGCCTTTATTAAAAAGATAGAGCATCTTGTGGGCTTCCATTTCATCTGAGCAAAATCAAGTTTGGACATCTTTGAGGCTTCCTCCATTCTTTTTTTGAGCTTCTACACTTGAGGTAGGGATATTCAGCTCTTTAATATGGATTTTAACCTAGGTATTGGTCATTTTGTATAAATGGTGGAATTTGGGAGGATTTGGGTGAAATTAGGGTTTGGGTTTGAATTTTGAAAGAGGGGTTTCCTGCTTTGGGCTCCATATATGTATGTGAGGTCTTGAACATGATGTTACTTGAGTATAATTGGTGAAATTGGGTCTTGGGGTTAATATTTGGAAAAAGGGAAAACTTGCCCTAATTTGTATTAAATAAATTATTTTGTATAAATAATGAAATTAATGTGGGAAATATGAAATTGGAAGGGTGTATAAATGATTGGTGTAGTTGAATTTGTTAAGTCACTCACCTATGGAAATTTGATAAATTATCTATTTGATAGATGTATATCTGTTTTGGGCTATCGGTTGAGGATATCTATGATTGTTGTAGAAACTGCATGAGGATTAGGTGAATTGAAACTAATCATTTGAATTATGTCATTGAATCTGACAGTTTGAATAAACCATAAAATATGTGATTTGGTTAGTCATTGTATATGACAACATTTTTAAATACATTGTATATTTATCATTGTTTGGGAGAAGATAGGGATATACTCCATTGTTTAAGAGAAGATAGGGGATGGACTCCATTGAAGATTAAGTTGGTCGGAGTGTCCAGGTTGAAAGTCCCGAAATCTTATATATATGTGGGTGCCGATTCCCTTGGATGTGAATTCCGTAAAATGGCAAGAAAATAGAAGTGTTGGATTGATGAATGTATTGAATTGTAAATCATTGAGTTGTAGTCTCATTTTGGTTGATTGGATGATAATGAATTTGGTAAATAGATTAATCTGAAATGGATGAATGAAAATGGATTGAGGTATGGTTATCTATATGGAGTGGTCTTTGAAAGAATATGTATTGGTTATGAATATTGCACATTTATTTGATGCTTATATCTTAGTTAAATCTCATATACTGTTTTAGCATATCTCTACTGGGCTTTGGCTCACCCTACTTGGGAAACTATTTTCAGGTATAGGTGACATACCACCTCCAAGGACATAGCTTGGGAGGTTTAGGGGCTAAAGACTCCATTTTGTTATTTTGTTTTGTGTTAAATGTTTATTCAAGCCGAGGGCTTTATATGTATAGAGCTAGGACTCTTTCTTTCGTTGTAACCAAGTGTAGACGCGCACGAACGTCCCGGTTCTGCGTGCAAATGGCACGAAATCCATTTTGTTCTTAGCTACTACAGTTCAGACTCAATGTTATGGTTCTGAATCTAATCTTGCAAAGTGCAATGCAAGACCGATAAATCACCAAAGAGTCCAAATCCGGCAAATCATTTTGGAAAACTAATTTTTATAAAGAAGTGCCAAACATGGACTGCTTTGCCAGATACAGAGTCGCCACCTAAATATTTTATTTTGGAAAATTTAGGAAACCCTGACTCGTGCCTAAGGCCACATGTCCGTCATCACTAAAGTTGCCTCGACTTGGGAACTTGGGTACGAGAGGGGAAGGTCATGCAATGAGCACCCCCACTCGCCCGATCAAAAGAACGACCTTTACTTAGATGATATTTTGTTATTGAAAACACATGCTTTCTTATTCCTGTTATTAGCCTAGAATTATTATGTGATGCGCACAACACACAAGTATAGACTAGATCGCCTAATTTTGAACAAAACATCTCATGTTTGTTTGTTTGAAAATGGTTTGAAGGTGCTACTCGCAAGTAGGCTAAGACGTGGATTTGCCACCCTCAAGTGGGCTTAAGAAAACATGATTTGCCACTCTCAAGTTGGCTTAAAACTCGCATTTCAATGAATCGTTCCAATTCAAGCAATCCAACCTTTATCTACAGGCATTCAGGCAGTTATATCAATTAAGCAGTTAGCCTCATGGCAAGTATGTTATCATGGCAACACTCACACTCATGCAGTATGCTAAAGCGTAAAAGCTTACCTAGTACTCCATGCCAAAACAATAGCTAGTTAGTAATCAATGCATGATCCTAGCTATGTTAAGATGGCTAATGCAACACATGCAAAATGTAACTAGTAATAGGCTCGGCTATCCTAAGATGGCATGTGAGATGCAACTTGATAATCATGTATTCAAATCGGTATTGAAATACAATGCAGTTAGCATGATACGTCGAGGCCGGTGCATACAATACAGATGAATGGTGTAGACACCCCATTTTTGACCGTCCTCAAGACCTGGACGTCACCGTTTGAACGCCCGGTGATCATCCATGTTTGTGTTCGTTTGGGGTTCCCGGAGTTCTCGGCTACGCGCCTTGCCTCAGGATCTCCGAACTCGACTGTTTGTGTCTGGTTTTACACCAAACACTTGTGTTTTGCCTTGGAAAGGCAGAGGATGCCTTGTGAGACATCCCCTTGCACCATCGGCAGTGGCTAGAGGCCACTGGCTGGTTTTGTGTTGCCACCGGCAATGTATATTGCCGGTCGGCACTATTTGTTGCCGGTCGGCACTCTTTTTTGGCAAAATGACATTTTTGCCCAGCCGACTACTGTTCAGTTGCTTTTTGAGATATTTTAAGGCAGCTGTCTTGCATCTTCTTTCCCTCCATACACGTGTATGGAGGGATGAGCTTCTTGGTGGCTTAACTTGTAAGTTTGGTTGCCTATAAGAGAACCCTTCCTCCTCTTGGCTCAAGGGTTGGAGAGTTAGACATTTTGGAGAGAAAAGACCTCAGAGAAGCTCTGGTTTTAGGGTTTGAGTTCTATATCTATCCTATCTCTTTTTTTTTCTCTCTTGTTTGTACACTAGGTGCTTTAGTCCACATTATTGCACACAAGCACCTAGTGTTTCACCTTCCCTTGGCTACTGAGGTTCCAAGAGGTTGTTCTTGGTGTTCTTGGCCGGATTTGAGCCCAAGGAAGCAACAACATCAACACTTGTGAAGAAGGTCAACAAGGGTGAGAAACTTGCTTTATATACCCCATTCTTGCACTCCATTTTTACCTATCTTTGAACTGTTTTTGTGCTTGGTGTTTAATACAAAAAAGTTCTTTTTTTTTAGTCCTCTTGATAGTTTATTAAGGGTGCTTTGTGCTTTGGGGAAGTTTGGCCCCTCTTAGGCCTTGAAAGGCCTCATTTTTGTGCTATTTTGTTGAGCTCCGGGATTTTGGTGTTCGGGTCTCTTTACCACTGAAATCTTGAGGGATTTCAGTGGTGTAGATGATGCCTTGAAGTCCCAAGAAGGAGAGGGCCACCCCCTCTCCTTGTTGTCCTTGAAAAGGACAAGTTTTGGCCTCTTGAGGAAGCCTTTGTTGGTGTGTGTGTTGAGTATGTCTAGGCTGCATTTTATGTTTACTATGCCATGATATAACATTGCTAAGAGTTGGTCTTGGTCCCTTATGCATGCTTAGCATAGTTGCCATGTAATGCCTTGTGATCCCTTAACGTGTCTTAGGTTGTGTGCCTTTGTTTCTAGCATGTTTTAGGCTTACATTTGTGAAGCTTGTATGCTTATTTTGCCATGAATGAGGTCTATCCATAGTTATTTTGGTCGACCCTAGCTTGCATTGTATAGCCTCTTTGCATGTCTGGCTTGTTGGCCTTAAGTGCATAAATGTGTAGCATGCCTTGTTTGCACTATTTTCAATGGTTTGGAACCATTTAGCATGCAATTTCAGTCCCTTAGACATGCTTGTTTGATTGCCTTGCATGCCTCTTTGAAGCTTTGAATGTATATGTTGTATGCCTCATGCCTTGACCTTTGTGTATGCCTTGCTCTAGAGCCACTTAGATGCCATCTAGGAGGTCCCATTTGTATGGTCTAAGGCTGCCTTAGACCTGTTTTAAGCCTTCTTGGCCTTGTGAGGCTTGGTTGGCTTAGCCATGGTTTAGGTCTCCTTTGGCTTGCCTTGGATGCTTGGGCCATTTGTTGCATGCTTAGTCTATTTTGTTGCTTGGTTTGGCACCATGTTTTGCATAATTTTCAGAGCTTTCTATGTATGCTAATTGTCCATGTTTAGCTTCCTTTAAGTGTGCTTAAAGCTTGCTCACTTGATGCTTAAGTTGGTACCTTAACATGTGCATGTGTGCATGTGTGCATGCGTGATTAGCCTTCATTTTTGGGCACTTTGGCCACTGATTTTAGGCCTATTTAGAGTTGCCTAAGTCATGTTTAAGACCATCATTTGCTTGCTTGCATGCTTACCTCATGTTTGCTTGTATGCTTTGCATAAGTACATGGCATTGTTCATGTTGCATGATAGCTAACATGACTAGGTTGCATTGCATCAACATGCATTCCTTGTCCCTTGATTTGGTGATAGGGATTGGGATTTTGGTTTGTTTGGTTTGCATGCATTTGAGATTGAAAGTGCACATTTGATCCTTTGGGCCATCATGCATGGGAATGCGTGATTGGCGGCCCGAGAATCGAGGCACATGCCCCTTTGAGTCACAAACATGATAAGGAGTGTGTTTGGTGCATACATTGCTTGAATAACATTGCCATGCAAGATTTTGCCCTCTGCTACTGTGAGTTGCAGGTTCTGCAGACATTCAGTGCCGATCGGCAACATTTAGTGCCGGCCGGCATTAAATTATCAGCCGATGAGTTCATTTTGTGCCGGTGGCTACATACTTCAGCCGGTGGTGTTTCCCCTCAGCCGGTGGTATCCCCCAGTGCCTTGAGAAGTAGTTCTGAGACTTTGGCAGTTTTCAGAAAGGCAGAGCAGGGAAAACAGAGGCAGTCTAGGCATGGCAGTGCGATTCCGAGCAAGTCCCGAGCGTGCGCTGCATCTGGCCCTCTTCCCGAGGCGGTTTATTGTTTTAATTAAATTAGTTAATTCGTTTAATTAATTTATTGGGTTTGTAATATTTAATTATCTTGCGTAGTTAATTATTTGTATTATTCTTTCGGTCCCCCCCGAGCGAGGGCATAATTGTAATAAGTGTGTGTGGGTGTGTGTATGTCTTCCAACCCCCATCTCTTTCTTCCCTTTTATTTACCTGCTTACGATGGTAGATTAGGACATATTTAAATTAGCATACAGTCTGATAGCATGCGTGCATCCATACATTTGTCTAACATGCACTGGGCTCGGTACATCATACAAACTGCATTGTATTTCAATTTCCAAATTGAATACTTATTACTTGTAGCATTTCACATGCCATCTTAGGATAACCAAGCCTACTCTAACTGCACCTCTGTATGTGTTGCATTAGCCACTTAACGTGAACTAGGATCATGCACATGATTACTAACTAGTTTCTGTTTTGGCTTGGAGTACTAGGTGAGCTTTTATGCTTTAGCATATCACATGTGTGTGAGTGTTGCCATAATAGCATGACTACCATGAGGCTAAGTGCTTATGTGACATAACTGCTTGAATGCCTGTGGATGGAGGTCAAATTACCTAGATTGGAATAATGCATTAAAACTGTGAGTTTTAAGCCCACCAGATAGTGGCAAAACTGTCTTTTCTAAAAGCCCACTTAACGGTGGCAAAACCTGCATTTTAACCTACTTGCGAGTAGCGAACCATTTTCAAAACAAACATGAAATGTTTTATTCCAATTTAGGCGATTTGGTCTATACTTGTTTGCTGTGCGCATAACGTAGTAATTCTAGGCTAATAACCGAAATAAGAACACGTAACGTTTTCAAAATCGGGTATCACGGTTAGTAGAGGCCGGTCTTCGGACCGGGCGAAAGGGGGTGCTCATAGCTGACCTTCCCCGATCGTACCCAAGCTCCCGAGCCAAGACTACTTTGGTGATGACGGACACGTGGCCTTCGGCACCGAGTCAGGGTTTCCTAAATTTCCCATTTTAAAATATTTAGGTGGCGACTCTGTAATCTGGCAAAGCAGTCCATGTTTGGCACTACTTTCCAAAAAATCTGTTTTTCTTCAAAACGATTTGCCAGAGTTGGACTCTTTGGTTCAGATTTAGAACCGCAACAAAAAAGAAGGGGAGTCCGAACTGTAGCCGAGGTCCCTCGCGGGCGTGTTACAGTTTCTGGCGACTCTGCTGGGGATTTTAGAGAGCTTGACTCGAACTCGTGATATCCTGTTTTGACTACACTTATGTGTTTCTTTGCATTGCATGTCCATTGGTGCGCCTAGGACACCGTGTTGGCCATCTGCTATTCCTGAGAAATGTTTTATTCCAATTTAGGCGATTTGGTCTATACTTGTTTGCTGTGCGCATAACGTAGTAATTCTAGGCTAATAACCGGAATAAGAACACGTAACGTTTTCAAAATCGGGTATCACGATTAGTAGAGGCCGGTCTTCGGACCGGGCGAAAGGGGGTGCTCATAGCTGACCTTCCCCGATCGTACCCAAGCTCCCGAGCCAAGACTACTTTGGTGATGACGGACACGTGGCCTTCGGCACCGAGTCAGGGTTTCCTAAATTTCCCATTTTAAAATATTTAGGTGGCGACTCTGTAATCTGGCATTGCAGTCCATGTTTGGCACTACTTTTCAAAAAATCTGTTTTTCTTCAAAACGATTTTCCAGAGTTGGACTCTTTGGTTCAAATTTAGAACCGCAACAAACAAAAGGGAGTCCGAACTGTAGTAGCGAGGTCCCCCGCGAGCGCGTCTACAGTTTCTGGCGACTCTGCTGGGGATTTTAGAGAGCTTGACTCGAACTCGTGATATCCTGTTTTGACTACACTTATGTGTTTCTTTGCATTGCATGTCCATTGGTGCGCCTAGGACACCGTGTTGGCCATCTGCTATTCCTGAGCGGCTTGCTGGAGGCTTGTCTTGTCAAGGCATGACCATAAGGCTGACCGGTTGCGGGCTCTGCCAGTATGGGAACACAAACCCCGGTTCTACCGGGGCACCCTTTTTGACCATTCGACCTAGTGCATATCGAAATCCATAGTGACCATTCCAAACTAGGACAGGTTGTTTACCCGATATAGGTTGTTTGAAACCGCTGCGTGCGTAGTGAAACCCTAGCTCCTGACAAAATAGGACAGGGAAACCCTACCCCAACATAGGGGTGTATTGGCTCTCATTTACCTGCTATGTGCTTTTAGAGTGTATCTCTACAGGAACACACATATCAGTTTGCGAGATTGGGTATCGGGCCCGAGGGCACCAGTATCAGTGTTGTTGAGAATCGGTTATATCTGCGGGTATTAGTTCAGTTTTGAACAGTGATTCTGGGGAACAGTGATCAGTAGTAGAGTGCAGTTGATCGGCTACACCCGTGTTTGATCTGTTTAGGGCTGAAATACTGCTTGTTTTCCGTTTCAGTTCAGAGATTCAGAGAGTTGATCCAGAACAGCTAGTGTCTTCTCCTTGCTGCGGCAGGACTTAGTATGACGCAGAATCCAGAAGAGATCATGGTCATGACGGCTGCGTTGGATCAAGGAATCACCCTACACAGCGAGACTACTGTTGATATGCCACATCCACCCAGATCGCCGGTTGCACACCCAGTCTGGGCCCCTCAGCTATATCAGGCTCATGAGCCTACTACATTTGAACTAATGGGGATGATAGGTGATCTCCAGAGGTTTGTGGCGGATCTCGCTGATGGGATGTCAGCTTTACCGTCAGCTGCACCGTACGCCAGGAGCTTTGTATCCCAGGAGCCCCCGCTGTTGGGCCAAATTGTTATTGAACTTAGTCAACCGGAGATGGCCTCCAGTTATAACAATGACGTGTCAACATCAACCCAAACCCTCAATCAGGCTGAGGCCAGAGGCAAAGATAAAATGAAGACAGATGCCGACCCTATCGAACAGCTGCTGTGGGCAGTCGAGGCTATGAAAGCCGGGGGGATGAACAAACAACAGATATCTGCAGTCATGACAAAAGCTGTGGAGGACGCTTTCCCCACTCCGCCTGAGGGTAGTTCCAGTCAATCAGAGAACCGGGATAGGCCCCGTCATGCCAAAACAGTTCCTCCCACTCCCAACCTTGTACCGGGGAAAGATCAGAAAATGAAGGCCGCACCTGCCGACCCGTTCGCTAGTGTATCTGGCAAGAGTGCTCCGGCTCCAAAGTACCTGCCCCGAGGGCACAGGGTCTTCCATCCTCTCTACACGCCTTTGTCTAGGGCACTTTTGATTTTGGCCAAAAAGGGGCATCTTAAACCCTTGGAGCCTCGACCCCTACCGAAGAATCTCTCTGCTACTCATGATGCTGCTCTGTACTGTGCGTACCACCAGCAGACAGGCCATGCTACCGACAACTGTTTCCGCCTCCGTCATGAGGTGCAAGATTTGGTTGACAACGAGGTTATCCTCCCGCCTACCTCAGCAAAGTCCATCACCACTCAGTTGTTGGATTTTGAGGATACAGATACTGCGAGTATGTAATCAGAAGGTGAACCGCCTGCGGGTAGTGTCTGGTACATTTTTTTTTTTGGATATGGCGTTTGGCACGCATTTTTGAGCATTTGCCAACGCTAGTTTTGTAAATCCTGACTTGGGTGTCGAGTCAGTCTTTTGTTTTATTTTGGGTCTGTCTCTCTGTATTGAGTCGGTCTTTTTGCTTACAGGGTCTGTCTTGTTGTAATGAGTCAGTCCCTCTTGTATAGTATACCAGGTGATTTCGGGGTTGTTGTCTCAAACGCCGTTTTGTCTTATAAATAGTTGTTTTTGCTTTTTGAGTCTGTTTCTGCTGAGAAGCCAGTTATACCAACAAATCTGAATGAAACAGCTGTGGCTATCACGTCCCGTACTTGTTGCTATTTGAGTCAGCCGTGCCAGAGGATGTGAATGGAACGACAGTGCATACCGCCTGCTCTCTTGTGCCTTGAAGTCATTGTAACGACCTAAGTTTTTCAAAACTTTTTGAACATTGAGGTGAAAACGAAGAGGGAGGAATTCCTCGGGATTTGCAAAACTTTGATCAAACTAAGAGAAAGAGAGGCATGCTAAGCCCTTAATGAATGAAATCATACTTGTCAGCGTGAGTACTGAGAAGGACCCTAGCCTGATCCAGACTGGTTCCACGCTATCTTCAGCGCGAGCGATTTGTCGCTTTCTTAAAAACTTTCAAAAAACAAAATGTTTTGCGCAGTCTTGCGAAGACCTGTGTGAAATCGCTCTTGAGATTGTGCAGCCTAGGATCGCTCTCAGCCTCGAGATTCAACCTATCTATTTCAAACCTGGAATCCGTTCAAAACAGTTAACTGCCGTGTAATGCCTGTGTGGCCCAATTCGAAGCAGCCCTCGAGCAAGAGGCATCAAAGTCAGATCAAGAAGATCAGATCCCACCAAGCAAGGCTTGTGAAGCAGCCGTGATGGACTCTTCTGCAAATCAACCCGACAGTCGCTCTCTCGGATACAGAGAGGCTTCAATCTCAAAACCATTTGGCATGGACAAAGCTACACTTTTACCCTTTGAGAGGCTCGCTGGGTCGAAAACCCGGAAGGGCGACCCAGGCAAAAGTTAGAGCAAAGAAAAGAATGAAAAAAGAAAAAAGAAAAAATACAAAATACAAAATACAAAAAATACAGAAAATGCAGAAGGAAGGGAAAAAGAAAAAAAAATGCAAAAAAAAGAGAGAAAAAGAAATGAAAATGAAAAGAAAAGAAGAACAAAGCTCGCAAGGTCGAAAACCTGCAACAGGCACCTTAGCAAAAGTTAGAGCCTAAAAGTGAAGGTTAAAATACCCGAGTGTACCTTAACCGGAACTACGTAAGGCTTGATTCCCATGTTTGGGATACGTAGGCAACTTCATCTTGAAGTCCAGCCCCCAACGCTTCCATAGCGTCTCAGTCCATGTCATGGTTTTGATCACTTTTGCCTCCTCCGAATCCAATGTCTCGATTGCAGCAACTCGGAATTACATGATTAACTTCCTCTTGAAGTCCAAACCACTAACGCCTTCCAGGTGATTGTGTCCATATATTGATTCAGACCGTCCTCGTCTCCTCCGCGTCCGAGGGTCCGATCGTCATCAACAAGGACTGGCTTACAGCATGCCGCGGCATCACCCAAACAAGGGGCAACTTTCCGTTGCCATGCATTGCCATAAGTTGCCCTGAGTTGCTGTCCAAACCAGGGGCAACTTTCCGTTGCCTTATCCCCCTTTAAGCAAGGGGAAATTTTCCCATTGCCTCCGATCCGAGGTCACGCATCTCGAGGGTAAGTTCTGTGCTCGTCGAGCATCGGCTGTTTGCAAAAGTAGTTTTTGAAAATTTTTACTAAAGTTGATTATTTTCTCGAAAACTATCTCATTTTCCAAAATTGGACCATGTTTGGACCCAAAAAGGAGAATTTTCAGTGCTCACAGCCTGACTTGCATGATTTCCAAATCAAAAATCGAATAAGTGTGTTAATCCAACCCTTATTTTTGATCAAAACTGTTTTAGAAAACAAAAAATGGTCAAAATGACGAACTAGGGGCACGATTGAGTCAGGTCTTCTGTCTTTCCCCCGCTAGCGTGCTTGCCAAGAGGGCACTCTATTCACCAGAAGAAATAGCCGTGAGCTACCGGTGTCGGGTGTGAATCCATGACTTTCTATTCATCTATCAATGACCCAGGGGAGGGATTGAAAAAAAGAGAGAATAAAGAATAGAGAGGAGTAAGTTGAGAGAAAAGTGAGAAAAGGGTTTTTGACAAAAAAAACCGAGCCTGAGGGTCGAGTGATGTGAGTATCACAAATGAGAAAGGGTGGGAAATAATACCCGGAGGAACTGACTTCTCAAGATTTCAGGTCTTGTTGTAAACACGTCTGTGTGTCGTGTCTTTTGATTTGTCGACCTTAATTTTGGCTTTGAGTCTTTTCCGAGCATGTCTCGTTATTTCCGGTCGTGTGCCTTTTGTCCCTTTGTTTGAGTCTGTCTCGCAGTGTTTGTGGTAGGCTCGATACCCTGGTCGTGAAACTCTTTTTCAAAATCGTTTGTGCTCGGAGTGTTGTGCCATTCTCTACATTTATGCGAGCCAGGAGAAGAAAAGGAAAAATTTGGGACATCCAAGTGTGTTTCAACTTCAACCGTTTCAGCTTTCGTGGTCCGTCTTGTCAGATTGGGCTGTTTGTTCAGGGTTTGCTGTGGGCAGAATGAACCGAGCGCTGTGTTATGGGTTGTATGCAGATCAATCCCCAGTAGAGTGTGGGCTGTGTATTTCAGTTTGAGCAGTGATTTGTTTGAGTTGTTTTGCTGCTAATTGGTTGTTATCTGATGATTACAGTACAATTGCTCAATTTTCAGACAACGAGTCAATATCATGCACATTCAAGGTGTAATATGATGCAATGCGGTGCAAAGTATGAAATACGCAAATGTAACATCTTTTAGACAAAAGTTTGTTTCATTTCATATCATCCTTTTCAAGTACATAGTTTTGAAGAAAACAAAAACCTGCCTGCGGCAGTACAAGGTAATCCAACTACCAACAAAAGAAAGAAAAGTACAGAAAGGAGAAAAATAGAAAAATCTGCGGTGGCATCAGTGGTCTCAGGCCTGAGGGTCTGTCCTCGCCCTCTTCCTGGGCACGAGCCCAGGAGCATCGTCGTCGGCACCATCATCTGAATCCGAGCCTGAACCGTCTCCGATCTCCTCCTCAGATGACTCTGCCTCAGCCTCAGCCTCAGCCTCCGCCTCGGACTCGGACTCATCATCATTGCCAGCAGGAACAGGCGCCCGAGAGCTACTTCCGACATGAGCATGCCCTCCCCTGGTGCGAGGACTTGTAGTGCCTCCTCTCCCTCCTCGAGTAGGAATAGAGGGCCCAGCCGGAGCACTCCCTGTAGCAGGCATCGGGAACGGGACCTAAAAAAGGGGGGAGGAAGAAAAACATGAATTGCAGACGTATCAGTATACTAAGTAAGCCGTGAGCAGTATACCAGTGCAGAATGCAGTGTATGAGTACAGTGTGTGGATGCCGTGAGCAATATACCAGTGCAGAATGCAGTGTATGAGTACAGTGTGTGGATGCCGTGAACAGTATACCAGTGCAGAATGTTGTATATGAGTACGGTCTGTCAAGTACCGGGACGATTGTATGTCAAGTTTTGTTGTATTGTGCATCATATTGTGTGAACAGTGTATGGTGTGAGGCTGTGGTCAGGAGAACATACCAGGATACCGTAGAAGGCCAGGAGGTCGAAGGTCCGATGTAGCATCCCCATCAAGGAGGCACTCAACTCCAACGCCTGCCGGGTATACTCGGGGGAAGCCTGCAAAAATGTTAGATACATCAGTATTCTGTGGAATATGATATGAAATCAAATGATCAATGCAAGATGCAAAATGTGGTGGTACATACCGGAGGCAAGCCGTGGAATCCAACCAACTCGTGACCAGTCGGAGGAGGGGCGATGGGGATCTGATAAGTCTCCCCACCCGGCCCTCGGCATGCCATCGTGGAGGGAAGTGCTGACCAACTAACTCCCTGTCCTCTCCGAACTCCACTCCCGCCATGAACTCGGGCTGCCCTCGACGATCCCGCCCCGGCTCCTGTCCCAGCTACCGGTGCCGCTGGCCTCTCCCTCTCAGCTCGTCGACCACTGCTCAAGGGTCGCATGATGTAGGTCTGAATGTACTCGGCGTAGTCGCCCTCGCCTCTGTGATGCTCCTCACTCCAGCCAGCGGTATACTCCTGCAGGTGCTCGAGGGAGAATCCCTCCGTGTGCCTCATATGTGCAGGAGGAGGACCCGGAACTATCTGCTCCGGTAAACCCAGTGTCTAACGCAAGAAACGCTCGCCCAGGTACCAGGCCCGACAGACCGGGCCCTCCAACAGAATCCGGCGGCGGGAAGTCTCTGCCGCGCTCTCATAGTGATCTCTCACCACGGCTGGCAACGGAGCCCAAGGCCGCCAGGTGATCTGCGGATACAAATGCAGTTTGTTATCTGTCTATTGTCAAAAATGCAGTGTAAAGCAAAGCTTAAACGAACTTTAAAGTGGAACATACCGCCGCGACAGTGATAGTGTCGAAATAACGGCGGAAGAAGATAAAAGTCTCCCGAGGTCTCCGGGCGCACCTCACATCGAAGCGGTGAGAAAAGGGGACATCTAGTGGGATCTCCACGTCAGGTACTGGGGCAAGCCTGGGAAAGTAGGCGTACACCCACAACTACAGAGCAAATATCAGTAGGCTTATCAGATAAAGCAGAATACAGAATAAAGCAGAAATAGCAAAACCGTGCGTTGTGCATTGTATTGTGCAGAGTGTACAGTGCGTCCAGTGTACAGTCAGTGTAAGGCAGTGTATTATGCAGAGTGTACAGTGTGTCCAGTGTACAGTCAGTGTAAGGCAGAGTATGTGTGTGCCGAGTGTACAGTATACAGCCAGTATAAAGCAGACTACAGTGTATGCAGTGTACTGAGTACATATAGAAAGCAGAAAAGCAGAAAACAGAAATGTAAAAGGGGAAGAAGATATACCTCCCAAGCTCGCCAGTAGCCGCCAAGAAGCTGTCCGCTGAGGCGGGAGGAAGAGCTCATATAGCCGTACAGAGTGGCCAAGCCTGCGCCCCCCCAGTCGTAGTGACGGATCTGCCTAACGTCCACCAGTGCACTCAACAGACATAGAGGCACGGTGTTCGCCCGGTCGGCGAAGAGAGTCGTCCCGAGCAAGAACATAATGAAGCCCCGTGCGTACTGGTCTACCTCCTCCGGGGTCATCTGCGGCTCCTCCGTCAAGGGTGGCTGAACCCTGAACTGGCTCTCGAACCAGGAATATCGAACAAAGCTTGCCCGAGCAAGGGGTGGCTGAGTGCCGAGCAGGTACAAATGGGCGGCGTCCCACTCACCCATGTCTGTGTCAAAGGGGATCGGATCACCCCCTACCCCGATGCCAGTAAGCATCGAGAAGTCATAAGGGGTCATCGTCATATCCCCCGCAGTAGAGAAGTGGAAGGAGTTGGTGGTATCCCACCACCTCTCCACTAAAGCGGCAAGCAAAGGCCTGCAGGTAGTAAGTCGGGAGAGCCCCCTGCAAAAGATGCCGAAACCGGCCTCATCAACGATCTGACGGACTGCACCGGGGAGCTCCAGATACCAATCCCGAGCAACGACGTTCCCATACCCACGGATGGTATGGGAGTCTCCCTGTAATCAAAACAGCAATTGCGAAGCAATATTCAAGATGCAGTGAAGATCAGCGTACAGATATGGTGCATGTGTGCACATTTTTCAGATTCAAGCAGATATCAGGTTACAGTGTGCTAGTAGATGAACTACAACGTCTGATGTGTCAGCATGTTTGAATGGTTCAATATAAATACAGCATGCAGCATGTTTTCAGATTCAAGCAAGTACCGGGTGCCAGTGTGCATAACAGTGAAATACAGTATGCACCGTGTATTCGGGTGATTCGGGGCTAGTGCAGTGTGTGTGCGCATGTCAGTCTCAAACAGATATCACTTGTGAGTTTGTCTACAATCAACTACAGTGTACAGTATATCAGAATTAAGCAGTTAAAGAACGGAGGCAACTATGGCAGTTAAATATTCTACATTGCGGAAAAGTAAACCGGGGAAAGAAAGTTACCTCGAAAGCGCCGAAAGACAGGTGGAAGGTAGGCTCGCGCAGGAGAAGCTCGCGTGCCACGCCCCTCTCGAAACTCCGGAACTGGCGAAGTCCGTCCGGGAGCATCACATGGACTGCAGGCTTGTAGGTCTCTGGGTCGAATGGCCGGATGCGAAGTGGCACGGGATCAACCTCGGGCTCCATCTCGATCTCTGGAGGGGGTCCACCCTGCGGAAGGTCGTCTGCCATCGGGAAGAGAATGGGAAGATGACCGAAAAATGGAAAACCGGGTAAGAATGTGAAGGGTCAACCAAAAAGTCAACCCCGAGAGGGTCGGGAAAGGCCGGGAAGGTCGAAATGTGAAAAGGCACGGGTATCAAGAAGAGATCGAGGGGAACAAGTCCCAAAAAGGTGAAAATGGCAAAGGATGTGCCGAAATGAAATTTTGATCGGTCGAAAATGTGCAAAACGCGAAGGTATTCGCGAATCGAACGACGAAATCGAACCTAAAACGCGAGAAAATGCGAGGATCGAGGGCCGAAAATACTCTAGAGAGAAGGGGGAGGAATTTTCGAGCAAGGAGAAGTGAAAAGAATAGGGTTGGAGGCCCTATTTTAAAACACCCGTAGCGAAATACCAAAACTGCCCCGACACAGGAATTTTGTGCCGGTCGGCCACACTCTTTGCCGGTCGGCACAATAGTTTGCCGATGGATTTGTTTTAGTGCCGATGGACGGCCGGTGATGTCCCCTGACTGCCGGTGGGCATCCGGTGCCCTTCCTCAGTGGTTTCCAAGCCTCCTACACCTTTTTTTCTGGGTTAAAAGTGTGGTTCAGGGCCTTTGTTGTTCAAAACAGTGCAAAACGGCGCGTTTCCGATGATTAACCGGCCTCCGTTTTGACCTCAGATCGTATCTTTCGCGCGCGGCGCTCAAATTCATGCAAAGATGTATCCTTTTGTATCCTTTTGGTTTTTACAAGGTTCAAAAGTTGCCCCGTGTGCGTTGCATACGTTCATCGTACTGATCGGTGCGTTGCATTGCGCCGTCATGCATTATCATGCATTTTATTACAAGCGTTTTCACGCGTTGTCATGTACCTCAATATATACATTGCCTCGCACATCATGCCTTGATTTACATTTCGTGTGGCATGCGTGTCACACTTGCATTGTTTTGTATTTCGTGTGGCATGCGTGTCACGCTTGCATTGTTCTGCATCCCCTTTGAGGCACGCGTACCTCATTGGTTTCATTCTGCATCCCCTTTGAGGCACGCGTGCCTCATTTGCCCCATTTGCATCGGCATGCGTGTCTCATTTGCATTGGCATGCGTGTCCCATGTGCGTTGTCTCGCACTCCCCCCCTCTCGCGTGTACTACGCTGAGAGGTTTCTTTTTGCTTTTTCCCTTCCCTCTCTCGCGTGTACTACGCTGAGAGGTTTCTTTTTGCTTTTTCCCTTCCCTCTCTCGCGTGTACTACGCTGAGAGGTTTCTTTTTTCTTTTTCCCTTTCTTCTCTCGCGTGTACTACGTTGAGAAGTGTTGCTCTTTCCTCTCCTGTGTACGATACGCAGAGAGACGTTGTGTTTGAGACTCCGAGTGTTCTCGGTAGTCGCTTTTAGCCTTCTCCGCGTAGGCGCCGTGAGAATTGCTTAATTCTCTTAATCCTCGCTGCATGAGATGTAGTTTGGTTCAAGTTTACTCGCTTGCATCGCATTCACTTAAAGTGTTGTATAATTGTTGCGTTCCGGTCTGGCGAGACCTTAAACACGCACGGTCTAGGAGACCTTAAATCCTTAGGAGGTGCAAGACCTTCATTCGCGTTGTCAGAACGCATCACGCTGTTTAGCGCATCGCATTAGCTTGTGCATTGCGTCCCATTCGCGCTATCTTGTGCGCCTCATCGGCACTTGTTAGTGCATTGTATATCCTTCGCACGGTTTAGCACATCTCATTGCATTTTGCATGCATTCCATCGCGCTATTCTGCGCATCTCATTGCATTTTACATGCATTCATTTGCACTTTTTTGCACATCGCATTGTTCTGTGCATCACGGTCTAGGAGACCTTAAATCCTCTGAAGGTGCAATTCCTTTGGCGTTTGTCGTGCCCGAATGACTTTCGGTGGTCTGGTAAAGCCACCTGCCTGTTTTTGCGGTGAGTTCCTAGAAGACCAACTGGGACGGTGAAAACTAGAGTTCGAACGGCTTATGCCTAGAACACAAAGGTTCGGGATTTCCGAGACTAAAGTCTGGTTTAAATACCCAGGGGGTGTACCCTCGGCTTGAAATCTGTATGGAAGCCCCATAGGTTGAGGCGGCATGTCTACGCCTCAATCCTGGATACTGAACCAACCTAGTATATCGCCCTGTTGGTAAGATAGGGAAAGCTGCAATCATAGTCGTTGCATCATAGTGCATTGTCATGCATCATTTGTAAATACTGCATATGTCATGCATTTCAAAAAAATCCAAAAACAAAAAAAACATGCAAATGTCATGCATCATTGTAAATACTGCATATGTCATGCATCATCATTGTAATATAGTGCATATGTCATGCATTTTCTGTAAATATCCATTTCCATTGCATTGTAGTTGCATGCATCCACTGCATCATCTTCCATCCATGGCTTGCGCCTTTCCTTGTTGAGCTTGGTCTGGTAGGTGCCCTTACTTTTCACGTCAAAACACAGTTCTGCATGTGTACGCGCCTATTCCACGTTGGTATGTTGGTTTGAGGGTTGCGGCACCATTTCTGTGTTAGACATGGCTTGTACGTGTACATGCCTTTCCTAGGCAAAATACGGTTTTGGCTACACGCCATATCCATTTCTATTGCATTGTAGTGTAATTGTTGCATCCGGCATTAGGATCATTGTTCTTTCCTCAGCGGGTCGTCACCCCACTTATGTCATTCCACCCAGTACTTGTTCTTGTGTCCGTCTGCATCACTCATAGTTCTGCATGTGTACGCGCCTTGGTCATTCCACGCTGGTATGTTGGTTTGAGGGTAGCGGCACCTTTTCTATGGTAGACGGACTTGTTACTTCCATCAACCTATTTGACATTTGTGTGGTTTTGAACCGCTCATGATTGGATCGTGATTCAATTGCATTGCATATTACATTGCATATTATTTGCATTGTTTATATTTGCTTTGAAGTTTTGCATATCATTTGCATTACATTAGTTTCAATTGCATTGCATTTTCATTCGCATTATTCATACATTGTTTTGTATATATTGCATATCATCTTGCATTCATTTCGCATTGTCATGCATATTGCTAACAACATTGTACCTGTTAAGTTTGCTTTCTTTGCAGGCACGATATTGTATGTACGGTTCATTTGAGGCCGGTGCAACCGGACGAGCCGCACTGGTATTGTATCCTCCGAGTGAGACGCACAGAGAATTGCATAATTCTCTTACATCCTTTCTGCATTATAGTGTAGTTTGGTGCTTGCTAGCTTATAATTGTCGCATGCGTGCTTCGTTACAGCTTCCTTTGCATGATCATAAGTTATGCTCGGCCTTTTGCATCTTTAGTTGCATCTTGCCCCCGCCTACGGGCGCATACCTTATCTGCGGCTTGTATGCCTGTGCCTGAACTACGCTGGGTTGATTCCTAAAGGGATACGTAGGCAGCTTGCAAGTTCAACCATTTGCGCTTTGTATGTTTGTCCAAGTCTTCGGCCTTGTCAAAAATGGGTCGTTTCTGGGCTTTGACATTCACTCCCGTCATTGTTATGACTTCCAAGTTCTGTCAAAGAGGGGCAACTGTAGACACCCCATTTTTGACCGTCCTCAAGACCTGGACGTCACCGTTTGAACGCCCAGTGATCATCCATGTTTGTGTTCGTTTAGAGTTCCCGGAGTTCTCGGCTACGCGCTGTAGACACCCCATTTTTGACCGTCCTCAAGACTTGGACGTCACCGTTGGAACACTCGATGATTATCCATGTTTGCGTTCGTTTGGAGTTCCCGGAGTTCTCGGCTCGCGCGCCTTGCCTCAGGACTTCCGAACTCGACCGTTTTGTGTTTGGTTTTGCACCAAACACTTGTGTTTTGCCTTGGAAGGGCAGGGAATGCTTTGTGAGGCATCCCCACATACCACCGGCTGTGGCTAGAGGCCACCGGCTGGCTGGTGTTGCCACCGGCACTTTATTGTGCCGACCGGCACTCTTTTGTGCCGACCGGCACTAAGTTTTGTCAAAATGACACTCTTTGCCGGCCGGACAGTGTGCAGTTGCTTTATGAGATATTTTCAGACAGCTGTATAGTTTTGGTTCCCCTCCATACACGTGTATGGAGGGATGACCCTCTTAGTTAGCTTAGCTTGTAAGCTTTGCAAGCTTTGCTTGCCTATAAGAGGACCACTCTCTTCTTGGCTTAGGGTTACAAATTTTTAGACATTTTTAGACAAACCAAGCTCTGGTTTTTAGGGTTAGGATAGATACAAATCCTATCTCTCTTCTTCCCTCTTGTTTTGTACACTAGGTGTTTGTGTCATACTTTAGCTCACCAACACCTAGTGTTTCACCTTCTTTGGGTTCTTGAGGGTCCAGAGGTCTGTTGTGAAGCTTTGAAGCTGGTTTGGTGCTCAAGGAAGCCAACACATCATCTTTGTTGAAGAGGCTCCAAGGGTAAGACACTACACTCTCTTTTTACCCCATTCTTGCATTCCATTTTTGCCTAGTTTAAAATAGTTTTTGTGCTTAGTCTATAACACATAAAAGTTCTGTTTTTTAAGCCTCTTTATTGTTTATTAAGAGTGCTTGGTGGTTTGGGTAGGTTTGACCACCCTTAGGCCTTGAAAAGGCCACTTTTGGTGCTATTTTGTGAGAGATCCGAGACTTTGGTGTTAGGATCTCTTCACCACTGAAATCTTGAGGGATTTTAGTGGTGAAGATGATGCCTTAGAGTCTCAAGAAGGAGAGGGCCACCCCCTCTCCTTGATGTCCTTGAAAAGGGCAAGATTTGGCCTCTTAAGGGAGCATAGTTTTGATTGTTTGTTGAGCATGTCTTGGCCGCATTTTATGTTTATTATGCCCTAATATGACATTGCTAAGTGTTGGTTTTAGCACTCTTTGCATGCCTTGCATAGTTGCTTTGTAATGCCATAATAGTCCCTTAACATGTCTAGGTTGTGTGCCTTTATTTCTAGCATGTTTTAGGCTTAGATCCATGAAGCTTGTATGCTTATTTTACTATGAATAAGGTCTGTCCATGCTTGTTTTGGTCGGCCATGACTTGCATTACATAGCTCCTTTGTATTTGGCTTGTTGGCCTTGAGAGCATGAGAGTGTAGCATGCCTTGCTTGCATCATTTTGATGGTTTGGAACCATTTAGCATGTTATTTCAGTCCCTTTGGTGTGCTTGTATGCTTACCTTAGTTGCTCCTTTAGTGCTTTAAAAGCATGTGTTGAATGCTTCATTTATTGGTCATGTTGCATGCCTTTGTGCTTAAGCCTCTTAGATGCCATCTAAGTAGCCATTTGGCTTTGTTTTAACATGCCAAAACTCTGTTTTAGGTTGTTCAATGTATGCCATATTTGTTTTGCATGAGTGTAGTTCAATGCTTCCATGACTTGCCTCAAGTGTTGAACCTATGTTGCATGCATTTGTTTATCTTGCTTAACATGATTTGGCATCATTTCATAGCATGATTTTCAGAGCCTAAATTGCATGCTAGTTGTCCATTGTTGTGCCCCTTTAAGTGTGCTTAAGGGTTGTTTGTTATGCTTAAGTGTTGGTGCCTTAACTTGTGCATGTGTGCATATGTGTTTGGCCCTCTTGACTTAGCATTTCGGCCACTGATTTTAGGACTATTTGAGTTGCCTAATTCATGTATAAGACCATCCTTCCATTGGTTTGCATGCTTACCTTGCATGCTTGCTTGAACCCTTTGCATGAACATATTGCATAGTCCATGTTGCGTGCCTAGTTGACATGTTTAGGGTTGCATTTGTATTGTGCATGTTTGGCCTCTTGAGGTGAAGTATGATGGAGGTTGAGCACCCTTGTTTGCTTGTTTGCATTGCATGCATTTGAAATCAAAGTTGCATTCTTGGTTCTTAGGGCCATCATGCATGGAAATGCGCGATTGGTGGTCCGGGAATCGAGGCACATGCCCCTTTGAGTCACTAACATGATAAGGGATGTGTTTGGTGCATAAATGGCTTGAATTATATTGTCATGCATAGATTTCCCCTCTGCTGCTGTGAGTTGCAGGTTCTGCAGGCATTCAGTGCCGGCCGGCACTATTTAGTGCCGACCGGCAGTCAACAAACAGCCGATGGCTTCTTTTTGTGCCGGTGGCCTCCTCCTTCAGCCGGTAGTGTCCTACCCCAGCCGGTGGTGATCCCCAGTGCCCTGAGAGGCACTCCTGGGACTTTGGCAATTTTCTGAGGAGGAGAGCAGAGGAAACAGAGGCAATCCGTGCATGGCAGTGCAGTTCCGAGCCAGTCCCGAGCGCATGCTGCATTCGGCCCTCATCCCGAGGCGGTTTACTGTTTAATTAGATTAATTAATTTATCTGATTAGTTAATTTGTAATAATTAATTAGCTTGCGTAGTTAATTAAATTGTATATTCTTTCGGTCCCTCCGAGTGAGGGCGTATCTGTAATAAGTGTGTGTGAGTGGATGTATGTCTTCCAATCCCCACTTCTTTCTTCCCTTTTATTTACCTGCTTACGATGGTAGATTAGGGCACATTTAAATTAGCATACCTTATGCAATGCATGCGTGCATTCATGCATTTGTTTACATGCACCGGGCTCGGTACATCATACAAACTGCATCGTACTTTCGATTTCTAAATTGAATACGTGCTACTCGCGCATTTCATATGCCATGTTTAGGGTTAGCCGAGCCTACTCTAGATTGCATCTATGTCTGTGTTGCATTAGCCACTTAAACATGAACTAGGTCATGCATGTTTTGCTAACCAGTCTCTTGTTTTTGGCACGGAGTACGATTTAAGTTTTTATGCTTTAGCATGTCGCATGCGTGTGAACGTTTGCCATGACAGTATGCTTGCCATGCGGCTAAATGCTTACGTGATAAATTGCTTGAATGCCTGTGGGTGGAGGTTGGATTGCGTAAGTTGGAACAACTCATTGAAATCCGTATTTTAGCCTACTTTCGAGTAGCAAAAAACCAACACGTTTTTCGAGACAAAACGGATATGCAATGTTTATTTCCAAGTTAGGCAATCTAGTCTATACTTGTTTGCTGCGCGCATAACATAGTAATTCTAGGCTAATAACTGGAATAAGAACATGTAATGTTTTCAAAAAATGGATATCACGGTTAGTAGAGGCCGGTCTTCAGACCGGGCGAAAGGGGGTGCTCATAGCTGACCTTCCCCGATCGTACCCAAGCTCCCGAGCCAAGTCACTTTGGTGATGACGGACACGTGGCCTTCGGCACCGAGTCAGGGTTTCCTAAATTCCCCCATTTTAAAAAATATTTAGGTGGCGACTCTGTATCTGGCAAAGCAGTCCATGTTTGGCACTTCTTTAAAAAAAATCTGTTTTCAAAACGATTTGCCGGATTTGGACTCTTTGGTTCGAGATTTAGAACCGTAACATTTGAGTCCTTCGAACTGTAGTGACCCAATATCGAACCAGAACGCGGGGGGGGGGGGGGGGGATTCGCACTCCTCTCCCCGGGATGCGTTCGGGGACGTCTACAGTTTCTGGCGACTCCGCTGGGGATTGTAGAGAGCTTGACTCGAACTCGTGATATCCTGTTTTGACTACACTTATGTGTTTCTTTGCATTGCATGTGCATTGGTGCGCCTAGGACACCGTGTTGGCCATCTGCTATTCCTGAGCGGTTTGCTGGAGGCTTGCCTTGTCAAGGCATGACCATAAGGCTGACCGGTTGCGGGCTCTGCCAGTATGGGAACATAAACCCCGGTTTTACCGGGGCACCCTTGTTGACCATTCGACCTAGTGCATATCGAAATCCGTAGTGACCATTCCAAACTAGGACAGGTTGCTTACCCGATACAGGTTGTTTGAAACCGCTGCGTGCATAGTGAAACCTTAGCTCCTGACAAAATAGGACAGGGAAACCCTACCCCAATATAGGGGTGTTTTGGTTCTCATTTATCTGCTATGTGCTTCTAGAGTGTATCTCTGCAGGAAAGTACATGTCAGTTTACCAGTTTGAGTATCCGGCCCGAACTGCACCAGTATCAGTGTTGTTGAGGAACCAGTTATATCTGCGGGTATCAGTTCAGTTCTGGGAGCAGTGATTCTGGGGAACAGTAATCAGTAGTAGAGATCAGATGTTTGACTGCGTCTGTGTTTGATCTGTTTTGGGCTGAAATGCTGTCCGTTTTTCCTTTCAGTTCAGAGAGTCCAGAAAGTCGATACAGAATAGCCAGTGTTTTCCCTTGCTGGGGCAGGATTTGAGATGACGCAGAGTTCAGAAGAAATAGTGGTTATGACAGCCACGTTGGATCAAGGGATTACCCTACAGAGTGAGACCGGCATTGATATGCCGCATCCTCCTAGGTCGCCCGCTACACACCCAATCTGGGCCCCCCAGTTCTATCAGGCTCGCGAGCCCACTACATTCGAGTTAATGGGGATGATAGGTGATCTCCAAAGATCTGTGGCAGATCTCGCTTACGGGATGTCAGCCTCGCCGCCGGTTGCACCGTATGCCGGAAATTTTGAGCCCCAAGAGCCCCCGCTACTGGGGCGGATTGTGATCGAGCTTAATCAGCCGGAGATGGCCTCCACATACAACAGTGATGTACCAGTACCAACCCAAACCTCTCATCAGGCTGAGGCCAGAGGTAAAAATGTGGCAAAGGCAGACGCCGACCCCATGGGACAGCTGCTGTGGGCAGTCGAGGCTTTAAAAGCCGGGGGGGATGAACAAACAACAGGTATCTGCGATGACAACCAAAATTGTGAAGGATGCTTTTCCCACTCTACCTGAGGGTAGTTCAAGCCAGTCGGAAAATCAGGATAGACCCCGTTATGTTGAAACAGTTTCTCTCACTCCCAACCCCGTACCTGGGAAGGATCAGAAATTCAAGCCCGCACCTGCCGATCCGTTCGCCAGCACATCTAGCAGGAGCACTCAGGCTTCAAAATACCAGCCCCGGGGGCGCAGGGTCTTCCATCCTCTCTACATGCCTTTGTCTAGGGCACTTCTGATTTTGGCCAAAAAGGGGCATTTTACACCCCTCGAGCCTAGGCCGCTCCCCAAACCCCTTCCAGCAGGACATGATGCCACTCAGTACTGTGCGTACCACCAGCAATCTGGCCACTCCACCGATAACTGCTTTCGCCTCCGCCACGAGGTGCAGGATCTGATTGACAACGAGGTTATCCTCCCACCCACCTCAGCTAAATCAGTCACTACCCAGTTGTTGGATTTTGAGGACACCGATACTGCGAATATGTAATTGGGATTCAACGGCCTGCGGGCAGCGCCTCGAGTTTTTGATGTGGCGTCTGGCACGCATTTTTTTGAGCATCTGCGAATGCTACTTTTGTAAATCTTGGCTTGGGCACCGAGTCAGTCTTTTGCTTTGTTTTGAGTCTGTCTCTGTCTTGAGTCAGTCCTTTTTGCTTAAGGGTCTGTCTTGTTGTAACGAGTTAGTCCCTCTTTTGCATAGAATACTAGGTGACTCCGGGGTTGTTGCCTCAAGCACCGTTTTGTTTTGTAATTACTTCTTTTTGCTTTCTTTTTGGGTCTGTCTCTGCAGTGGAGCCAGTTGCATCCGAGGAACCTGAATGAAACAGCTGCGGCTACCGTGTTTCCGTATCTATTGTTTTGGGCTAGTTGTGCCAGAGAATTCGAATGGGGTGACAGCGCATTCCGCCCGCCCTTGTGTGCCCTGATAATTATTGCTTTGACTTAAGTTTTTTTTTTTTTTTTTTTTTAAAAAAAAAAAAAAAAAACCTTTTTGAACACTGCGGTGATAAAAACGAAGAGGAAGGAATTCCTCGGGATTTGCAAAACTTTGATCAAGTTGAAAGAAAGAAAGGCGTGCTAAGCCCTTAATGATCGAAATCATGCTTGTCAGCGTGAGTACTGAGAAGGACCCTGGCTTGATCCAGATTGGTTCCACACTGTCTTCGGTGCGAGCGATTCGTCGCCTTCTTAAAAACTTTTGAAAACAAAATGTTTTGCGCGGTCCTGCGAAGACCTATGTGGAATCGCTCTCGAGATTGCGCAGCTTAGGATCGCTCTCAGCCTCGGGACTCGACCCCTCATTTTCAAACCTTGGACCAGCATCCAGAATGTTCAATAATTAGCTATCAATGCAAGGCCCGTGTGGCCAGACTCGAAGCAGCCCTCGATCAAGGGGCACCGAAATCGGAGCAAAGGACTAGAGTTCACCAGGAGAAGTTGGCAAAGCAACCGTGATTGATTCTCCTGCAAAGTACTGCAACGGTCATTCTCCCGAAAAAGGGGAGGCTTTGATTTCGAAAACCATTTGGCATGGACTTGCTACGCTTTTACCCTTTGAGAGGCTCGCTGGGCTGAAAACCCGGAAGGGCGACCCAGGCAAAAGTAAGAGCAAAAGAAAAATGCGAAAGAAAAAAAATCAATCAAAAAAAACCAAAAAAATAAGAAAAAAAGAAGAAAAAAGAAAAAAATGCAAAAGAAAAAAAGAAAAAGAAAGAAAAGAAGCTCGCAAGGTCGAAAACCCGCATTGGGCACCTTGGCAAAAGTAAGAGCCTAAAAATAGTGAAGGTTAAAATACCCGAGAGTACCTAACCGGAACTACGTAAGGCTTGATTCCCATGTTTTGGGATACGTAGGCAACTTCATCTTGAAGTCCAGCCCTTAACGCTTTCATAGCGTCTCAGTCCATGTAATGGTTTTGATTACCTATGCTTCCTCCGAATCCGATGTCTCGGTTGCAACAACTGGAGCTGCGTGATCAACTTCCTCCTGAAGTCCAACCACCAATGCTTTCGAGGTGACTGTGTCCATATATTGTTTGTGGCCGCCTTCGTCCTCTCCGTGCATGAGAATTCGGTTGCGATCAATCATCGATGAGCATGTCGCGGCATCGTCCAAGCAAGGGGCAACTTTCCGTTGCCTCATATCGCCATAAAGTTGCCCTGAGTTGCCGCCCAAACTAGGGGCAACTTTCCGTTGCCCTCTTCCCCCCCTTCAAGCAAGGGGCAATTTTCCCAAATTGCCTCCGATCCGAGGTCGCGTATCTCGAGGGTAGGTTCCGCGCCATGTCGAGCATTGACCGTTTGCGAAAATAGTTTTTGAATTTTTTTTACTGAGGTTGACTATTTTCTCGAAAATTATTTCATTTTCCAAAATCGGACCATGTTTGGACCCAAAAAGGAAAACTTTCAGTGCTTACGGCCTAACTTGCATGATTTTCAAATCAAAAATTGAACAAGCATGTTAATCTGACGTTCATTTTGATCAAAACTGTTTTAGAAAGAAAACAAAAAATGGTCAAAGTAATGAACTAGGGGCACAGTTTGAGCCAGGTGTTCTGTCTCTCCCTTGTCATCAACGCGCCTGCCAGGAAAGCACTTTATCTATCAGAAGAAATAGCCGTGAGCTAGCTGTATTCGGCATGAATCTGTCGCTTCCTATTCATCCATCAATCACCCTGGGGAGGGATGAAAAATGAGAGAATAAAGAATAGAGAGGTGTAAGTCGAGAGAAAAGTGAGCAAGAGGGTTTTGAGGGAAAAACCGAGCTTCAGGGCCGAGTGGCGTGAGAATCACACAAATCAGAAAGGGTGGGAAACCTGCCCGGAGGAATTGGCCCCTCAAGGTCTTTTGTTTTCAAGCACGTCCGTGTGTCGTGTCCTTTGATTTGTCGGTCTCAATCTAGCTTTGAGTCTTTTCCGAGTGTATCTCGTTGTGTTTAGGTCGTGTGCCTTTTATTTTCTTCACTTGAGTCCTTTCCACTGTGTTCAGTTGTAGGCTCGATACCCTGGTTGTGAAATCCCTTTTCCAAAGTCAATCGTTTGTGCTCAGAATGCTGTGCCATTCTCTACATTTATGCGAGGCAAGAGAAGAAAAGGAAATTTTGGGACATCCGAATGTGTTTCAACTTCAACTGTCTCAGTTTTGGTGATCCGTCTTGTCAGATTGGGCCAATTGTTCAAAGTTTGCCGTGTGCAGAATGGACCGGATATTGTATTATGAGCTGTGTGCAGATTAATCCCCAGCAGAATATGGGCTATTTGTTCAGTTTGAGCAGTGATTTGTCTGGGTTGTTTGCTGTTAGTTGGTTGGTTATCCGATTATTACAGTGCAAGTGCTCAATTTTCAGACAACAAATCGTAATCATTTACATTTGAGGTGTAATATGATGCAGTGCAATGCAAAGTACGAGGTATGTAAATAAAATACTTTTCAGATAAAAGTTTGTTTCATATCATCGTCTTTTCAAATACAAAGTTTTAAGGAAAGCAAAATCTGCCTGCGGCAGTACATAGTACTCTATCTACCAAAAAGAGAAAAGTACAATAAAAGAAAATGAAAGAAAAAAACAGCGGAAGTCTGTAATCATCATCAATGGCCTCGCGCCGGGGGATCCATCCTCGCCCTCTTCCTGGGCAGAAGCCCAGGAGCATCGTCAGAAGTGTCGTTGTCGGAGCCCGAGCTTGAGCTGCTCCCCGCCTCCTCCTCAGAGGCCTCCGCCTCCGACTCACCGTCGCCTGGAACTGGAGCCCGCGAGCTGCTCCCGACATGAGCGTGTCTCCCTCTGGTACGGGGGAATATCCTGCCATCCCGAGTAGAAAGGGAAGGCCCAGCTGGAGGAGCGCCGCCCACTGGCGGAATCGGAAAGGGAGGCTGAAAAATACGAAAAGCAAACGCATCAGAAAGCTGTGAGCAGTACAGAATGCAGTGTATAAGTACAGTATGTGAATGCCGTGAGCAGTTAATCAGTACAGAATGCAGTGTATAAGTACAGTATGTGAATGCCGTGAGCAGTTAATCAGTACAGAGTGCAGTGTATGAGTACAGTATGTGAATGCCGTGAGCAGTTAATCAGTGCAGAATGCAGTGTATGAGTACAGTGTGTGAATGCCGTGAGCAGTTTATCAGATTTTGTGTAGTGCATCAGTATGTATGGAACAGAGTATGGTTTGAGACTGTGGTCAGAAGAACGTACCGGAAGACTGTAGGCGACCATGACATCGAGGGTCCGCTGCAGCATCCCCATCAGGGAGGCACACAACTCCACTGACTGCCGTGTGTACTCGGAGGAAGCCTGCAAAAGTATTAGATGCATCAATATTCTGTGGAGTATCAGATGAACTAAACTGAAATGACAATGCAAGATGCAGAAATAAAGTGGTACATACCGGAGGCAAGTCAGGAATGCCAGCCAACTCATGACCAGCCGGAGGAGGAGCAAAAGGGATCTGGTAGGTCTCCCCACTCTGCCCCCTGTATGTCAGCATGGTAGGCAGAGCGGGCCAGCCCGTCCCTCGTCCCCTCTGTACCCCACCCCTGCCTCAGACTCGGGCTCTCCTCGAAGATCCCACTCCTGCTCCTGCCTCTGCCCGAGCCACCGGCACCGCAGGACTCCCTTGCTCAGTCTGGTGACCCCCGCTCAGAGGCCGCATGATGAAGGTCCGGACGTACTCGGAGTAGTCGCCCTCGACCCTATAGCCGTCCTCATCCCAGCCAAGGGTGTAGTCCTCCATCTGCTGCAGAGAAAACCTCTCGGTGTCCCTCATGTGCTCAGGAGGGTGAACCGGGACTATCTGCTTTGGCAACCCAAGGGTCTGGCGCAGAAAACGCTCCCCCAGGTACCAAGCCCGACAGACCGGGCCCTCCAGCAAAATCCGGTAGCGAGAGGTCTCCTCAGCACCGGCGTATCGATCCCTCGTCTCTGCTGGCACTGCAGCCCACGGCCGCCAGGTGATCTGAAATTGGAAGTACAGTTTGTTACCGATTGCTATTTGAAACATACAGTAGCGAAGCAAAATTTGAATGAACTGTAAGTAAAATATACCTCGGCAGAGGTGATGGTGTCGAAGAATCGGCGGTAGAAGCTGAAAGTATCCCGAGGTCGCCGTGTGTACCTCCCATCGTAGCGGCGCGAGAAAGGGATGACCAGGGGAGTCTCCGTCTCCGGCACTGGCTCCAGCCTGGGAAAGTAGGCGTAAACCCACAACTGCAAAACAGATGTCAGTATGACCATCGGATAAAGCAAAAATGAAAAAGAATAGAAATATCAGAGCCGTGTGTTGTGCAGTGTATTGTGCAAAGTATGTGTGTGCCGTGTGTACAATATACAGTCAGTGTAAAGCAGAGTATGTGTGTGCCGTGTGTACAATATACGGTCAGTGTAAAGCAGAGTATGTGTGTGCCGTGTGTACAATATACAGTCAGTGTAAAGCAGAGTATGTGTGTGCAGTGTGTACAGTATACAGTCAGTGTGAGCAGTGTACAGTGCAGAATACAGAAAGTATGTAGAGCAGAAATGTAAAGCAGAGAAGAAGACATACCTCCCAGGCCCGCCAGTAGCCTCCGAGCAACTGCCCGCTGCCACGGGAGACTGAGCTCATGTAGCCGTAGAGGGTGGCCAGAGCTGCGCCACCCCAGTCAAAGCACAAAATATCTCTGACATCTACCAGTGCGCTGAGAAGACAAAGGAGCACTGTGTTCGCCCGGTCGGCGAATAGGGTGGTCCCTAGCAAAAACATCAAGAAGCCGCGTGCGTACTGCTCCACGGCCTCCTGGGTCATCGGGGCTGCGTCGATGAGGGTGGGCTGGACCCTAAACTGAACCTCGAACCAGGAATACCTGACAAAGCCAGGACGCGCCAGAGGCGGTGCCTCGCCAAGCAAGTAGATCTGGGCCGCGGTCCACTCATCCATGTCAATGTCGAAGGGGATCGGATCACCCCCTACCCCGATGCCGGTAAGCATCGCGAAGTCGTAAGGGGTCATCGTCATGTCCCCTGCCACCGACAAGTGGAATGAATCAGTGGTGTCCCACCACCTCTCTGCCAGAGCGGCAAGGAGAGGTCTGCAGGCGGAGAGCCTGGAAAGTCCCCTACAAAATGCGCCGAAGCCGGCCCGATCGACGATCTGACGGACTGTGTCAGGTAGCTCGGCATACCACTCTCGAGCGACGGTATTCCCATACCCGCGGACGGTATGGGAACCTCCCTGTTTACAAACAAACAGTTGCGAATCAATATGAAATGTACAGTTTCGAAGAAACAGTTAAAGTCAGTACAAATCTAGCATGCATGCAAGTCTTTCAGATTCAAACAGAAACCGGGTACCGGTGTGCTTACAGTAAACTACGGCACGTGATGCGTCAGTGTGTTTTGAGTGGTCCAGTGTAAACTTGGTGCACGTGTGCACGTTTTTCAGATGCAAGCAAATGTCAGGTTTCAGTGCACCAGTAGGTGGACTATGGCCTGTGATGTGTCAGTACTCCCATGGAGATCAGTGTAAACATAGCATGTGTGCGTGTTTTTCAAAGTTCAAGCGGATGCCGGGTCCCGGTATGTTTCAGTGAATTACCAACGTGTGATGCGTCTGCGTGTTTGTGTGATTCAGTGCAAGTCTAGCATGCATGCGAGTTTTCAGATTCAAATAAGCACCGGGTGTCGGTGAGTTCATGTCAAAAGTGCAATGTGTGCCGTGTGTTTGGGTGATTCAGGCTAGTGCAGTGTGTGTGCATGTGTGTTGGTCCTAAGCAGATATCAGTTGTGAGGTTGTCTACAATCAACTACAGCGCACAGTGTATCAGATCTAAAGCAGTTAAGGAATGTAATCAGCTATGACAGTTGACAGTTAAAGGTCCTACATTGCAGAAAATAAAGTAGATCAAGATGTTACCTCGGAAGCGCCGAAGGACAAGTGAGAGGCCGGCTCGCGCAGGAGAAGCTCCAGGTCCAGCGCTCGGTCAAAGCCGCGGAAGTGGCGAAGTCCATCGGGTGGTAGAATGTGAATAGCCGGCCGGTAGGTCGTCGGATCAAATGGCCGCTCACTCAGCGGGAGGAGCTCGACCCCGAGATCCATCTCGTGATCCAGGGGAGTCCCGACATGTGGAACATCGTCTGCCATAGTAATGGTGGTGAGAAAATGGCCGGAAAAGCCGGAATGTGAAAAGTCAACTGGAAAAGTCAACCCCGAGCGGGCCGAAAATGGCCGGAAAGGCCGGAAGATGAAAATACACGGAAATGTAAAGAAGATCGAGGGGAACAAGTCCCGAAAAGATGAAAACCGAGAAGAAACACCGAAATAAGATTTCGATCGGTTGGAAATGTCCGAAACGCGATGAACTTCGCGAATCGAACGACAGAAAACACGCGGGAATGCAAAGAAATGGCAGAAAAGTAAGAGAAAAACACTTTGGAGAGAGAGAGCAAAGATTTTCGGCGGAGGCAAAGTGAGGAAAATAGGGTTTCAAGCCCTATTTTAAAGGACCCATAGCGAAATGGCAGAACTGCCCCCGATCAGGCATTTTTTGCCGGTCGGCACTATTTTGTGCCGGTCGGCACATTTTTGTGCCGGTAGAGAAGTTTAGGCAGCCGGCGGCAGCCGGTGACCACCTAGCCCAGCCGGTGGTGTTCCCAAGGCCTTGTTTAGGCTAGATGAGGGGTTTTGGGTCTTCATAGCTCAAGAAAGTGCATCTTCGACGCTCAACCGGCCTCCGTTTTGACCTCAGACCGTGTCTTCTGTGTGTGGCACTCAAATTCATGCGATGACTGTATCCTTTTGTATCCTTTTGTCTTTCATAAGATTTAAAAGTTGCCCCGTGTGTGTTGCACGCATTCATCACACTCTCCGGTGCGCCGCCTCGCGCCGTCTCGCACGTCCCTTGCGACTTGCATCATTTTCCACCCGATGAGGTATGCGTGCCTCATCTTGCATTTCATCGCGTTTCGAGGTACGCGTGCCGCGTTTTGCATTCCATTTTCCACCCGATGAGGTATGCGTGCCTCATCTTGCATTTCATTGCATTTCGAGGTACGCGTGCCTCGTTTTACATTCCATTTTCCACCCGATGAGGTATGCGTGCCTCATCTTGCATTTCATCGCATCTCGAGGTACGCGTGCCTCGTTTTGCATTCCATTTTCCACCCGATGAGGTATGCGTGCCTCATCTTGCATTTCATTGCATTTCGAGGTACGCGTGCCTCGTTTTGCATTCCATTTTCCACCCGATGAGGTATGCGTGCCTCATCTTGCATTTCATCGCATCTCGAGGTACGCGTGCCTCATTTTGCATTCCATTTTCCACCCGATGAGGTATGCGTGCCTCATCTTGCATTTCATTGCATTTCGAGGTACGCGTGCCTCGTTTTGCATTCCATTTTCCACCCGATGAGGTATGCGTGCCTCATCTTGCATTTCATCGCATTTCGAGGTACGCGTGCCTCGTTTTGCATTCCATTTTCCACCCGATGAGGTATGCGTGCCTCATCTTGCATTTCATCGCATTTCGAGGTACGCGTGCCTCGTTTTGCATTCCATTTTCCATCCGATGAGGTATGCGTGCCTCATCTTGCATTTCATCGCATTTCGAGGTACGCGTGCCTCGTTTTGCATTCCATTTTCCATCCGATGAGGTATGCGTGCCTCATCTTGCATTTCATCGCGTTTCGAGGTACGCGTGCCTCGTTTCGCATTCCATTTTCCATCCGATGAGGTATGCGTGCCTCATCTTGCATTTCATCGCGTTTCGAGGTACGCGTGCCTCGTTTCGCATTCCATTTTCCATCCGATGAGGTATGCGTGCCTCATCTTGCATTTCATCGCCTCTCGAGGTACGCGTGCCTCGTTTTGCATTCCATTTTTCACCCGATGAGGTATGCGTGCCTCATCTTGCATTCCATCGCATTTCGAGGTACGCGTGCCTCGTTTTGCATTCCATCTTCCATCCGATGAGGTATGCGTGCCTCATCTTGCATTTCATCGCATTTCGAGGTACGCGTGCCTCGTTTTGCATTCCATCTTCCATCCGATGAGGTATGCGTGCCTCATCTTGCATTTCATCGCATCTCGAGGTACGCGTGCCTCGTTTTGCATTCCATTTTCCATCCGATGAGGTATGCGTGCCTCATCTTGCATTTCATCGCATTTCGAGGTACGCGTGCCTCGTTTTGCATTCCATCTTCTATCTGATGAGGTATGCGTGCCTCATTTTGCATTTCATTGTATCTCGAGGTACGCATGCCTCGTTTCGCATTTCGTTTTCCATCATTGAGGTACGCGTGCCTCGTTTTGCATTTCATTTCACACCAATGAGGTATGTGTGCCTCATGATTCATTTCATTCTCACTTGCATTGTTTTGCATCCCTTGTGGCACGTGTGTCAGATTCGCACAGTTGCCACACACTGGGTCCGGCGGGACCTTAAACCCGCCCGGTCTAGGAGACCTTAAATCCTCGGAGGGTGCAAGACCCTTGGTACATTGTAGTGTACCATTCATCGCATTTGGCACGCATTCATTGAGCGCGCTCTTTTGCGCGCCACACTTGCATTTTCATGCATCGCATTGTAAATATCGCATTGTCATGCATCATCGTAGGTAGCGCATATGTCATGCATTTCAAAAAAATCAAAAACAAAAAATATCATGCATCATTTGCATTTCAAAAACCAAAAAATATACATGCATTGTCATGCATTTTTTTTTCTTTCCTAACATCATGCATCATTTTCATTTTCAGACAAAAAAACAACCAAAACAACATGCATTGTCATGCATACATTTTGCATTCCGGTCTAGGAGACCTTAAATCCTCTGGAGGTGCAATTCCTTTGGTGTTTGTCGTGCCCGAACGACTTCCGTGCTTGCGGTGAGTTCCTAGGAGACCAACGGGGACGGTGAAAACTAGAGTTTGAATGGCTCATGCCTAGAACGCAAAGGTTCGGGATTTCCGAGACTAAAGTCTGGTTTAAATACCCAGGGGGGTGTACCCTCGGCTTGAAACCTGTATGGAAGCCCCATAGGTTGAGGTAGTGTGTATACGCCTCAATTCTGGATACTGAACCAACCTAGTATACCATCCTGTTGGGAGAATAGGGAAAACTACAATCATGGTCATTGCATCATCTGCATTGTCATGCATTTCATCCATTTCATTGTAGATATTGCATTGTAGGTTGCATGCATCCATTGCATCACCTTCCATCCATGGCTTGCGCCTTTCCTTGTCAAGCTTGGTCTGGTATGTGCCTATACTTTTCACGTCGAAACACCGTTCTGCTTGTGTATCGCGCCTATTCCACGCTGGTATGTTGGTTTGAGGTTGCGGCACCTTTTCTGTGTTAGACATGGTTCGTATGCGTACATGCCTTTCCTAGGCGAGATTTGGTTTGGCTCGCGTGCCATATCCATTGTATCCATTCGATTGCATGCATTTCACTGCATCATCTTCCATCCATGGCTCGCACCTTTCCTTGTTGAGCTTGGTCTGGTATGTGCTCATACTTTTCACGTCTATACACTCATAGTTCTGCGTGCGCTCGCGCCTTGAGGGCTTCGACACCTTTTCTATGTTAGACATGGCTTGTACGTGTACATGCCCTTCCTAGGCGAGATTTGGTTTGGCCCGCATGCCATATCCATTGTATCATCTATCCATCATATTACATTGTAGTGTAATTGTTGCATCCGGCATTAGGATCATCATTCTTTCCCCAGCGGGTCGTCACCCCACTTATGTCATTCCACCCAATACTTGTTCTTGTGTCTGTCTACATTACTCATAGTTCTGCGTGCGCTCGCGCCTTGAGGGCTTCGACACCTTTTCTATGGTAGACAGACTTGTTACCTCCATCAATCTATTTGACATTTGTGTGGTTTCGAATCGCTCATGAATGAATCATGATTCAATTGCCTTGCATGCAGTTTGCATATAATTTCAATTGTATTGCATTTCCATTTGCATTGTTCATACATAGTTTTGTATACATTGCATATCATTTTGCATCCATTCTGCATTGTCATGCATGTTGCTAACAATATTGTACCTGTTAAGTTTGCTTTCTTTGCAGGCACGATATTGTATGTACGGTTCATTCGAGGCCGGTGAAACCGGACGAGCTGCGCAGGTATTGTATCTCCCGAGTGAGACGTATCGAGAATTACATAATTCTCTTACATCCTTTCTGCATTGTAGTGTAGTTTGGCGTATTCTAGCTTAAAACTGTCGCATGCGTGCTTTGTTACAGCTTTCTTTGCATGATCGTAAGTTATGCTCGGCTTCGTGCATTTTCAGTTGCATTTTGCCCCTGCCTTCGGGCGCATATCTTGCTTGTCTTGCATGTTTGTCTAAGTCTTCGGCCTGGTCAAAAATGGGTCGTCTCTGGGCTTTGACATTCACTCCCGTCATGCTTATGACTTCCGAGTTCTGTCAAAGAGGGGCAACTGTAGACACCCCATTTTTGACCGTCCTCAAGACTTGGACGTCACCGTTGGAACACTCGGTGATTATCCATGTTTGCATTCGTTTGGAGTTCCCGGAGTTCTCGGCTCGCGCGCCTTGCCTCAGGACTTCCGAACTCGACCGTTTTGTGTTTGGTTTTGCACCAAACACTTGTGTTTTGCCTTGGAAGGGCAGGGAATGCTTTGTGAGGCATCCCCACATACCACCGGCTGTGGCTAGAGGCCACCGGCTGGCTGGTGTTGCCACCGGCACTTTATTGTGCCGACCGGCACTAATTTTTGTCAAAATGACACTCTTTGCCGGCCGGACAGTGTGCAGTTGCTTTATGAGATATTTTCAGACAGCTGTATAGTTTTGGTTCCCCTCCATACACGTGTATGGAGGGATGACCCTCTTAGTTAGCTTAGCTTGTAAGCTTTGCAAGCTTTGCTTGCCTATAAGAGGACCACTCCTCTTCTTGGCTTAGGGTTACAAATTTTTAGACATTTTTAGACAAACCAAGCTCTGGTTTTTAGGGTTAGGATAGATACACATCCTATCTCTCTTCTTCCCTCTTGTTTTGTACACTAGGTGTTTGTGTCATACTTTAGCTCACCAACACCTAGTGTTTCACCTTCTTTGGGTTCTTGAGGGTCCAGAGGTCTGTTGTGAAGCTTTGAAGCTGGTTTGGTGCTCAAGGAAGCCAACACATCATCTTTGTTGAAGAGGCTCCAAGGGTAAGACACTACACTCTCTTTTTACCCCATTCTTGCATTCCATTTTTGCCTAGTTTAAAACAGTTTTTGTGCATAGTCTATAACACATAAAAGTTCTATTTTTTAAGCCTCTTTATTGTTTATTAAGAGTGCTTGGTGGTTTGGGTAGGTTTGACCACCCTTAGGCCTTGAAAAGGCCACTTTTGGTGCTATTTTGTGAGAGATCCGAGACTTTGGTGTTAGGATCTCTTCACCACTGAAATCTTGAGGGATTTTAGTGGTGAAGATGATGCCTTAGAGTCTCAAGAAGGAGAGGGCCACCCCCTCTCCTTGATGTCCTTGAAAAGGGCAAGATTTGGCCTCTTAAGGGAGCATAGTTTTGATTGTTTGTTGAGCATGTCTTGGCCACATTTTATGTTTATTATGCCCTAATATGACATTTCTAAGTGTTGGTTTTAGCACTCTTTGCATGCCTTGTATAGTTGCTTTGTAATGCCATAATAGTCCCTTAACATGTCTAGGTTGTGTGCCTTTATTTCTAGCATGTTTTAGGCTTAGATCCATGAAGCTTGTATGCTTATTTTACTATGAATAAGGTCTGTCCATGCTTGTTTTGGTCGGCCATGACTTGCATTACATAGCTCCTTTGTATTTGGCTTGTTGGCCTTGAGAGCATGAGAGTGTAGCATGCCTTGCTTGCATCATTTTGATGGTTTGGAACCATTTAGCATGTTATTTCAGTCCCTTTGGTGTGCTTGTATGCTTACCTTAGTTGCTCCTTTAGTGCTTTAAAAGCATGTGTTGAATGCTTCATTTATTGGTCATGTTGCATACCTTTGTGCTTAAGCCTCTTAGATGCCATCTAAGTAGCCATTTGGCTTTGTTTTAACATGCCAAAACTCTGTTTTAGGTTGTTCAATGTATGCCATATTTGTTTTGCATGAGTGTAGTTCAATGCTTCCATGACTTGCCTCAAGTGTTGAACCTATGTTGCATGCATTTGTTTATCTTGCTTAACATGATTTGGCATCATTTCATAGCATGATTTTCAGAGCCTAAATTGCATGCTAGTTGTCCATTGTTGTGCCCCTTTAAGTGTGCTTAAGGGTTGTTTGTTATGCTTAAGTGTTGGTGCCTTAACTTGTGCATGTGTGCATATGTGTTTGGCCCTCTTGACTTAGCATTTCGGCCACTGATTTTAGGACTATTTGAGTTGCCTAATTCATGTATAAGACCATCCTTCCATTGGTTTGCATGCTTACCTTGCATGCTTGCTTGAACCCTTTGCATGAACATATTGCATAGTCCATGTTGCGTGCCTAGTTGACATGTTTAGGGTTGCATTTGTATTGTGCATGTTTGGCCTCTTGAGGTGAAGTATGATGGAGGTTGAGCACCCTTGTTTGCTTGTTTGCATTGCATGCATTTGAAATCAAAGTTGCATTCTTGGTTCTTAGGGCCATCATGCATGGAAATGCGCGATTGGTGGTCCGGGAATCGAGGCACATGCCCCTTTGAGTCACTAACATGATAAGGGATGTGTTTGGTGCATAAATGGCTTGAATTATATTGTCATGCATAGATTTCCCCTCTGCTGCTGTGAGTTGCAGGTTCTGCAGGCATTCAGTGCCGGCCGGCACTATTTAGTGCCGACCGGCAGTCAACAAACAGCCGATGGCTTCTTTTTGTGCCGGTGGCCTCCTCCTTCAGCCGGTAGTGTCCTACCCCAGCTGGTGGTGATCCCCAGTGCCCTGAGAGGCACTCCTGGGACTTTGGCAATTTTCTGAGGAGGAGAGCAGAGGAAACAGAGGCAATCCGTGCATGGCAGTGCGGTTCCGAGCCAGTCCCGAGCGCATGCTGCATTCGGCCCTCATCCCGAGGCGGTTTACTGTTTAATTAGATTAATTAATTTATCTGATTAATTTAGTTAATTTGTAATAATTAATTAGCTTGCGTAGTTAATTAAATTGTATATTCTTTCGGTCCCTCCGAGTGAGGGCTATCTGTAATAAGTGTGTGTGAGTGGATGTATGTCTTCCAATCCCCACTTCTTTCTTCCCTTTTATTTACCTGCTTACGATGGTAGATTAGGGCACATTTAAATTAGCATACCTTATGCAATGCATGCGTGCATTTATGCATTTGTTTACATGCACCGGGCTCGGTACATCATACAAACTGCATCGTACTTTCGATTTCTAAATTGAATACGTGCTACTCGCGCATTTCATATGCCATGTTTAGGGTTAGCCGAGCCTACTCTAGATTGCATCTATGTCTGTGTTGCATTAGCCACTTAAACATGAACTAGGTCATGCATGTTTTGCTAACCAGTCTCTTGTTTTTGGCACGGAGTACGATGTAAGTTTTTATGCTTTAGCATGTCGCATGCGTGTGAACGTTTGCCATGACAGGATGCTTGCCATGCGGCTAAATGCTTACGTGATAAATTGCTTGAATGCCTGTGGGTGGAGGTTGGATTGCGTAAGTTGGAACAACTCATTGAAATCCGTATTTTAGCCTACTTTCGAGTAGCAAAAAACCAACACGTTTTTCGAGACAAAACGGATATGCAATGTTTATTTCCAAGTTAGGCAATCTAGTCTATACTTGTTTGCTGCGCGCATAACATAGTAATTCTAGGCTAATAACTGGAATAAGAACATGTAATGTTTTCAAAAAACGGATATCACGGTTAGTAGAGGCCGGTCTTCAGACCGGGCGAAAGGGGGTGCTCATAGCTGACCTTCCCCGATCGTACCCAAGCTCCCGAGCCAAGTCACTTTGGTGATGACGGACACGTGGCCTTCGGCACCGAGTTAGGGTTTCCTAAATTCCCCCATTTTAAAAAATATTTAGGTGGCGACTCTGTATCTGGCAAAGCAGTCCATGTTTGGCACTTCTTTCAAAAAAAATCTGTTTTCAAAACGATTTGCCGGATTTGGACTCTTTGGTTCGAGATTTAGAACCGTAACATTTGAGTCCTTCGAACTGTAGTGACCCAATATCGAACCAGAACGGGGGGGGGGATTCGCACTCCTCTCCCCGGGATGCGTTCGGGGACGTCTACACGCGCCTTGCCTCAGGATCTCCGAACTCGACTGTTTGTGTCTGGTTTTACACCAAACACTTGTGTTTTGCCTTGGAAAGGTAGAGGATGCCTTGTGAGACATCCCCTTGCACCACCGGCAGTGGCTAGAGGCCACCGGCTGGTTTTGTGTTGCCACCGGCAATGTATATTGCCGGTCGGCACTATTTGTTGCCGGTCGGCACTCTTTTTTGGCAAAATGACATTTTTGCCCAGCCGACTACTGTTCAGTTGCTTTTTGAGATATTTTAAGGCAGCTGTCTTGCATCTTCTTTCCCTCCATACACGTGTATGGAGGGATGAGCTTCTTGGTGGCTTAACTTGTAAGTTTGGTTGCCTATAAGAGAACCCTTCCTCCTCTTGGCTCAAGGGTTGGAGAGTTAGACATTTTGGAGAGAAAAGACCTCAGAGAAGCTCTGGTTTTAGGGTTTGAGTTCTATATCTATCCTATCTCTTTTTTTTTCTCTCTTGTTTGTACACTAGGTGCTTTAGTCCACATTATTGCACACAAGCACCTAGTGTTTCACCTTCCCTTGGCTATTGAGGTTCCAAGAGGTTGTTCTTGGTGTTCTTGGCCGGATTTGAGCCCAAGGAAGCAACAACATCAACACTTGTGAAGAAGGTCAACAAGGGTGAGAAACTTGCTTTATATACCCCATTCTTGCACTCCATTTTTACCTATCTTTGAACTATTTTTGTGCTTGGTGTTTAATACAAAAAAGTTCTGTTTTTTAGTCCTCTTGATAGTTTATTAAGGGTGCTTTGTGCTTTGGGGAAGTTTGGCCCCTCTTAGGCCTTGAAAGGCCTCATTTTTGTGCTATTTTGTTGAGCTCCGGGATTTTGGTGTTCGGGTCTCTTTACCACTGAAATCTTGAGGGATTTCAGTGGTGTAGATGATGCCTTGAAGTCCCAAGAAGGAGAGGGCCACCCCCTCTCCTTGTTGTCCTTGAAAAGGACAAGTTTTGGCCTCTTGAGGAAGCCTTTGTTGGTGTGTGTGTTGAGTATGTCTAGGCTGCATTTTATGTTTACTATGCCATGATATAACATTGCTAAGAGTTGGTCTTGGTCCCTTATGCATGCTTAGCATAGTTGCCATGTAATGCCTTGTGATCCCTTAACGTGTCTTAGGTTGTGTGCCTTTGTTTCTAGCATGTTTTAGGCTTACATTTGTGAAGCTTGTATGCTTATTTTGCCATGAATGAGGTCTGTCCATAGTTATTTTGGTCGACCCTAGCTTGCATTGTATAGCCTCTTTGCATGTCTGGCTTGTTGGCCTTAAGTGCATAAATGTGTAGCATGCCTTGTTTGCACTATTTTCAATGGTTTGGAACCATTTAGCATGCAATTTCAGTCCCTTAGACATGCTTGTTTGATTGCCTTGCATGCCTCTTTGAAGCTTTGAATGTATATGTTGTATGCCTCATGCCTTGACCTTTGTGTATGCCTTGCTCTAGAGCCACTTAGATGCCATCTAGGAGGTCCCATTTGTATGGTCTAAGGCTGCCTTAGACCTGTTTTAAGCCTTCTTGGCCTTGTGAGGCTTGGTTGGCTTAGCCATGGTTTAGGTCTCCTTTGGCTTGCCTTGGATGCTTGGGCCATTTGTTGCATGCTTAGTCTATTTTGTTGCTTGGTTTGGCACCATGTTTTGCATAATTTTCAGAGCTTTCTATGTATGCTAATTGTCCATGTTTAGCTTCCTTTAAGTGTGCTTAAAGCTTGCTCACTTGATGCTTAAGTTGGTACCTTAACATGTGCATGTGTGCATGTGTGCATGCGTGATTAGCCTTCATTTTTGGGCACTTTGGCCACTGATTTTAGGCCTATTTAGAGTTGCCTAAGTCATGTTTAAGACCATCATTTGCTTGCTTGCATGCTTACCTCATGTTTGCTTGTATGCTTTGCATAAGTACATGGCATTGTTCATGTTGCATGATAGCTAACATGACTAGGTTGCATTGCATCAACATGCATTCCTTGTCCCTTGATTTGGTGATAGGGATTGGGATTTTGGTTTGTTTGGTTTGCATGCATTTGAGATTGAAAGTGCACATTTGATCCTTTGGGCCATCATGCATGGGAATGCGTGATTGGCGGCCCGAGAATCGAGGCACATGCCCCTTTGAGTCACAAACATGATAAGGAGTGTGTTTGGTGCATACATTGCTTGAATAACATTGCCATGCAAGATTTTGCCCTCTGCTGCTGTGAGTTGCAGGTTCTGCAGACATTCAGTGCCGATCGGCAACATTTAGTGCCGGCCGGCATTAAATTATCAGCCGATGAGTTCATTTTGTGCCGGTGGCCACATACTTCAGCCGGTGGTGTTTCCCCTCAGCCGGTGGTATCCCCCAGTGCCTTGAGAAGTAGTTCTGAGACTTTGGCAGTTTTCAGAAAGGCAGAGCAGGGAAAACAGAGGCAGTCTAGGCATGGCAGTGCGATTCCGAGCAAGTCCCGAGCGTGCGCTGCATCTGGCCCTCTTCCCGAGGCGGTTTATTGTTTTAATTAAATTAGTTAATTCGTTTAATTAATTTATTGGGTTTGTAATATTTAATTAGCTTGCGTAGTTAATTATTTGTATTATTCTTTCGGTCCCCCCCGAGCGAGGGCATAATTGTAATAAGTGTGTGTGGGTGTGTGTATGTCTTCCAACCCCCATCTCTTTCTTCCCTTTTATTTACCTGCTTACGATGGTAGATTAGGGCATATTTAAATTAGCATACAGTATGATAGCATGCGTGCATCCATACATTTGTCTAACATGCACTGGGCTTGGTACATCATACAAACTGCATTGTATTTCAATTTCCAAATTGAATACTTATTACTTGTAGCATTTCACATGCCATCTTAGGATAACCGAGCCTACTCTAACTGCACCTATGTATGTGTTGCATTAGCCACTTAACGTGAACTAGGATCATGCACATGATTACTAACTAGTTTCTGTTTTGGCTTGGAGTACTAGGTGAGCTTTTATGCTTTAGCATATCACATGTGTGTGAGTGTTGCCATAATAGCATGACTACCATGAGGCTAAGTGCTTATGTGACATAACTGCTTGAATGCCTGTGGATGGAGGTCAAATTACCTAGATTGGAATAATGCATTAAAACTGTGAGTTTTAAGCCCACCAGATAGTGGCAAAACTGTCTTTTCTAAAAGCCCACTTAACGGTGGCAAAACCTGCATTTTAGCCTACTTGCGAGTAGCGAACCATTTTCAAAACAAACATGAAATGTTTTATTCCAATTTAGGCGATTTGGTCTATACTTGTTTGCTGTGCGCATAACGTAGTAATTCTAGGCTAATAACCAGAATAAGAACACGTAACGTTTTCAAAATCGGGTATCACGGTTAGTAGAGGCCGGTCTTCGGACCGGGCGAAAAGGGGTGCTCATAGTTGACCTTCCCCGATCGTACCCAAGCTCCCGAGCCAAGACTACTTTGGTGATGACGGACACGTGGCCTTCGGCACCGATTCAGGGTTTCCTAAATTTCCCATTTTAAAATATTTAGGTGGCGACTCCGTAATCTGGCAAAGCAGTCCATGTTTGGCACTACTTTTCAAAAAATCTGTTTTTCTTCAAAACGATTTGCCAGAGTTGGACTCTTTGGTTCAGATTTAGAACCGCAACAAACAAAAAGGGAGTCCGAACTGTAGTAGCGAGGTCCCCCGCGGGCGCGTCTACAAATGGATGCAAACATGCGAGCATAGGAATGCTAATCAAAATATGACCTAGAACTGACCATCATAAGCGATTAAGTAAAAGGGAGAAAGACGTGGGGTTGGAAGACATTCACACACTCATACACACTTATTACAAAATTTGCCCTCTCGATGGAGGGTTCGAATGAATAATACAAACCAGCTAATTAATTAACTATCCTAGCTAATTAATTATTACAAAATCTTTAACTAATTAAATAGATTAATTAAGTTACAAAATAGTTAAAGCAGCCTCAAGAAGAGGGACATATGCATGCTCGGTCGGCTTCGCTCGGAAATCCGTTGCCATGCCTCATGTTGCCTCTATTTTCACTGTTCTACACCTCTGAAAATTGCACGAATCTCTATGATGCTTCTGAACCACCTCATAGACACTTTGAGAGGCCATCGGCCAAGGGAAAAGGGTCATCGACCACTTTTGAGTCCATCGGCCAAAAATTGTTAGCCGGTCGGCACTCCAGATAGCCGATCGGCCATCTCTTCCTGCAAATTGCTCCTTTTGCTGCAGCAGAGTACAAATAGAGGCATGGCAATACATTTGCAAGAAAATGTTGTGCAAATACACCCCTTATCATGTTTGAAGCTCAAAGGAGTGTAGTGCTCGACTCTCGAGCCATCAATCACGCATTCCAATGCATGATGGCCAAAGAGACCGAGTTACACAATTCAATGTGAATGAAATGCACAAAAACATACAAATGCCTTAAACTCTATCATGTTTGATCAAGAGTGTCAGCGACCGAGAATTGAGGCACGTTTCATCACTTCAAGTATGAAACGTCCCTCGTTCCTCGTGTTTGGCTTAATACCCCAAACCAAACACAATGCAATGCATGCAACATGGAGATGCTATGCAATGCAACATAAGCATGCCAAATGCAATGTAACTCAAGCATGCACACATGATGCAATGCAACCTAAACATGCAAACATGGAATGTACCAAGCATGCAACAACATGCAAAATAGCAAGCATGCAACAACATGCAAAATAGCAAGCATACAACAACATACAAAGATGGACTTAAACCAAAATAGAAAGACCTCAGCCATGCCCAAATCAATGGCCAAAACACCAAAACTAAGGCACCAAAAAGGCAAAGTATGCATGCACACATATTGGTCCATAAGCTAGGCAACAATGTACAATCCTTAGAGGCACTCAAAGGGTGACAAAAGTGGAAGTGTAACAACACTATAAGCTCTGAAAATAAGCATGGAATGATGCCAAATCAACCAAACAATGCAAGTATGGCATGCAAAAGAGTTCAAAGCTTGAAGTTAGCCAAGGAGCTTATAACAAGGCTATGCAAAACATGAAGCAAATGGACTAAGCAAGTCAAAACAGTCCTAAAGCAGGTCAATACAAGACCAAAAGCATGCTTGAACCTAGCCAACAAAAGCTAGAACAAAATGCCAAAAGCATGAAGCATGCAAGGCCACAAAGGGGTATTACACTACACTTATTATAACCAAATATGGCATGACTTAACCAATAAAAATCAGAGTTATGGCATGTCAAAATAAGCCCAAAAACCCACTGAGATGGCATCCCAAAAGCCTAAGTATGATGGCATGCACAATGATCCATTGTTGAGGCATAAAACACCAATCTCCCAATGCATGGAAAAGGTGACAAATGTGAGTGCATGACCACACTATATGGACTAAAATCACATATGAAATGATACCAAATCATGAAAATGGTCTAAGCAACGCATGCTAGTGGACTTGATGCACAAAGCTAACAAGCTAGATTGAACCATGGCTATACAAAACAATGCATGCATGACCAAGAAAACATCAAACAGAGCTCAAGCATGGTAAAACAAGGTTAAAAGCTTCTTTGAGTTGAGCCAAAACATGCAAGAATGATGGTCCAAACACATGATGCATGTTATGCTAGTATGCAAGATTGCTCTACAAGTATGTGAAGCATGCAAGATGCTATCAAACCAACTTAAAATAGAGTTGAAGCATGCTAAAATAACACCAAATATTTGCTAAAATGGAGCTAAAATAAGCTAAGCAAACATGCTTCTATTATGAGCCATATATACTAGCATACAAAACATAAGGAGAGCGGAAGACCCTCTCCTATTTAGGACCTCAAAACCACCTTTCCACCACTGAAAATCCTCTGAATTTTAGGGGTGAGAAGGCCCAAACAAGGTGGTCCTAATAGCTTAAAAGGATGGTTCAAAACAAGGCCAAACAAGGCCTATGAGGGGGTAGACTACCCACAACACAAATGTGACCTTAAAAAAACATCTTAAGCATGAAATATCAGAACTTTTTACAGTAGAAAGTTAAGCTTAAATCAGCATGCAAATAGGTCTAAAAGCTTAAGCAAGAATAAGGGATTAAAAGGTTAGTTGCTCACCCTTGAACAACACCTTCAAGAACACAACTCCAGCACCTTTTCTGAGCTTAAACCACTCCAAAAACTCTAAAACCAACTCCTAAGGACCTCAACAACCAAAGGATGGTGTTCTAGTAGGTGTTTGTGTGCAATAGTGTGAAGATTTTACACTTTTGGGCACAAACAAGAGCAAAATGGAGAGAGAGAGGTAAAATATATAGAGAGAGATATAGAACTTGTATATCAACTTTTCAGAACCTCTGGAAAGGGAGAGGGACCTCCCTTCTTATAGAATTTCAATTCTCAAGCTTGTTGAGCAAGCTTGAGTCTTGAATGCAATCCTTCCATACACGTGTATGGAGGATGAGAATTGTGCTCACCAGCTGTCACAGCTGGCAGAAAATATCTGCAAAAAGCAGATGGAAAGGTCTCGGCTCAAAAATATGGCCGATCGACCAAAAAAAGTGCTGATTAACCAAAAAGAGTGCCGATCGGCCAACACTTATGGCCGATGGCAAGAAAACATGGCCGATGGCACAAAGCCTTAGCCGATGGGTTGTAGGGATAGCCAACAAGCCACCCTCTTCCGTCAGAAGTAAAACCACAAGTCCTTGGTCCACAACCAAGCACAAAACAAACAAGTTGAGTGATCCTAAGGTAAGGCGCGCAGCTGAGACCTTCGAGAACTCAAAACAAACACGAGCATGGATGATCATCGGGTGTTCAAACGATGACATCCAAGTCTTGAGAACGGTAAAAAATGGGGTGTCTACACCAAGTGATATCTTGTAAAGGTGTAAGCCCCATAGGGCGTTTACTTTGTTGTAATCAACTAGTGTTACATGCTGTAGTTTCAGAATGAACATTTATGAAAGTATAATGCATGTAATGTCTCTTGTTATATAAACTCTGATGAATGAATGTGTAACATTTTCTATCATATTTATGAATCTCTTGGGTTGGTTTATCCTCTTTATTTTGAGGGCGTTACAGCTGCGAATTGATATACGCGACCTTTGCTCAAGCGAAAGAGTTGTTGCTCGAGCGACCAGACACAACAAGTGACCTCGCTCAAGCTCAAGAAGCGTCGCTCGAGTATAGAATGTATAGCTTCAGAAATTTTTTAGACGGACACGCTCGTTCGAGTGCAAGAAGCCTCGCTCGAGCGAAGAGCTTCACCTTTCCACAAATTCTGCGTCTGGGAAAGAAACATGAAGGCTTTCCAATCTCGCTCGAGCACAAGAAATCTAGCTCGAGCGAAGAAGCAATTTTACCAAGCTCGCTCGAGCCCAAGAAAACTTGCTCGAGCGGAGAAGCCAAAATCTGGGCAACACCAATCTTGACCATCTAACAACTAACCTGTTCCAAACACACCCAACATGCTCCAAAACTCAAATTCAAAGAGTAAAAGGAGGAAAACAAGACATGGATACAATATTAAACCATGAAACCCGAGTCCAGAATGTAACAAAGGGTGGGTCATAGTTGGGATCGTTATACAAGTTGTTGATTTTTTCGTTAAATCCTGAAGGAAGTTCTGGTGGTGGGTATGAAACATTGTCAATTCCCTTATTACTACTCATCTTCTTCTTCTTGATTGGATTGGGTTTTTCTTGATCTTTGCTCTCTTCATTCTCATATCTCTTCTTGTTCTTAGGTTTTTCTTCTGTGACAGGCTTTTTGAGACGCTTTTCTCTTTTCATCCTCTCTTCCTTGGACAAATTATCATCTGGCTGATCAATCACAAGCTTCTTGAGAGGCTTTTCAATCATTTTTTTTTGAAGTTTTCTCTCTTCATCTTTGCTTTCATCTCTTTCTTGGCGACAAACGTTTAAATTTTAATTTTAAAGAACTCTTCTAAGCCAAGACCAGGATTGGCCTCATTTGCCATGGATATCTTTTTAATTAAGTTTTCTTCCTCCAATTTTTTCTCTGCAACTTTTGAAATTTGTCTCAAGCACTCAAATGGAGAACAACTAGAATTAACCTCAATAAAATTCACATCTCTAAGTGTTAAGAACCTCTTGTTGATCATCTTGTTTCTCTAATCTTTAACACTCCAATCTTTTCTTTTTTTTTCCTTGCATCGAACAACTGTTTGTCTCTGATTAGTTTGGTGACACATAAACACACACACACACACACACACACACACACACACACACACACACACACATATATAGGTCACCGATAGGAAAAGAAAACCCTTATTGGTTTAAATAAAATTAGGATTCCTTTCTTGAAAATATAATAATAATTATTATTATCTTTAGTTTTCTAATTTTGGACTAATTGGGATTGCTTTATGGTAATGTAAAGGCATCGATGTCTGGAAAGCTAGTTTTCTAATTCTAGACGTAGAAGGACTTACTAGTCATGTGTTGAACTGTGCTTCCCTTCCATCCATTTGAACTCAATTGGAGCTTGCTATTTAGGTTTATAGCTATTTTGATAATTTAAATTATTTATCTTTGTAAAATTATTTATATATATCCTTAAAAAAATTTAATCCATCTTACCGTGGTAACTTATTCAATTTGTTATAATTTTTTTTTTTTTTGAATGATCAAGAAGTTAGATGTTTTACGGAGGAATTATATACATATGAGAGTTGGGGAAAAAAATTTCAAACATATGGAGGTACAAGTGTGTCTATGGTAGAGTGTAAATGAAATATTACACCCCTTTATATGTTGGTATTTTTTTTGAGAGATTTGGTGATAGACCCCTCACTGTCTAATTTGTCTTTTAAAAATACAAGAATTATGTAGATCCTTTCAAAACCTCCTAATATTTTAAAATTTGTTTCTTTCACTATACTACCCTTATATATATATATTGAAAATCCTAAGTGATTCGTGATTAGATCAAGACTAAAATATTTTAATTCCCAATCATTCAAAACACACAATCTAAATCATCAAGTACTTATGAAAGTGATTTAGATTGTTGTTTTCGAAATAAATAATAAATCGACACAAACAATTTTTACGTGGAAAAACCACAATTGAAGAATCTTCAATTGTAATAAAAAACTACGGGCGAAACATCACTAATCAATCCACTACTGAAGAAAGAAAGATTACAAACAAATTACCCAACTCATCCAATTTGTCTTCAAATCTTCTGTAACTCTTTCACCAAGCCTTCATCTCGGAACCGTTTAACCTAAAGTTGAATCCACAACTTCACTTGTCGAATCAACGACTACGTACAGAATCAAACTCCTTTGAAACTCTACGCTTGAATCTTCGAAATCCACCAAAGAAGACTACTCTTGTATGTTATCAATCAACCTCCTTGATATGTGCTTGTCAATTCATGAGTTTAATACTCACTCAATTTATCAAGAAAAACTCACAAAAAATACTCCAGAAGAAAACCTTAGAAAACCTCAAATTAGATTTGAAAAACCTAATCCTAGTTTTGGTGTAAAACAAATACTTATAGAAATCCTGAACTGTGAAGCTCGCTCGAGCGAAGCTTCTCTCGCTCGAGCGAGAACCTTATCTCGCATGATTTCTATAAGTGGCTTCGCTCGAGCCGCGCAACCTACGCTCGAGTGAACAATCAACTCTTTCAGGTTTTTATGCAGATGCACTTCTTCGCTCGAGCCACACAAGCTTCGCTCGAGCGCACATTCATCTCTTTCAGGTTTTTGCCAGATGCAGTCTTCGCTCGAGCGAGGACTCCTTCGCTCGAGCGAGCAAGACAAAACAAGAATGAAATTTACAACTCAATCACACAAGTTTGTTCGCGAGATTCACAAGACTCAGGGACCTAACCTATATGTATTAGCTTTCTTGTAAAGTCATCCTCATAGTGTATTTCAGAGTAAAAGTTTACTTTGAATCCTCGTAAACTTTACTTAGATTCAGAGTAAAATTTTACTCTGAATCAGAGTAAAATTTATTATGATTCAAAGTAAAATTTTATATCGTTAAGCACATATATTGCCTTAGAGGTAAAATTTTACTCTTATTTTATCAAATAAAAATAGAGCACATACTAGAGTAAAATTTTACTCTCATTCTGTCAAACAAAAATAGAGAACATACTAGAGAAAAAAAAATAGAGAAATAGAGAGATAGAGAGAGCACATAAATTGCCTTAGATTTGCTTCAAACCAGAGTAAAATTTTACTGTCTGAAAAACAAAGCATGATGAGGAAACAAAGAGAAAAAGAGGGAGAGAATATAGATCTGAGATGATAGATCTCAAATTTGAGGTCATCAATCTTAGATCTGAAGTCTTGGACGCTAAGGATGACGATGGTGGCATCGAATGGCGCTGGTAGTTGAGATGCTAGTAGTGAAATGGTGGTGGCAGTGGTTGAGACGGTGTTGGTGGAGATGACGGAGGTGGTGGAAACGATGGTAGTCAGAGTAGTCATGGTAGTAGAGATGGTGATGGTGATGGTGATGGTGATGGTGGTGGTGGTGTGGCGGTGGCGAGAGCTCTTAGAAAGAGATAGAGATGAAAGAGCTGAGAGAGAGATGACAAACTAATGGAGAGAGAGAGGAGAAAGATAGAGTGTGTGTGAAGGGGTAAATTTGTCACACAAAATATAAATCTAATTTTTTTTGTCCTTTATACAAGACTTTATAATTATGAGAGGGTTTTAAACGTATAATTTTTTTTTGGGGGGGGTCGTTTTTAACAAGAAAAGGAAGGTAAAAGGGGTTTATGGCCAAATTTCAATTTTTTTTTCCTAACTCCTACCTGCATATAGTTTACCCATGGTTTATAACTAGTGTATATATATATTTTTTTAAAATATGAAAAGCACACCAAGTTTATTTTTTTAGGAGAAATTACAAAAAAAAAAAAAAATCTCAAAATTTGACCCTTGTAAGAAAATAAATCCTAAAATTTTTAATTTTGTCAATTTAAATCCTGAAATTTTAAACTTTTTTTTCAATTTGAACCATTTGTTTATTTTCTTAAAATAAAATTGACGAAAAAATGAATATTTTAGTCATTAAACTCAATAAAAATGGATATTTTAAACATTTTACGTATACCAATATTGAGCTTAATAACTGAAATAATATATTTTTTTGGTCAGCTTTAGTTAACGAAAATAGACAAATAGTTTATATTGAAAACAAATCATAAAATCAAGATTTAAATTGACAAAATTAAAAATTCATAATTTATTTTGTTATAAAAGTTAAACCTAACAAAAAAAAAATTGGTTGCAATTATCCTTTTATTTAAAAAGAAAAAGAAAAAGAAAACGCTACGTTGATTAGAAGTCTTTAAATGGTTAACGGACTAGACAGCCCAATCAATTACTAACTTTTCCACTCCAAATCGTAGGATCAAGCCCAAGCCCACTAGGTTGATTATAATAGAACATTAAAGATTTGACCAATTGACAAACTACGTCCATTCTAACAGTTTAATTAGGTATAATCAAATATAAAAATGATAATTTTTATTTGCTTGCTACATCATTCTGTGTTAACAACTTAACAGTGAAAGCAGAATGAGCTCATCATTCCATTCACCATACCACCATGGAGTTTACTTCAATTCTTTAATGTGAGAATCTGTAAAAATTATTAATTTAAAGAAAAGAAGAGAAAAAAAAAAAAAACTTAACTGAATAGTTGGCCATAATAATTGCACGAAAATACTATTCCTTTGCTGCATTTACTTGTTCCAAATTCCAATCAATACTGCCATTACAAAAAAAAAAAAAAAAAAATTCCCAACCAATGTAAATAGAACTCTTTACTTCTAAAATTCTAATTGATCCAAAGGCAATTCGTTTCACTAATATATGTCTGTTTTCTTTTCATCCATATGCTTTCACAGGCAATCCTTGAAGTGGTAATTTTATCATGAATAAATAATCTAACTTTGTTATTGCCACGTAACGTCCAAATATCCATGCACTCCTACAAGTCTGCATCATAGGCCATTAAGATCGACTCCTGCTTGTCATCCTCATACTTTATGTTAAAAGTACCAACCTTTAACGGCAGCCTCTTTGTTACCTCATTCTTCAGCTCAATGATTCCGGAGGTTGACAGAAATTGAAATCGTGTCATGTCTTCTCTATATGTTGCCTTTACAATCAGGGTGCCCACTTCTTGCCTTGCAGTAACATTTGGCACCGCTCAAGCCAGATTAGTCTTGACTCGCTTGGGAGTTGGGCTAGTTCTCTGACTAGATCCCAACACTGCATTCTCTGAAAAGCATTTCGAACTTCTAATTAGCAGTAGATCTCTTGAGGGGGTTTGAGACAACGTGGAAAGAATGGCATCAGGGTTGCAATGAGCAACTGAGGGATTTGGTCTAGTTGGTTGAAACACCAATTTAGAGGAGCTCCCAACTTTTGAACATTGTTCGTTAGTAACACCAATGAATAAATTCTCCTCTGGAGTCATTTTACCAAACTCATGGAAATACCAGTTTGCACATGGAGTTCATTGTGATAGCACCCAGGTATATGATCTGGCAGCCACTCAACTTGTCCAAAACCCACTTCCGTTCTATAGCAGAGTGATTTGCCCTTTTCTCTTTGGAGTTCAGAGCCTGGAGGCTTTGGTTGATCAAGTACAACAACAGTGGGAAGTAGACTTAGACTCATAGAAAGTGTAGGATCATTTGCTCTTGCACTTGGAAAAGATTTATCTACTGACTTTAGCTTGTTTCTTTTGGGAGATGGCCACTTCGAGATCCTATGCTCCTTACAGATGCGCTTTAGAGTAGATCGGCCAACTGTAAAAACAACAGTACAAATAAGAAATACTCCATTTCTGTGCTACTACTATTTTTTTTCATTAGTTATTTTATTTTATTCTTACAAGTGATTTTTGATGCTGCTACTATTGGATTAGTAAGCTTCCATATAATATAAGAACAATTTAGCCAGTTGAAAGCAACATGAGTAGGAAGCAACACTTCAACTTCAAGAACACATGTGTACCATTTAGCTTGCTTACAGCGTCTAGACGAGTCAGATGGAAATGCTGTTCAAGAATCTCCTAACTAAGTGAGTCCCCTTTTATTCCAGATTTTATCTTGGATGGTTCTCTGGCATCTTCTATCTCTGGAAACACAACAGCATTTTGGCTTTGACATGCACTAATAACATTACTTCTATTCTCTATAGCACCAACATTTTGTCAGGCTTGAGGCTGTAATGGAGACCTAGCAGTTTGCAATATCTGAAAACAGTCGAGCCTCAAATCAAGTTTCTCATTTGTAGATGATTTGGTAACTCTGACATTGTGCATCATTGTTACCAACAGGAAGTACAACAGAAGGAATTAGCATTTGTGAACTGAAAACCAAAATTATATTTTAATAACTTCACTAGAAAAATGATAAAATGTGAGTGTGATAAATCTTGTATATCTTATTAATGTTGCATTATGATCAAGAAGGTAATCATTTAAGTTGATAATGTTTAAATGATAATCACTCATGCAAAATAGCATGTCAATATAGAACTGAGGTTAGATTCAAGAAAAATAATAGCTAATTTAAATTTGAATAGCCGCTAAAAAGAAAGAAATTGTAAATATTTGCAAATTTCAGCAATCATATTGTATGGATTAATTTGCCCCATATTTGGACCAAAATTGATAAACATAAAATATGAGAAATCGAACCAAACACCAAAATAATTTTAACAATTTGGGTTATACAAATTTGATCATCAATCTGGTAATAAAAAGAAACTTAAGACTCGGGGAAAAAAGGAATGGGGGAAACTCGCTTAATATGCCAATTCGAAAACTGAGGGCTCAAGGATTGCCAAGATATAAAAATCTGCTGCCGAGAAAATAATATATGTTATATATTTCTCCAGGTGATCCTAAAGCATGCGCATTTTCTAATACTTAAAATAAATTAAAAAAATTAAAAAAATTTAGGCTTATATTAAGCCAACCTACTAGATCCTTTACATAAAAATAAAAAAATAAAAAAATAAAAAAATAAAAAGAAGAAGAAGAAGAAGCAATTTTATCCATCTCTGAATGTACACCCAATGGATTATGTGATCCATATTGATGCAATACATCTAGATGAAGAACACTGGCGCTTACTAAAATAAAGGGGAGTAAATGATGAGGATTAAAATGACGATTTAAGGTGGCTTTGTCCACAGAGAAACCACCCTAAAGCCGAGTCATTGTGGCATCTCCTACTACAGGAATTTCATTATAGAGGATCTTGTACCAATAATAAATGGAATGCACTATGATCTTTAATATCTGTTAGAATAGTCGTGTGTTATTTAGTTCTATAATTATGCCAGTTTTATCATAGAAAAACTTCACCACAGAGGACCATGACCATCCACACCATAACTGCTCATCTCAACTGAGTCACTTTGTAGCATACAAATATAATAAGAAAGCCAAGGCAAGAATGGCAATCATGAAAACTAAAGTATATTTCCAATTTTTAAGAAATTAAGAATACAAATAGGTAATTATTGACTTTTATTTGCCTAGCTAATTTGAGGATCTCCCCCAAGTTCTCTGTAGATTTTGCTTACCTTAGGAGCATAGTTGATCTTTTGCGAAGTCATTATAAGCTCAAGTACACCAACACAGGACTGTCGAGAGGCTTCAAACACTGGTAAAGCCAAGGTCCCCTTAACATTGTAATATTGAGCATGATTAAGCATAAGGGGCTCCTTGCGGTAGTAAAATTGCACATTTGGGGTCCAAAATGGTAACTTCAACTGAAAAGCATGGCTATGATGTCCACAGTCCACACCCATACCACTGTCTAAGGAAAACATATACATTACAGAGGCAATCTTGCACTGATGAAGTTCATTGTTATGCGGGTCAAGAACCAAAGGTTGCAATCAAGTTGTAAGTGCACTCTGGTGCAGATTCTTAACAGTTGCCGAAATTTGAAACAGAGCATATTGTGCAGTCAATTCTATTAAGAATCAAAGCGAGCTTGTCATTGTCTCTTCAATCATAAAAGCTGGTATTGGCTTCAAAGTTTTTGCCTCCTGCAGTAATAATTTAATTTCCCAGACGGACATTTTGCCAAGTCAAGAAGCACAGATTTCATTATTGAGAGTTTCAAGCAAACCAATTGTCCTTCATTACCAAGCTTTTGTAATTCTATGCTTTTGGACTCCAAATCAGATCTTTCTATGATTACTGAAATTTTCAAGTTATGAGTGATTGAATGAACCTTTGGAATGCATTAAATAAGAACCATGAGCATCATTGGCGATAGCCTATGAAATTAACAAATCCAGCCATATTACATGACATTCTAAAGAATTTTACTGAATATCATTTTATTTTATTTTTTGGTGAAACATTCTAGACTAAGATAAGTGAAAGTTAACAATAATCTATGCTATATTTGAAACAACAAAGAAGAGTATCTTTCATATTTGTCTATGTTTGTTTCAATGTGTTCTTTGTCTGCCCTTGTTGTGTTAGGCCCATGCCAAAGAGATATCTTTGATGATTAAATGAATTATATTCATACTGAGAGAGAGAGAGAGAGAGAAAGAGAGAGAGAGAGAGAGAGAGAGGAGCAAGTCTACTGTTGAATTCACAAAAAAAAAAAAAAAACTGTTTCTTAAACACTCTCAATTTCGTTGTACTTATTTCATCTTGATTGTAACTTATAATACACATATTTGTATGACATGCAATATGATATATAATATGCTGGAACATATTTGTATGACATGCAATATGATACATATTTGTATGACATGCGTCTTGAATTCTTTAGTTGGTGGTCTTTGGGTCTACAAAGTTTGGCGATGATTTTGTCTATGTAGAACATAAATTTGGTGCTTCAATTTGCATTACTTAGTCACTTTCCTAAAGATTGCATCCACCAAAAGGTATGCAGGGGGTTACAGCAAATTTGCCTACAGGACACAATAAAGCTTGATTTAAGGATCAAGTCTATCAATGTCCACACTAACGATTGTAAATCAAAATACTCTTGATATAATCAAGAAAACCAAGACATTGATAATCAAGTCTGCAGAATTTGATTACCAGTAAAAAAAGTAAAAACTTACTTTGAAAACTCTTGAGCAAAAACTGTAAATTAAGAGGGCAAGAGAGAAAAGTGCAAGAATGCTTTTTGGATGATTGAAATGACTGATTTCGCAGCCTATTTATAGGCCTTGATGCATTTGATCGAATGGTCATGTGTATCTGATCAGATTTGACTGTTGGATCGATGATCTATGGAGCATATCAATCTCACATCGAATTAATGCCTTGACTGATCACACTTGATCACGATTGGGTGCCATCTTAATCGTACAATTGCATGCTTCTCCAATGAACGATTATGATGAAACCACTCTAGATTGGACATGCAACTATTTGATCGGATGGTTGACTCATCGCCAATGGGCGCCACATCACTGCTACGCAGTAACTATATTCCATGTCACCTATGCCACGTCGGATCCACGTCATCGCTTTAACCTATCCGATGCAAATAGAAAAGTGCCCTCATCGCACCTTCCGCCGATGCATCCGTGCAAAGTGCAAAGTGCATTATCAAACGCCACACAACCCACTGCCTATGCCACGCACGCACGCATATGCTTGTACGGACCATCCTTGCAGTGTGAGTGCATGCACACTAGTATCCATTCCACAATTCCATATTCAAAGGAATATTCTATGTAACACTTTATTAACTTTGTGTTTGTTGGGGGATTTGGGGAGGGATTTGGAAAAGAAAAGGGAAAATGTGTGTGAAATTATGTGAAATACAGATATATTTTATTCACATTTCACTTAACTTTTCCCTTTCTCTTTCCTAATCCCTTGCCAAATCTCCTAACCAAACACAGTGTAAGTGCTCCATGTTTTCCTCTCTTTTTGATGTGGGACAAAGTCCCCAAACTTATTTCAAGCTTGCTAAAGAAAAATAAGGAAGGTTTTGAAAATACCCAAAACTAAATTATAAATTTTGAAAATTCCCCAACACAAGATACATGATAAACATACAGATACATTTCACCCTTTCCTTATGTACTATTCAATTGTTTAAGAACCATTCACTTTTTAAGAACCATTCAATTGTTTATATCATGTGTATTTTAATGTTGTGCAATTATTTTTCATTTTTTATAATACAATTGTTACATAAATAATATCTTGATATTTAAGTTATGATATATGACTTCTTAATTTTAATTAGTGTTAATTTTTGTTAATTACTGTTGAATAAATAATTCACCTATGAAGCATGGACATGCCAAAATAGAAGCTATGGTGGTGTCGGATACGGGGACACTACGGGACACGGCATCTGGTGTGTCCCCTTAATTTAATTTATTTTTTTGCAAGGGACTCGACGGAGACACTGCGGGGACACACATGTCCAGATTTGGACACGCCATGGGACTCGACGAGAAGAGTAAACGAAAGAGAAGAGGAGTACAAACTTGGTCGGCAACTTCTCAGACTTCAATCTCGACCCAATCAACCTCCATCCAGTCTATTTCAACTAGCGATAGCCCTTTGACTTTGACGATCCAGTCCACTTTGACTAGCTATAGTCCCCTTTGACTTCAACGATCCAAAGCTCTTCGACTTCTCAGAGCTATCTCTCTCGCCTTTGCCTTCTTAGAGCACTCTCTCTCTCTCTTTCTCCTTCTCTCTCTCCCTCGCGATTGCGATCACTTCTGTCTCCCTCTCTCTCGCTTCTATCTCTCGTCTTTATCTTCTTGATTCATATATAATATATAACTATTATTATTATTATTATTATTATTATTATTATTATTATTATAGTTATTATATAACATAAATATACTTATAAGATAATATATACCTATACATATTAATAAATAAACATATGTATGTAAAATAAAATAAAAACATTAATTGGAACACATTATTTAAAAAATATAATAAATAAATAAAATAATTAATGTGTATTAAAATAAAAAAAATTTATAAAAAAAATAAAAAAAATTTACTGTCCCTTGTTGTGTCCGTGTCCTCATTTTTTAGAAATTGCCGTGTCTCGTGTCCGTGTTCGTATCGGTATGCATGTCCGTGTCCATGTCCGTGTCTGCTTTATAGTAATTTACATACTAATTGAAATAAAATAAAGAATAAATTACACTTTTTACTCTTAAACTTTCATTTGAATTTTATTTTGAAGCTTGATCTTCTAATTACAACAACACTAACTCATCATACTTCAACACTTCAACCCCTTTTTTTAAGTGGTCATGACTCATGACGTCACTAATTGTTACAAATTTAAATGGAAAAGTACTCATGGGGCTACGTGAGCTCATTTTAGAAATGTAAGACGAAAAAATTGACATGAAAAATTGCACTTCACCCTCAAATTTTAGTCAAATTCTTCTTCACCTAACATCTTTAGTATTTAAACACATACCAGCACACACACACACACACACACACACACATACACACACACAGAGTCGACAGCACACAAATTTTTTTTTAATCCATTAATCCATAATTGCACGAAAATACTATTTCTTTGCTGCATTTACTTGTTCCAACTTCCAATCAATACTCTGATCATAAAAAAATTCCAATCAATGCTGCCATAAAAAAAAAAAAAAAAAATTCCGATCAATACAAAGAGAACTCTTTACATCTAAAATTCTAATTGATCCCAAGGAAATTAATTCCACTAATATATGTCTGTTTCCTTTTTAGCCCTCTGCTTTCACAGGTAATCCTTGAAGTGGTAATTTTATAATAAATAAATAATCTGACTTCGTTGCTGCCAGGTGAAGTCCAAATATCCATGCACTCCTGCTTGTCATCCTCATACTTTATGTTAAAAGTACCAACCTTTAACGACAGCCTCTTTGTTACCTCATTCTTCAGCTCAATGATTCCTGAGGTTGACAGAAATCAAATCATATCATGTCTTCTCCATATGTTTCCTTTTACAATCAGGGTGCTCATTTCTTGCCTTGCAGTAACATTTGGCATTGCTCGAGCGAGATTAGTCTTGACTCGCTTAAGACCTGGGCCAGTTCTCTGACTAGATCCCAACACTGCATTCTCTTACAAGCCTTTTGAACTTCTAATTAGCAGCAGATCTCTTGAGGGGGTTTGAGACAGTGTTGAAAGAATGGTGTAACTCCAGCCCACATGGAGTAGTTGGAGGTTGGTGGTTGGCTCTCCAAGTCAAGAAGGAAGAGAGAAGTTGGCAGTTGGCAGTTTGGCAGCTCAATAACTCTTTTTCTTGACTTTGTATTCCCTCAGTTATGTATAAATTGAGGTGAGGAAGAGGGTCTGAAGAAAAGGAAAAACACAGAGTGTATGTTTGAGTGAGAGTGCTATAGAGAGAGAGAGTGAGGTGTGAGTGTTATAACTCTCTCCGGGAAAAATTCTATAGTGAGAAATATCTCTCCCGTGGATGTAGGCAATTGCCAAACCATGTAAATCTCTTGTGTTATTGTCTGTGATTGATTTCTGGGTGTGTCTAATCCTAACAAGTAGTATTAGAGCCACGTTGGTCGATTTTCGAAAAAACAAGGTATGTTTTTCAAAACAGCCCAGAAATCAAGTTGCTCTAAATTCAATTTTGAGCATACCGGGAGGAAGCTCTCGACAAGAAGAGTCCAGAACTACAAAGCCAAGCCCAAGAAGAGGCCCTATGCGCCGTCTCGCGCCCTCTGAAGAAAGTGCGTGAGGCCCACTCTCAGACACGTACCGTTGATAGCACCGATGTGTCATCCCAGTCTCAAACACGCACCCAACGCACGACAAAAAGATGAAGTAGAGTGCAGCACGCGTGTGCATGACGTCACCGCCACATCATACACCATTTGGTCGTCCATGTTAGCGGCTTGTCAGCGCACGTGTCTGCCACGTGTTTGTCACGTCAGCGCTGTGTGTCTGCCATGGCAGTGCCGCATGTCTGCTACGTTAGCGCCACGCGTCTGCCACGTGTCGTCCACGCGTCTAAAAAACTTTCCCTTTTTCTCCTTTAAATTCTTTCTCTATTTATTTACCCTCCATTTATCATTAATTATTTACTTATATTTTGATTACCTTCCAACGATGTATGTATTTTATCTAAAAAGTTTTCTTTTTATTTTAATATCTCTTAGAGAAAATAAAATTAATTAAACACAAAATATAGGTATTGGTGAATTTTGAAAAATTCAAAATAAACCTCATGTGAATTACTTTAGTATTAAAATTCGTTAATAACATATAATGAACACATAAAATATAATTCAGAAAAATTAATTGAAAAAATTTCATTAAAAATACTTACATTTAGTGTGGAGAGAGAGACAAGTGGAAGTAGACAACGAGATAGTAGTAGTAGTATCCAATAAATTACATTTCGGAGACGAGGGTGGTTGATGTTGGTGAAGAGACGTAAAAGGGATGATGGGGCTGCAGGGATTGATGTTAGCATCAGAGATCAAATCTCCCAAAAGCCTGGCTATTGGAGAATGCAACGACGACAACAAATCGAAAAATTTTGACATTAAATCTTCTTCTTCACCTGGCATCTTCTGTGGTTAAACAAAAACTAGCATAGAGAGCGTCGACAACACACAAAAAACACCCATTAATTCTATAACTTAACTCGGCTATTAAAACTTTATCACTGTTAACTTCAAATTTTGACTTTCCTTCCTCCCTCCTCTTTTATAATTCGACCACTGAACCCCAATTGTACCTAGTACTATTATTAAATGAACCCCAATTTTGAAGGGTTCAAATCTAGAAGCCACGATTTTATTAGAACAGCACAAGGGTCCTAAATTATTAGGGGTTCATGGGGTCAAACCCCATTTCGACCGCGTAGGCGACGACGGAATGGATGACCGATGGCAAGCTAACTCAGCAATGTTTTCCCATAAATTATATTGACAAGAAAAATGTTAGTCAACCTAAAAATTTTATCAAATTTTTTATTGTCTTAAATAGGTAAGAGACTTACACCATGTAGGTTTCATGTAGGTCCCATACCCATGTGAGATATTTAGTAGAAAATTTGATAAAACTTTTGAAATCTCTAACATTACTCAATCGAAAAACAGGAAAAAAAGATGAAATATGGTGTTGTCACTACATCTGTGGACCTTGATTTCAGAGTAGTCGGTTGCCAATCAGATTTAACCAAACCCATAGCAAGGCACTCACTACCAAGGCACCAATAGAGCTCAGCCACACACCACAAAAGAACCCAAGGTCAAATGGAGTATAGTGCAAGGTTTCAAAGAGAGCCAACTAGAAAATCAACTAATTTTGCACCCCCAATGATTCAAATCGGGGTCACCCTTATGGAGAGAATTGCATTCTCTACTAGACCTCCACCCTTGGTGGTATATTCAAAAATGTTTGATAGCACTAATTGAACACTCCCAATTCACCCCTAATCATATAAAATGAATTATATAAAGAGATGGACCCACATTCTTCTTCCCTTCTCTATTTTGCTCCTTCAACTTGACATTCATCAATAATTTTTGTTAATATTTTGAAAAATATTTTGATAAGTGTCAAGTAATAAATATTATAAAATACCAAATAATCACTCCTGTTTTGCTCTTCAAACATGAGTGCAAAAGAAGTAAAAGGATTTAAAAAAAAAAAGAAAAGTAAATTACACTTTTCATTTTTATAGTGTGATCTAAATTTTATTTT